>CM060907.1:171691093-172305781 GCA_030737815.1 Allium fistulosum
TGAAATAAAATTTGAGTGAAAATCTGTAATTGTGAATAAACGAGTTTGTATAACTTATAAAATTTGAAATTAATGGAATAAAAATATACTTAGGGTATAAATAAATGTATAATCTCGAGTTAAAAATAAAATATAAATATATTCGAGTATAGGATTGATGGAAATGGGAAAAATAAGTTGTGTGTCTTATAAAATTAAAAAGTAAAATAGAAGACCCAAAATAAAAATGGTTTGATATTTTGGTGAAGGAAATAAATTCCAAACTTGAATATAAAATAAATTTGAACTCAAGTAAATTTAATAGAGTAATTTTTGAATAAAAATAGTGGATACAAAAAGAAATGGAGTTTAACTTGGGTGAATAAATTGGATTGTGGATTGGAATTGAAATTAAATATGGAACTTGAGCGAATTAAATAAAATTGGAGCCGAATAAAATAGAAATGGATTGAAATAGTGATGACTTAAGTTATGAATAAATCCAATTTAAGTATAAATAAATTGAATATGGCCTTGATATCATTTAAATGAATTCAAGAATGAATTTGAATATGGAATTAAAATTTGAAGTGGATTAAATGAATGAACCAATTAATTAATTCATTAGTAAATGAAATGGAAGTTGGTTGAAATGAAAATAAACTTAAGTTTTAAGGTGGAAATAATATAAAATAATGGGTTAACTTAAGTAAATATTTTGAATGGAAGCATGGCTTAGAAAAATTTGTGAAATGGTTATTTAATAAAATAGCATGGAATGGTTCCGAACTTAATAGAATAGATTTGAATATAATGAATGTGGATATGAGTGAAATGTAAGTGAATTGATTGTGAACAAATCTGAAATAGAATAAAATTAAATATAAATTGATTTGGAATCAATTTAAAATAGCTATAAGCTTAAATGATTATTCTATTAAATGAATAACACCGAAATTGCATAGAAAGAAAAATTGTTGTTCGACGCAAGCGAAAGTAAATAAAATTCTATGAATAAATAGAACTGAATAAAATTGACTTTTAAATCAATTTGGAATGAATATGATTTTTTGGTATAAATATGAATTGAATGCAAATAATTTGGTTGTAAATCATTTGAATTGAATGAAATGGTATGCAGATTGATTGGAAGTAATTAAATTGGTGTTGGAACCTTATAATTGCTTATATATATGTTGAGCATGCATTACTTATGAAATTCATGTGTTAACTAGTTAAATAAATGAAACGTTACTAGAATTTCATGTTTTAGTACTTACGTGTTTGAAATTGAGTAAGTACATGTACATAGGGACTATTTGGCTATATTTGGGTTGCTAAATTGCTTTTGAAGTAAATGCTTGCTTAATAATGCTTAAAAACGCTAAAAAGGTATGTTTTCGAATTAAATACCGCAAAATATAAATATTGATATATATATTTTTTGTTTTCCGACCGTGTGGGTCGATGTATATATATTTATCTCTCTTGTTATATTGCAAAAGGCTCTCCGTACAAGGGAGACTCTAACAAAAAATTTCAAAAATTTAGGGTGTTAGAAAATTTTTGGAAATTTTTTGTTAACATAAAAAGGGTGATTTTAAAGCGTAACCGAAATAAGGAATTTTGAATTAGAAATGGAAACTAAATGTTTTGATCGAAACTAAAAGATTTAGATTAGTGAAATATCGAGTTTTAACTAAGTGGGTTTTTATAAGTAATGGGTCTGGAACGTTTTTCCTATCTTAGAAATTTCGGGGACGAAATTCTTTTAAGGGGGGAGGAATGTAACGACCCGGATTTTTCGTCCTTTGATTTTTAATATTTAAATGGGTTAAATATTGGATTTTGAATTTTTATTTAGTTGATAAGTTTTTAAAACTAAAATTTCAAGCGATTTCGGAATTTTCGAAATCATCGATTTAATCGATGTGTTAAAATAGCAATTCAGGATACAGTCTCGGAATTCGACGAAACCAGTTCCATTGGGTCCGTAATTGTATATTATTATCAGATTCCAAATTTCGTAGTGTTTGGAGTTAGTGTTTGATCGTATGGGATAGAAATGTGTTGAAATTAATATCGAAATTTAATATAATAATTGGGTCCAAAAAGCTATCTTCTCCATACGATCGAATTAGGACTCGAAAACTTTTCCATTATGTTTGGAATGGGGGTATAACAGTATGAACGCCTGCGGCACGCCTCGATAGGGGTTCGAAATTTTGAGTTGCGTAAATCGAGATATTTTGAAAATTTATTTATTTATATATATTGACCAGTCAACTACTGTTTCTTTTCAAACACACCACCCTTCTACATTCAAACACACAACCCTTCATTCTCTCAGTTCATAAATCACGACGTTCCCCTTTCAATTCAAAATCACGTCTTCTCCCTCTTTCACAAACCTCATCTGTTCGAAAAAAAGAGAAAAACAAATATAAATCTCACGTTCATTATTTCTTCCAATTCCAAAAACCGAAATCGACAGATAAAAGAAAAAAAAGGAAATTCAATCGCAACTTTTCGATCAGGCGCACGCGTAGAGGATAGGGGCGGTGGCAGCATGGAAGATGGGTCGAATGGGGCGTGGCGTTGCACGAAGACTGGATCTCGAGGTGGAGGATTATTGCGATCACGATTAGCAAGGCGCCACACTTGGAGGGTAGGTGAGGCAGAGCCTACACATGCGCAGGAAGAAGGGGGGGGGGGGCGATGATGGATGCGTTCGATTTTGGGTTACGCATACTTGAAGGAGGTGAAGTTTTCACGTGACGTGGGATTGGAGCGGTGGTGGCAGAAGCGTGGTCGCCCGTGTGTATGAAGATGGCAAGGACGGTGGGTTTTTTAGGGTCGTGCAGGTGGGGTTTCGCGATGGAAATGGAGCTGCGGAGGTAGTAGTGTTGCGATTGAGCAAGGTTAGGGTAAAGATTTTTTTAAACATTAATTAAAATGTTAATGAGGGTAATTAACGTATACTAATTTGTTGATTAAATTTATGGTTCAAATGTTTATAAATATATAACATGTTCATACGAGGTACAAAACAAATGAAACAAGTCGTATTTGGTTCGTAGCTACGAAATATCAATCTGGGAAATAGTTTGGGATTTTTTGGGGTCAGTTGGAATTTTGGGAAATTTAAATCTGGACATTCGGCAAATTAAAAATCAAGGTGAGAAAATTCTGACTGATTTGGATTACTAGAGCTTATTTTAAATAGTTAAAATAAAATTATTGAATGCTAGTTGAATTTATAAATTATTATCCGTTGGATGTTATATATATAGTAGTGTGTATATATATATATATATATATATTAGTAGTTGGAGTGATATTTTCGCACATTATAGCGGATGAGACCCTATGCGCCCCGCATAATAGCGGATGACCCTATATACCGCGATATCGCCCTCGAAGTGGGATTGGTAATTTTATGTTATATTAACATATGTGGATGTAGGAAAATAGGTTGGAGGTATCCAACTGGATTCCTCAAAATTGTTGAATTTAATTTCATATATTGTGATATATGAATTGTGTAGAATAATCTATTATAGATTATTGTAGTGATTGGAATTATTGGATGTTATTGTAGCACTGGCCTAAATTTTGGTATTTTAAATACCATAAATATATTTTTAAAATTTAAGGAATAAAGGAAATTTTTGATATAAAAATATTTATATTGGAATTGGGGTTATTTTAAAGAATTGAAGTTAGAAAAATATATTTGATTTTTAGTTATACTTAACTATTGTGAATTATTAAATGGAGATTTTTAAAATGGGTCATATAAGAGAATTTATAAATGATATTCTGTAAACATAAAATGGAGTTGAAGTCGATATTAAAAATAGATTGGAAGCTATAAATAGATTTATAAAGAAATGGATTTATAAAATGGAATTTTATAAATAAGATTGTTTTTATAAACAAGTAAACCTCAAAGGAGTATAAGAATTTATGAACGATGTTTATAAATAAGGTATGCGATATCAGTTGCTAAATTGGGAATGTAAAATTCATAGGTGAATTTATATTAGAATATGGAAATAGGGTGAGAAAAATAGTGGATACTATTTTTGAAAAGTGAAAAATGGTTAAGGAGATCGGAATGGAAGTGATGTGATGTGATTCGAGAGGAAAGTAAAAACAGAATTGGTTATTGAGGGTTTTAAAAAAAATTAATTCTAAGAAGTTAAGTTTGCTTTTAAAAGGGAAATTTTATTATTTAAAACTACAGAATTTTAAACTAGTTAGGATTGAAATACTTCGGTAAGTAGATTTTCAAATATTAAGTATTTATTTTAGTAAATTCTAACTTTTAAAATCAGCTTTGAAAATTTATCCGTTTATCTAAAAATAAGTTATTGATGTTATAAAAGTGTTTTCGATATTTTAAATAATTATTTGAACATGTTTTAAAAATAAAATATTATTCTTTTAAATACTTATTATATATATATATATAGTTTTGAAGTGATTGAAATTTTTTATTTATAAATTCTCTCGAGATTCGAAAATGGGGTTTATAAATGGATATGATTTTGAGAAATTTTATTAGGGATTTAGAGGAAATGGAATTTCAAAATGTTGAATATGGAAATTTTGAAAATGAACTCTGAATTCATAAAAGAAGTTATAAATTATCGAATGGGTTATAAATAAGTATACTAGATTTTGAAAATTGAAAATGGGAATTTATTAGCGATTCCGAAGAATTATGAGATAAGTTACGAAATATTCTCTTAAGTGTTGATATTTGAAAGATTTTTGAAAATAAGACTTATAATATTTTCCTAAGTATAAAAATGGAAATTTAGAAATATTTCTAAGTGTTGAGATGGTTTGGAAGTATCCGGTAACAGATTTAAGTATTTGAAATTGTTTTCAAATGTTGGAAGGAATCGATATATCTTATAAAGATATTTTGAAAATAGATATTCTGGGGAAAAATTTATAATATGGCCTAGTGACTGCTTATGGATGTTTTATTGATAGTTTAATAATCGACTATCAATATTGACCAATTTCATTAATCATTTCGAAGAGGCCGGGATCAGATTTAATTATCTGGAAACCACTTCGATCCGGTTTGAACGTTACGAATGGATACCGTGAAGATAGTGAAGACGGTGATCCGGTTTGTACAGATCCAGGACAACTTATATGGACGAATATTATTAGAACATCGTCATTGGAGGACAGTGAGCATTCTAAGTGGAATTGTTTCTTGAAAGGTAACGCTTAGACTCAAGCCTCATCAACCGGGAATGACTAAAACAGGGGAGATGCAGCAAGTCTAAGTGGGTCGCACCCAATTAGAGTATGCTATCACTTTTTTAGATATCCTCGGAAATATATAAACTATGGATATGGTTGTGCATGAAGAAGGAGCGCTCGATTTTTGAGGGTGGGAACACCCGGGGTGATAATATATTCAGTCTATCTAGGTTAAGGGTAGGCCGGTCTTGTGTAGCAGGGGATCCCGGGGAGGTCCTCGGTACATTGTTCTAGAGGTGTACTGTGATGGGCGGTACCCCAGTGGCTCAGTCATTGTATGGAATCCATTCTCCAATACGAACCTTTACAATTTTGTTTGTAGAGCCTAGTGTGCTGGAATTTAATTAATGTAACAATTTTGGCTATTTGAATAAGTATTTGTACTTAGACACTATTATAATATCATTGGATTTTCTATAAAATATTTTGGTTATCGTAAGGGAAAAACCCGTCGTGTTTATGTGTGACATGGTCTTACGAGATACCTGTGTTTTTTCAAAAGGTTTTGATAACTTTAATAATTCAAATTGAGTGTGTTTTCTCACACTGGTTTTCCAGACTGACTCGGGTGTTATTTTATTATAATGCTCGGGTCAGACTGACTATGTAACAACCCGCATATCTATCGATTTTATATTTAAATATTTTATCGTTAGTCGGATGTTAGTCCGAAAAGCTACTTTTTGCATACGGTCAAATTAGGACTCGAGACCACTTCCATTGAGTTCAAAATGATGTTTGCGATCTTTTTGAGTGTAAACTTCGATATGTTTGGAGATAGTGAAATTTTCGACACTTTTTCCCGCCTTTGACTTTGGTTTGGACTGCACCCCTTTAGTTCAGCCCAACCATCTTCCTCACTCTATCAAAACACTTCAAGCTTTGTCAAAAATGGTGGTGGGAAGTGGAAATTAAAACTCCAAACACAAATTCTATTGCAAATCCGAGATTCAACATCAAATTCACGTGAAGAACATTGATTCAAGCTTGTTGGTGTTCTTGCTTTGCTCTCAAATCTCCATCTTCATCAAATTCCATGAAAAGGTGAGATTTTTGATCTCACATCTTACCTATATCTATCTTGGACTGTTGGGAATGATCCTCTATTGCATTTGTATGAATATCTGCCTTTGGTTTGCATTGGATTGGCGAAAAACTATAAATTTTGGCGTTTTGGTGAGTTTCTGGCCTTAAGTCGTTTCTGGCCATCGCTGAGTCATTCACGAGTTACTGGCTTGAGTCGTTCGCGAGTTAAAGTGCTGAGTCGTTCACGAGTTACTGGCTTGAGTCGTTCGCGAGTTAAAGTGCTGAGTCGTTCACGAGTTACTGGCTTGAGTCGTTCGCGAGTTAAAGTGCTGAGTCGTTCACGAATTACTGGCTTGAGTCGTTCGCGAGTTAAAGTGATTAGTCATTCACGAGTTACTGGCTTGAGTCGTTCGCGAGTTAAAGTGCTAAGTCGTTCACGAGTTAAAGTGCTAAGTCATTCGCGAGTTGTGCTAAGTCGTCCACAAGTTAAGGCTTAAGTCGTAAGTCGCTTGCCTCCCTTAAGTCGTAAGTCGCTTGCCTCCCTTAAGTCGTAAGTCGCTTGCCTCCCTTAAGTCGTAAGTCGCTTGCCTCCCTTAAGTCGTAAGTCTCTTGCCTCCCTTAAGTCGTAAGTCGCTTGCCTCCCTTAAGTCGTAAGTCTCTTGCCTCCCTTAAGTCGTAAGTCGCTCGCCTTCCTTAAGTCGTTCATCTGGTTGAGTCGCACCATTCCTTAGCTCGGTCATGCTACCACTGGACCAGCTTGCCTTCACTAAGTCGTACCGTATTACTCTGCGTAGGCAAATCTCATCTGAAAAACATTTATCAGAATTTCTACTTTGATGGTTTTGGGACTGACTTCTTTGGACTTTACTCACGTCTTCGAACGTGAATTGATTTGTTTCTACAATCGTTTTATGACTTGTCACTTTAAAGATATATGAAGGTTTCAATACTAATAGTAAATATCAAAACTCTTTCATCAAAGCGATTTCAACACTATTTTAAATATCAAAAGTTCGTTTTCTCAAACCGATTTTCAATCTACTAGTATATACAAGCCTTTACTTCACTCGAATGAGAAATCGACTTAAACGACTTAGTAAAACGGGTGGTATGAAACGCTTGCGTTCACTTCGTCGGTTAGCTCTTGGACTTGTTCGATTGAACCCTTTTTGTGACAATTTCCTAGTGAAGATTTACAGCTTGTTCGTAAATATTTAAGTTAAGCAAGTGGTTATGGGACATGAAGCTAAACTCATATATTTACTAGCTTGGTGTGATTGACACTTCCTTATGATCATGACGATCATTTTTGTGATTTAGACTAGCGATTGAGTGATGTCTCTTTGTCTACGTGGGAGACTATACCCCGATTATGTGATGTTTCGCCATCACATTTCTAGGGTAGCACCCTACAGTCTTCGGGCCATTCCTGTGTGAAAATTTAATGGATAGCTTCCATGAGATAGCTTCTCGTCATGTGTTTACGCGTAGGTGAGTTTTCATGCTCCCATTCATGTGTTAGGCCTCCCCCCTTTTTATGTGTTTTCTGGATTTCTGATGATGATTTCTGGAATTTTGTGCTTCACCAATTTTCATGATTTTCATTGATATGATATCAGTTTTTGTGCATTGGTGAATTCATGTGTTATTGACTTGTTATGAATACAAGTTTAGGGTATGATACCCTACCTTATCTTTGAGAAGATTCTTGTGATATTGATTAATCTTTTGTTGATTATCATTTACATACTTATAGTAGTATGTCGTTATAGTTATTTCATGTTCATGTCATGCCTTTTACTTTATACCATATCATCTGATATTTATAGTTAGACTGATCCGTTTATTATTTTCTTATAAATAATACTCGGGTCAGACCGAGGTGTTACAGGTGCTTCTGCTTGACTTCTCTTCCGGATATTTCTGACTTTTGGCTAACTACATAGATTAGTAGTTTTTGGATGTACACCTTTGAGATATAGACTCTATGTTGTGTACTTATTCTTTTGTATAGCACGTGATGCTATTCTTTTGTATTATCGTGGATCTTTCTGACCACTACTCTGATGTACACTTTCATGTGTTATATATTTATTCATATCTTCTTCCGCCTTTGTGATATGGATGTCTTTGACTGATTTATGTTATGATTATTTCTATGTTTGTTTCCGAAGATTATATATAGCCACCGTGTGATAGCTTTGTGTTTGTATCGGTATGTCGGATTTCCTCCTTAAAAGATATGCATTCTATTCTATCTGACGTATCGGTGCTCGCACAAAGAAGTTACATGGATGGTCACTCCTCCACAGCCTTATTCTCCGCGCTAATTGACAGCACTACATCGTAGTGTTCTTGGTTAGCGTGGGTATAGAGGTGGGGCGTCACAGACTATTACAGTTTCAGGTTAGAATGCTATGGAGCTCAGGAGATGAGCTAGAGGAGTTCGGACGTATTTCCGTACTTGGTTTATATTTCCACCATACGGGGACAAGTTATTATAACTGTCCAGATTGATGTATTGATTATTGTACTCTGATGATTGTAAGTATAAAACAGTTACAGATTCTTTTGTATAAAAATCTGTTATTATATATTATATTTTGTTCTGCTGCGACTGTGAGATTCTATGTTGTTGTTTCTATTTCTTCTTCTATCTTTTCTTCTTTACCCTAGTTATCCGCTCTTTCGTACAATTTGGGTTAATCAGGAGTGAATTATTATCAACTCAAACAGTATGGAACAGCGGGTCGCTACACAAATGCTTGTTTAAAAATGAATCATATTGTTATACCAAAGTCTACAGCGAAAATAAAAAAAAAGAGGAAGAAACCAAGGAAAAATATACATAATCAGACCTTTGAGAAGTTAGACCAGATGTCAGAAATTTAAGTAAATTGAAATCTAAAAGATAGATGCTGAAATTCGACTAGGTTCAGATGTCTAAAATGTAGATTCAAATGTCTAAAATAGGGTCAGACATTTGGAAATGAATTCATACGTCTAATTAATTATTGTAGTTCAGGTACAAGGATTCAGATGTGTAAACTAAATATTCAAACTTTTGAAAGATGTCTAGATGTTTGAATGGCATGTTAAGACGTTTAAATTGCTATAAACAAAGTCGAACTTGGAACTGGTTTAGGCTAAGTAGGATAGTTCGGGGTTAACCTATTCCCACATCCTTAATTTTCGAGAGTTCATGTAACTGCATGGAGCTCTGTAACATGATGGATTCACTTCTAATTTAGTGACATACCTAGGTTCATATATTACATGATGTTGTATAATGATATTCAACGTGACATGAGATTAACAATTATATGCTCTTATAATTACTGTAGCCGGTTCTTATCATGTATTTGTTGACTATGGAAGAGAGGAGATGGAGACATCCGCTATAGTAGAATGAGCGTGAGATTAAGTGGATGCATCTTTAGAGGAGTCCAATACATTACTCGACCCTTGTTGCTATAGGTTGAATGATATAGAGCTTAGGATACTGGCACTAACAAGGAGGTTAATTAATGTTTAGGTGGTAACTTATTATTGTTAATGCGTACTTGATGTGTGGGCTCGGACATTACAATGTATATTCGGTGCGGCACGACTTAGCAGTTTAACATTAAGAGTGTTTGCTCAATGTATTGTAACACCCGTAAAATAAATAAAATTCAATTAAAATGATTGATAAACAATTAAATAAGGCTCAAAAATGGAATTTGAGTAAACGTTGTAATTTGCGAATAATGACAATTAAATCGCCACGACTTTATACATGAACGTTGTAATAACGGCAATCATGTTTGGGAAGGATAATTCTAATAAATTAAATTGTGGAAATCGATATTCTTCACAAAATATTCATATAATTGTATATTTTGGAATTCCTAAGCGTAGGAATTAATAAATTAAAAATAGGAATACACACACACACACACACATATATATATATATACGTATACGTATAACTGTGCCTACCAATTAAAAATATAAAATATGTAGGGTAAAGAATGAAGCGTAATAAACTATCAGATTAGGAGATTGCAATGGAAAAGGAGTAATAACTTCAAACATTATGAGAAATGATTGTAAATTTAGTAGGCAATAAATTTGCACTTAATAGGGAGTTACAAAAATTGAACGGGGATATATATGCATTTAATAAGATTGATTGTAGAATTTAATATTACATTTATGGGAAAATGAAATAGGCATAGTAAGTTTAATTGGAAATGAATAAATAAATGTAAGTAGTAACTTCTAATTTAAATATTAAAAGACCATTTACTATGACAATTGACATTTATTGGACATAAGAATGAAATGAAGAATGTTGGAAGCCTATAAGATAGGAATAAGTTTGCAATAAATAAGTAATTTAATACTAATAAATAAACTTTGGAGGCAATATAATTTCCATTGTGGAAATGGCCTCAATGATACGTTTAGGACGAGCATAAATTAGTGGGTCCAGCCCAATATTTAGGTTTAGGATAAATTGTTTGGTTTAATATGGGTTGGTATGCGAGGTCAGTAGAGTTACACAACAGAAATATGCACTTCACCTAGAGGATACTGGTAGTTGTGCATACATACTACTGATATTGGGCATCTCCAACTATAGGGCACATGGGGAAGGGATATACATTTGTGTATAAGTATGGAAAAATATATCAAGGGTTCACCTCAGATTTGATGTATTAAATGGCATAGTACCTTTAGGGATGTCAAGGGGTTTACTTCGAAGTGGAAGGTATTGAATGACCTTTGGATCTACCTTCTCTCCATATAAGAAGCCTTAAATAACCCACGATGGTACCTAATAGGGAAATGGGGTCCACTTCATTTCTAACAAGGGGTATTAAAGAACCAGAGTGGGCATTTTTCTTGACTTATATTAGGTAAATCTAAACAGGATTTCGGCTATAAAAGTCGACGGGCTATGTCAGTGTTCTTAATAAACTGATATTTAGGGCTATCATATAGGCTTCGACTACCAGCAGTCTTGAGTGGTCATTAGCAAAGACTTGGGTTATGCTTTGGCAGATTTCACTTCCTATTAGTGTAGAATCTGTATGGGACACACAAAAGATCTCAAAGTTTAATTAGTTATTTGTTTGTCGGAAGTGGGCTAGTTAACCCTTAAATAAGTCTTTGAGTTGCATTAGTAACAATGACAAATTAAATTATAATGCCATATCTAGGGGTCATCAGCCTTTGTAGCTAAGGGTCAGTTGACTAGCAATTATGCTACGGAGGGCTCGCTTCGGGGTTGAGTATTAAATGGCTGTTGGGTCTACCTCCTCCTTATTCAAGAAATATTAAGTGGTTGGGGTTTATTTTTGGGCGATACAATATTTATATGTATATGTGTATATATAGTTATACCTCGAGGAAGATTGGACATATTGTATGCACATATGGAATTAAACAGGTAAACCGTGAATGGTAGACATAACACTTAGATAGATATCCATCGACCTAAAATAGTGTTATGGATAAAGTATGTAATTTACCAGTCACTAGAACGTTATTCTGACTCCCTCCTCTTTACAACCCACATGATAGATTTAGAGGGATAAACTACTGGTGCAAGATGGGAACGATTGATGGAGAAGTCTTCTCATTCATGCTTAGTATTGACAAGGAAACTAGATATCTGTTATCCCGCCTTTTGGCAAGGCCGTGACACCAAGGAATTGACTAGTAAACCAATGACGATCCATCCCAGAGATCGGTTATACATAGGCTCACTATGGATATCGATGAATTTTGTCCGAGTCCAGATCGAGCTTAAATTAATATAACATGACAAGCTAAGCTATGAAGGTCAACGTTCCAAATCTCAAGTCAATCTGAGTTCGTATGCTTAAGTTACAACCGATGCAAAGTTGATTGGAAAAAGCCTTCTTCGACTCGCTCAGTTCGCGTCCCTCGGAAATGCCTACTTCGACTCGCTCTGTTCGAATCCTTCTGAGAAGCCTGCTTCGACTCGCTCAGCTCGCATCCCTCAGAAAAGCCTTCTTAGACTCGCTCCGCTCGAACCAACTGTTCGACTCCATTGGCAAAGCCACTGATCGAATAGATCAAACAATGACCACTTCGTGTCCATCACAGAGCCTTTGTTCGAATCCCTCAGGACGCTCCACTTCGACTCGCTCAATCAATGCACACTTCGACTCGCTCAATCGATGCACACTTCGACTCGCTCAATCAGTGCACACTTCGACTCGCTTAAAACAACATCAAAGGCAAAGTGATCCAAAGATTCAAGCGCCACGTCACCGAGTCGAACGAAAGCGAGTCGAATAGAGCGAGTCGAACGAAACAGCCAACCGAGAATCCCATTTCGTATCGATCATATCTCCTAATCTACACGTCCAAATGCTATGAAATTTTCACAGAAGACTACGTTCATGCTAAAGAATGTCCACGCCAAATTTCAACTCCATTGGATGAAATCCTGATCGATACGAAATCTGTTCGTATCGATCACGGATCGGACCGGAACTTCACGGGCTTGAGCGCGCGGGCCTGGTCACGTGCCAGAGAGGGTCTCCCGAGATCTGAGCAAAATACCAGCCTCCTGCACCTATAAATAGACCCCTAAAGCCAACAGAAAAGGGGTTCCTCTCCTTCTTTGAGATCTCCAACGCCCAGACTCTGCCGAATCCAGATCTGAACTCCATTGCTGCTGCTAACAATGAAATTCACTGCTGCAAATCATAATCACCTGATGTAATTCATTGAATTCACTTGTAATCTTAAAAGAAATATCAATAAAGCTATCAACTTCATAGTGGACGTAGGCGATACGCCGAACCACTCTAAATTCTTGTGCCTCCTTGCATTTTACTTAGTTTCATATCTGAGATTTGGAGTTTTTGTTAGATAATCCTCTTTTTACATTTAATTTCTTCACTTTATCTCTTCAAAAACTTTCGAAGAGTGTTGTGCCCAATTTTGGTACAAACAATATCCAAGGAATTATATTGATTCCAAGGTAGTAGCCTTAGTCGATATATATGTTCTATTATATTTTTCTATTCCACTATTAGTTTATATAGATAGCTCTATGACGTACTTATGTTATTTTAGGTTACCAACACTAACAAACCGCACCCTTGTGGACTTGGATTTCGATTTAGTTAAAATTCAGGTCTATTAAAGTGCGGTTACATTTTGTATCAGAGCTTAGGTTAGTCGATCATAGAAATTAGGATATGTTGAGTGAACGTAATTGTATTTATACCTATATATATATTATACGCCAAACTCTGAATTCTGACTATAGAAGAAGTTGCGACCAAATTCTAAAAAGATGGATGAGGAAACTATGAGTTTGTATCATCCCTCATTTTGTGGCTCGAAACTAAGTGCTACGGATGCTGCAGGCATCCATAGTATTAATTTTCGGTGATAAAATGCGGTTGTGTTAATCATTTTGATAATACTAGAAACACATGAATATGGAAATTCAACACAAATTTTAAAATAAATTTTCTCATCTCATTTCACAATAAGATTTCAATTTCATTACATAATCCCAATTCACAAACCACGTTCAAAGAAAATATAATTATTACATATTCCAAGAGCGATATATGAAGATGCCCCATTGGATGATCAGAGTCAAGTATCTGGCATTTAATACAACTTGCCATTACAACACAAAAGCAGAATCAAAACATAGCAAAAAAAAGATATATAGCTTCTACTAGTGTGACGACCCACCTTTTTTGGACTGTTTAAATCAATAATAACCCACACACATCTAACTCAAACCATTCAAAATGGAGGATTGTCAATGGGGTAAATAAGAAATAAGAGAAAAGAAGGGAAAAAACAAAACACAAAATCTCGCAGCGGAATTGACAAAATATAATAATCAAATAAATAGTTCATGGATCTGTTTTACAGTATACATTTAATTACACAAATTTACAATAAAATTAGAGTACAATCAACAACATACCAAAATGATGCAGCGGAAACATACTAATAATATAATATACCAAACTCCGTCTTCGTCCTCTGGAAATAATTTCTTCAAACACTAGAATGCTCAGGACCCGAGCGTAATGAAAAGATAAAACATTCGAGTCAAAACTAATTTTTTTTATGTAAGTTAAACCAATAGCAAATAAATATGAGTGTAATAGCTTTAGAGATTTTTACGAGATTTTACATCTCCTATCCAGCGTATAACGTGAGTGCAGTAACTTAAGAGATGTTATGATATTTTCCATCTCCTAAGGATCTGTTAAACTATGTATATGTAGTAAAATACGATATATATATGTAGTGTTTATCAGTAATGTAAAGTATTAAAATAGCGTTAAGGCGTTACCATTATCCCCCTTAACACATTTTTATATAAGCATTGTAGTCTATACAGTGTTGTAAACTCCACCATAAACTGGTAGGCTATCAGGGAGCACTCCATATGTACGACACAAACAAAAATTGTAGTGGGCTCGATAAGGATAATATGACAAGGCACACGAGGCAATGCCTAGGGCAGGATTCTGCCTTTTTCACTCCCAGACTGGTGGTAACACATAACAGCTACTACCGCCCACCTCGAACAACACTCCCATAATCAAAGGTGGCCACCAATCAATTTCAAAGTAAAAGATATGGTATCGAAGAAGTGTGTTCGATCGGGGGAGCGACCCCACTTGGCCCGGTATAGCTCTGTTTTAGTCATTTTAATTATGACTCGAAAGTCAAGGCTATCCATCATCGTTCTCTTACTTCATTCCAACAAATGCCAACAATTTAAGCTCTACATTCTAGATGACATCCACCGCGTACACAGTTGTTAAAGTGGTTCCGATATTGACAGAGAGTATACCAATAAGAGGCCCCGGTCTCTTTAACAACCAAACGTCATTTTCACACTGGTTGATTCTTTACATTTCAAAACTAATTCATATTTGATATCAAATATCATACTCACTTCAAAATATCCTTCATTTCAAAATCATCATATTTATTCAAAATATGACATTTCCACTTGAAAATATCATTTCAAATTCCAATTTAGGTTATAACCTCATTTAACCACATTCGCATTCAAATCAACGTTTTAAATATAAAAATTCCAACTTTTCACAGTTTGAAATTCTATAAAATAGTTTGAATAGTTATAAATAGTTTAAAATAGTTTATATAGTTTAGAGATTTAAAACTGTTTAATATAAAATGGTTTGAGTATTGAAAATGTTTTATATAGTGAAATAGTTTTGGAAAATCAAAATAATTTGAATATTAAAAATAATAGATTTAAAACAGTTTATATCAAAAATAATTTATTTTTAAAATAATATCAAATCAAACAGTTTCTTTTCCATTTCAATAATCTAGACCCATGTCCAATTTCAAATCAACAAAACTCAGTTTTCAATCTTTCAATTCAATTCTTTAAAACAATTTCTTTTAACCAATTTCAATTTCAACATTTCAAAGTTTGAATTAGAAAATAATTTAATTCATATAAATCCACAATTATTTCCTTTAAAACAATATCATTTAATCAGAATCCAAATTAAAGATTTATAAACCATTTAATTTAATCAATCCGGTATCTATATATAATTTTCTACCCTATAGCCAAGTGATTAATTATTTCAGTTTTAATTTCAAAGATGGATATATATCATTTCAATCCAAATCAAAATGTCATAGATATATATCATTTCAACCTATTTCTTAATTTATTTGAAATAATTCAACTAATAGTTTATATGCTGTCATTTAATATACAGGGTGATAACAGAGATATATAAAAATAAATAAACATCCAACCATCCAAATGTCAACAAATTGACATCTATCAGAATCAACATCCAAATCAGCCAATAAATCACAACAATTAACTAGTTATCAATATCAGGTACTTAACTAGCAATTAAATTCAATATTAATTTAAATGGCAATTTAATTTAATAAAATTCAAATTAAATTTAAATGACAATATAAATTAACAAACGACAATCAAAGAAATTCTTATCATATCATAAATTTAATTCAACTAACATAAGAAGAATTAGTACCGCGTGAGTGGATTAAATCGCTCACCTTTTATTTAAAGCCGATTAAAAATCCAATAATAGCCTAAAATTTGAACAGTCTTCAAATCCAACCAAACTAGTTTCATGTTGCCTGGAATTTCGATACAATTCCAACGGAAGAAACCACGTGCAAATCCGAGCTCGTATGGAAAAGTTATATAACTAGAACATTTAAATTTTAAATTAAAAATAAATCAAGGGCAAAAACTTAAATTTGCTCACCTCCCAGAACCCTACCTTTCTCTCAACGTGCACAGACTCACAGCCACCATTGAACAACTCCCGCCGTCGTCGCCTAGGCATATATGTTCTCTGATCAGACACCACCGCCGCTCACCCATGGCCGAGCCGCACGTGCCTGTACCCACGCGTCCCCTCCGCCTCGCCATAAAAGCTCTATCCCACCGCCCTTTCCACGTCGATTTCTGGTGATCTCATGCACAGTTGAGGTGATATAAACTGATAGATGAACTCCACTCAACCTCCCCTACATGCTGTAACTTCCTGATCGACAAATCGTTGCAAATCCACCGTTGATCGCGAATACCTAGAAATGGACGACGGAGAAAGATCGCCAATTTTTGGACAAACGAAGCCTTCAATCAAAAAAATTGTAGATACAAATTACGTTCATCGAGAACTTTGCGATGATATATTATATTATAGGATTTGAAGAGTTTGGATTTTGATCTGATTTGGGATTGTGATTAGGATTTGAGATGTTTGTCATTGGGAAGGAATAAATGAGATAGAAATTGCATGTATAGGAAAATGAAATAAAAGACTGCTAGGGTTTAAAACAGCCTATATATAGGCAGAGATGGATAAGAATGGATGGAACAGATCGCAACGACCCGAAAAGCCCGTTTCGTTTCCGAAACAAAGATAGGTCATCCAATATATCTAAATATATGTTTTCGATATTTTTAAACTCAATGGAACTAGTTTCAAACCTTAATTCCATTGTATACAAAAGTTAGCTTTCACTAATATTCATTTAAATTCGATTAATTGATTTCTACGTGTTTCGAGCTCGCACGATCAAACGATAAGTCCGATCGCTACGAAACTTGAAATCCTACAATAATTCACTATTACGGATCCGATGAAACTTGTTTCGTCAAAGTCCGAGACAGTGGCCAAAAAGACTAATTTTACACGTTAATTAAATGAATTATTATTTTAAAATCAATTTAATCAGTTTTAAATTCTAAATTAAAAGTTTTATATCATCATTTAGATTAAACATAAATTAATAATCTTTTACAATTAAATTTTCCATGTTAAATATAATATTTAAATATTACATTAATTTCACGTCAAATTACAATAGTAATAAATCCTAGTTTATTATAATTTAAATTCCAACAATTTCTTTTATTTTGATTTAAATTCTTATATTAAATCAACTATTTCCTTAAGAATAAATTAAACATAAGTCTCCATTTTATTACACTCATCTTCTACAGCTATCATCTTAACTTATATTAACTGCAATATTTAATCACATTAAATTCACATTGATTTCCAGATTAATTTCAACGGATTAAATAATAAGATGAGAATAAATCAATTGTTATACATTAATAATTTATCTCTATTAACTTATTGATTATAAATAAAGGTTGATAAATTACTTACCAAATATTGATTCCATTCTACATTAACCAATTGTTATCCCGCCTTTTGGCAAGGCCGCGATACCAAGGAAAGTCCATCCCGAAGATCGGTTACACGCAGGTTAGCTATGGATGTCGGCAAATTTTGTCCAAGTCCGGATCGAGCAACAATTGATATGACACGACAAGCCAAGCCGTAGAAGCCAACGTTCCAAATTTCAAGTCAATCCGAGTTCGTATGCTCAAGATATGATCGATGCAAAATTGAATATTGTTCTCCTTCGTATCCATCGGGTTAGTGCATTTCGTATCCATCGATTCACGGGCCTTGTTCGTATCCATCAAGTATGCCCCACTTCGTATCAGTCCGAGCTCATCCCACTTCGCATCCATCGCCACCGGCTAATTCATATCTATCATGTTCGAATCGATCTGAGATGGCCTCATTCGTATCGATCAGTTCAAATCCATAAGTGAACGAGTCCACTTCGTATTGATCGGCGACTCTCTCGTTCGAATCCATCGGACTGTGGTGCTTCACATCGATCGATCGTATAATTCGCATCCATCAAGTCCAGTTGCTTCGTAACCATCGAGAAGCCCTTGTTCGTATCCTTCATGTCATAGCTATTCGAATCGATCGAGCTATCACTATTCACATCCATCCGGGCCTTTCATCTTTGTATCGATCGAATGGAGTCGATCCATATCGATACGAACAAAACCATACAAATAATACGTGCCATTCACTTTCCATCGATACGAACAGAGTTGTTTCCATCGATGCGAATTAAGTCATTTCCATCGCTGCGAATGAGGCAACATTCTTCGATACGAACAAGGCGCAAATAACGGAACGACTCGATCAACACGGCGCGAAAAGTGGATCGATCCGGAGTGTGCGCGCCACGTCAATCTGCAAGCACGTGCCAGGATCGATTCAAGTAGACCGATATGAAGGCATCGAGTCGAACGCAACAGCCCACCGAAGAACTCCAATTCGAATCGATCAGATCTCACAATCCACAAGTCCAAATGCTACGAAATTTTCATAGGAGCTTGCGTACAACCTAAGGAAGGTTCATGCCAAGTTTCGACTCGATTGGAGCAAGTCCTGATCGATACGAAACTCGTTCGTATCGATCATGGATCGAGCCGAAACTTCATGAGATCGATCGCGTGGGCACACCCACGTGCTAGAAGAAGTCACCCGAGATCTGAGCGAAATATTTGCCTCCTACGCCTATAAATAGCACCCCAGAGCCTACAGAAAAGGGATCTTTTGGTTCTCTGACGTCCAGACTCTGCCAAAAACACTTTTGCGCTACAAGGCTGATGTTATACTCGAATTTCACTACTGTAATCTGCTATTAGCCATTGTAATCAGTTGTAATCATCAAGGAAATATCAATAAAGTCATCAATTTCATAGTGGACGTAGGCAATACCCCGAACCACTCTAAATTCCTGTGTTTCTGCGCATCTCTATTATTTGTTTTTTGAAGGGTTTGTTAGATAATCCTCGTTGTCCATTTAATTTCTTCATTTTTATCTCTTCAAACTCTTCCGAAGAGTGTTGTGCCCAATTTTGGTACAAACACTTTGGTGCTTTCACTGAGAAAAACCCAGTTTTTCTCCTGCTCTTTGGATATGCTATCGATACCGGATTTCATAAATCCAAGAAGAAGATCCAGATCTCAAGCTTTAAAGCCCTTCCATCCTATTCAGATTTGCATCAGATCTAGGAAAGGACTTCGTCAATTCATCATGGTGCGCACACGAACTGCTTCTACAGCTGTTGATCAGGAAGGACGGGATAGACAGAATCTCGTACAACTGCCTCCATTCAAGCAGAATGCTGCCGGACCATCAGATCCGACCGGACCTATTACCAGGGAAGAATTCCAAATGCTTATGCAAGGGCTAACTCAGAGTTATCAGCAACTCCGTGCTAACGTGGAATTGACCAACCAGCTGCAACGCCAGCAGCGAAGGAGATCCAGGAGAGATCAAGCTTCCTATTCTTCCATCGAGAGTTCAGCCTCTTCCGATGATCATCACCGATCTACACGCCCACGGCTGGACGTAAGCTACACCCAGGCCACCGGATACCAACCTACCCTAAATCTTGGACAACCCAGGGCTGGACCATCCACCAACCACCAGACTGGACCCTCCTTCCAAGGGGTTACCATTCCTTACCATGTCATAGGCAACCTCACTACCACCACCACTACCGAACAAAGGGGTTGATACTAGAAATCAAGCTGATCCGCATCATCGCCGATGAGAACACACTCCGGAACCTTATGTCCCTGAAAATCTTGAACCAAGGAGGCGAGACACGGACCGTCGACCGCGTCCGGTCCAGCCTCGCATTGTGGAACCCGACCACACCTTGGCATAGCATGCTCCAAATATCCAGATGCCGGATATACCAACGATGATTCGTCAGATGATCCGTGAAAGTCAGGGTCTCACTAATGACGATTGGGGATTTCCCAAAGTCATACCCCTTTCACTGATGACATATTATATGCCGAGCCACCTCGGTGCTTCAAGATGCCAACTTTGCCAGTCTATGAAGGAAGTTCTGATCCCAATCAACACATCCTGAAGTATGAATGGCTAATGAATGCTGCGAGAGTTGATGATGCAGTTAAATTCCATAGTTTCCCCATCTCCTTAGGGGGCATTGCTACTATGTGGTTTACTCGTTTGCCGCCACGATCCATTTCTAGTTTCGACCAGATGGCCACCAAGTTTGTTGAACAATTCCGTATGCACGTAGCGAGACCTAAAGATGTTAATACTCTATCTAGTGTCACTCAAGCTCTCGGAGAGACACTCAGATGTTACTTGGAGCGATTTCATGCTACGTGTGCAGAAATAAGCAATCCCAATGACAACTCTATCCTGATGGCATTAACTAAGAGGATTGAACCTGATTCCGAGTTCGGAAATTGGATAGCTGGAAAGCCACCTGCATCATTGGACCATTTCTATTCCAAGGCAGCCCAATTCTTGAGATGGGAGGATGCGAAACAGTCTAGGAAGCAGGATGACGCAGGGCCCAACATGGATGGAATTCAAAGTAACATTGCAGTTAAACAATCCAGGGAGAGTTCCGGAAAAGTTCAGTTGAATATTCAAAACAACAGAACCAGCAGAGTGACAGTGGAAATCAAGGTAAAAAATAGGATCAAAATCGTGGTCCATGACGTAGAGCTCCCATGTTCGACAATTATACTCCATTGAATACATCGTTGGAAAATGTGTATTTGCAGACCTACAATACTATGCAGTACAAGAAACCTGCTCCGAAGCCGTCATCGGAAAGACAAATCCAAACAGAGAAGTTTTGCAGATTTCATGAAAGTTATGGCTATAATACAAATGAGTGTCATCATTTACAAGATCTTATTGAAAAGCTGATACGTGAACGAAAGTTGGATCAGTTTGTGCGGGGGCCGCAGTCAGGAGGTGCGGGCCCACCGAATCAGAATCGTGCACCAAACCAGGAAAGGCAGGAGGAACCCGCTCATACCAGTGGGAGGTTAGTGATAAACACTGTTTGTGGTGGTCCTCATCCAATAGACCAAAGCTAGAAGGAAATGGAGTCGTATGCCAGCTCTATTAGGCATGCAGACTTCGAGTGTTGTAGTAGTTTTGATGAAGGGGCTCCGGCCAAACAACAGAAGACGATGGCTGATGACATCATATTCAGAAATAGAGATGTTGATAAAGTCGAAGCCCCCACCATCGATCCACTGGTCATCTTGGATCAAGTAGGTCCTGCTTGGATGAAGAGGATCTTAGTTGACAGTGGAAGCTCTGTGAATATTTTGTTTAAATGAGCTTACGACCAAATGAAGATGGAAGCCAAAGATTTGAAACCTTGCCAGTCCCGAATCCATGGCTTCAATGGAAGCGCTACTATACCCACTGGAATAGTGGAACTACCAGTGGAGTTGGGGGTTGGAGAACGCCGAAGAGTCCGGATATTGCAGTTCATTGTGTTGGACATAGACTCCCCTTACAATGCTTTCTTGGGTCGACCGGCCCTTGCTGAATTCAGGGCAGCTATTGCCCCGTGGTATTTGACTCTAAAGTTTCCCACTGATCGTGGAGTGGGAGTCATTCAAGGAGACCAAGCTGCTAGGAGAGCCTGTTATGTTGCTGAGCTGTGAGATGCGCAATGAAGGGAGAAAGGAAAGGACGTAGAGGAATCTCTCTGCGTCCGTTTTGCTGATAATTGACAATTGGTGCCTGGGCCCAGGCCCGGGCACCCCAACCAATTCCAAGGAGATCTTGACCCAAGAGATAATGAAAATGAAGGTGAAAGTAAAGACAGTCAAGCTTCTCCGGCTGAATTGACGATCGATGTTCCGATCGATGACAACGATGATTCTAGAATGTTAAAGATTGGGTCTCAGTTAAGCCAACAAACGCAAGAGGAATTGGTTGAATTTCTCTGGGCAAACCTTGACGTGTTTTCCTGGACGCACTCTGACATGTGTGGGATCTCGTCGGACATCGCGTGCCACACCCTGAATATTGACCCGCGATATATCCCGGTCAAACAGAAAAGGCATGGTATGGATCCAGAGAGATCTGCCACCCTTAAAGAAGAGGCAGACAAACTTAAAGCGAATGGATTTATCAGAGATGCATTATATCCGGAATGGGTATCTAATCTGGAACTTGTCTGAAAGCCAAATGGGAAATGGAGGACGTGCGTTGATTACTCAGACTTGAATAAAGCGTGTCCTAAAGATAGTTTTCCACTTCCCAGAATTGATCAGCTCATAGACTCAACAGTTGGGCATGAACTATTATCCTTCATGGACGCGTATTCTGGCTACAACCAGATACCCATGCACTTACCTGATTAGGAACATACCAGCTTCATAACTAATCTAAGACTTTATTGCTACAAGGTCATGCCATTTGGACTCAAAAATGCCGGTGCTACTTATCAACGATTGGTCAATCGGATGTTCGCCAATCAGATTGGAAAGACCATGGAAGTATACGTAGACGATATGCTTGTGAAATCATGTTTTTCCACTAACCATATCAGAGATCTGGAATCAATGTTCAACATCCTCCGAAGGTACAGGATGAAGCTCAACCCATTGAAATGTCATTTTGGAGTCGCATCTGGATAATTCCTGGGTTTCATCGTCAACGCTTGAGGAATTGAAGCCAATCCTGAAAAAATCTAGGCAATAAGAAATCTTGAAACCCCGAAAACTATAAAGCAAGTCCAGAGTCTCAACGGGAAAGTAGCAGCACTGAGCAGGTTCATTTCAAAGTCCAATGACAAATGCATTCCCTTCTTCGATCTGATCCGAAAAGGAAAACGAAACTTTGAATGGACCACGGAGTGTAAGGGCGCATTCCGAGCATTAATTCAGCATCTATCCACACCGCCTATTCTGTCGAAACCTATTGATTATGAGAAGTTGTATGTTTACTTGGCGGTATCAGAAAACGCAATCAGCGCTGCCTTAATTCGGGAAGAAGACCGGATACATAAGCCAGTATATTACATCAGCAAACGATTGACTGGAGTTGAAAGGAATTATCCGAAACTAGAGAAGCTGGCTTATTGTCTTGTTATTGCATCAAGGAAGCTCCGTCCAAATTTCCAGGCCCATCCTATTATTGTCTACACCGACCAGCCGTTATGACAGATCCTTACGCGGCCTGAGACATCTGGTAGGTTACTCAAGTGGAATATCGAACTGAGCCAGTTTGATGTAACTTATACTCCAAGGCGAGCTATTCAAGGACAAGTCTTAGCAGATTTCATAGCTGAATTTACTACCCCAGAGGACTTGCCCGAAACTAGTGAATCTCCCGAATATGTCTGGAAGCTGTACACTGATGGTGCATCAAACGACCGGTGCTCGGGCGTTGGAGTTGTACTCGAAACCCCCGAAGGCCGATCTATATGTTATGCTTTAAAGTTCGATTTTCGTGCGACCAATAATGAAGCTGAATATGAAGCCCTCTTAGCTGAATTGAAACTTGCTAGGGATTTGAGAATTATCGCTGTGGAAATTTATTGTGATTCACAATTAGTTGTGTGTTAAGTTCGATGAGAATATCGAGCGAGAGATCGAAGACTGGCTGCTTACTTAGCTCGGGTTTAGGAAATACTGAATTAGTTTGATTATTATGCCATTTATTGTATACCTTGAGAACGCAATCAAAAGGCCGATTCATTGGCAAAGTTAGCCAGTACTGGTGAAGCGCAACAAATGGGACTCGTTCCTGTAGAGATGTTATCTTCCCCGAGTATTGACCGGGCAGAAATAGATTGGGTATGTGAAGTCGCTCCCGATAAGGTGTCGTGGATGACCCCATTCAGAAATTACCTTGAGCATGGAATCTTGCCAGAGTGCAAGAGTGAAAGAAGACAAGTCCTTCAGAAGGCTTCACGATTCACCATCCAGAATGGAGTCATGTATAGAAGAGGGTACTCTGTTCCTTTACTCTGGTGTATCGCTCACGATGAAATTAAGCGAGTATTACATGATGCACATGAAGGAGAATGTGGCGATCACACCGGGGGGCAAGCTCTCGCTAAGAAAGTACTCCGCTACGGATATTTCTGACCGACTGTAAATCGCAACGCATCGGACTATGCCAAGAAATGTGATAAGTGCCAAAGGTATGCCCGGATTCCAAGAGCTCCACTAACTGAGATAACTCAAATGGCCAGTCCATGACCATTTGCAGTATGGGGAATTGATATCATTGGCTTTCTACCTCTGGCCAAAGGTGGTGCGAAGTACGCCATCGTTGCAGTTGATTAATTTACAAAGTGGGTTGAAGCTGAACCTCTTGCTACCATAATGACGAAGAAAGTGATCAACTGATAACGGAACCCAATTTGACAGTGTTGAATTTAAAGATTTCTGCCAACGATTTCGCATTCGAAATAAATTCTCTGCAGTTGCACACCATCAAGCAAATGGACAGGTCGAAGCTGTTAACAAAGTTATAAAGTCCATTCTGAAGAAACGACTGGAAAAGGCCGGGGGCAAATGGGTCGATGAACTTCCTATGGCCTTATGGGCCTACCGTACAACCCACAAGTCCGCGACCGGTCATACTCCATTCTCTCTTTCTTATGGTTCAGAAGCTGTTATTCTAGTCGAATTAGAAGTACCTTCTCATCCTGTGACATACTATGATTCGAAGAAAAATGCTATATTACTTGCTGAATCTCTCGATTTATTGGATGAGAAGCGTGAAGAGGCTGATTTGAGGGCAGCCGCATATCGGAGTCAAGTCGCCCAATTATACAATGCCAAGGTCCGACCCCGAACCTTTGAAATTGATGATCTCGTACTCAAAAGAATTTATCTGGTCCCTTTGCATATGAAGCCAACTTGGGAAGGACCATATGTTATTGAACGAAAGCTCGGAGATGGCACATTCAAATTATCGACTGTTGACGGTCTCATTCTTCCAAGAGCCTGGAACAGCGAGAGTCTTCGTCGCTACTACACATAACAGGCTCTGTTTATTCATTCAGCTTATTTTTCATTTGCAATTTGTTTCTGCATTTTAAGATTAGAATTTGTAATAAGGCAACTGACTTTGCCATATTTTCATATTTCAGCAATAAAATGCAATTTCTTCGAGCCAGAGCTGTGATTTACTTGAAATACTTCATATGATCATCACTATGCATAGAGAGCTAAGTTCCATCATACGGTGGGATTTATTCAAATAGGGAGTGACTGTGATGCAACCGGTCACTCGCTAAGTGAAACCCAAGCTCGGGGCAAGCCATCAGACCAAAGTCAAAAAAAGATTGATACATGACAATCCTTCCCCTAACTCCAGATTCCCAGAGTGCGAACTGAAGTATAAACTTACAAATACGTTTTCGAAGAGGGTGGATCCGTCCACCTAACGACTTCGCCCGTATTTGAACCAAGTTTGAGGAGGGTGGACCCGTCCATCTAACGACCTCACTTGTTAACTCAGGATGGATGTGATCCGACCATCCACGATCCTGATACACCTTTCCTTCCCAAAGTGTGAGCGAAATCCAAAAACATGCAACAGATGTGACTGATCGTCTGTTTACCAACTCCGAATTCCCAAAGCGTGAATCGGAGTATAAACATCAACTCCAAATTCCCAGAGTGCGAATTGGAGTATAAACATCAACTCTAGATTCCCAGAGTGCGAAACAGAGTATAAACATCAATCAACTCCAAATTCCCAGAGTGCGAAACGAAGTATAAACATCAATTAACTCCAAATTCCCAGAGTGCGAACTGGAGTATAAACATCAACTCCGGATTCCCAGAGTGCGAAACAGAGTATAAACATCAACCAACTCCGAACTCCCAGAGTGCGAATTGGAGAATAAACACCAACTCCGAACTCCCAAAGTGCGAGTCGGAGTGTAAATGTCGACTCCAAGTCCCCAGAGCGCGGACATATAATTAAAACTTAAACCGGCGTAACCAACCGCCAGTAAACAAATGTAAATCCCCGGAGTGCGGATGTGATCATCGATAATCAAACAAGTGTGGTTGAACCACTCAATCTCCGCTTGTCTCAAACATCCATTCAGTGGCACTAAACACAACATGTTATAAGTGAGATGCAATTGCTGGCTGATGTTCTACAACTCATCCCCAAGATTGGGGGGCATAACTTAAGTGTCGACCATTGACTGAAGCAGTGCAACATCAAAGTTCAACTCACTTCCCAATCATGAATCGTGTCCACAATTTCCGAATCTGACAAATAAAAACAAACCTGACTCAAAAGCTGAAACTTCACAAGTGCACTTCAAATATTGAAACACTTAAGTAAATACACAATAACCGAGAAGAAGCCAAAAACAAGAAGAGTTTCATTTCTACCGTCTGTGAAAGAAATTCATGTGCAAGTTTATTCCAAAAAATTCCTACTAGCAGGGGCCGAACCTTCATCTATACACGGCCTTCGAAAGGAAAACCAAAATAAATCCCTATCTACTTAGAATGAACTGAAGAGGCCTATTTATTTCTTCTTCACTCTCGGCTTCTTCCTCGGTGTAGACCCACTAGAGCCGCCACCAACTTTCCTCTTTGAGCCTTTGCCTTTCGGTGGTCGGTCTCCAAGCGGGGGCATGATCTCAACGTCCTCCTCCGAGCTCGAATGTATAGGGATGCTTCCTGCGGGCGGAGTCGGAGGAACATGATCAATTGTAGGAGACGGAATGGGCTCACTAGTGTCAATAAGTGTACCACTAGGTGATATCATTCTAAGCGGAGCTGGACCAGGTGCCGCCATTCCACCTCCAAACTACCACTACGAGCCGCTGCTTCCATTTCAGCGTCAATTTCGACCAATATTTCTTCTTCACGAATCGCTTGGACCTCGCTAGGAGCATCAGTGGTTGGCATTGAAGAGCCAGTAGCGGGGGTGCTTTCACCCATAACAAATGGCAGGTCCGCAATAGGATCGCTGTGATGACCGAGAAGTTCCTCCATCATCTGTTCATCAAAAACTAGAGTGCACCCTTGCGTTCCATCGGTCGATGCTATGGTCGTTGTGGTGGCAGCTTTAGTTATTATTGCCTCCTGCATATGATGTGATTCTTGAGTAACAGGAAGCACGACCAGTGTAGCATCAATCACTGGACAAAAACAAAAGAATTGTTAGTACTTAATTCGAATGACGACTCCGACTTAAGATAGGCATATAGGATGTTCAGAATACCTTCCTCAATTTGGTTTATGGACGGCTGAACAGCCCCAGAAACTTGTTCTCTGGCCGGAGATAGCTGCGGCTGATCCGGATTATAGGCAGGAATGGGCTGGGGATCAACCACATGTGCAGATTCAGGCTGAGTTGACGCAGGAACTTCAACACTCACATCATAATGCTCCATGCCTGAACTTTCTCCGACCTCCAAGTTTTGAGTGCCGAGCCTCTCTTTTTCATACAAAAGCATCGACTGGAGAATCTTTCGTTCATCTTCATTTAACATACGATTCTCAAGCTCAAACTCGTCGATTGATTCACCCCGATGCACCGACTTCTCCTCCTCAACCAATCGGCCCCAAGCATTATGTAAATGAGTCGGGTAGTTGTCGAGCCAGGCTAGATCTCTGTGCCTTAAAACATTGGCATTATAAACAATAAGGAGATCTTCGATATCAGCTTCTAGCCTAGACTCGGCCATTCGAACCTTTTCCTTGACCTCAGTCTCCACCACGCGGACCTTAGCCACTGCTGCATCCCGCTCGGCCCGGAGCACTACAGCTTGTTCACATGCCTCCTGGGCCGCTTTATTGACATCATCATTTTCCTTAATAACTTCAGAAAATTTGGCTTTAAGCTCGTTGAGTTCCTTAATCGCCGCGTCCCGTTCGATCGTAACAGTAGTATTTCAGTGGCCCATCTCCTCCACCAAGGCATAATGTGAGTGCCTCATCCTCTCCATGGCTAAATTCGCCTCATCGGCCTTTTTGGTGGCCTCTATCTCTGATTTCCGAGAGGACTCGGATTCATCAGTAAGCACTTGGACGATGCGGTCCTTATGAGCGAGATCAGATTCTAACTTTTCGATTGTTTTAGCCCAGTCAAAGGACACCTTTGATGCTTTCTCGGCAGCCTTCACCCACTCTTTATACTGGGAATAAATGTCATGGATGTAATCATGCATTGTGTTCTCTGCCTCTGATGGAATTCTCTTAAAATGAGGGGGAAAAACATAGCCATCAAAGCATATATTTGGGAACTCTTTCCTCAACTGAGCGATTTTAATAGCCCCTTCCCCAGTGGGCTTAGTGATAGCTTGCTCGACGACGACGGGAGGCTCAACTTCAGTCCTGTGACGTTGTGAATCAGTCCGAGAGGCATGCGAGGATGGTCTATGACGAGGGGGCTCTACTGGCTGTCTCCCTTGACCCGAAGGTTGTGTAGGAAGTCTAGGAGGAGGAGAGCGGGATCGGGATCGATGTCTGTACTCCCTATCCCTGTCTCTATCTTGACGTTCCTGGTTAGAGTACCCGCGATCGCGGTCTCTATCTTCTTCCCTCCTACATGACTCATAATATGAAGCAGATCGGTGGGCTGAGCGAAGACTTCCTAACATCGACCCTCGTCCAGACATTATACCTATACAGAGAAAGAAAAGCAGACTTAGTAATCTCTTGGATTGAACAATTTATGATTAGAAATCATGTAGTGTCATGAAGTGCGTATGTATGTGCAACCCGCCCGACCAACCGGAAATGTTGGCCGCACTCATAGGCAACGACTCGCTAAGATCAAGAGCACTATCAAGCTTCTCCAACCCGACGTCGTGTTGGAGTGACACATAATCTGGAATCAGGATATCGGCAAGCCCTTCGAAAGAACTCTCTGTGGGCGAGGAAGGAGCCTCCGAGATTCTAATGCCGGGAACCGGCAAGGAAACCACAACTGATTTCCACCTCGAAGACTTAGGACGTTTATAAGCAGCGGCCTTGCCTTTTCTTCTTCCGTCTTTCGTTTGAAATCCGGTCGAAGGCCCAGCCACAAGTTCATCATCCGTGGGTGTTCTCTCTTCATCACCCCCTTCAGTTATTACAACCCCGGGTGTTTTGCGTTTCATCCGCTTCTTCGAGACAGCCCTCAATGTTACTTCGAGCCTTATGCTTTGATTCCGCTCGATCAGTCCAACAATTCTCAGATTTTTGTCGGTCAGGACCGACTCGATGTCCCTCATTTCACTTGGAACTTCTTGAAGGACCCTTAACATTTCTTTGAAATACCCGCCTTCAGGTCGTGAAATTGCGGCTGTAAAAAGAAAAGAAGATGTCAGTTTATGTCAACTACTATCATCTGGATAACTCTTGAAGAATACTGTAACACTTACGTCTGACTAGCCATCGGCTGGAAAATCCTGGGGGGCACCGAACGTAGAACCATTTTGTTTTAAAGTAGCTCAGCCTTGTCCAAGATCCGGTTACTACTTGGCAGTTCCTGACTGACTCTAGGAAAGTGAAAGATGGACTATCTCCCCTACTCTTGAAGTTAAAAAGATATATGATTTCTGTTGGAGCCGGTGGCCGAAAGAGATACTCCATGAATACAATGAATAAGCTGTTCAACAGAGCATATCCATTGGGATGTAATTGCAATGGGAAAATTCCAAGAAAAGACAACACTTCCCTAATATATTGGTTGAAAGGAGGAAGTGTTCCTGCTGCGCACGCATGGCGGTTGAAGGCAGTAAACCCATTTGGGGGAGCGTGCGGTCTATCATTTGGCCCCAGTAATAGAACGTCGTCCAAGGACAAACCGTGCCTTAGGCATATACGTCCCAACATGTCTTCGAGATGTTGGACGGTACTGAATCTTGCGGGTTTGCGATGAGAGTTGCTCCCGAAAGTTCATCCGGAGCTGGGTCTATAACTTCGGCCGCGATGGCCGGAATCTCTAGGACAAAAGGAGATGAACCCTGAAGCTCTTGCTGTTGTGTACTTGAGGATTCCATAGCTAATCAACTTATTAGAAACCATCATTAGACAATAAAAATCCAAGTGTTCCCCAGTGTGAAGTGCATGAATGCATTGTGCAGTGTAGTGCTACAAGTTGCTTGAAGAATTTCTACAGATTTAAAGAAAACATTCGAACGACAAGACTTCGAAATTCAATCGGAATGACCATCATCGCTGACCGTCACAACTGTGCCATCCAGACGTTAGCAATCGATCCAAGTTAAAGTTCGTTGTAAGTTCGTTAAATCACAGTTCCATCGACGAGCTTCGAAGGGCAGTCAGATATGCAGTGAAATGGTTAAGTCCAGTTATGCAAGGCTAAAGCTCGTCGGAGTCAAGTGTTCGATTATACAGGGTTTTGTATCCATCAAGGTTCAGGCTTGGATCAATCGCCAGAAGTCTATTTCGTATCATTCAGGAGGGAGCTACTTTCGTATCGATCAAAGGCTTAGTTTCGTATCGATCAAAGGCTTTAGTTTCGTATCGATCAGGGGATCGATGATCGAGAGTTTCGTTCGTATCGATCGCAGAAGGAAAGGCTTCATATCCCGAGTTGTCAGATTCGTATCGACTTCAATCTTGCGTCTCCGTATCGATTGGTAGAGCTGATGCTTCGTATCGATCGCGTAATTAGATTGTCATATCGATCACTATGGATCGATACGAACTCCAACCATCACCCATCGATATGAAACCACTCCATCCCTCTATGTGAAATTCTATCAGCAACAAATCGATACGAACTTTGATTGTTTTCCAGAACGATATCAAGCACATTTTCTCAATCGATATGAAGACTCTCGATCAATCTACTCTCCTTCTTCTCCAAATAACGTTGAAGCCATTCCGATCTCCCTGGTCCTTGCTCCGACCAATCTCCGGCCACCTCATCACCAGAATCGACCATGGATGCGAATGGTTTAGCAGTTAAACTCGAATCTCATCATTTCTAGAGTACAGTTGTTAACCAATTACCTAATTTAAAGGCCTATTCGAGGGATTAAAGAATTGTTTTAACTTGGGGATGAAGGAAGTTTTCCTTTCTTCTATCGGTACGAAAGACAAAGAGAATAATGAAAAGTGAAAATTTGTTTAATTCCAGAACGCTTTATATGGACTCGAGTGTGAAAGAAGGGAATGATTCGCCTCCCGGTCATCGTAACCAAGTACAACCGGTGTTACCCCTGACTGATACGAGCTGGTTATTCATGTCCAACTGCACAGATTTCATCGATACGAAGTGTGCAACAAAGGAACCCCTGACTCAACGGATTTCATCGATACGAAGCACCTATTCGTATCCATTGTTTTCATCTCCATCTAAGACACATCGATACAAACCGTACAGTTCGTATCCATCAATGTGCGACCCATAAAAACTCGCATCTATCGGTGCGAATACTTATTTCGTATCTAGGAGAGGATTGATGCAAAGGAATATCCCAAGACAACCGTCAAGCGTTGTTGCAACTCGAATTTCACATTGGTTCAGGAGAGGATCGATACGGAATTCGATACGAGAGAACTGACAACGACACGTGAACGTGCAACGTTAACGAGAGTCAGGTTAACACCTATGCATTTACAATAACAAACAAATAATCACTATCCAACAGTACACGGTACAATAGTTGACAGTCTACAGTTCATAATTTATACCTTTATGAATTAATCAAAGAATTACAACTTCCGACGAAAAGACGACAATCGTTCAACAAGATGGGTAGAGCTACTCAGGATGAAAGGTGCAACTATTCAAAGCACGTCATGTTCACACAAGACGTACTTTGGGGGGCAAATGTTATCCCGCCTTTTGGCAAGGCCGCAATACCAAGGAAAGTCCATCCCGAAGATTGTTTACACGCAGGTTAGTTATGGATGTTGGTAAATTTTGTCCAAGTTCGGATCGAGCAACAATTGATATGGCACGACAAGCAAAGCCGTAGAAGCCAACATTCCAAATTTCAAGTTAATCTGAGTTCGTATGCTCAAGATATGATCGATGCAAAATTGAATATTGTTCTCCTTCGTATCCATCGGGTTAATGCATTTCGTATCCATCGATTCACGGGCCTTGTTCGTATCCATCAAGTATACCCCACTTCGTATCAGTCCAAGCTCATTTCACTTCGCATCCATCGCCACCGGCTAATTTGTATCCATCATGTTCGAATCAATCCGAGATGGTCTCATTCGTATCGATCAGTTCAAATCCATAAGTGAACGAGTCCACTTCGTATCGATCGGCGACTCTCTTGTTCGAATCCATCGGACAGTGGTGCTTCGCATCGATCGATCGTATAATTCGCATCCATCAAGTCCAGTTGCTTCGTAACCATCGAGAAGCCCCTGTTCGTATCCTTCATGTCATAGCTATTCGAATCGATCGAGCTATCACTGTTCGCATCCATCCGGGCCTTTCAGCTTCTTATCGATCGAATGGAGTCGATCCCCATCGATACGAACTAAACCATACAAACAATACATGCCATTCACTTTCCATCGATACGAACAAAGTTGTTTCCATCGATGCGAATTAAGTCGTTTTCATCGCTGCGAACGAGGCAACGTTCTTTGATACGAACAAGGTGCAAATAATAGAACGACTCGATCAACACGGCACGAAAAGTGGATCGATCCGGAGTGTGTGCGCCATGTCAACCTGCAAGCACGTGCCAGGATCGATTCGAATAGATCGATACGAAGGCATCGAGTCGAACGCAACAGCCCACCGAAGAACTCCAATTCGAATCGATCATATCTCACAATCCTCAAGTCCAAATGCTACGAAATTTTCACAGGAGCTTGCGTATAACCTAAGGAAGTTTCATGCCAAGTTTCGACTCGATTGGAGCAAGTCCCGATCGATACGAAACTCGTTCGTATCATTCACAGATCGAGCCAAAACTTTATGAGATCGATCGTTTAGGCCCACCCACGTGCTAGAAGAAGTCACCCGAGATCTGAGCGAGATATTTGCCTCCTACGCCTATAAATAGCGCCCCAGAGCCTACAGAAAAGGGATCTTTTGGTTCTTTGATGTCCAGACTCTGCCAAAAACACTTTTGCGCTACAAGGCTGCTATTATACTAGAATTTCACTACTGTAATCTGCTGTTAGCCGCTATAATCAGTTGTAATCATCAAGGAAATATCAATAAAGTCATCAATTTCATAGTGGACGTAGGCAATACGCCGAACCACTCTAAATTCCTATGTTTCTGCGTATCTCTATTATTTGTTTTTTGAAGGGTTTGTTAGATAATCCTCATTTTCCATTTAATTTCTTCATTTTTATCTCTTCAAACTCTTCCGAAGAGTGTTGTGCCCAATTTTGGTACAAACACCAATGTCAATTAATTTTATATAATTTCCCTTTTTAATACAACATTTATTTTATTTCTCATTAACCTTTATTGTTACCATTAATTGAAATTACATTAATAGTTGTCAATTACATCCAATCAACATTATTAAAATATATTCTAATAATTTTTATCCATCTATAAATCATAAATTTTAATTTCTCATAATATTAAATTCCAAAAATCTTATTAAATTTAATATTTTTAATTATCAAAAATAGAGGTCGTTGCAATCTCCCCCACTCAAAACTTTTCGTCCCCGAAAATAACAAGAAAGAATCAAGAGGTTTGATGTAATTTATTTAAAATAGTCAATTTATAAACACTTTAACTTACATTTTTAAGCTTAATATAAATTTGAAAATAACTCAACTTCCATCAGAAAATTTCTAAGTCTTAAATTTGCGAAAAATTTCGGCAGAATCTCCTTTGCGCGGCTAAGTCCGAAAAAATAATAATATTAATAATTACAATATATATATATATATATCATATTTCAATAATAAACATCCCAAACCATGGGAAAAGAATAAAATATCGTTCCAAAATCGTAATCCAAAAACGTACCTATTTGTCGGGCAAACAAACTTTGTTTATGAAATCAAAGCAACTACTATTGCTTCCATAAACCTGTATTTCACTTATATAATCCAAAAGAGTTAAAATTATGTAAAAGCTTATATATTAGTTGTTTCAATTAATAGTATAAGCAACATACAATATATAATAATCATATGCAAACAAAAAGAAGTACAACCATTATATATGCAACAAAGGAAACTATCGAACATCCATAGCAACCAAACTCATGGTTTGTTCAGTTAGAAACTTTTCATTGTACAAGGGTGATAAATAAACTACCAAGTGTACCTTACGCTCAAAAGCCCTCAGGTAATTTCTTAATAGATTATTCATATAACCTTAAACAATTTAACGTATCATTCCCCCAACGTCCCATAAGCTAAACAACAATGAATTCTAAATATTATTTAAGTTTACTCTATTGGTTTCTTTTTTTTCATCATTTAATTTTCATTAATTTATACAATGTCATTTTTTTTTCATTCATTTACTTACATAAAATTTTTCCATTCAATATTTGAAATCATTAATGAATCCATTATTAAAGTATTACATCCATTTCATTATGGTTTAATTCACAATTATTGTTTATATAACTTGATTTCAATTTAATATTAATATTCATTCATGAATCATTTCAACTTAGGTTTCCTAACTTTTTAATTTACATTCATTTTTCACATATAGTATCATTTAATAATAAACTTATTTGCAACTCATTTTAGCATTTCTTAGAGTTTATAATCATTTTCTTAGATAGCATTCACTTTTTACTATTCAATCTAATTATAGATCACTTCAAAACATAAACTTAAGTTTATAATATTCTTGTAACATCTCAATTCTTTTATTTATAAACATATGTTCATTTTGAAGCATTTTTGTTATTAAGATTTTACTTGTACAATATTCTATTACATATTCATATTAACATTTTAACTTTTTAACATTTATGGTAAGTTATATATATATTTTTAGAATGTAACCGAATGTTATACAAATTTATCTTATTCATTTCAGTTAACAAAAATGTTCAATAGTTTACATCTTCTTAATTTTCATTTTCTTTTAATTTATAAGTGACAAACCTCCAATTTCTTTACAGTTTCATTAAACACTTAGCTTCTAATTTCTTATTTCTCATTTTAGGAGTTTCCAACTATTAAAATAGTCAAGATTCCATTTCATTAAATGAAATCCCTAATTTATAGAACTAGAACTAAATATCGGGTTCCATTTCAAATCATCTTGAAATAATATATATACTTATTTCTTTTATATATATCAAATCATATTTAGAAATTTAAAATTAAAATTTGTTTCACCAAAACAACTGTGTAGCAAAGCTACTATAGTGGTCTTTCCACTTTGAAACTCAAAAATGAACGTCGATGATGCTGTGCAGTCATCACCAAAATTATTTTCCAACGATAGAAGAAGGCAGTACATGATTTGTTTCCTTTCAAAAATTCTTTGAAAACATTTCTTCCAAGTGCATTTTGAAAACATTTTGAAGACATTTCTTTTTGCAAATACTTCCAAATAATACTAATATATTTTTCCCAAATCTTTGAAAACCAAATTCAATACAACGAAATTTAAATTATGAAATTTTCAATTAAATTCATTTATTTGTAAATCTTGATTAATACCATATTTATAAAATTACACTTCTTATAACATACAACAGTAGATAGTTTTAAGAACTTTGACTAACCAAACAACAAATGATAATAATCAAACATTATCATTTCCTAACAAACAACACACCAAAAATTATAATATCATTTTATGAAAAATTATATATATATTATATATATATACAAAATATAAGAATAGGTAAAATTATTTCATTTACCTATATTTCAAAAATATGGTGTCGGTCTGCCCTATTAAGTGTTTAGAAATCCCTATCGATGCCATGGCGCCCATGTTCTGACCAGAATTCATAAATACTCAATAGAACAAATTAACACCATATAAAACATTTTTATAGCACTAACAAATACGCTCTCTCATATATACACACACTCAAACTCATTTTAGGGCATTACTAACTCTATCTCTAATGAGTAAAACCCTAAACATGCTAAGGTATCTATAAACCAAAGCTCTAATACCAACTGTGACGATCCACCTTTTTTGGACGGTTTAAATCGACAATAACCCATACATGTCTAACTTAAACCATTCAAAAGGGAGGATTTTCAATGGGGTAAATAAGAAATAAGAGAAAAGAAAGGAAAAAAACAAAACACAAAATATCGTAGCGGAATTGACAAAATATAATAATCAAATAAACAGTTCATGAAGCTATTTTACAATATACATTTAATTACACAAATTTACAGTAAAACAAAGTGCAATCAACAACATACCAAAATGATGTGGTAGAAAAATACTAATAATATAATATACCAAACTTAGTCTTCGTCCTCCGAAAATAATTTCTGCAAATACTGAAATGCTCAGGATGACCCGAGCGTAATGAAAAGACAAAACATTCGAGTCAGAACTAAAAATTCTTATGTAAGTTAAATCAATAACAAATAAATATGAGTGTAATAGCTTCAGAGATGTTTACGGGATTTTACATCTCCTATCCAGTGTATAATGTGAGTGCAATAACTTAAGAGATGTTACAAGATTTTTCATCTCCAAAGGATCCGTTAAACTATCTATATGCAGTAAAATAGGCTATATATGTAGTGTCTATCAGTAATGTAAAGTACTAAAATAGCATTAAGGCGTTACCATTATCCCACTTAACACATTTTTATATAAGCATCATAATCTATACAGTACTGTAAACTCCACCGTAAACTGGTGGGCTATCAGGGAGCACTTCATATGTACGACACAAAAAAAATCATAGTGGGCTCGATAAGGATAATATGACAAGGCACGTGAAGCAATGCCCAGGGTAGGATTCTACCGTTTTGCACTCCCGGACTAGTGGTAACGTGTAGCAGCTACTACCGCCTACCTCGAACAACACTCCCATAATCAAAGGTGGACACCAATCAATCACAAAGTAAAAGATATGGTATCGAAGAATCGTGTTCGATCAGGGGAGCGGCCTCACTTGGCCCGGTATAGCTCCTATTTTAGTCATTTTAATTATGACTCAAAAGTCAAGGCTATCCATCATCGTTCTCTTACTTCATTCCAGCAAACACATCCAATTCAACCTCTACATTTTAGATAACATCCACCATGTACATAGTTGTTAAAGTGGTTCCAATATTGACAGAGAGCATGCCAATAAGAGACACCGGTCTCTTTAATAACCAAACGTCATTTTCACATTAGTTGGTTCTTTTACATTTCAAAACCAATTCATATTTGATATCAAAATATCATATTCACTTCAAAATATCCTTCATTTCAAAATCATCATATTTACTCAAAATATGTCATTTCCACTTGAAAATATTATTTCAAATTCCAATTTAGGTTATAACCTCATTTAACCACATTCATATTTAAATCAATGATTTAAATATAAAAATTCCAACTTTGCACAGTTTGAAATTCAAGAAAATAGTTTGAATAGTTATAAATAGTTTAAAATAGTTTATATAGTTTAGAGATTTAAAACAGTTTAATATAAAATGGTTTGAGTATTGAAAATGTTTTATATAGTGAAATAGTTTTGGAAAATCTAAATAATTTGAATATTAAAAATAATAGATTTTAAACAGTTTATATCAAAAATAATTTATTTCGAAAATTATATCAAATCAAACAGTTTCTTTTCCATTTCAACAAACTGGACCTATGTCCAATTTCAAATCAACAAAACTCAATTTCAATCTTTCAATTCAATTCTTTAAAACAATTTCTTTTAACCAATTTCAATTTCAATATTTCAAAGCTTGAATTAGAAAATAATTTAATTCATATAAATCCACAATTATTTCCTTTAAAACAATATCATTTAATCAAAATCCAAATTCAAGATTTTAAAACCATTTAATTTAACCAATCTGGTGTCCGTATATAATTTTCTACCCTATGGCCAAATGATCAGTTATTTTAATTTTAATTTCAGGGATGGATATATATCATTTCAATCCAAATCAAAGTGTCATAGGTATATATCATTTCAACCTATTTCTTAATTTATTCAAAATAATTCAACTAACAGTTTATATGTTGTCATTTAATCTTTACTACTAATAATGAGAATTCATTGAATAGGAATTCATCCGTGTCTTTTTGAAATACCATAAATATCCCTCATTATAATAATGGAAATCGTTCACTCTATCATTACTACTAATAAAGAGAATTCATTGAATAGATTTACTCAGTGTCCTTTTGAAATTCCAAATATACCCTTTTACATCTTATAGAGAAATAGTATTCAAATATGGGAATATAGCCTGTTATTTTCTAAGTACAACTGTTAGTCCCCATGGAGAACTACAGTGTACGTTCACAAGATGAAGTATCCGAGTGTTTCATATTGTCCGTAATTTAGGTGGGAGTTAATCGGTCGAAGTCTCGCCGGATTCCGAGTTAGTATGAAGAAAATATTACAGTCTGAACAAAAAAAATAGCGGCTTCTGCACTAGGCGGAGTTCAAATATGGGGATGTGGTATCCTATTATTTTCTAAGTACAACTGTCAATCCCCATGGAGAACTACAGTGTGCGTTCATAAGATGACGTATCCGAGTGTTCCATATTGTCCGTAATTTAGGTGGGAGTTAATCCGTCGAATCTCGCCAGATTCCAAGTTAGTATGAAGAAAATATAGAAGTCTGAATAAAAAAAATAGCGGCATCTGCACTAGGCGGAGTTCAAATATGAGGATGTTGTGCCATGTTATTTTCTAAGTAAACTGTCAGTCCACTTGGAGAACTACAGTGTGCGTTCACAAGATGAAGTATCCGAGTGTACCATATTGTCTATAATTTAGCTAAGAATTCATCGGTCGAAGTTTTGCCTGATTCCGAGTTAGTATAAAGAAGTTATTGCAGTCAGAAAAAAAATATAGCGGTTTCTGCCTAGGCGGCATTTAAATGTGGGGATGCTACTATCAAATCTATTTCCACAGGTACAAATAAAAATGCATACACATTTTGGTTAAATGCAGGCCCACCTGGGCGTGCATATGTACTCGTATACATAGTGATAACAGAGATATATAAAAATAAATAAACATCCAACATTCAAATGTCAACAAATAGACATCCATTAGAATCAACATCCAAATCAGCCAATAAATCACAACAATTAACTAGTTATCAATATCAGGTACTTAACTAGCAATTAAATTCAATATTAACTTAAATGGTAATTTAATTCAATAAAATTCAAATTAAATTTAAATGATAATTTAAATTAACAAACAACAATTAATAAATTTTTTATCATATCATAAGTTTAATTCATCTAACATAGGAAGAATTAGTATCGCGTTAGTGGGTTAAATCACTCACCTTTGATTTAAAGTCGATTAAAAATCCAATAAAAGCCTAAAATTTGAACAGTCTCCAAATTCAGCCAAATCCTTTTCATGTTGTTTGGAATTTCGATACGATTCCAATGGAAGAAACCGCGTACGAATCCTAGCTCGTATGGAAAAGTTATGATAGTTAGAACATTTAAAATTTTAATTTTTAATTAAAAATTAATCAAGGGAAAAAACGTAAATTTGCTCAGTTCCCAAAACCCTACCTTTCTCTCAACACGCATAGACCCACAACCGCCATCGAACAACTGCCGCTACCATCTCCTAGGCGCGTACGTTCTCAGATCAGACACCACCGCCACTCACCCATGGCCGAGCCGCATGCGCTTGTACCTACGCATCCCCTCTGCCTTGCCAGAAAAGCTCCGCTCCGCCGCCCTTTCCATGCCGATTTCTGGCGATCTCATGCACTGTTGAGGCGATATAAACCGATAGATAAACTCCACTCAATCTCCTCTACATGCTGCATCTTCCCGATCGACGAATCGTTGTAAATCCACCATTGAACGCGAAACCCTAGAAACGGATGGTTGAGAAAGATCGCCAATTTCTGGACAAATGAAGCCTCCAATCGAAAAACGAATTGCAGATTATGTTTGTCGAGAGCTTTATGATGATATATTATATGATAAGGTTTGAGGAGTTTGGATTTTCGATCTGATTTGGGATTGTGATTAGGGTTTGAGATGTCTGCCATTGAGAAGGAATAAATGAGATAGAAATTGTACATGTAGGAAAATGAAATAAAAGACCGCTAGGGTTTATAACAGCCTATATATAGACAGAGATGGATAAGAATGGATGGAACAGATCGAATTGGGTCGAAACGATAACAACAAACCGAAAAGCCCGTTTCGTTCCCAAAACGAAGATAGGTCATCCAATATATCAAACTATATGTTTTCGATATTTTTAGACTCAATGGAACTAGTTTCAAACCTTAATTCCATTGTATAAAGAAGTTAGCATTCAAAATCAAATTATATTCATTTAGATTCCATTAATTGATTTTTACGCGTTTCGAGCTCGCACGATCAAATGATAAGTCCGATCGCTATGAAACTTGAAATCCTACAATAGTTCATTATTACGGATTCGATGAAACTTGTTTCGTCGAAGTCCGAGACAGTGGTCAAAAAGATTAATTTTACACATTAATTAAATGAATTATTATTTTAAATCAATTTAATCAGTTTTAAATTCTAAATTAAAAGTTTTATATCATCATTTAGATTAAATAGAAATTAATAATCTTTTACCATTAAATTTTCCATGTTAAATCCAATATTTAAATATTACATTAATTTCACGTCAAATTACAACAGTAATAAATCCTTGTTTATTATAATTTAAATTCCAAAAATTGCTTTTATTTTGATTTAAATTCTTATATTTAATCAATTATTTCCTTATGAATAAATTAAACATAAGTCTCCATTTTATTACACTCATATTATACAACTATCATCTTAACTCATATTAACTGCAATATTTAATTACATCAATTTCACATTGATTTCCAGATTAATTTCAACAGATTAAATAATAAGATGAGAATAAATCAATTGGTATACATTAATAATTCATCTCTATTAACTTATTGTTTACAAACAAAGGTTGATGAATTACTTACCAAATATTGATTACATTCTATATTAATCAATTTCAATTAATTTCATATAATTTCTCTTTTTAATACAACACTTATTTTATTTCTCATTAACCTTTATTATTACCATTAATTGAAATTACATTAATAGTTGTCAATTACATCCAATCAACATTATTAAAATATATTCTAATAATTTTTCTTCATTTATAAATCATAAATTTTAATTTCTCACAATATTAAATTCCAAAAATCTTATTAAATTTAATATTTTTAATTATAAAAAATACGGGCCATTACAACTAGTTAAATTGCCTCCTACATGTATTCAGAAGCTTATTCATCTAAAGAAAACCAAAAAGACCTTACTCTCGATTTACTCAAATGAGCACCTAAGAGTTTAATGGGAAAGACAAAAACTTTGGGTCATACAAAAACTCTAGTGTGAATAATAACCTACCATCTAGGACCAACTAGATATCTTGTGAGGCCACACTGCTAAGTGGAACGGGTTTTCCCCTCACTAGTATCTTAACCATAATACAATAACCATATACTGTGCACTAGCATCCACAATGGTTAAAACATAACATAATATGACGATATTCAAAACTGCAATATGCCTTGCATTTCTCCTCTAAATTTATCTATCTGTCTTACTTTATATTTTCTAGGGTTACTATTAACTTATTGGTTTTTTATGGGCTTACTAATAACATGTTCCAATCTTACGGACTATTTGTCTGATTTCATAGTTTTCATGGGATCGCTAAGAACTATTGGTTTCTATCAATAACTTTATCCAATCATAGTTTTCATGGGGTCACTATTAACCTATTGGATTCTCCAATAAAATCTTTTAAGTCATAGTTTTCATGGGCAAACTATAAACCTATTGATTTCTATCAATAACATATTTCGGACATAGTTTTCATGGGATCACTAAGAACCTATTGGCCTCTGCCAATAACATTTCTCATAATATAGTTTTTATGGGCTAACTATTAACCCGTCTAACTCAGTAATATTTTGATCAGTTCTGGACATCTTATATTCTGGTCTACTTGACCTCCTGGATGCAAATCTATTCACACAGGAGCTAAGTAAATTTATATTCACTATTGGATCAACTTAGCTGGTTATCCTACCCTTAACACCCCAAAATGCAGTTAAGGGTTATAGATGATGTGAGGATGAAAATGTAAAATATGCATACTAACTGATGAACAAACACAAGAACATACAACATCCATCATTTAGTATGTTCAAAATTACTTAATCTCAAGTAATACTCTCTTCGCAAATCTTTAACTGAAAACTCGGTCTTTTCCATACTTAAAATCCTTGAAACCATCTTCATAATGATATATGATTAATACCCGTAATTCATATATTAAACATGGAAAGTACATCTGTTTATATTACCAAAATCTTAGGAAATTTATAAATCACTTGATGTATTGCTATGTATATGTTTGAAAAGGATACAAGGTTGTCGCTTTAAAATTATAGATTTAGATCATTGTCAACGACATTATGGTGTCGACTAAGAAGTATTGGGCTTGCTGCCTTTATTGAAAACTCATTTAAAACAAAAACATACGACATCTAGAAACCTTGTCGATAGTGATGATGTTGAACTTCATAAAATATAGGCTATCCGCCTATTTAAAACAGTGGCGACATCATTGACTTCGATGGCAACGCCACCTTAATTGGTTAACAAAACAATGCAACTAAACCTCGTCGACTCTAATGAATAACAACGACAAGGACTGCGGTGCCGTTAATAAAATGAATAGGTGCGACGACCTTCATAATCTTGGTAAAATTATCCGTTATGGGATAGTTGCGATGAGACTTAATGCCATGAGGTTCATAAGCGACAAGTGTGCAATGACCTCATCGATTCTGTTGTGTTGTCGCCTTTTTATGGACCTCGACGTGTTTGGAATCACTCTGCAACTACTAAGTAGTTACCTTGTGCTTCCCTCCTTGTCAACGTTGATCCGATAGGCTTAGGAATAGGCGCATCGACAATTAGGGTATTGTGTCATCGTCGTAAATAACCCAAAAACTGTATTTTTACTAAATCAAGCTATACTTTTTACCAAATCCTTTTTGTTTGTCAAGATATAATTGGTTACAACAAACTTTATAATTTCTTTTTAGAATTTGCTGCCACACCAAATTTTCCAAGTTTAAAGCATGTGTTAAAACAACTAATTAATTTAATTAATTAATTATCCATTTACATGCTTTTCCAACATAATTAATTCATAATAATATGAAATCACATAATTCCAATGAATTCTCATAAATTCTAAAATACTATTTTCTTCACCGTATAAAACTTTTGGGTTGAAAATCATACTATAATTACTTAATTAAATTATGATTGAATTAAATCCATTTTCCCTCTTAGAAAATTCATAAAATATTAATCTTAACTTAGAAAATTATGAAATTAAATACTCATCTCCAAATTAATCTTTTACACATCATATCAAAAATTCATAGCATTTGGATCGAAAACTATGGTTTTAGCCTTAAAAACGGATTACTTAACTTTATAAAATCCTTATAAATTATCACTTATTCAAAACTTGGTAAACTCATCATGACATATCATCAAGACCTCTATACATTCGGTTTCAAATCTAAACCAAATCAAATTAATCATAAAACAATGAAATGGGATGGATTTAGATTATTATTCACCTTGGTTTGATAATGGATTGATATTTGAATATTGCTTGATCTTCCTAGCTTTCCTCCTTGAACCTATACTTGAATTCATGACTTAGGTTGTGATTAATGGCTGACCTTGCTTGAGCTCTTTGATTGTTTTGATTTATGAAAACATGAACAGAATGGAATAAGGGTTTAGGGGTTATAAGTCCATCTATTCCTATTTTACTCTTTCCCTATTCAAATATGTTTTTATGTTATAAAACAAGCTTATATATTTATTTGGTTAAGGCACGACCTTGCTTATTTTCAAATCTCAATTCCCTTATCACCCTAATCATCACATTATTCTATTTAATTTATCTAATTAAATCTCCTAAATAATGTTAATTAAAATTAGGGGTGTTAAAGGCACCCCTCCTTAAAGAATTTTGTTCTTGAAATTCAGTAAGGACTATGCATATCAACCATGAAAACATATGTAACATTATCTAATAATAATACTAGCCTATCCGACTAGCAAACAATCTATATATATCAAATATAGAACATACCCTCATAATAGATCAGGATAAATATCTCCAATCATGTCCTCTGTCTCCCAAGAATAGTATTTCTCGTTGTCGCTCCACTAAACTTTCACCAACTTGACTGTCTTGTTCCTTAACTTCTCATCTCTCGCTACAACCCGAACTGGTTGCCTAACAAAAGTCAGATCGATTAGACTACTAGATCTTCCAATGCAGTTGGAGTGATAGTAGTCTCTGGATCATGCACATATTTCTGAAGATGAGAAACATGAAAAACATCATGAACACTGCCAAACTGCTCGGTAACTCTACTTGATATACGAGCTTTCTAATCCTCTCTATAACTGGGAACAGTCCAACATATTTGGTGCCAGTTTTCCTGACTTTCCAAAATGTATCACACCCTTCATCGGTGATACTTTAATGACAACCTTATCTCTAACCGAGAACTCTAGATCCTTATGCCTTTTGTCCGCTTAACTTTTCTATTAAGACTGAGCTTCTCTCATCCTACCTCGGATTAACTTAATTTTCTATGTTGCTTCTCTCACCAGATCTGGACCTAAGACTAACCTGTCTTCGGTTTCCAACTATGCTGGTGGCTTGCACGGATTTCCATACAAAGCTTCGAAAGATGCCATTCCAATACTAGTCTGATAACTATTATTATAGGAAAACTCAACCAAGTGTAGGTGGTCTTCCTATGATCCACAAAAATCTAGTATGCAAGCTCTCAACAAATCCTCAAGTATCTTATTGACTCTCTCTGTCTTCCCATCTGTCCGAGAGTGATAAGCAGTACTCATCTTAAGCTTGGTACCTAACACTTCCTATAGACTCTTCAAAAACTCACTAGTAAAAAATGTATCTCTGTCACTGACTATACTACTAGGAATCCCATGCAGTCTAACTAAGTTCTTTATAAATAACTTAGCCAAAACAAGTGCCGTCCTGGTTGACTTAATGGGAATGAAATGGGCACTCTTGTTCAATCTGGCCATTATGACCTATATACTCTCATTTCCTTGATTAGACCTTGGCAGCCTTTCAATAAAGTCCACGAATATCAAATCCCATTTCCAAACTAGTATATCTATAGGCTGAAGCAACCCACTTGGCTTTTGATGTTTGACTTTTACTTGCTGGCAATTCGAAAATTGCTTTACCCGTAAGCCAACATCCCTCTTCATACCTTCCCAGAAGAACTTCTCTTTATATCCTAATACATCTTGATTCCTCTAGGATGAATTGAAAACTTCGATCGATGACATTACCTAAGGACTTGTTTCCTTAGATCTCTAACACTCGAAACACACAACTGTCCTGTTTTTATCAACCATCCCTTCCGGTCAAGACTAAAATCTTTTGGACCATCAATCTCAGTTCCAACCTCTAGCCTTCTAATCTTCTCGGCCAATAATTGATCATCTTTCAGCTTAGAAGCAATCCTTTCAATCAAAACTGGTCGAACTTACAAACAGGATATCATGGCAGTACTCTGACTAGAATTAGTAGTCAATCTTAACTTCACACTACATGTAGTTAATGCCTTACGGTCCTTCCATTTTGCCAACATAGCTAACACCACATTCTAATACTTTATGCTAAGAGCATCCGCTACTTAATTTCTTTTCCTTGGTGTATACTCTATATCAAAATCATAAGTTGCTAAAACCCCAGCCACCTCCGCTGTCTCATATTCAACTCCTTTTGAGAGAATAAGCACCTTAAAGACTTATGATACGTGTGCAACTCAAATATTTCTCCCAATAGATAATGTCTTCATACTTTCAATGCGAAGATCACCACTGCCAACTCAATCATGCATCAGATATATTATTCATGCAGTGTGAGCTGTCGAGAAGCGGAGGCAATTACCTTACCCTTCCGCATTAACATAGCTCCTAATCCAATCCCATATGTATCTGTATACACTACTAGCCCTTGATTACCGTCTAGCGCAACTAACACGAGCGCATGGGTCAATAAATGCTTTAACTTAAGGAATGCTTCCTTGTATCTGTTGGACCAAACAAACTTTACTTCTTTTTTGGTTGGCTTAGTCAAGGGTGCTATATCTGCGAAAAATACCTGATAAATCTCCAGTAATATCCAGCCAATCTAAGAATTTTTTTTATCTGATCACTATCTCGGGTCTCTTCCAACTATTAGCCACTTCAACCTTAGCTGGATCAACTAATAACCCTTCTCATGAGACTAATTGGCCAAGAAACTTTACTTCATTCTTTCAGAAATGACAATTCGAAAACTTCTCTTTCAGCTGATACTGTCTCAGTGTCTCTAATACTATTCTAAGATGAACCTCATGCTATCTTTCATCCTTAGAATATATCAAAATGACGTCCATGAACACCAAAACAAACCTATCCAAGTGCTCTCGGAAAATCCAGTTCATCAAATTTACGAAGAAAGCTGGCGCATTCATTAGCCCGAATGACATTACTAACCACTCGTATGAACCTTATCTTTTTCAAGACGCCATCAACGGAATACTGTCCTTCGCCACTCCTAGGGATGGAATCCTATAGCTAAATCCAATTTGGAAAACATTCTGGCTCCACTCAACTGATTGATTAAGTTTTCAATTCTCCGCACATGATACCTATTCTTAATCGTCTTCTCATTTAACTTACAATAGTCGGTACACAACCTTAATAACCCGTCCGATTTCTTCACAAACACTACGATTGCTCCCCAAGGAGAATTACTTGGTCTGATAAAGTTCTTTCCTTCTAAGTCTACTAGCTGCACCTTTAACTCCTTCATTTTGGTAGGTGTCTACTTATGGGTTCTGCTCCTATAATAAAATCTATTCGAAACTCGATAGCTCATTTTGGTGGTAGTCCTGTGACCGGCTCAAAACATCTGCAAATTCTCTTGCTACCGATACCCAATTCAACTCTTCTTCTGCTTCCATAGCATTCAGCAAAGCAAAAATTCTTAGACTCAAATTCTCAACTGAGTATACTATTCGGACACTACTACAAGGTTATCTTGATGATATTTCCCTATCCTGGCAAAATATCCTAGCATCATATCTATCTAACCAATCCATACCCAATATGATCCCAAAGCCAACGAAATAAAATAACATACAAATTGAATGCAAACTTATGACCTAACAAATCAAGTTCTAACCGGTCAATTCTCATCCCCAAACTTGCATACCCTCCTATTGGATTTGCAACCCTTAAGGAAGTAACTAGGTATGAAGGTTCTAAACATAACTTATCTATCGAACACTGAGATAAAAATGAATGCGATGCACGAGTATCAAATAGCACCCTAACTGATATACTACAAATCAAAAGCATACCTTCCATCATAGATATTTCCCTTCTCAACTGCTGTTGGTCTAGAGGATGATGGTTCTAAAGCAAATAACTTTTCCTTTGTCATCTTTGACTTGCTCTGGACACTAGTTCTTGTAGTGACCCACCTGGTCGTAGTTCAAGCATTTCACTCCTTTCTTATCCACAATCTTCTTCCCTTTGCCAGTTCGACACTTATAAGAAAAATGTCCTTTCTCATTGCACTTGTGGCAGATAAGACCAGCATACCCTTTTTTAGCAGCTCCTCCCTTCTGAACTAACGGAAATCTGCCTAAGTTAACTCTTCCTCTGGCACACCCATGGTAACTCCATTCCACCATAACGATGCTACACCTTGCAATTGTCTTAAAGCCAATCTTCTCTTCTGCTCATCATCCATACCAAGATCAGCCAAAATTCTCTCACAATGCAAAATCCAATTTTCCACTTCTACAACATCTTCAGTCCCTAGAAAAGGCTTCCCATCCAAACTGGTATAATCTCGACTCATCTTGGCATAGTTATTACCAACCGGCACCATGGGATTTGCTCCTCCTGCATTTACAGCATTTCCTCCAACTACTCCTGCAACCTCTCCAACTTGCATTAAGTTAACGAAGAACTGATACATCGTCCCCATATCTACTGGTGGGGTTCCAATACCTACGTTGGCTTTTGCCTTTTGATTATCATTTGCCTATCGACCTTGGTTTCTCCTGGTATTGGGTTGAGCATTTCCGTTAGTTGTGGTGCTTCCTCCACCTAGATTCACTCTTTCATTTCCTGCTTCCATACCTTTCTTTTTCGTAAATCTTCATACGAGCTTTAGTAAGATACAAAAGAACGGTCTAAGAGAGAGTGGAATACATACCTATATATAGAAAAATACAAGTACATTATTATTGCTTTAACCCAAACCCCAATCTTATGCTCTGATTTATTGGATTATGCTTTCAAAATCTTATTTCCTTTTAAGTTTACATAAACCATTCTCTGATACCAAATTGTAACATCTCCCATTTTAAAGCACGAAACTAAGTGCTGCGGTTGCTGCAATCATTCATAAGTATTAGTTTCCAGTGAAAAAATATGGTTATATTAATCATTTTGATAATACTAGAAACACATGAATATGGAAATTCAACACAAATTTTAAAATAAATTTTCTCATCTCATTTTACAATAAGGTTTCAATTTCATTACATAATTCTAATTTGCAAACCACGTTCAAAGAAAATATAATTATTACAACATATTTCAAGAGCAACATATGAAGATACCCTTTTGGATGTTAGTCAAATATCTGACATTTAATACAACTTTCCATTACAACACAAAAGCAGAATCAAAACACGAGGAAAAATAGATATATAGCTCTTACTAGCTAGATTGCCTCCTGCACGTCTTCGGAAGCTTATTCGTCTAAAGAGAACCTGAAAAGCCCTTACTCTCAATCTACTCAAATGAGCACCCGAGAGTTTAAGGGGAAAGACAAAAACTTCGGGTCAGACAAAAAGTTTGGTGTGAATAATAATAACCTGCCATCTCAGACCAACTAGATATCTAGTAAGACCATGCCGTTAATACAATAACCATATAATGTGCACCTACATTCACAATGGTTAAAACATAGCATAATTTGATGATATTCAAAACTGAAATATGCCATGGGTTTCCCATCCCAATTTATCGATTATCTGCCTTAGTTTATAGTTTCTAGGGTTACTATTAACCTATTAGTTTTTATGGGTGACTAATAACCTGTTCCAATCTCATGGACTATCTGTTTGATTTCATAGTTTACATGGGTTCACTATGAACCTATTGGTTTCTACCAATAAACTTATTCAATCATAGTTTTCATGAGATCATAATGAATCTATTGAATTCTCCAATAACATCTTTCAAATCATAGTTTTCATGGGTTAACTATGAACCTATTGATCTCTATCAATAACATATTCCTAATATAGTTTTCATAGGATCACTAAGAACCTACTGGCCACTGCCAATAACATTTCTTAAAACATAGTTTTCATGGGCTAACTAAGAACCTGTCTAACTCAATCTAGGCATCCTATATTCTGGTCTACTTGACTTTCTGGATGCAAATATACTCACACAGGAGTTAAGTAAATTTATATTCACTATTGGGTCAACCTAGTTGATTATCCTACTCTTAACACCCCAAAATGCAGTTATGGGTCATAGATGATGTAAGCATGATAATGTTAAATATTCATAATAACTGATCAACAAACATAAGAACATAAAACATCCATCATTTAATATGTTCAACTTAATTAATCTTGAGTAACACTCTCTTTGGAAATCTATAACTCCAAACTTGGTCATTTCCATACATAAAATCATTGAAACCATTTTCATAATGATATATGATTAATACCATTAATTAATATATTATACATGGAAAGTATATCAATTTATATCACCAAAGTCTTAGGCCATTTTATAAATCACTTAATGTATTGTTATGCATATGTTTGAAAATGATATAAGGTTTCCACTTTAAAAATATCGATTTAGATCATTGTCCAGGACACTATGGTGTCGACGAAGAAGCATTAAGCTTGCTGCCTTTATTGCAAACTCATTTAAAACAAATACATGCGACATCTAGAAACCTTGTCGACAGCGATGATGTCGACCTTCATAAAATATAGGTTATTCACCTATTTAATACAGCGATGACATTATGACTTCGATGACAATGTCGCCTTAAGTGGTTAACAAAACAATGCAACAAGACCTCATCGACTATGATGAATAGTAGCGACAAGGACCGCGACATCTTTAATAAAATGAATAGGTGTGACGACCTTTAAAACCTTGGTAAAATTATACGACATGGGGTTGTTGCGATGAGACCACACACGATGAGATTCATAAGCGACAAGAGTACAATGACCTCATCGACTCTGTTGTGTTGCCATTATAGACCCCGATGTGGTTTGAATCGCTCCGCGACTACTAAGTAGTTGCCTTGTGCTTCCCTCCTCGTCGACGTCGATCCAATAGGCTAAGGAATAGGCACGACAACAATAAGGGTATTGTGTCATCACCGTAAATAACCCAAAAACTATATTTTTACTAAATTAAGCTATACTTTTTTACCAAATCCCTTTTGTTTGTCAAGATATGATTGGTTACAACAAAACTTTATAATTTCTTTTCAGAATTTGCTGCTACACCAAATTTTCCAAGTTCAAAGCATGTGTTAAACCAACTAATTAATTAATTATCCATTTACATGCTTTTCCAACATATTTAATTCATAATAATATGAAATCACATAAGAAAATTTTCAAAAGTTCTCAGAAATTCTAAAATACTATTTTCTTCACCATATAAATATTTGGGTTGAAAACCATAGTTTAATTACTTTATTAAATTAAACCTGAATTAAATCCATTTCCCCCTTAGGAAATTTATAAAATATTGATTTTAACTTAAAAAATTATAAAATTAAAAACCTATCTCCAAATTAACCTTTTACACATCATATTAAAATTTATAGCATTTGGAGATCAAAAACTATGGTTTTAGCCTTAAAACCAAATTATTTAACTTCATAAAATCCTTATAAATTATTACTTATTCAAAACATGGCAAACTCATCATAGCATACCATCAAGACTTCTATACATTCGGTCTTAAATCTAAACCGAATCAAATCAATCATATAACAATGAAAATAAGATGGATTTAGATTATTATTCACCTTGATTTGATAATGGATTGAGATTTGAATATTACTTGATCTTCCTAGCTTTCCTCCTTGGACCTCTACTTGAATTCGTGACTTAGGTTGTGATTAATGGCCAGCCTTGCTTGAGTTCTTTGATTATTTTGATTTATGAAAACATAAATATAATGGAATAAGGGTTTGGGGTTATGTGATCTATCTATTCCTATTTTACCATTTCCTTATTTAAATATGTGTTTAAGTTATAAAACAAGCTTATAGATTTATTTTGTTAAGGCACAACCTTACTTATTTTCAAATCTCAATTCCCTTATCACTCTAATCATCACGTTATTCTATTTAGTTTATTTAATTAAATCTCCCGAATAATGTAATTAAAATTAGGGATGTTATAGAGTTGGAACAATAAATAGAGTTATATGCGCCTACCCTAGTTACCCCATGAGGTGGAGACTGTACCATAAGGAGGCTGGATGGTATTTGACTCCTTTGTTGGGCATAGGCTACCTTATGATTATGGATTTCGATGGATTGTCGATTGAAGACGTATATTTCAACCAAATAGATGGGAAGTAAGAATCTATATGTTGCAAGCAACCGAATGTAAGATGTGAAAAAGGATTGAGCAAGTTCTCATAAGAAGGTGTGTACTAATTACCACAAGAGGGTAGTTAGTTTTTTTAATATACACTCTTAATAAGAAGATGTTAAGAGCATTGGAAAACGAAGAAAAGTCCAAAAGAAAGGGCAATTAAAGTCCATTTCTAAGTTTGATCCCGTGCGAAAGAATTTGACAAAAAGATTTTGAAAATTCCTTGAAATGTTTTAAATGGTTTTTCAAAGGATTTATTTTAATAAACGGACATTGTCATTGGAAAGTAGTTGTTTTGAAAAAGGAATAAAAATTTGGAAATTTAAATTAAGGTGCTATTTCGAGATTCTTAGTGAAGTTTAAAATTGGTTGGGTTAAAAAATTTTGATTTAAAGATTTTTGGTAAAGGGGTTTTTTGTATTTGAAATGAATAGAAAAAAGAGTGTATGTTTGGCTCGATGGTTTTTTATATTTTTGTAAATTTGGATATTCCATTTTAAAATTCTTTCTAAGGGGTGGATAAATGGAAATTGTACTTTATTGAAAAGAGGTAAAGATAATAGAAGTGTAAGAATGCCAAATAAGGAAGATAGAAAAATTATTCCCGTATAAGGAAAATTCAAAGAGAAATAGTTGAAATAGATTTATACATATCTCTTTTCATGTTAACGAAGAAAAGCTAATGACTAAAGTAGTGGGCGAATGCACTACAATGGGTCAATGGAGAAAATAATAAAAGAGGAAAAGAACTATGTAAGGAGAAGCCAGTTGAAGGCAATTTAGGTAGGAGAAATTTTAATAGTAGTAATATTGGGAAATTTAAATAGGAACGACGTTAGGAATTTATATTAAAATAATGTTAGTAATCAACTTAGGAACGATGTAGGAAATTAGAGATAAAGCATAATGAAAATGAATAATTTTCATTATATGTATAGTAATTGCGTATATCTTTTAGAAGTCCCCCTCATAGGCGATTAGAATCTCTGCTAAGATTGAAGCGGAAATAACACGAGTAGTAGGAAAATAATAGAATGGAAGTCTGTTTTCATTGTTTAAAGTTATAAAAGATGTTTTTGAAAATGGTTTGGTATGACAATTGAGTTTTCTAAACGCAAAGAAATATTTTGAGTTAAAAATCCTAATTTTGAAAAAGTGAATCTCTACTGCAGAAAGTTTTTGAAGAGGAAAAATTGGTTAGAATGGAAAGTTTTTCATGGCTCCTTTTGGAAACCTAGCAGTTTTTGAATTTAATAAAAAGGTTTCTAAGTTTATGTTTTCAAAGGTAAAGATTTTGGATCAAGTACTTCATGACTATTAAGTTTTAATTTCATAAAGGGTGATGAAAACTAAACCATTTTTGGTTTGGAGTAGACAGGAATGACTACCTTGGTAGGATAGGGTAATAACAAGGAACTCCCGTTGAATATAAGGAATATTGGTATGAATCTAGGAATATTTGACTAAACATATATGAAAGTCATAAGAAGAAACCTCAAAGGATTAGGCAATGATATAAAAGTATACTTTTGTGAGTCATATGGTATACTCGCATGAAAGAAAAAGGATAAAGAAAGTAAATACCAAAGTTTGAAAATATCATCAAGAGATTTTGATTAAAAGAAGATAGTAGTACGATTGAAGAAGAAGGTAATGAGATGGTAAATACACACAAAGGATGTTGGTTGACTCAACATTAAAGAAAGCAAGATATGTGGTAGGAAAGTTATTCACCAAGCCAATTTTCCAATGAGTTATTCTAAATGCGCATAGTTTATATTTCTTACCCACTGTAGTGTAGAAATGCACAGTTTATTCCATAATCGGTTGGAATAATTGAAGTAATGGATGAACCTTATTTATTAGAAGCCAATGAGGTAAGTTAAGACATGTGGATTATAGTAGAATGACATACTAGAATGTCCATCTTAATTGAGTAAGAAGTGATAGGGCCATAACAACATTAATACCTGTTGATGTTGAAGGACAGCTTCCAGCAATTGTTTCTTTTAGGATATTTGGGTTGTAATCGCTGGTTGCCTCTTTTCAGGTAATGAAAAAAATGTACGATATGATATGCGGTATGTTCCTATTTTATTACTGTGTTGATTTTTTGGATGAGCCTAAACCGCTATATATATAAATATGTGTGTGTGTGTCTATATTCGAAAATGGTGTAAATAAGAAAATCTCATAAGGACACTTAACTAGAAATAAACGTAATTAAGGATGGAAGTTTAAAAAGAAAATTAGGAACTTAAATTAGCAACTAGAAATAAAGAATGCTATAATCCCAAAAGCTTTAGAATTTTGGAAAAAATAAATTTTAGCAAGCGAAGGACAGAGAAAGGTTATTACGAAACCATGGGTCACTATCCCTATGCCTTAAAAGCTAAAATTTATAAATATGCTTGTGTGTTGTTTTTTGTTTTGAAGTAAAAGATTTTTTTTTAAAATCTGAAATTAACTGCACAATGCTAGGTTCAATCATACGCATTAATTCATTGATTGATTCCCGATTACATTAAGATGTGGCATGATTTGTTTTAAGGATGTAAAGGAAAATACTTTTGAAAAATTGTGTTCATATGATTTTGAAAATTTATGTTCAAATGCTTTTGAAAAATTGTGTTTAAATGCTTTTGGAGAATTTAATTTATTTTGCAAGTTTGATTGAAAAGGGGGAAAAGGTTTTTTAGAAGACGAGAAAATATTTGATTTTTAAAAGCTAAATGCTTAGAAAAGGGTGGGTCAATGTGTTAGTGAATATGAGTTTTATTGTTAAACAATGGATGACGGTATACAAAACATAGAGAATAGTAAGGGAAAAAGCTATTTTACTTTTGGAATTTCTATTTCCATACCTTGTTGATAGTGAACAAACTTTTAAAATATTTTTGTTACAATAAAAATAATTCTCCTTATGCAAATTGTACTCGAAAAGGTTGGAAAAGATTTAGGGGGCAAAAGAGAAGGTTCCAAGATGCAATGAAATAGGTATCTAAAAGAAGGGCGGAAATGTAAAATTCTCCATCTAAATTCCTTTTTTAGCATAGGAGTATATATTTAGGAGAAGTAGATTTACAAAAATTTTGGATGCTAGAAATTGTGCATTAGGTATTGTATTGTAGGGATTGGATGCCAAATTGGTATAATTGAATCCTCCACCAATTTGGCATCCAATCCCTACAATATATTAAGGAGCTAGATTTAATTTTCTGATCAGAGCAGCGGAGCTCTACCATTTTCTCTTCTCCACTATTTCTAGAAATTATGAACATATTATATATGTGTGTGTGTATTAGAGAAGGGCAATATAGAGAAAATGAAAAGGAGAGAATCAATACTACAAAAAAGGTAAATCTTATAATTTTTAATCTATATATTTCACTTAACTTAGTCTCCTCTTAGATATGTAATTCTAATGGGTATATATATCTTGTTATACATATTTTTGGATTGGAAGGGATAAAGGAGGCAAGTAACGAATGAATTTGGATTTGGGAAATTTAAAAAGCTAGAAAGGTGAGTGAGAAACAATACGATTTATATATAACACTGAAATTTATTTCATCAAATTTTGTTTAATTATTATGTGTATGCAAGATCTGTTGAGTTGTAGGCTTAAAATGAACATATTCAATTGAAATCTCGCCTACATATTCTGTAAATTAGGTATGGAATGGAATGGTATATACACCCTAATTTGGAAATTTGAAAATCAATCCCTAAAACTTTTAAAGTAAAATGTTGACAAGATTGTGAAATTTATTCCAAATTATGGTAATTGGCTGTTTAGTACTTATTTGGACCGCCCCAATTTGATTTGGAATGTAAATTTTTATGTATTAAATTATTAGGAGCATTGAAGGTACGCTTTAATTGTATCTATTTCCATGTAAATTTTCATAAATTACCTAATTCCATAACTAAGTGGGTCATTTTGAATTATAAGGAAAATACCAAAATGAAATAGATGCGTAAAGTACATATGTTCTTCTCTAAAGCTTGCACTGTATATTTTAATAAAAGAAAAGAGATAATTCCTTGTAATTTCAAATGGAGCAAAAGTCCCTCCTTTGAGTAGTTTATGGAAAGTTATAACGGTAATCCTTTTTGGGGAGGATAGCTCTAATAGATTAAAATGTGAAAATGAATGTTTACAAAATGTACATATAAGTGTATATTTTGGAATTCTAAGCTCTGGAATTAATGAGTTAAAAATAGAAATTCACACACACACACACTAATAACCATGCCTACCAATTAAAACTATAAATATACGTAGAGTAATGAATGAAGCATAATAAATAAATATAAGTCGGAACTCATATTAATTTTAATTAGGGTGACTAAATATTAATAGCATAGTACTCTATAGGATTAGGGTATTGCAATGAAAAAGGAATAGCAACTCCAAAAATTATGAGCAATGATTGTAAATTTAGTAGGCAATAAATATGCACTAAATAGGGAGTTACAAAAATTGAATAGGGACATAAATGTATTAAATGCGATTGATTGCAGAATTTAGTATGATATATATGGGACAGTGGAATAGGCATAATAAGTTGAATTGGAAATGAACAAATAAATATCATTAGAGATTGTCCAATTTAAATATTAAATGACCGTTTATTACGACAATTAACGTTTATTGGACATAAGAAGGAAATAAAGAATATATGAAATAAGCCTACAAGATAGGAATAGGTTTGTAGTGAATAAGTAATTTAACATTAATAAATAAACGTTAGGGGCAATATAATGTCCATAGTGAAAATTATATGACCTCAACAATACGTTTAAGACGAGTGTAAATTAGTGGGCCTGGCCTAATATTTAGGTTTAGGATAAATGGTTTGGTTTAGTATGGGCTGGAATGCGAGGTCAATAGAGTTATACAATAGAAGTCTTCCCTTGTAACACCCCCAATTTATATTAACATTATTCATGAGATTTAATTAGGTAAATTAAATAGAAAAATGTGATGTGTGGTAAGATAAGAATGATAAGATTTGGTAATTAACAAGGTCGGGCCTTAACTAATCAACTACGAAGATTGTTTTAAAACTTAACATATAAAAGAATATATGAGAATGGCAAATTAGAATAGCCTTTTATCCCTTAAACCCTTCTTCTCTCATATCATTCTCATTTTTACAAATGCAAAATAATCAAAGTAAAAGAACAAGAGGTCGGCCATTAAACAAAGAGAATAGAAGAAGAAAGCTAAGGAATTTCAAGGGAAAAAGCTAGAGAAAACATTCTTCATCAAATCCCAACTCCATTATCCAATCCAAGGTGAAGAATAATAAACCATCTCATTTTTAGGCTTGTTTGGTTTCAGATTTGATTAGTTTTGATTCGTTGATGATGTACCATGTTTGATTTTTACCATTGTTTGGTTAAATAATGAATTATTGGAAATGATCCAAACCTTTGTTTATTATCTCCAAACGATTTAATTTTTGGGTATGTTGTGTAAAACACAATTTTGGAGATGATTTTTTAGTTTCATAATATTCCAAATTACTAAGAATATTTTATGAATTTCATAAGAAATAAAGGGCATTTATTTTGGGTTTTAATTATTAAAAATAATTAAATAAAGATTTCAGTCCCGAAATTTTTATATGTTAAAGAATATATTAATTCTGATTTTTTATGATTTTAGGGGATTTTTTCCTTTGTAATTATGATTTATTATGAATTTAATAAGCTAGAAAAGCTTATAATAATTATTAAATAATTAATATTGGTAAGGGGTGCAAAATTAATTTTCGAAGAGGTTTTTCTCAAAATAAATTTGATAAAAATTGTTTTAACCAATAGAAAATTGATAAGGGTTAAGAGTTAGTGAAAAGTAATTGCTTTTAATAGCAATAAAATAATTTTTATGTTAATTACGATATTGCCATGTTACCAATATCAATGCCGAACCCTAACGACATTAGCATGAATGAATGCATACGATATCAACTATGTCAATATGGAATGAATCTGTTTAGGTTAAAGTCATATATGGCATTAAATCAATGTAGACGTGGTTATCTTGTAACGTATCAAAGCAATAACGACCGCCCTTATTTATTAGTTTTGAAATCTATAACAAACGACATGTAATGACTCGAAATTTAATCACTTTAAATATGAATATTCAATATAAATTTAAATAATTAATCAATGAATTTTATAATTTAAATAAAACTCTTTTAAATAATAATTAGTGACGGTGAAATAGTTTTCAGAAATTTTTTACAACAATATTTAGTTCGATAGAAAATCATAAATGTGACCGAAAATCATTTTCCAAATTTTCGAAATTTCATCATCTAAAAGTTATCGGAAAATATCATGTACTACAAAATATGTAAACACACATTTATGTATGTGACATATGAAATGGTAAAGTTGAAATAAGTAAAATTTTACTTAGAAAAATTCCTAAGGGCATTTTTGGTATTTTGGTAATTGACCTAAGGGTATTTTAGTAATTCACATAATCCACTTTGGTAATTGACCTAAGGGTATTTTGGTAATTCCCATAATCCACTTTGTATAAAAAAGTTCCTATTTCTTTCTTTCCCATTTTTCATTTTATTTCTTATTTCAAAACCCCATCATCTTCTTTTCTAAGCTCTTAAAAACTTTCATGGCCTCCTTATAAATTTTCTAAATAAAAATCCTTCTTTTTCTATTTTTAAATTCTTAAAACCTAGTCAAAAATACTTATTTTCCCTTCCTACACCTTCTCCTTTACAAAACAAGACCAAGAACTCCCTCCACTACCCTAGGCCAAGCCATTCACTACCAAGGCCGAACCCATTTGTCCTCTTTAGGACTCAAAAAATACAATTTTTACTAAGAAAATCTAAGATCCGAGGTTGTAAGCAAGTGATAGTGATTTTTAGTTTGGATTTCATTAAGTTTTGGTGAGTGAATCTCACACTTTTAAGAAAGTTTTAAACTTTATTTTGTTGTTTAACTTGATTGTAAATTTATTGGCTGTTTGGGTAAAAAATGATGTTGATTACATGTACATATATATGCTTATATGAAATGGCTGCATAGACTTGAAAAATGAAGTCAAAGTTAAATATTAGTTTGCAAGTTATGATTTTACTCGTGTATGTTGGTTACGGTATTTGTTTGAATGTTTGAGCTTATGTATGGATGTCGTATGCTAAAGAAAGTTAGCATTTGAACTTGTAGATGTGTGACATCGAGATTCCTTGGTTTAAACTTGTTTACTTATTTTATTTTTATAAAAAATCTTTACAAGTCTTCAAACTTTACTTTTTAGTTTTCAAAACCTTTATACTAAAGTTTATATATAAAGTAATTCAAAGGTAAAGGGTAAGGTTAAAAAGGGATATTTGGAATGTAAGACAAGTTTGGAAGCTATGGTATCCATAGCGATAGTCGCTATGGATGCAGTTCATAAAATGAACACATTCGTGTTATTTAAAAGATTTTAATTTTAATTATTTTTGAGAAGTATTTAAAAACATATTATTAGTATTAAAAAGTAGTATTATAAATTAATTAAATAAAGCTTAAATGATCATTTAATTATTTAATTAAGTAAAGATAATTAGTACTTAATTATTAGTTAAGTAAAGGTAATTAGAACTTAATTTTTAATTAAGTAAGATTAATTATAATTAGTTAATTAAGTAAGGGTTAATTATTTATTAATTAAGTAAAGGTTAATTATTTAATTAATTATTATTTAAGCAAGGTTTGATTATTTGTTAAGGGTTAATTAAGCAAGGTTTAATTAATTATTAATTAGACGGGATTGGTTATTAACTAATTATTAATTAAGTTAAGATTTAATTAAGATTTATTATTATTAAATAAAGGTTTAAACTTATTTTTAATTAATTAAATAAAGGTTTTTATTTTTATTACTTTATTTCCAAGGACCAGTTTGTTTAAAAAGCAGCTTTCTTTTACTAAGAATGGTTTAAATATAAGGGATTCTCTTTGTCTTTGCCATTAAGTAGCCAGACAAATATAAATAAGTTGTACTAAAACATTGACATGTTCTATTGGAATAAGTCGTCTTGTATTTAATATTAAAAGCCAATGAGTAGACTTTTCTCTATCTATGAGATCCAAAACCTAGATTTCCTTAGTGAGGGATAGAGAAGTCAAAAAGTCAGAAACATGATACATACAAGGGAGTTAATTTCAATAAATGGGTCATGATAAATTAAGCATATGGAAGACATTCCATCATATACTTAACACCAAATTTCGAGGTATGGAAACTCGTCCCTATCCCGAGAACTTAGAATGTACATCGAGTCAAGGTTAGTTTTTCTAACTTGTCCAACTTCATTGTTATTCAAGGGATAGTACCATCTGAAATCAAGAAGTAGGGAATATGTATAGGAGGTCTTATTTTTCATGTGCAAATCTATACACACCCTTGATACCGGAGTTGTCCACTATCGATAACTAGACCCTTTTTAAAATTATCGAATGTTGGTTTAAAGGGATTGGGATACACATGAGCTATCCAAAAACAACTTCGAATCAATGTAAGCATTCGAATTGAAACACCTTGAAGATGATGAAATTAAAGTCAAAGATCTTTGAAGTGCAAGGGCTACTTTCTACTAATCTTGAGGGTGATTTCAAAATGGATATAGCAGAAGCAGTGCCTTCGGTTTGTTCATATCGTGTACAACTTGTATGGACGAATGATAGCATTGCATTTTCGCTTGGAAGGTATTTTAGCATTCCAAGTGGGATTGCTAAAGAAAAGGTAAAGCACAGCCTCGTGTCTCACAACCAGAAATGACTAAAATAGGGGACATGCGGCAGGGCTATGTGAGTCACACCCATTAAGGTATAGTCACCACCCGATCTTGATCGATATTTTAGATTATATATGCTAATGACCCAGGTATGGTTGTTGATCACCGTTGGGGTGGTGATATATTCATTACTATCCAGTAAGTGCTAGCCCAGTCCTGTGTTGGCAAGGGGTCCATATGAGGCCTTTGGTACATTTTATCAAGAGGTGTACTGTGACAGGCAGTACCCCAGTAGCCTTGTCATTGATGGAACCCAATTTCCAATAAATGTCTTATGGACTTAGTTGTGCCTAAATATGTTGGATTGTGAGATGCAAGCATTTCAGCTTTATACATAATTTATTGTAAACCTAAAACATTATTATAATATCACTAGATTTTCTATAAAAAAGAGTTTGGTTATCGTAAGGTAAAAAACCCGTCCGTGTTTATTTGCAGCGTGGTCTTACGAGATACCTTTAATTTTAAAGACTTTTATAAGCATAAAATTTAGTTGTATGGAGTTTATTCACAATATACCCATGTCTGACCCAGAGTTTTATTTTCTTTCCCTTAAACACTTAGGCACTCAAATTTGTATGAGTAGCCAAGTAGTCCAAGTTCTTACAAATGTATTTTGGAGGAGCATGGATCGGTGGCTTCTTCGATATTTAGTTATCTTCTTTATTTTCCACTATGTATGTATGTATTTTGTATCAACAGTGTGGGGACAAGCAGTTATAACCATTCATGGCTGAAAGTTGTCACTGTGTGACTCTGATGTATTATTGTGGAAATGACTATGTACTATCTTATGTTGACTATTATATGTGATTGCCTTGCGATGTGAGATTCTATGTTTTCTTTCTTCTTGTCATTTTCTTTTCTTTTTACCCCTCAATGGCTTGTCTTTCAGTCTCTTAGATGATTGACATATGAACATCGTGGGTGTATTAAGTGTCGTCTTTAGGAATAAGAGAGGCAGATCGTTACATGGCATTGATGCCACAAGTTTTCACTGTGGTTTTAAACAATGATTCATGATTCCTATTTGACGCCATAGTCTAAGGCAATAATGCCACAAGATTTATTTCCGACATTAATTACTTTAGGCAGTGATGCCTATTACTTATGAGATAGAAGTGTTATAGCAATAATGCCACTTATATCTACATTCTTTCGACATTGATATAAAATGGCAAGTATGCCGCATGTTGTTAATTTCATCAGTTTTATCAGAGCGGCATAGTAGCCCACTTCTATGAATTCAATGTCAACTATTTTAATGCATTAATGTTGAAAGTAATCAATGTTGACCTTACAGTTTAAAAGCACCCGATATCAATGGTTTTATGATATTGATGCCGCATGCTATCAATGTCGGCTTTTATGTATTTTACATATAAATGGCAATATTTAATAGGATTGACAACCTATAAATTTCTATGTTATAACAACATTGATTTTAGCATTATAACCTTATATTTTTATAAAATCAGAATTATTTTTAAAGCCTTGATATGAAGGGATGCAGCATCTCATGTTGGCCATATTAAAGCCGCATGTTTTCAATGACGAACATATTCTAATTTATGGCTTTATACCCTATAATGAAGAGGTATGACATCCATGTATTAATAACAAAAGTATACATAGCAGTATTAAAATGGATTAGCAATTGCATAAGAACTTGGTAAAGTAATGAGCCATATTTTCCTTGTTTTAAATATGAATTAAGGGATTAATCATATATAATGATAAAAATATTCAAGGAATAAATTATTACTTATCCCAAGTTTTGATATGAAATTATCAAAGAAAGTAATTACTTAAGGTAAGTAAATATAAGATGCCAATTACTTAAACATATTCGAATGATGGATACTATATGTTCTTGTTATTATTTGATCGGTTATTTTGCATGATTATTATTGTCATACTCACATCATCATGACCCATAACTGCATTTTGGGATATTTAAGGGTTGATGTTGATCGACGGAATTTCTATCGGATTGGAAAATCGTCGAAAAATTTCGAATTAAATTTACCGCAAGCGCACGGCATAGTACGTGGCGAATACGGGTCGATCCACAGGGAATTGATGATTTTAAAAATCTATCCAATCAAATTAAACCAAAGTCGAGTGAAAGTTAAGCTAGAGAATTAGTAAATTAGCTAACTAATTAAAAGAAAAGAAATGCAAATATAAGAGTTAAATGACAATTTAGAGAATAAATCCACTCTCTAGATTATGTAGTTCAACACATATGAAATCATAATCTCTCTTTTATGGTCATTAGTGCTTTAATTGATGTGTTTATCATAAGTATGGCATATTTGTGCTATTGATTAGCCAACATAAGCCATCAAACTATAACACACCCCTTAAATCACTTACTATCTTTGACAATGAAAATGAAATCTATTTTAAGTATGGCCTATTAACTATTGATTAGAAATATAGACCATTAAATTTTAATTTCAAATCACTTTCTTTTGCCATAATCATATTTTGATGAAGAGACAATTAGTGTTAGTGATTGTTTAAGCATAGCCTATTTGATGTCAACAATATAGGCTATCAAATTCAAAACAAAAACAACAATTAAACCACTTCAATCATCATCATTAAGCACAAAAAGAGAGCATGAATTAACAAATAGTTGAAGCTACATAATTAGAGAGCTTCATTACCCCTAAATTGAAGGGGTTTAGCCTATCATATTTGTCATTTGATTAACAAATGTAGCTAGCAACATGAAAGCAAAATGAAAGGAAAATGAAAGCTTAATGAAAAAGAGAGCTAATTAACAAGAATTAGAACTATTCTACTTGCATGAAAGTAAATCTACCTTACAACATGAAAGGAAATAAACAAGAAAGGGAAAGATCATATATTAAATTGTATAAAAAAGAAAAATTACATGAAGATAAAAATGGATAAGTAGCCATGAAAAGAGAAAGAGAAGAGCTTGTTTATTTGTGAGTCTAAACTAAACTAAGAGATACTAAGAAGAAGAGGGTTACATGAAACATAATGGGTCTTTATACATGTATGAAACCCTAATTCATATTTTTGGGGAATGCCCAAAATACCCTTGAGAAAGCGTGGAAGCCAAGTAATCATTAGCTTCTACTAATCATCATTTAAGTGTACATGAAGCCATTAATTCCATTAGCATGTGCATTGGCCTCTAATTTGTACATTAAGGTAGGTGGGTAGGTGAGGTCCTCCATTATCATGCCTTTGAATTATTTCCATCTTCATTTCTTTATCTTCACTCTTGTGCATGCATACATCTTCATGAAACCACTTGTATATGAAGCCAAATTCCTATAAAATAATATAGAAATTTCCAATTAAATTTTCTCAAATTAATATATGCACAAAAATGACCATTTTGCCCTTGGATGAAGATGAATATGTGACGATTTGAAAATAATATGAATTTTGGTTTAAACAAGTTAAAATGCCCTATATGATCATTTATTTAATTTAAATAGATTAAATATGGTGGTAAAAATATGCACATTTACGTGCACATCATTAGAATAACCAGTTAGGTCAACCCATTAGTGAGTATAATGGGATTTAACCCCTGAGTGAGTAGAATTGCATATAGGAGATCGGGTAGATCAAAGGTGTAGGATGTCCAGACTGACCAAAAGATTATAATTTTAGATATGATATTGGAAGGGTATAATAGGTTCATATTCATCCCATGAAAACTATGGCTTGAGTAATGTTTTTAGAGATATTCAATAGGTTTCTAGTGATCCCATCGAAATTATGATTTGAATGTATGGTAATGGAAGAATACAATAGGCTCATTATCATCCCAATGATATGAGAAATTTTATTAGAAAATTCCAATAGGTTCATAGAGATCCCACGAAAACTATGATTGGTAACCGTTATTAGTGAAAGCCTATAGTTTCTTAGTGATGCCATGAAAACTATGATTCAGGACAGATAGTCCCTAATAATTTTGATAGGTAGTCCCTAATAATTTTACAAAATGCAAGATTTTTTTACAAAGAGATGAATGTAAGTTTTTGAAAATATTTACAATGAAGGATTTATTTTTAAATTGACACGAATAAGTTAAATATAGGTTTTGGTCATTATCTTGAAATTTAAGTCATTTACTCGTCAAAATTTCCAATAAAAACCAAGTTATCATGACAATAGACAATAGTTTAACTCGTTGTTTCAGTTGATAACAAAGTGTAACTATGAAATAGATTCTTAGTTGATTATCAACGTTTATCAAAGTGGTATATTCATTTCTTTTCAATAACAAGTCAAATCAAATAAGTTAAAAATAATGCTAGGATTTCAATTGCTTACTCTCTTTTGTATTTCTCAAAATTTTATTGATATTTACAATATTTATATGCCTAACTCAGGTAAACTGAGGCCAGATATATTACCCATGCACTGCCTTGCAGACTGATGTGAGGGGAATACAGAGCGTGGCGAGTGAACACACAAGTGTGAACACTTATTGACTGTAGGCGTTATTCGTAAAATAAATTTTATATATACATACCTAACTCAGATAATCTGAGGCCAGATATACCGATCGTGCACTGCCTTTCGGGCTTATGTGAGAAGGGTACTGAGCATGGCGAGTGAACACACGAGTGTGAACACATGACTCTAGGTGTTAAAAATATACATATATACAAATGTTTTTTTTCATTCAAATTTTTTATTTTTTTTATTTTTTTGGAAAGAGAGAGTTTTGCAAAATCATCTTGGCACCACTTAACTTAGAAGATAAAAAAATGTTATATCCTTTACTTTAAATCAACCACTTTTTAAAACAAATATTTTCAATTAGGATATATTCATAATTATCATGTATGAACCTTCCTATATACTAGTTAAACTATCGTTATTTGTAATCAATCTTCATTTTTATTTTTGTTAAGTCAAATAAATTTCCAAAAATTTAATTTAATAAACCAAAACCATATATTTATCCTATAGTGTTTCTTTAAAAATAAATCAAAATGCTTACTTTTTTTTTGTATTTTAAAATTTTGATATTTTTTTTTGAGTTTTGGAAGAAAAAATGAAAAATTAATCATGAAAAATCAAAAAGAAAATGAGTCCCCCCCACTTGATTTTGACTGTGTCCCCACAGTCAACCCAAGTGAAAGGAGAAAAATAAAAATAAAACCTATATTTACATGAAAACAAAAGGATTATTATTTACAAGAGTTCAGAAAGTATATCGTCAAAAAGTAAATGAAACGGCCTTCCAAAGAACGATTCATTTGTCTCGTTAAGTATGCGAGACACAGCTTAAGCTCAGAAAACCAAATCATAAAAGATTTTGGAATTAAATGTGGATTTGGAAAAACGAACGTCGTTTTATTAAAAATTGAACGAGTTGTTTTATTTTCGATGAATTTTGGGGTAGATATAACGATTGATTGAAATTCAAGTTTATTTTTCCCAAATCGAAATTCAAGTTTGTCATTGAAAAATTCTTCAAAATTATTGATTTCAAAATCAACATGGTGATTTAAATCTTCCCCTTCAGAATTTGACAACTCGTTTTCGAAAAGTCCAAAGAAATCATGTTCGTTAAATTCGTCTTCCTTTATTGGATTATCAACAACTTCATTGTGTATCTCAAGTTCAAAATCTAAAGTTGTTGTATTCAAAATTTTAAAATCGAGAAAAGAAAGATCGAATTTTAAATTTGGTTCCACACCCTCAAAAGAATTGAAATCCAACTCATTTACCATGTTTTCAACAACTTCATTAAGATTATTATTTTCAATTTCAAAAGTTATGTGAAAATCGTCGATTTGGGTCAAAGATGGATTATTACTTAACTCGTCACACGTTGGGATTTAGTTTTGTTGTTCACGTTGTTTCATATAAGTTTCAAACAACGAATCCGTGTGATCATGGTAAATTTCGTTCATTTCTTCAACAAAATCCAAATTATAATTATTGACTTGAGAATTTTCGATTTGGACGTGTTGAGAACAAAAATTTGCATCGTAGTCGAGATTATTCCCATTGCCAAAATTATTCGAAACGTTGTTTCCATTTTCGTTTTGAGTTTGAAATTCATTTTGGAGTTCGAAATTGAATTGGCATGGGTTATAATCGGAATCATTTGAATTTTGAATTGAATTCAAATTTTGAAATCTTTGACTCGAGTTGTTACACAAATATGAATTACACAAACCAATTATCATTTGATTTTGTTGTGTAGAGATTTCAAGTAGAGATGAAATACTATTTTCGAGATTCGAGGGTTGCTCGTTATTTTGAAAACTTTCTTGTTCGAAATTCAAATTATTTAAACAATAGTTGTCGTTAAAATATCCATACGAATTTGGGGTGAAATTATATGGATTATATTGATTTTCACAACTATTGTAAAATTCACGTAAGTGGGGAAACTCGGACATTTTCAAGAATGTTTTTGGTTTTTTTTATAAAGGAAAAATATTTACAAATAGAATTTATTTTTCAAAATGGAAAATTGATTTTTGTTTTGTTTTTTATTTTTCAATTTTTTTTTGTTTTTGAAAAGATTTTTAAAAATATCATTTTTTTTATTTTAAATTTTTTTGGATTTTTGAAATTTCAACGAAAAAGGATTTAAAAATTTCAAAGGAAAATGAATATTTACAATTTTTTTTAGTTTTGGATTTTGAATTTATTTTTAAAATATGCATGAACTAATGCAACTAAATGAATTCGGGGTTAATTACAAATGATTTATCCTAAGTTAACTCAAAATTGTATAAGCGCACTTTGTCTTAAATCAACAAAAATATTTCTCAGCCAAGTAACGGGCAGGAGTTATCGGTGCACCCTGAATCACCGTAGCAATGCAGCCGAAGGTTTAAGTACCTTCAGAGAAACAATTCAATATAATATTTATGAATCACCATAATATTTATAATTGTTTATTGCTCTGCCGTAGCCTAGACACTAAGAAATTAAATTGTTCAAAGAAGACAAATTGCCAATATACAATTAAGTGTTATCGATTTCTAACCATTATTATTAATCAAAATCTAAGATGAAATGCAAAGCGAGAATTAAACGTGTATTAACAATGCAACTACGATGAAATTTTTGTTTTTGTTTTAAAAAATATATATTTTTTTGAATTTTTTTTATGTATACAAATGCAAATGCACGCAATCAACAATGCAAGAAATTAAAAAACAATAAATAGGAGTAAAAAGCAACAAAAGTTATTTATAAGCAAGCAGGTAATTTTTTTTTTTTGGCAAGCACAACGAAGCAAGCACTTTTCCTATCTGCTTTGGCAACCTGAAAAGTAAAAACAGCATATATACAATATATATATATATATATATATATATATATTTGATATATATATTTGTATATATTTATGAAAGAAAAAAATAAAACAAGTGAATGATAAAACAAATGAAAGTAAACCAACTGAAAACTAAAACAAGTGAAAAAGGTTTCTTTTTATTTTTTTAAAGAAAACACTTATTGCTTTTCTTCTCTTTTTTTTTTGAAAAGGAAACTTAAAAGTGAAGTTTTACTTAATTTTTTTTAGACAGAGGATGGAAATTAAAACAATTTAAATCAAAACAAATTAAACAAAACAAAAGGAATTTTTTTTGATAAAACAAAGTAAACAAAGAAACAAAACTAAAACAAGTTAGACAAAAAAAACAAAGTAAACAAAGAAAAAAAAACTTGTCACATTTTTTTTTAAAGATAAAGTGCCCGGCCCAAACTAAATAAACCACTAAAAAAAATACTAAACTTCTGCAAAACCTGCTTCTTCTCCGTAGAAAAAAAACAAAAAATCAAAACAAAATTCAAAAGCAAATTCAGGCGATTTCAGGGTAGGGATGGCTTTTCAAAATCCTGGGCTCAGCTGTCACGATGGTATTTGGTATAAGGGATGGCTACGAGGAGAGGCGGTGGTCGCTGGAAGTTTGGAGCGTGGTCTGTCGTTCGATTTTTAGAGTGCGGACGAGGCAATTGCTTGCAGGCGGTTCGTTTTGGTGAATCGATGGCTGGCGTTGTGGTAATTTGGGTGTTCGATTGGAGTTATCTACTACAATAGGTAGATGATTGATGAAGAGTTCGGTGGTAGAGGCTGTCGCGGTTGAAGGGAGCTTCGTCTGCGCGTTAGGGTTGAGATGGTTGTTGATTGTTGAAGGGGAGCTGCAGTTTGCAGAGGTCGCGTGTGGTTGATGAATTGCGTGGGTTTTGATTTGTTTGAGGATGGTCGTGGTTTGAGTTTGAAGGTAGTTGAGACAGTTTGGTTGAAGGTTTGGGAATGATGGTTTTTCGAGGCAGAAGTGTATCGTATTGATGATGTTAGTGGGCAGTGGTTGTGTGGATGAAGTGCAGTTTTGGATTGTTGTATGGTGGCTGTGCAGTTGTGCTGCAAGTGATATGGTGGCACAATGATATGGAGGCACAGTGATGGTGGATGGCAACAGATAGGAGATGCAGTATTTTGAGTGAAGGATGATGGTCAGCAAGATGATTATCAGGTAGTGGCAACTAGTGAAGTTGTTGAATGGTTCAGATGTGTTGTACTGCAGTCGAGGTTTGAGGAATGGCTGTTGATGTAGAGGAATATGGGATTTGTTGAGAAACTGGTAGGAGCAGAAGTGGTTGTGGGATAGGTATGGGTTGTACAGGCTATAGAGATGGTTGATGGTAAGAGTGTAGTTGTGGTTACTGGGAGACAAGCAGTGGAAGGCTTAGGTAATATGGGGAAGGTTTCGACAGAGTAGTGTAGAGTTTTGAGCTGTTTGAAGTGTTTGTTGTTGTATAAGGCAGTGGCTGTGGTGTAGAAATGTATGAATGATGTTGTGGTTGTATTTGGATGTGGAGCTTGATGAAGTCGAACAGTGATGATGGCTGTTGAATGTGGTGTGGGTGGTGATGAGAATTGTTGTTGGATGTTGGTGATGTAGCCAGCTATGTTTGAACAGAGGAATGGGATGTGGAGTGATATCTTGTGCACAGAGGTGCACAGTGGTGCACAGGGGATGTTGAAGGCAGTATTAATGTGCAGAGTGAACTGTGGTTTGCGTGCTGTTAGCACAGTTATAGGAAAATGGTAATATTGCACTGGAAATGTAAGAAGATGAAATGGATTGAAGGGAAAATGTGGATGGACAGAGCACTGGTGTGGTGTGTTTGATGAGGAGCAGTAAACAGGGATGGTCTTATGTAGAGGAATAGAAGTGTTGATTGTATGTGTGGTAATGGTTGTGTGCAGAGGCAACAATGAGGATGTGAAGTAGAGAAAGCAGTGGGTTTGTATGGCAGAATGTGTTGATTTGGCAAGCAGTGGAGGGAAATGGTATGTGCAGGCAAGCAATTGCACAAGTGGGTGTTGGAAGTTATGAGATAATGTGGGATAGTATGGTTGATATAGTGGCAGGGTGAATGCAAGGAGTTGCTGTGAGCATGTGATGGTGTATATGGCTGTGGTTGAACAATGGGAAGGTGGTGGTTTGACAGTGGATGTATGGACTGTTGTGTGGTGCCTTGGTGGAGAGGTAAGTGGACAGTATTTGCAAATGCACTATGCACTGTGCAGTAGGCAATGCAACAGTAAAATGTGTGTGTGTTTTTTTCTTTTTAGAAAATTGTAAAGCAAATGAAAAATGTATATGAAACTTGGAATGGAAATTTTTTTTTCTAAATGAAATTTTGTATCTCTGTTTTTTTATTAATGCAAATTGCAAATGCAAACTAGAAAAGCAACAAAATGCAAATAAACACAAAAACAAATGCTAGCAATGATCACACAAACACATAAGTTTTTTTTAATGCAAACACTCAAAATAAAAACACACAAAAATCAAACAAAAAATAATAATTCGAAGAATAGAAAATCAAAATCAAAGCAAATCTCCGGCAACGGCGCCAAAAACTTGTTGATTGACGGAATTTCTATCGGATTAGAAAACCGTCAAAAAATTTCGAATTAAATTTACCGCAAGCGCACAGCGTACACTTTGTAGTACGTGGCGAATACGGGTCGATCCACATGCAATTGATGATTTTAAAAGTCTATCCAATCAAATTAAACCAAAGTCGAGTGAAAGTTAAGCCAGAGAATTAGTAAATTAGCTAACTAATTAAAAGAAAAGAGATGCAAATATAAGAGTTAAATGAAAATTTAGAGAATAAATCCACTCTCAAGATTATGTTGTTCAACACATATGAAATCATAATCTCTCTTTTATGGTCATTAGTGCTTTAATTGATGTGTTTATCATAAGTATGACATATTTGTGCTATTGATTAGCCAACATAAGCCATCAAACTATAACACACCCCTTAAATCACTTACTATCTTTGAAAATGAAAATGAAATCTATTTTAAGTATGACCTACTAACTATTGATTAGAAATATAGACCATCAAATTTTAATTTTAAATCACTTTCTTTTTCGATAATCATATTTTGATGAAGAGGCAATTAGTGTTAGTGATTGTTTAAGCATAGCCTATTTGATGTCAATAATATAGGCTATCAAATTCAAGGCAAAAACAAAAATTAAACCACTTCAATCATCATCATTAAGCACAAAAAGAGAGCATGAATTAACAAATAGTTGAAGCTACATAATTAGAGAGCTTCATTACCCCAAAATTGAAGGGGTTTAGCCTCTCATATTTGTCATTTGATTAAAAAATGTAGCTAGCAACATGAAAGGAAAATGAAAGCTTAATGAAAAAGAGAGCTAATTAACAAGAAGCCAATGTCCGAGTACCAGGCGCTACGTCGCTGAAGTTAGAACTATTCTACTTGCATGAAAGTAAATCTACACTACAACATGAAAGGAAATAAACAAGAAAGGGAAAAGATCATATATTAAATTGCATAAAAAAGAAAAATTACATGAAGATAAAAATGGCTAAGTAGCCATGAAAAGAGAAAGAGAAGAGCTTGTTTATTTGTGAGCCTAAACTAAACTAAGAGAGACTAAGAAGAAGAGGGTTACATGAAACATAAGGGGTCTTTATACATGTATGAAACCCTAATTCATATTTTTGGGGAATTCCCAAAATACCCTTGAGAAAGTGTGGAGGCCAAGTAATCATTAGCTTCTACTAATCATCATTTAAGTGTACATGAAGCCATTAATTCCATTAGCATGTGCATTGGCCTCTAATTTGTACATTAAGGTAGGTGGGTAGGTGAGGTCCTCCATTATCATGCCTTTGAATTATTTCCATCTTCATTTCTTTATCTTCACTCTTGTGCATGCATACATTTTCATGAAACCACTTGTATATGAAGCCAAATTCCTATAAAATAATATAGAAATTTCCAATTAAATTTTCTCAAATTAATATATGCACAAAAATGACCATTTTGCCCTTGGATGAAGATGAATATGTGACGATTTGAAAATAATATGAATTTTGGTTTAAACAAGTTAAAATGCCCGATGTGATCATTTATTTAATTTAAATAGATTAAATATGGTGGTAAAAATATGCACATTTACGTGCACATCATTAGAATAACCAGTTAGGTCAACCCATTAGTGAGTATAATGGGATTTAACCCCTGAGTGAGTAGAATTGCATATAGGAGATCGGGTAGATCAAAGGTGTAGGATGTCCAGACTGACCAAAAGATTATAATTTTAGATATGATATTGGAAGGGTATAATAGGTTCATATTCATCCCATGAAAACTATGGCTTGAGTAATGTTTTTAGAGATATTCAATAGGTTTCTAGTGATCCCATCGAAATTATGATTTGAATGTATGGTAATGGAAGAATTCAATAGGTTCATTATCATCCCAATGATATGAGAAATTTTATTAGAAAATTCCAATAGGTTCATAGAGATCCCATGAAAACTATGATTGGTAACCGTTATTAGTGGAAGCCAATAGTTTCTTAGTGATGCCATGAAAACTATGATTTAGGACAGGCAGTCCCTAATAATTTTGACAGGTTATTCGTCAGCCCATGAAAAGTAATAGATTTATAATGACCCTAGGAAAACTATGAGTTGAGATAGATAGTCAGTTTTATGAGAATGGGCGAACTTAGGGTAAATATAACCCTAATTGACAGATGAGTCAGACTTACCCACATTATATACTTGCATATGATTATGTCATTATGTTTTCACTATTATGGATGCAGGAGCACAACATATGGTTAATATTTTGATTAAAATACTAGTGAGGGGGAAACTCATTTCGTTCAACAGCGTGGTCTCACTAGATATCTATTTGATTCGAGATGGTAGATTATTATTCACACCAAACTATTTGTCTGACCCAAAGTTTTTGTTTTCCCCTTAAACTCTCGGGTACTAATTTGAGTAGGTAGGGAGTAAGGGATTTCAAGTTTCTAGTTAGACAAATAAGCTTCTGGAGACGTGCAGGAGGCGAGCTAGCGATATTAGGAGTTTTATTTAATCCGTTGTGTGGTTTATTTTGTTTGAATGGATGTAATGGCAGAAATTATAACTGTTAAGTAGTAGTAGACTCTGATCAACCAAGTGGGAATCTTCATATGTCGCTCTTGGAGATTTTGTAATAATCAATTTTTCTTTGAACTTGGGATCGAATGGGATTGTTATTTGGGTTTTTAACCCAGCGGAATCCAATAGGAAACAGATAATCTCACGACATCAGGATGGTTTAGAACTTAACCTTAACCAGAGAGGCAAGGGCAAGGAGTTAGCGAGAGCCAAGCCATATCCCTGAAGCAATGACTCAATTTGACAAAACCAAGAAACCAGCGTTTGTCCGGTCTAATCAGCGGCTAAGCATAACCAACTAGTGGATAGTCATCAAAACGGAACAACGTGCAACGAGACTACACGAACAACATCAAACCAAGACCATGAAAGCATTCCACACTTTAAGTTCCAAAAATATTCTAAGTGCTTGGATCGCTAGCGATCCATATGCTATGGATCGCTAGCGACCCATGCAAAATAGAAGGTCGCTCTGCTAAATGGAAGAAGAGAAGGAAGAAGTATGACAAAAAATAGGCTAAGTGTATGGGTCGCTAGCAACCCATACACCATGAATCGCTAGCGATCCATGCTTCTCCACGAGTCATCAATAAGCCAACCAAGCAATGCAATAGCTAAGGAACTAAGTCCTTAGCTCATGATATGAACCAACTCTATGGGTCGCTAGTGACCCATAGACCATGGGTCACTAGTGACCCATGATTTTGGCTTGAATCACGAGCTAAAGCCTCCTAGGTCGTTATGCATCCATCTGTGAGAAGTTGATGAAGTGGCCTGGCCCAGAAGTCCTTCGATCTCTATAAATACCATCCTACTTGCGACATAAGCAGTATCTTCTTCGGACTGGCTGCTGAAGCTGTGTTGGGATCATTCTTCACTCTCTACCTTCCTCATAACAATCTCCAAAGGGATTCACTGTGATTCTCTAGTGGATTCCAACTCTGGGGATTCAATCTACTTAAAGGTAATCAAAGTCTTGTAATCAAACACTTCCGTAACATCAATCAATCTATAATAAAACTACAAAGTAGATGTAGGCTTCATTAACAGTCGAACCACTATAAAAATTCTCTGTTTTTTTCTTTTATTATTCTTTTCTTATATCTGTAATCTGTGATATTGCTCTGTCAGAACAAGGCTAGTGCTTTCAAACTTAAACCAGGGTGTTGATCCATTTTTTGGGTTAACATTTTGGTGCTTTCACTGAGAATCCAACTCAAGATCCAGATCTAGCAATCTACTTTGGATCCCATAAGTCCAGAAGTTAGATCCTTAATCTTTGCTTGAAGAATCCACTATTTCGAATCAATGGCCCCTGGAAGAAGAAGAGCTGCCCCTGGAAGATCCATAGGGGCAGTAGTAGCTGGAGAAGATGTTAATCCCAAACAAACTAAAGTAAATGGCGCTAACTTAGGGAATTAGGCGCCAGCCTCCTCCATTTAGCATGAAGTTGTCACCAAAGACGAGTTAAATAAAATGGTTAATGAGATCAACCAAAAAATGGAAAGTAGCCAAAAGGCTCTAGTGGATAAGCTTAACGCACACCTAACCCTATAGTCAAATCCCGCTCCAAGGACTATGCCCGAACCCACAGCTGCTATGGAACAATAGAATTCCTCTGTTTTTGGTCTATATAGAAGAAATAGAAAATAGCCACAAAAAGGGTGACAACTGGACTTAACGTGGACATAAATGTAAGTACTCCATATGCCATAAGGCAACCCACTCTAAATTTGAGCCAAGGGGCAAAGACTTCCGTAAAAGTCATAGCTTTGGACCTTTCCGACTCGGAGGACGAAGAGCAAGACAACAAATTAGAAGAAAATGCCAATGCATTTGATAATGCAAGGAATACCCAAACTGCTCCAATTAGACCAACTACAAGCCAATTGGACCCTGCAGGAGTGACTCTCCCGAAGACAGGAGAGCCTAGGCCTCAGCCCATTCACCAAGACCGTTTACAAAGTCAAACACTTGGTGCAGTGATTGATTGCCATCATTAGGACTACCAGACATCAGAGGCATACATAGCGGACATGGTTAAATGATTAATGAAGGAGAGTAAAGATAGAAGAGATGATGAATGGAGACCCGCACTAAGTCGGACTTCCTTCACCGATGAAATTTTAAATGAGAGATATCTAGAAAAATTCATATGCCAACCCGAAACCTCACTTGTACAAATACAATTGGTATATGGACGGAGCAAATGCCTTTAAAGCTATTTGATGCAGATGCTTTCCTATCTTTCTTGAAGGGGTTGCATCAATGTGGTTCACTAGGCTTCCACCAAGATCTATCTCTACTTTTGACCAACCGACGATAAGATTCCTTGATCAGTTCAGACTTCATACTGCATGGCCAAAAGACGTCATGTCCCTTTTCGGATTGTTCCAAGGGCGTAAGAATCACTGAAATCTTTCATGAACAGGTTTAACACCATAGTGATGGAAGTAAGCAACCCTAATGAAGACATGGTTTTTATGGCATTAGTCCGTGCCATTCACCCGGAAACTAAATTCGGAAAGTGGATTAAAATGAAGCAACCTATCACCAGAAAGATTTCAGTCGCAAAGAAAGTTAGTACCTAAGGTTGGAGGAAGCGCAAGAGTTGGAAAGGAAGCCTACTAGTATGCAACCGATGAACGTCAGGTAGAGCAATGTAGTAATGAATCAAAATGCGCACATTTCTTGGACTGTTGAAGGAATCGCTGGGAAAGATGGGAATTCAAAGAGAAAAGGTCAAAACTCCAATAAGAAGAATGGTAATGGCAGCAATAAAAAGCTCAAAGGGTTTAGGCCCGACGGTTGCTCTCCCTTAAGCGACACACCGAAAAATATTTCCTCGTAATTCAAGGGATAGAGGAATGCAAAAGGCCACCCAGAAAGGAGGTAGCTGAGTAGGAGAAGCGCTCAGGGAAATTCTGCTGTTTCCATGAATCACACTGCCACAATACGAACGAATGACACCACTTAAAGAATCTAATTGAGGAACTGATCTAGAATAACAAACTCCAGCAGTACGTAAAACAACCACAAAACCTCGATCAATCGACGACTCCTCAACACCGAAGAGAATGAAGGAATCAAGCTGGAATTAATGAAGAGCGGATCAAAACGAACTGACCAAAGGCTTATTATCAGAACAATATCCGGGGGACCACATCCCGCACAAAGAAGTTGGGGGAGAAATGGAGCGATACGTGAGTTCGTTGAAGCACGCTCCAAGGAATTATATTTAGCTGTGGAAGATGAAACTCCAGCTAAGATGCAATGGGTCTTAAATGACGATATTGTGTTTCAAAATCAGGACACCGAAGGGATCGAAGCTCTAACTCTCGATCCGATAGTGGTGACAGTAGGAATTGGACTTGCTGTAGTTCAGCAAGTATTGGTTGACAGTGGCAGTTCCGTTAACATACTCTTCAAATGTACTTTCGATCAAATGAAGATTGGCATGAAAAGTGTATCCATGTTCCAAATAAAGATTCAAGGGTTTACCAGGAACCCAAACAACCTGTAGGAATAATTGACCTACTTGTGCAGCTTGGAGAGGGTGAGCGAAGGGTCACCGTCATTTAGACCTTTGTGATCGTAGATGAAATGTTAGCATACAACTCCTTCTTGGGATGGCCCGCATTAGCCGACTTCAGAATATCACTGGTCCAATGGTACCTTACAATGAAGTTCCCTACAGAGCACGGAGTCAGAATTGTGAAAGGAGAACAAAGCGTCGCCCGGGAATGCTACATCACAGAATTGCGCGAGTTAAGAAGAAAGGAAAAAGGAAAGGATGTGGGGAAAACCCTCCACATCCGTAAACCCTCCAAATAGCAATTATAGAGCTGCCCCTGGCTTGGGAACCATAGTTGATTCGGTAAAGCTTTGGACCCTAGAAAGAAGAGCTTAGGGAAGGATCGGGCAACACTGGCAGAATTGACGGTGTCTGTCCCAGTCTGTATAGATGACCCAATGCGGGTCTTAAAAATTTGGTTGCAGCTTGGAAACAAGATGCAGTTAGAACTAGCCAAATTCCTCCATGCCAATTTGGACAAATTTGCTTGGACACACTCCGATATGTGTGGGGTATCACCCGAAATTGCCTGCACGCACTTAATATTGACCCCAAATTTACACCAGTGAAGCAAAAAAGGCGTAGCTTGGGCCCTGAACGGTCCAAGGCACTGAGAGAGGAAGTAGATAAACTGATGACTAACGGCTTCATCCGAGATGCAACTTACCCCGAATGGGTATCAAACCCAGTCTTAGTCAAGAAGTCTAATGGAAAATGGCGAACTTGTATTGATTTCTTGGACTTAAACACAGCTTGTCTAAAGGATAGCTTCTAGCTCCCTAGAATTGATCAACTTGTGGATGGAACGGTGGGACATGAACTGCTGTCGTTTATGGATGCGTACTTAGGCTACAACCAGATCCTGATGCATGAGCTTGACCAAGAGAGCACCAGCTTCATCATCAATTTGGGATTTTACTGCTACATAGTAATGCTATTCGATTTGAAAAATGCAGGGACAACATACCAAAGGCTAGTGAATACTATGTTCAAACGCCAGATTGGAAAGACTATGGAAGTTTACGTGGACGACGTGTTGGTCGAATCTCGAATAGTTGCTAACCATCTAGAAAATATCATTGAAATGTTCGAAATACTCCAGAAGTATGGAATGAAGTTCAACCCACTCAAATGTCACTTCGGAGTAGCCTTTGGGAAATTCTTAGGGTTCATAGTAAGTTCTTGAGGCATCGACGCAAACCCAGAACAAATAACGGCGCTACGAGAGGTCCATGCCCCAAAAAATTAGAAAGAACTTCAAAGCTTGAATGGAAAAGCCGCAGCATGAGCTAATTTATCTCAAAAGCTACAGACAAGTGCATACCATTCTTTGATGCATTAAAAAAGGGAAAAAAACTTCGAATGGAGTGAGGCTTGTCAAACAGCTTTCAAAGAATTGCTACGACACATGGAAGCTCCCCCAATCTTATCAAAGCCGGTGGACGGAGAAGACTATTCATTTATTTGGCAGTCTCCCCGCATGCGTTGAGTGCCGCTCTCATGTAGGATGAAGCGAGAATCAAACGACCCATGTATTACATTAGCAAATGATTCACCGAGGTTGAGAAGAATTACCCAAAACTAGAAAAGCTAGCATATTGCCTCTTGATCGCATTCCGGAAGTTATGACCATACTTTCAGGCTCATCCAATTAAAGTTTTGGCTGACCAGCCCCTGAAGCAAGTGGTATACCGACCAGAAACTTTCAGATGACTGCTCAAGTGGAATATAGAGTTGAGCCAATATGACATCACATACCACCCAAGAAAAGCCATCAACTAGCAAGCGTTGGCCGACTTCATCGCCAAATCTACAATAAGGGATGAAGAGGAAGAAGTTAAGTCAGAAACAGACTCGCAATGGAAGCTCTTCGTCGACGGTGCATCCAACAACTTCTGTTCGGGAGCAGGGGTAGTGATTGAAACCCTTGAGGGGCGAACCATTAGCTATGCTTTGCACTTGGAATTCCCCGCTACAAACAATGAAGCAGAATATGAAGCGCTGATTCTGGACTGAAAGTTGTGAAGAAGCTCAAAATAAAGGCTATTCACATTTACAGCGATTCATAACTGGTCGTTTGTCAAGTAAAAGGGGAGTATCAGGTGCGTGGTGAGAATCTTGCCCCATACCTGTCCAAAGTATAGGAACTGCTAAGCGATGTCGAGCACTGCACCATCACTCACATCCCACGGAAGCAAAACACTAAGGCAGATTATTTGGCTAAACTGGCAAGTTCAGGAGAAGCTTAGTCATTGGGACCAGTCCTAGTCGAAACTCTGACCAACCCAAGCATAGACAAAATGGACGTAAACTGGATTCTCGAAACCACTGTCGAACCAGATACATGGATGACACCGATAAAGAACTATCTACTTGTATGAACCCCTCATACTGACCAGAATTAATGGAAGAAGCTCCTCCGAAAGGTGCTATGGTTCATGATATAGAATGGAATACTCTATCGAAGGGGATTCTCAACCCCCCTTCTTAGGTGTGTGACCGATGACGAAGCGTGACGAATCCTAAAGGAGGTACATGAAGGCGAATGCGGAGACCACACAAGGGGGCAGACCCTTGTGAAGAAAGTCCTCCGATACAGGTACTTCTGGCCAAAATAAATCACGATGTCGCAGATCACCCCAGAAGATGCGATCGCTGCCAAAGATTTAGCAAAATTAAGAGAACTCCCTCAATAGAGCTAACACAGATGGTCAGTCCATGGCCGTTCGCAATATGGGGGATCGATTTGATTGGCTTCCTACTAATAGCAAAAGGAGGAGCCAAATATGCTATAGTTGCCGTAGATTATTTTACAAAATGGGCCGAAGCGGAATCGCTGGCCACTATAACCACAAATAAAGTTATTAAATTTGTTACTAAAAACATCATTTGTAGGTTTGGTGTGCCGTAAAAAATCATCACCGACAACGAAACCTAGTTCCAAAGTGTCGAGTTCAAAGACTTCTGTAAGCGCTTCCAAATTGAAAATAGCTTTTCCATAGTGGCTCATCCGCAAGCAAATGGGTAGGTGGAAGCGATAAACAAGATCATCAAGTCCATTATAAAAAAGCGACTGGCAAAAGCCAAACGAAACTGGGTTGATGAACTTCCACTCACACTATGGGCTTACAGAACTACCCACAAAGCAGTAACCGGTCACACTCCATTCGCTCTAGCATATGGTTCATAAGCAATGATTCTTGTTGAATTATAAGTCCCTTCGCATGCAGAATTTCAATCAAAAACAAAACGAACAGCTCCTACTCGAATCGCTAGATATGGTTGATGAAAGAAGAGAAGAAGTGGAGCTGAGAACCGCCGCCCACCAAAAAAGGGTCGCACGGTACTTTAACTCTAAAGTTCACAATCAAACATTCGAAGTGGGAGATCTTATGCTCAAGCGAGTTTACACCATTACGGGGGCCTTCAGACCAAACTTGAAGGGACCATATGCTATTAATCAAAAGCTAAGAGACGGGACTTTCAAGCTAGTAATCGTCGACGGAACTCAAGTTCCCAGGGCATCGAACATCGAATCACTTCGCCATTACTTTGTTTAAATGTTGTCTTATGTATTTTTTATTTTCCAACAAATAAGCCATCCCAAGATACCGAGGGCATTGTACATAGGCAAAAGTTGCCCTGCTTTCCTTAATATAGTTTGCTTCTTGAACCAACAAAACTGTGTTTATAATGATTACCCGCCGGGTCGCAGAAGCAATCGACTCAAACAGTTAGATCGGCGAAACCCGATCTTTGCCTTTTAAAAACTAGTGTTGCTCCGACAACATCGAGAAAGCTAAAGTCAACACTCCTCGTGTTGCCTGAAGATAGGCAACACCGAGGAGTTCCAAAAGCCGCGCACTAAAATAATAATCCCTTACGTTGCTCGAAGATAGGCAACACCGAAGAAAAACATAAGCCGCGCACTAAAATAATAACTCCTTAGGTTGCCCGAAGATAGGCAACATCGAGGAAAAACATAAGCTGCGCACCCCATAAGCCACACACTAAAAAAATAACTCCTCACATTGCCCGAAGATAGGAAACACCGAGGAATAACATAAGCCGCGCACTCCATAAGCCACATACTAAAATAATAACTCCTCACGTTGCCTGAAGATAGGAAACACCGAGGAAAAGCAAAAGCCGCGCACTAAAATAATAACCCCTCACGTTGCTCGAAGATAGGAACCACCGAGGAAAAAGAAAAGTCGCGCACCCCATAAGCCGTGCACAAAACTTCGAAACACGCTCCCCAGGTGGCTCGAAGATAGGCAACGCCGAGGAGCACAAAAAACCGCGCATCTCACAACTAGCGCCAACAGCTCCTATAATCAGTAATAACTAGTGTGGGACCCGTGCTACGCACACGGGCAGTTGAATGTGCATATTTTATGCACAGGAAATTAAAATATATGATTTCCTAGTTTTGGTTATCTCGATCTGTCAGTAATCTTTAGTTTTAAAGTATTTGGAACTTTTTTGCTTTATCAATTGTAAAGATATTAAAAGAACACTGAGTAAAATTAAGCGCACATCCTTTTATGCAAAAGATAAAAAAGTTTGAATTCTAATTAATCCGTTGATTTATTGATGGTTAACCATGATTTTCTTAAATGGTTATCATCCTTAACTAATGAAATTTTCATTTGTAAACTGTAATTCTGACACCAAGGGTCACAGCATATTGTATGGTCCCATTTAAACATAGTAGAGTCAACTCTATGATCTTCTTGTGTCCCAATTTTTAATGCAAAATAATATATATTTTTTTAACACACTTAGTAATATACAACTACCATCAGGAACACATGATATTTAGTATTATGTGCTTTTGTACTACTTGTGTGCTATAAGATTTAATCATTGTATGGACAGGAAAACATAAATAGGTTATAGTATTATATATGGAAAACAATTGGTATAGTGGAAACTTGTTTTAATCAGTGGAAAGCAAATAGAAATCATTAGAGGAAGATTACTACAATGAAAAGGAAACTTTATTTTGGGACTTTGCCTACTCTCTCTTTATATGCATCTTATCACTTCATTTCAAAGATCAACACAATCCATCAGGGACAAATTTCCAACTAAGCCACCCCTTTTATATGATGGGAACCCATCTTTATAGTGATATTTTGACCTTTACCAGGATGCTTCCTACTGCCTTTAGATCATTTTACTTTGGCTATTTACTTCTGAAGGAACTCGGGATGTTGAAAATCTTTATACAGAACCTATTTTGGAACTCCTGCAGTATTACCTGTAAAATTGATGGACTTCCATTTAGATATCGCTAAGCCAAAGATTCGTTCATAACCCTTTACGTCATTATAATTATCTTTGAGTAGAAAAGGAAGTCTGAACATAAATTAGTCCATTTTGATTCAAGAATGAGCAGTCAGAGCATTGAAGTAAATTAATAAGGTTTCTATAAGCATGTAGTGAAGATGATATTTGTAAAGAGCTAATTAGTAACAACGCGTAATAGTAATACCATTTAAATAATTAAACTTTGTTGGAAGAAATTCATGAGTTGAACATGATGAAACGATTATGATATCAAAATAGAAATGTATTAGTGTCATAATATAAAATGATAAACTGAAACTAAGTCTGCCAATGACATGAACATAAACGCTAATATTCTGAACAATAATAAAAAAATCACCTCATGCCACAATTTTGGAACGCATAGAACAGTTCAAGCAATTGCCTCAACTTCCTAGTATAAAATGGATAGAAAATACATGAATCTTGGTCATTTTTTTTGAAAATAGCTATACCCGTAGAAACGGCAATGTGCTGTAACAACATTTACATCAAACAATTACAACTAATATGGTAGAAAAAATGAAAAAAAAAATGCATCAACATTTGAATTTAATAACACAGAGTGTAAAAAAAAAGGAACAATCCATCATTTTACCTTTATTATCTGAAATGAATCAAATCCAATAACTAATTAGTAATAAAATCAACCAACTACCCAATCGATATGAAAGAAATTTATATATAAATCAGTAATAACATGATATAGAATTCAAAAAAAAAAGTAAATAAAATAAATGGAAGAAAAATAGTTAAAAACAGTACCTCAAAAAGGCAGCAATGGGATTTCCCATTATGAGTTGAGAAGGCATGAATCCACCAGCGGGGAAGGAGTGGCCTCTGTTGATATGATTGTCGTTGTCGCCACCAATAAGTTTAAGGTTTCGCTTTAAATCGATTACAACTGCGTCATTTCGTAGGGCATCTGAAAAAAGGATTTTCGCCCATAGTATTCCATAGAAATTGTGGATTAGCAGTGATCTGTAGAGGAAAATGAAACGGGTATGAATGTAACAAAAAATTTGTAAAATGTAAAATACGTGGCATATGGATATTGCACCATATTGCTAATTGAAATAATAGGTCACGATGTTCAACGGTCTTGACGATAGATGTCAAGAAATTAGACTACTGGTTTCTATTTTCCTATTTAAGTAATAGATTGTCATTTTCTTTTTGATTCAAAAATGCTTAAGTCAAATATAATTATGTAATTTCCTGTAGTGACACTATATAAAATTGGTCAAATAATATCATGAAACATGAGTTAAAAACAGACAATGAGTTGGTTGCTTATAATATTGAGATAAAATCCTATTCAGCATCATTCGTTATTAAATACAACCTTAAACAATAGTATAAGACAAATGCTAACAATTTTGTTAAAAAGGATCAAATGATTATCAACATATTGTATTAAGTATTAGGAATATCAATATCTCATATCTATCATATTATTTTAGCGCAAACTAAGCATGATAAGCTATCAAACTTTTAGTTTGAAAATTAGGAAAAAACAAAAAATAACGACTTAAAAAAGGACATACACGATACATAATTACATTTCAAAAAATGAAGCTACGTGGACACTATGTTCCAATAAAATCAGCTGATATCAACTGCATTTTACCTTAAGAATATTCATATACAAAAATTGCTTGGTAACAGATACAATATTAATTGCATACTCAAATGAAAATCGGCCCAAAAATGATTAATAACCATTTGATGTGTTGTTTAATTAATTATAATTAATTAAATGATCAAGGAAATGTAACTTATTAATACATAGTTGTGTTAGTAGATCGTTTCTGCAAGTTTCATAATTTGGATGTTGCAAATATTGAAAGTAAAAAAAACAAATTATTTCAAATTTTCCTAAAAATGAGGAAAAATAAAATTAGTTTGATTAAATTTAAATTGCTGAAAATAAATTCTCCTCGGTTATGTAATTTCATCAAAGACATCATTGTTGGTTTAATAGTAGTTTCGTAGTTCTTGTCTTGACAGAATCCACATTTTTCCAGCTTCGTTTTCCACTTGTAATAGTTTTGCTAAATATGAAGTACAGACACTTCCCTCTATAGAATTTAAGGCCTGTTTCTATGTCCAAACATTTGGGTAGTATATTTGATAGCTTAAAACATGAATCATGATACATTTCAACATACATTCATTTGATTGGGTCCTAAATATTGTTGAAATTAAATCTCAGTTCTTAAATTGCTAAAACAAAGCAGTTCATATTAAATAATGTCAGCTTTACTTCAAAATGGCTGGGTTTGTTCAATTATCAAAACTATCTATTTTAATGTCCTTTTAAGAAATATATCTCACATAAAATAAGATTATCATTTTCAAAGACCATCGGAATATAATTTAATCAAAATAATAACATGTAGATTATTAAATTCGTAGCATCGCTATATATTTAAATTATTAATAAAAAAGAATAAAATTTGAAATTTTCCAATTATGCATTCCATCAAACAAAATGTACTAAAATTTCAACAAACCAACGTGTTTTCGAGGCCTCTGGAATCCCATTCCTTCTCTGTTACGCAACAATTGAGCATACTCCCATCGCTTCAAATGCCACCATTGTTCTATTATTTGAAGATTACATGAATTTAGAATAATAATCATCACAAACAAAATATAATAGTAAAATGGAAACATACAATAATGAGTTAATCGCAACTAAATTATAAGAATTCAAAATTATTGGAAGACTACGGTTATACACAAATAAAAGGTCAGACTAATATTAACAGTTGTTCAATCTTATAGCCTGATTAATGTACGGCAGTAGCAGAACAAAATGGATCGATATTCAATGTAGAATTTGATTAAAAAACAATGTAAAGTAAAATGAATTTTAAATAAAATCAAAGTAAAGCTTTTTGGACTTTCACAAACCTATGCCTGCTTGTAGCCTGTATTCATGGCCTTTAGTCGGTTAATTCAAATAATGTTAGCAGCCTCTAGTCAATGGTTCTTTAAGTGATGTATGAAAAGATAAGATGAAAAATGAATATATGATTAGAGTTTTTTTTATCTCTACTTGACGTGTTTAATATTATTATAAGGAGAGGAATTACCAATCGGAGTTGTAGAAAGTGGACGAAATTTGCGGCTATGGTGCGAATTAATTCCATCTCCAAAACAAATATTTTTTGTGAGAATGAAGGTAAGAAGCCATAACTGCTCGATATCTGCATGAAAAGAGTGTAGATATGAGAAGCGATACAATAATTAAGCGTAAGAAAAACAATTAAATTGTAGAGAAAGTTCCACGTGGCATGAAAGTAGATTTTTGGTATAAATTTTATCACTGAAATTTTAAAAATGTATAAAGATATAATGATCGTTGAGTGTTCAACCATGCATCCCAGATGGGAAGTTCTGAATAGATATGTTTCTTATGGCATTTGAGCTGGTTAAGAAGTTTCTATATGCGGTTGAAGAATAGTCCATGGATTCTACTAAGGAATCCTCACTTACATTACACACATTTGACATTGCAAAGGTACTTTTTGTTTCTATGCATGGAATCTTTGAGTTAATCCACCCTAGTTGAATGGGTAAACTGGCTTCTGCAACAATATAATGAAAATTATTCTGTTCATCCACGTAATTTTACTTCTTTTTCTTTTTACGTATTCCTCTCTCCTTCCTGTTACATTAACTTCTTAAGTTTTTGGTTCAATCTATAGAAAATAATGTAGTGTGATATAAAACAATCCAAAACTGATGCATGAAGAAAGTAAATTGCACCATGAAAAGCAAGGAAAATAATGAGAAACCTTGTTGTATAATCAACAATTAGAAACTCCAATGTAAAGATGGATCAGAAACTTATTTGTGCAAATTGATTTTTTATTTTTAGTTTAATAATTTTGTCCTTTTGAATATTTAGTTGAAATGGTGTTGATTGATAAATGCTTTACCTAGTTGTAAATTCTACAATTCACTTTCTCTTTAATCTTTATTTCATATTGCAATATGCTTACGCTATTTTGCTGATATAAAATCTCTTTAATTTGTTGAAAAACACGTTAATAAGATGGTCACACTTTATGTCTAAATATAATCATTTTTGTGGATAGTAAAACTACAATAATAAACAATGATACTCAATTGGATCACCTAGGTGTATAAAAGGCATCACACATGGTTTAATTTAGTAAAACCGATGCATTGTTATATATGTTGTTCTGTTGGTGTATCCCTATGATTCGTGGATATGAGTAAAACCTTACCTAATGCAAATAAACTAAATACCTAACAAAAAGTAGAAGAAGAATAATGAATGATTACTTTAATGTGGTTTCTTTATTTGTACATCATATTCCATTTTTTCATGATATATTAAAGTTTCATATTGATTTTGTTTTTATGTATAGTATATTGAAAAAATACTATATCTTCTGTGAAATGTATTAATTAACAGTTGCATCTAATTTAGTAAAATATATTGATGCATATGAAGAAGTATGCATTATTGGGGACACAACTAATGGTCATGAAGAAACATATTTTGAAAATTCAATCATAATCAAAGCAGCCTAAAAATGACAGCACAGAAATTACTTAATTGCTGGTTTTATAGTCATAGTCCAAAAACAAAAAAATTATAATTGGTTAGTAATATCAAATATTGAAAGGCCAAAAAAAGGAAAATAATGTTAAGATAGCAGTGATCATGTAAATAATACTAAGAAAAGAAGTCGGATTCTCTAATTTAAACATGCACGCAAAATGAAAACCATGAAATTATCATGGTGTTTTTCAGATCGAAATGAGAATTTGAAAAGTTATCAGTTTCCAAGCTTCTATATAGCAAAGAAAAAAAAGTAAAAATAAACCTACCATAGTGTCTGATTAATGCTTGTGCAAAAGAAAGAGAGAACTGCTATGTATCATTCGGACAATGTTGGTCATCATGGTTGAACTTAGTTGATGCACACATGGTGTTTATCAGAACACTATCTAAGGCATCAGTGCAATATTATCATTCATATTCAGTCCATATATACTTGAGTTATTTGGACATCATAAGTAGCAAACTTGTTGTTACATGTATAATTTACCCCATTGAGTTGGAATATACACAAACAACAGTGAAGTAAAGGACTGGTTGAAAATGGATAAAATAGAATATCATAACAACACCAAAATAAGATAGTAAAAGAGATTGAATTTGCATACATAAATGTTGACATTTGTATCCTTAAAGGCTTAAATGTATTTGTAGAGTTTACCAGTCAACGACAATTGAAGCTGCATAAAAAACTGTTTACAATACAAACACATGATTAAACAGAACCAATATATTCAGTGTCAAAATAGGGTTTCAGTATCAGAATATGGCAGCAAGGAGGGTTGTGAGGTTCAAGTAATGCCTTTGGCCTACCAATCTATGATTCCAACACATTTATATATAATGAAAAAATAATTAGAATTGGTATTTTCTAAAGGACTTCTGGACTTGGATTATTATGGATGATTTGAAGATATGCAACAAAATTAATAATTCTTTACTAAAATATACGTTACTACTCATCTTAGATACAAATACTATATCATACCGCTGTAAATATGATATTTTCATGTTAAAAAGCAAAAAATTTGAGTAAATTACTTTTTTCCATCTTTTAAATCGACATAATTAGATTTCATCCTCTGGGCTTTTAGCACATATAAAGCCATGCGTAAAAGTCGGTAGTAACACATGGTAAAGTAGAACCAATATATTCAGTGTTAAAATGGGCTTTCAATTTCAGAATATAGCAGCAAGAAGGGTTAGTGAGGTATAAATAATGCCTTTGGCCTACCAACAAATGATTCCAATGCATTTGTATATCATAAAAAAAACTCATAATTGCTTTAATCTAATGGTGCCAGTGGACTTGGATTATGGTGGATGATTTGAAGATATGTAGGAAAACTAATGATTCTTTACTAAAATGTACAGTACTACTCATCTTAGATACAAATACATTATCAAACTGATGTAAATTTTTAACTTTTTCATGTTAAAGAGCTAAAAAGTTGAGCAAATTACCTTTTTTCCGTCTACAAATCGACATAATCAGATTTCATCTTCTGAGATTTTAGTACATATAAAGCCATGCCTAAAAGTCAGTAGTAAATACAAAACGCAAATAAAAAATTAGTAGCTACATTATATACCATTATCAAATTGCAAGCATATATGAGTTTCATAATTAAAGAGGCAAAAGAAATGAAAACAAAAAATGTAAACCTTAGTAGTAGAGCTAATAGTGATGATGATGATGATATAACTAACGGTAATAATAGTTGTTTCAAAATAGCTAGTGTAGGTCGAGATAGAATGTACTAGTAGAAGTAGTAACTGGATATAAAGTACTTAATTTGTGATTATTATGAAACGTTATAGTTTAAAGTAACAACATAAATGAGTCACATGAATTTTCAGAATAACTACTGTAAAAACGAATCATCCTGGATGAGTAGAAATATTCCCAAATAATCAGGTTATATAAACATAGGATTAAGTATAATTTGAGTGGGATGGATATGGTTGGTAAAGCTTAATGAAAAAGCATATAGTTGTAAAAGAATATACATGCTTGTAGCCTGGATCTATTAAAGAACCTTTTAAATAACCATAAAGTAATAGTTGTGAACAAAATGCCGACATCAAATTTCAATCTTTGAAGAATATGGGTGAAAAAAATACTATAAATTGCATGATAGTTATGAAGAATTAGATCATGAGAATAATAACAGTTATACTCATCATATTTTCTTCCAAACCCTGTATCCACTACTTATATGCAGTTTGTATGAAAAACTCTCAACTTAACAATGGGTTCTTCCAGTTATAAGAATTGCAATCAGAACCTAATGTTGAAGAAATTAGTTTTCTCACAAAGGAGAGAATAAGAACAAAAGTTTTCTATTAAATGTAAGAGACATATTCAAATAAATTTATACATCAAATCGACCCATCACCCAAAGCGTAGTTCCATCTTGAAACCCTAGAGCTACTCACTATTTCGTGCCATCACCCAAAGCGTAGTTCCATCTTGAAAGCCTAGAGCTACTCACTATTTCGTGAAAGTTGAGGCGCAAGAATGATGAAGGATTAGCAGAGAAAGTAAAAGACAGCAGGAGTAAGAGAAATGAATTTCATGAAGATGGCGGAGACTAAAGGAGAAAGAGAGAGAACAGCGGTTGGAGTGACGAACCAAAGTGAGGAATAAAACTGTACGGGATAGGAAAAATTATTTTTCAAATTATCGGAGGCAGAACACGTCGCGCAGACAGTTCTTTGGTTTCTATTTTCCTATTTAAGTAATAGATGAGCACAACTCCAATGAAATTGGAATGCTATAAACCAACTGGAAAGTCTCAACTATAGACATTTAATGATTAAAACCGCCCTCAATCAACCCATGCAATGTGCACCTCTCAAGCACGCATAAATTGCATACTTATCGGAATATCGTCAGAAATTGGGATTACATGCTAAAGTTTCAAAACTTCCAAAAGAAGGAAAATCAAGCCGCAACTTAGTCAAATTTCTAGTTTGATATAAGAATTATCTAAACCTTAAGTTTTCGGTCATCTATAAATTGTTTGAAGTAAACAGCCCCGTGAACTGGGGCATACACCGGTACTTAAACAAAAACACGTGAAATCTCTAACTTCACAAGTTCTGTCACTCTAAAGAATTTTTTTTAAACAAAGAAGTTAACAAGGAATTTTAAAGTTCTATTAATTCCCTAAGTGCTGTTAATTTCTAAGTTCTATTGATTTCTAAAGCCCTGTTAAGTTCTAAATTAACAAAAATTCTTAATTTCTGTTAAATTCCAAAGTTTTATTAATTTCAAAAGTGCTATTAATTTCTAAGTTCTGTTACTTCAAACGAAGGGCTTTGGCTGTAATCGCAAAACTAGCTAAGTATAAAATAAAACAAGCACAAGTGCACAGAACATATATGAGCATACAGATGAGAATACAATCAAAATATCAATATCTTGCCTATAATTTTCTTTACACAGGGTCCAAAAGTGGGAGCCGTACCCATACAATACTGGCCAACAAAAAAGAAAATATAGACTCTGCAGCAAAAACGCTAAGTGCAGACTCTGCACTTGTACAAAATAACCCAAAAAAGAACCAAAACCAAGGTAGTCTTCAGGCATGCTGCTCAACGCTTCTTTCCTCCGCTTCCTTTTTCGCCTTTTGTTTGCAGCTTCTGCCTCGCCTCAAGAGTGCTATCACTGCCGGTGATATCAGTGAATCTTCAGTGGTAATGTCCTCCTTTTCCTCCGTAGTCTTCTTAGAAGAGCCTCCCTTCCCCTTGTGTTTTCTTGATTTCCGAGAGCCTTTTGAGGCCTTGATCGCCTCCACCTTTTCCTTATTGACGGCTATCATATCGAATTGAGTCTTCTAGGGCTGCTCCAACTGAGTTTCATGCTCCTTGGCCTCTGCCACTGTAATGTCACCTTCCAAAGACATGGAAGGGTCATCCAGGCCATGAAGCGTGGCTATCTTTTCAGCCTCTGGCCCCAGTTGTGAGGCAGATGCAGACCTGGAAGTTGGAATAGGAATAGAAACAATGACGGAAGGTATGGAAATGACGACAGGTCCGGGCGCCGAAGAAGCTGGCACGTCACGGGGAAGGTAGATGGACCTATAAGATAAAAAATGAAAGCATTAAATTCCACTTGATCTTGCGGCGTAAGTTGGAAACTATCGAATTCGGAGGAGGCAAGAAAATTACCTACATTGGAGGAACGATCAAGAATAGCGACCTCAAATTCACCATCTTCGCCCTCTTTTGATGGCTTCACTACCTGAGGGAGAAGTTCAAGTTCCAAACTCGATGGCAGGTCGTGAGGCTGCTCTGATGAATTGCCTGCGCCAGAAATAAAAGGCTTGGAGAGCACTTCGGCTGCGGTCGTTAAGGCAGCATCAACGACCTCCTGCTCTCTTTAAACTCAAAGATTTTCCTATCCCTCAAGCAACGCCTTCTTTGACTCTTCATTCAGGTAAGCATCCTCCAACTCCTGCTTGGTGTAGACATTGCAGCTATTAGAAAAGCGGGACAACACTTCTTCCCTTACCCAAACAAGAGTGCACGGGAACTTCGAGCCCAGCTAGCTGAGACTTCCTTGATGCAACAAGGAGTTAACATAAAAATTCAGGATGGTTGCATCAAGCTTCTCCATCTTTCTTTCAAAGTCATTTTGGAGCCCCAAATAATCCGCTCTCACAGCAGCTTTCTTAACCTCAGTGGCAGAATTATCAGCACTAAGCTATGCGACCTGAGCCAATAACTTAGCAATGGTCTCGGCCTAGTCAGAAATGGTTTTGTTGTGCCCTTCAACGATGAGATCATGATCAACAATTGTTTTTTGCCGATCCTCAATCGTTGCGCTGCAGGCGGTCACTCCTTGCTTTAATTTCTCCTCCTCTGCATGAACCATTTTTATTTCATCTCTATAGACAATTTCTATTTGTGTATTGACTTCTTTCACCTCTTTCAGCAAGTCAACATTTCTCTAGATCTCCTGCAACGCCGCCACTTTCTCTTCCTCCAGCTGCTTAATCTTGGTGTCACGATCAACCAACGCCCTCTCAAAGTCGTCCTTCTCTGATTAGAAAGAGAGGATTTCTTGATAATTATTGCGATTCATATCCACTAATTGTTTACAGAGTTTCTTCCATCCTTTAGCCTATTCTAGGTCGCTCTGAATGGCCTGGAGGTGTGACATGTACGAATCTTTACGGACTAGTTGCAAATCGCGATCGAACTTAACCCCCTTCAAGAACCAACCAGGAAGCGCTGCCTCAAGTTTAGGGGGCCCATAGAAAAGACATAAGCATGTCTTCGGTGGGGGCGGGAAGCCTCAGAGGCAGCAGTAACAACAGAAGATGACGAAACATGAGTCGGAGGCGGAAGTGGGGCATAAGTAATAGGAATTTCTAGACCCACAGAAGAATGTGTTGGAGCAAGCTCTGAAGAATGAGGGCGATGGTCAAATTTTGATCTTTTCGATGGTTCATCCCTTTCTTCGAAAGATCTCCTCTTTTCATACCATCCCTTATACGATCGGCTTCGATCCCTTTCTTCCTAGCGGCTGGTTTCGGCTTTAAGTTCTTTCCTCCTCCTATATTCCTCCTCCGTTTCTCGAAACTGACGACGGTTAGAGGTGCGCTTGGAATACCGTTGTGAGTCAGTAAACTCCTCAAAGTCATTATAGAAACTTCACCCTCTCGTCATATCTGGCATAATGTACACATAAAAGGTTTCAGAAACATAAGATAAACACCATGAGAATGAAAGAATGAATGGAAATGAGTGTAATCCTAGTATAATGTGTAGTGCGCTTTAAACATAGGCCTAAAATGTCATCACGAACTAGGACAGATGGCCGTCGTGGGTGAAATCGGACTAACTTCGGCTGTTGTGGGTAGAACCAGGCTAACTTCTGGCACGATATCACCTGAGCAAGGAGGCACCGTGTCAAATTTAAAATCCTCTTTCATGAGCTCATCAAAGTTAAACGTCGCTAAAATTCCGAACTCCGCTCCGACGTTTTTGCTTGGAGAGTCTCGATGACTTTCGAACTCTGGAGCTTTATCTTTATTATTTATATCAGGGAGAGGTGAGCTCGGAAGGATGGGGCTCATATCCGAAGTTTCGTCACACGATTCTGTGCCCTCGTCATCGGATTTTACGAAGAGGTCATCACTTGCAGTAGACTCATCGCTACTACTCTCAAAATCTCCATTCTTTTCTAAGTCCAGTGAGGCCTTGCCTTCTCTATGCTTGAACTCTTCTTCTGCTTCCTTAGGAATTGGAGGCATTCTAACTGGGCCACTTAATCCAGTGGCAGTTGCACCCTTTTCCTCGCGGGCCTCATCAGTTGATCTTCTGGGTGGGCTCTCTCTCCCAAGAGAGGTGCCTTCTTCGAAATCATGGGAGGAAGAAGTAGATCTCGTGCAAACCCTGGAACGAGCAGGAGATTGAATTTCAACTTGAACAGCAGATCTACCCGGAGCCAGCAATCCATATCGACGCAAGTTTTCATCAGTCAGTAATACTTTAACGCTTCTCTCCTCAGCATCAATAGCCTTTAGAGTCTGACAAACTTCATCAAGTGCTGCATCTCTGTTCGGCCTTGGAATAATTGTAAGAGACATATGGTTGGTTAGGGACTCCATTGCAATGCATCAGAGCTCGATGAATGAAAAAAAGCTTACCCCTTATCGTCCACTGACGATTGAATCCCTCGAGGAATCTAACAAAGAAATATTGCACCTTAAATTGTGATAAGCTGCTTTGCAAGCATGGAACGATTTTCCAGTTTCTTTGAGCTTCGATTATTATCAAGGAGGGACAATCATCTCTCCTCTTAAACATCAAAATGTACCGCAACTCATCAAAACTAGGAGCACGGTTGAACGCTCACATGAAAAAAAACATATGGGTACGTCAAGATGGCATAGCCATTAGGATGAAGCTGAAATGTGGCAATACCCAAGTTCAAGAGAGTCTCATGCATAAAGTCGTTAAAGGGAGGCACGACTCTATTCAAACACATGTATCAGTGGCAAGTGGTGTACCCCGGGGGAGGCATATGAGCGAATTCATCCTTCTCTAGTAGACGCATGTCCTCCTTGGGAATTCCGTGTTGCACACAGATGTTATGAAGAACCTTGGCAGAAACCACCGATGAAGCTCTCTCAGGCGGATTAAGTAGAACTCTAAAGTTAGGAGGCGTTCGATCCACGATTGGCCTAACCAGGACTTAATGTTATATATATGGGATTAAGTAGATGTTATGACTCGACTTTTGAGAGTGCCGGGCTTCCCCCACTTGACTTATGATGCATGTATGGCTGCTTCATTCTAAATAACAGAACTCGCATTTGAAATGGTTAGGTAAATCTATTCTAAACTAATAGCTTCCCCTGCCACACTTGAACTCCAAAGAAACATTAACTTGTAATCGACACGTCGGATTTCTAATGTGAACTGGGACAAGTGCAATGTGCTACCTATATGGGATAAACTCGGTGCTCAAAACACTGCAAACTCCATATCCCATGTAGATAGTTCGCAACCAGTAGAAGAAGAAAATAACTTCTCGTGTCGCTTCGTATTCTGCTTTTGTTTTTATTTCCCGTACACTTACCCGCTATCGATCAATGATCGATAATGGATCCGTTGTCCAAAGCGACACGAAAAACTCTTCTCACTATAGGAACACCGAGCGTGTAATAAGCAAGCAGGATAAGCCTAAATTCTTTGAAAGAATCAGGATCAACTAGTGATAGGTTGTGTAGTAACATCTATGAAACTGGGCACAAGTCAATTCTGGTCTAACAGGCGAAGATAACGAAACATGTCAAGCATTGGGCCATAGCTCGAATGTCGTTCTGGGAGGAAACTCAAGACTCAATTGTCTATCTAACCTGTTAAACCGCAATCAACTCGAACTTCTCACGACCAACATTACAAATGGAAACTCATCGTCGAATCACTACACAGACATAGTAATTAGCAAACCAATTAAATGAACCCACCTCTGACTGAATTCAAGAACACAAGAGTGATTGAAGACCGAATTCAGCAAACTACGAAATGGATCGGTGGCGAGCTAAGCTAAGTCAGCAGCAAGCTAATGGTGGGTCGAGGTAGTTCAAAGGCGAGCAAGGGTATAGATTCAAATGTACGGATCAACAGCGAAACTATGGATCAGCAAGGGTTTCACGAGAAAGTGCTTGAATGACGTGGAGCTTGACGAGATGGCTCTAAGGAGGCAATCGATCAGGTCAAGCAAGAGTATGAATTGCCTAGAACTGGATCGTGTAGAAATTGGATCGTGGAAAGAAACAAGAGCTCGGGTCAAATGAGCTAGCATGTCGGTTCTAGTGTATATGTAGGAAACAAAATGAAGCACAATAATTTGCTAAGGCATTAGGTCACCGGCAATCCATCATGGATCGATGGCGACCCAAACTTCCGAAGGAAATTTTCACAATAGTATGGACCGCTGGTGATCTATACGCAATTAATCGCTAGCGACCCATAAAGTTGGGGGAACTTTTTCTTGAGCTTGAGCTCTGGAACCTATTCATCATTTCAAAGCATACCAGAAAGCTATGGATTCGTGACGGCAAGCAATAGCAGTCAAGACCAAAGCTAGATGACAAACAACATGACCTGCCATGTATTCGTGAAACTCCAATGCAATCACTTGGAAATCGATGGACAAATATTGAGAGCGATAACTTCCAGAGCATGCCTTGTTTACAATGAAGACATACTCTAGGGGGAAAATGTTATCCGGGTTTTTAACCTAGCAGAGTCCAATAGGAAACAAAATAATCCCGCGACATCAGGATGGTTCAGAACTTAACCTTAACCAGAGAGGCAAGGGTAAGGAGTTAGCAAGAGCCAAGCCATATCACCGAAGCAAGGACTCAATTTGACAAAACCAATAAACCAACGTTTGTCCAGTTCAATCAGCGGCTAAGCATAACCAACTAGTGGATCGTCATCAAAACAGAACAACATGCAACGAGACTATATGAACAACATCAAAGCAAGACCATGAAAGCATTCCACACTTCATGTTCCAAAAATATTCGATCCATACGCTATGGATCGCTAACGATCCATACGCTATGGATCGCTAGCGAACCCATGCAAAATAGAAGGTCGCTATGCTAAATGGAAGAAGAGAACGAAGGAAGAAGTTTGATAAAAATAGGCTAAGTGTATAGGTTGCTAGCAATTCATACACGCAACCCATACACCATGGATCACTAGCGACCCCTGCTTCTCCACGAGTCATCAATAAGCCAACCAAGCAATGCAATAGCTAAGGAGCCAAGTCCTTAGCTCGTGATACAAACCAATGCTAACGACCCATGATTTTTGCTCGAATCACGAGCTAAATCCTCCTAGGTCGTTATGCATCCATCTGTGAGAAGTTGATGAAGTGGCTTGGCCCAGAAGTCCTCCAATATCTATAAATACTATCCTACTTGCAACATAAACGGGATCTTCTTCGGACCGATTGTTGAAGCTCTGCTGGAATCATTCTTCATCTCTACCTCCCTCATTATAATCTCTAAAGGGATTCACCATGATTCTCTAGTGGATTCCAACTATGGAGATTCAATCTACTTAAAGATATTCAAAGTCTTATAATCAAACACTTCATGTAACATCAATTAGTCTATAATAAAACTATAAAGTGGATGTAGGCTTCATTAACAGTCTATAATCTATGATATTGCTCTACCAGAACAAGGCTGGTGCTTTCAAACTTAAACCAGGGTGTTAATCCATTTTTTGGATTGATTGGGATTATGTATCGAATATGAAATCTTATTTGTGAAATGAAATATGAACGTTTGTTATTAAATTATGTTTGAAAATTTTCTTATTCACGTGCTTTTGATTATTGATATGATTAACATAACACATTTTTTCATTTAAAATTAATACTACAGATGGCTGCAATGTCGGTAGCTCTTAGTTTCAGGCCTCAAAATAGGGGATGTTACAACCCTTTACCTAGAGGATACTAGCAGTTGTGTATACATACTACTGATATAGGACATCTCCAACTATAGGACCCAATGGGAAGGGTATCCATTCACATATAACTATGGGAAAATATACCAAGGATTCGCCTTGGATTTGAAGTATTAAATGGCTCAGTGCCTTTAGGGATGTCAAGGGGTTTACTTCGTAGTAGAAGGTATTGAATGGTGTTGGGTCTGCCTCCTCTCTATATAAAAAGTCTTAAATAACCTATGATTGTGCCTAATAGGGAATTTGGGTCTACTTCATTTCTAACGAGAGGTATTAAGTAACTAGAGTGGGTAGTTCCTTAGCTATTATTAGGTAAGTCTAAATGGGATTTCAGTTGTGGAGGTCGGCGGGCTATGCCAGTGTTGTTAATAAACCGATATTTAGAATTAGGGCTGACAATAGGCTTGGACTACCAGTAGCCCTGAGTAGTCGTAAGCAAAGACTTGGGTTATGCCCTGATGGATTTCGCTTCCTACTAGTGTATGGCATATGCAAAGCGCTCAAAGTTTAATTAATTATTTGTTTGTCGGAGGTAGGCTATTTAACCCTTAGGTAAGTCTTTGAGATACGTTAGTAATGTAGCAAATTAAATTATAAAACCGTATCTAGGGGTCATCGGCCTTTGTAGCTAACCATCGGTTGACTAGCAATTATGTTACAGAGGGCCTGCATTGGGGTGGGTATTAAATGTTCGTGGTGTTTATTTTCTCCTTATCCAAAAAGTATTAACTGGCCAGGGTTCTCTTTTAAGCAGTACAACATTTATATATGTACGTATATATATAGTTATACCTTAGGGAAGGTTGGATATATCGTACGTGCATATGGAATTAAATGGGTAAACTATGAATAGTTAACATAACACATAAATAGAAATCAATTGGAATAAACAAGTGTTATGGATAAAGTATTTAATTTACCAGTCACCAGAGCATTGTTCTTACCCTCTCCTCATTATAACCCATAGGATAGATTTAGGAGGACAGGCTATTGATGCAAGACAAAAAGGTTGATGGAGAAGTCTTCTCATTCATGCTCAGCACCGACAAGGCAACTAGATATCCAAGGAACGATATTGATTGGAAGGTAACAGCTTTAGTCGATGTATATGTTCTATTATAATTTTCTATTCTGAAGTGAGTTTATATATATAGCTCTCCAATATACTTATGTTTATTTTGAGTTGCCAACACCAACGATCCATACCCTAGTAGACTTGGTTTCGATTTAGTCGAAATTTAGGTTCATTAATACGTGGGTTGTTCATGTATAGTAATGTCGTTTATTATCGAGACCATGTACTCGAAAAATTCCTAGGTTTACTTAGTTTTCTAATGTCCAGCCTTTCGGTAGGAATCTTCGTAGATAATTATCGGGTTTAGGCATATTAAGGATTGATACCCTATAGTGTGTGTGTTATTCTTTATACATACAAACACACACAAATGAACATCCCTAGGTTGCACAGATTATAACTTGAATTTAAATATTTGTCAATACCATACACTAGTGATATAACTCTATCACCGGACCTTGTCTGATCCCTATAATTTTTCCATAGTTATATCTATTACATGAGGATTGGGTAGTAGATGATGTGACTAGAATAAGGTCCATGGAGGTAATATTGCACTTTGATAATATATTTATTCAGTCATTTTCCTTTGTTTCTTATTATATTTATCAGCTAGACTTATGTCGTATTTCCATTTAGAGATGCTATTTAGACATTTTTTACATGGACTATTGTTATATTTTCAGTATTCATATTTTATTCCTTCCTTTGTGAGATCTAACAGTGTAGAAATGTTTTTAAATTATTTTTGTCTCGATATCATGCAAATCACAAAAACCCAACGACTCATACTTCTTAGTATGACGCGAGTTCAAATGTCACTTATGGGCTTTGGGTCGGTGTGTCCAAAGGTGCACATTGTTACATTTGGTATCAGAGCTTAGATTCATGGTTCCATATGGATCAGGCACATATTGAGAGAACGTACTTGTACATTTTATAAAGTTACTATATATATATATATATGTGTGTGTGTGTATGCACGTGTAACATAAACACACCCATAAGTTCCAGTAATGCCTACTATAACTGTAACACCTCGCAAATTGAACGTAATTAAAAAAAGGAAGTTTCACAAATGTCAGAATTTAGTTATGAAACTTGCCCCATTGTGTTTATAGCGATTTTTCTGACCGACATTCACATATAAAGTTGTATGATCGGAGTTCATATAGAAAAGTTATTGATATTTGAAAATTCTGAATCAAAAACAATTTAAACCAGGAAGCGAATATTAATAATTTAACATTAAAATGGGCATTGAATATAAATATTAACATTAAAGACACATCTAAATTAATAGCATTCAATATAATTAAATCTAATTAAGAAAGCAGAGAAGGAAATAAAAAAATGAATGTGGAAGGAAATAAACAATAGTTAATTAACGTTAAAACAAACGTTAATAAATAAGAATATTAACATTGAAAGAAAGAAAATCGGGAAATAAATAGGGTTAATTAAGTTAAATTAAAAGAACATTAATACTTAACTCTAAGTAATCTAAAATTAACATTAACGTTAGTAGCAGATGGAATAAAATCTGCCGCACAAGCAAATAAAGGAAAACACTTAACGTATAAATAAGCGAATTATCGAACCCTTATTGGGACCGGTCGACTGCTAGTAGTTGAATAGTAAGGGTATAGCGGTCGACCGATGGTTGTTATGGTGGTGAGAGTGAACTCAGGTGTAGCATCTCTAATTTTGATTAACATTAGTTAGGACATAAAAATCAGATAAATTAAATAAAATAATGTAAGAGGATAAGGAGAATGAGATTTGATAATCTATTTGGATAAGCCTGAATTAGTGAACTAATAAGATTGATTAGAACATTAATAAAAAGAAGGAATTTAGTGAAGGGCAAAATAGGAATAGGCACATTTCCTAAGCATAAACCCTTATCCTTTCATCTCCCTCATTCACCTTCATTTACATAAACTAAAGTAAATATAATTAAGGCCGACCATTACTAAGGAGTTCAAAGAGAAAGAGAAGCTAGGAAATCAAGATTTGGCATGGGGAAATTAAATCTAAACTCAAATCTCATCCCTCTTTATCAAATCAAGATAAATAATGATAACCCATCTCAAGTTTGCTTATTTATTTTTGGTTTTATGGTCAAAACCAAATCTCATGATTGTATTTTGCCATGTTATAATTGATTGGATGATTATATGCTTAAATGATGAATTATTGGATTAATTTATGAAATTTGCTAATAGATTTAAGTATGAAAACCTATCTTATGACATCTAAATGACTACAAATTTTAATATGATATTGGAAACATTATTTTAGAAGTGGGTTTTAAATTTCATAATTTTCCAAGTAAGTATGAATATTTCAGAAATTTTCTAAGCAAGGAAATTGATTTATTTTGGGTTTTAATTATTGAAAATAATTAAATAATGTTATTGGCCTCGAAATTTCTATATGCTAAAGAATATGATAATATCTTATTTATTTTAATTTTTAGGGATTTTTCCCAAGTATTTACGAATAATTATGAATTTATTAGGCTAGAAAAGCTTAATAATCATATTAAAATATTAATATAAATTATATGGTTTGCTAATTATTTAGGAATGAGAAGTCTGATCTATAGTGGTTTTCTGAAAAGCATTTGGTAAAGAAAATTATTATCCAATAAGAATTTGACAGAGAATTGGAGTGAGTAAAAAAAATGTTTTTTAAAGAAATAAAACAGTTTTTACTTATGATATTACTAAGCGCTATTAATCAATGCGGTAGTCCATCTATGCCTCATGTTGTCTCTAACCTATAGGGGAGCATACAATAGCAACTTGATTGGTATGCAATGATTCCACTAAGTTTGGGACGTATCAATGCCAACATTGATGCCTGCGATGTTGGAAGTGCCGCTGGTATTCTATGTCGCTAATCTTCTATGCCGCCTATGTCATATGCCGCCTATTTTATAACACAATTTTTATTGTGACATTGATAATGCCACAAGTTTATAGTGGCATCCATGATGCCGCATATTTTCTATACTGATATCAACTCCATAAGGCAATAATGCCGCTATAAGTATATTTTCGATAGAAACTATGTTACGGCATTGATGCTGCCTATATGAATTTCGACATTGATTATAAAGAGGGGATGATGCCGCTAGTTTCTTATGCCGTCGTGTTTTGGCTATGATACCGCTATAGGCTATTTTTGACATTAGTTTTATACGGCAATGATGCCGCCTAACCTTAATATCAACATTTCCATGTTCCTAAGTTTTAAAGCTTTATACCATGGAAATGAATAATTATGCTACTTATAATCGACAATCTATATGTATTTATAATATGAACCATAAATTGTTTTGGCATTATGGCCTTGTGTTTCATAAATCAGACGCTTCATCATGATATCGATATAGAGGGGTTTGACCATCCTATAGCGGCTATATCAATGCCGCACTTTATCAATATAAATGGTTTTATTGTATATGGCTTCATAGCCTAAGGTTTTGAGTTGCGACAACCTTTAAGTGATTTTGAAATTCATCAATATTATTTTATAAAGCATATATATCTTAGCATAATAATTTGGATAAAGTAAAGGGCCATAGTTTCATTGTTTTAAATAATTGTTTCAAAGGTTAAATAAATTATAAAGACTTATGTTTTCAAAGAAATAAAATGGGTATTTAGCCCAGGATTTTACCAAAGAGAATATTGTTCTTATGATCTTTAGATAAATTGTGACAGGATGAATTGACTCAGAGATTAGAAAACCAGATAGGGCCGGTGTAAGGTCACGCTTTATACTTCAACTATTAGCCCTTAGTTGATATTAATCCAAAATTCCAGTGCGTAGGGCTTCTCCAAAGGTAAGACTAAAAGCAGGTTTATGAACAGAAAGGAGTACAAAAAGATGAAGTAAGTTACCGGTTGGCCTATAAATCCATTAGAATCAAAGTGACCCTAGGAATAGTAAGTTTTGGACAGACCGTCCAATTTCCTTCTAATAGTAAGTTGGAGAATTTGATATATCTAGTAGGCTTGAGTCAACTATGTAGGTTTGTAGTTACCTTGAGAAAACTACAATGTGGGAAAGATAGTCCATTTATTTAGATAGATTGGTCATGATTACCTAGATTGCATGCAAGCATATGATTATTTATATTATATAGTTTAACCATTGTGGCTGCAGGTGCTTAATTTCTAAAAGACATATTTTTATAAGATACTAGTAAGGGGTAAACCTATTCCGCTTAGTGGCATGGTCTCACTGGATATCTATTAACTAAGATGACATATTATTATTTACAGCAGACTTTTTGCTAACTCGAAGTTTATGTTTTTCCCTTAAACCCTCAAATACATATTTGAGTAGTTCAAGAGTAAGTTTCTAGGTTATTTAGGATTTGCAATAAAGCTTCCGAAGACGTACAGGAGGCAGAGCTCGCTATGTAGGACTCTATCTATTTATTTATCTGCTATGTTGTTATGACTTTTGTCTATATGTATGAATGGAAGAAATTGTATCCGTCTAGTCGTTAACCCTGGTCAGCTAAGGGGGCATCTTCATATGTTGCTTTTGGAGTATTTTGTAATAATTATACTTTATCTGAACCTAGGCAACGTTTAGGATTATGTAATAAATATGGAAATTAGTTAATGAAATCCGCGTTTTAAAAAATTTTCATTTTTCTTGTGCTTTGATGTTAACGATGCTATTAATTGATCTCATTTTGTCACCGGAGAATAATACTATCGATGACTACAGCATCATCAACGATTATTTTCGAGCCTTAGAATTGGGGATGTTACAACTTGGTATTGGAGGAAAGGTTTATGTAAAACTAAAAGAATTTTGAATTTAAAATAGTTTTTAAAAACATAATCCAAATGAATCAGAGAATGACATTGGGGTACGAGATAATGCTATAGTAATGTACTTGTATTTTCTATATATAAGTATATATCTTATCTCCATTCTTCCATCTCTCTTAGACAGTTCTTCCGTATCTTACTAAGGTTCGAATGTAGATGTAAGGAAAGTAAGATATGAAGGCAGGAAACGTCAGGCCCAATACTAGGTGGAATTTGGGGCGACAAACAGCTGCTAATGTGGGAGCTGGAAGGCCACCGATGGATATGGGAGCTATGCATCAGGTCTTTGTCAGTATGATGCAAGTAGAAATTGTAGTTGGGTTAGTTGGTGGAAATGACGGAGGAGCAAATCCTAAAGTTGAAGTTGTCAACAATTTTGCCATTTTGAGCAGGGATTATACAAGACTTGAAGGGAAGTCATTCATTGGAATAGAGGATGCCATCGAGGTGGAAGATTGGCTATTGCATTATGAAAGGATTTTTTTCTGATTTAGGTCTTAATAATGAGTAGAAGAGGAGATTGTCATCCAGACAGTCACAAGGACCTGCACTATACTGGTGGAATAGTGTAACAATTGGATTGCCAGAGGAAAATTTGACATGGGTTGAGTTTAAAAGGAGGTTCGAGGAGAGATTCATGTCAAAAATATCCAAGTCAACTTTCCTTAGGAAGTTTGCTGAGTTAGTGCAAGGATATATGGATATGTTTGAGTATGCAACCAGATTTTAGGAGTTATTCAGGCATGGGTATGCGATGATTGATACAAGGATTAAGAGAAATGAAAAGTTAATCCATGGATTAAGAGCAGAGCTTAAGAGGGAAACCTTGCTGCATCTCATGGATCCATGTCACGTAATAGTGGAGATGACACTAAGAAATGAAGAGATGCTTGCTTTCTTTGGTGGTAACAAAGTAGTGGAGACTCAGAGTGGAAGAATCAGAAAAGGAAGTTCTTTCAGAAAAAGGGAGCTCGGAAGGGTGGAGCTGCCAAGAAGGGAAAAATAGATGTTGTGTGTTACAAGTGTGACAAGAAGAGACACTTTGCCAATGAGTGTCTCTTAGGAGATGGAAAGAAAATTATCAGAAGGAAGAACATTAAGTGCTTCAATTATGACCAGATTGGGCATTACAAGAATCAATGCAAGGAACCGGATACGATTAAGAAAGGAGAAGTGTTTACTTTTGAACCAGTAGCCTTGAGACCAACAACGTAGGAGAAGTGGAAAGCTATGATGGGAGGTATGCTTTTGATTCATGGCATACCTATTAGAGTATTGTTTGATACTAGTGCATCACATTCTTTTATATCTCATTGCTTGGTAGATAAGCTTAATCTAGAACCCTTATACCTTGTTACATCCTTAAGGATGACGAATCCAATAGGAGGGTATGCAACTCTTGGGATGAGATGTGACCATTTAGTGTTTGAGTTGTTAGGTCATATATTTTCCTGTAGTTTGCATGTGTTTGATTTTATTTGCTTTGGAATTATATTGGGTATGGATTGGTTAAGCAAATATGATGCTAGGATCTTTTGCCAAGATAGGAAAATATCACTAAGACACCTGAATAGCAACAATCGAATTATATACACGTTAGAGAACTCGAATTTTGATGTTTGCGCTTTATTTGGTGTAATAAAGGAGGAAGACGAGCTGAATTGAGTTTTTGTCATTGGAGAGTTTGCACATGTCTTTGAGCTAGTAACAGGACTACCATCAAAATGAGCTGTTATGTTTTGAATAGATCTTGTACTTGGAGATGAACTCACGAGTAGACCGCCTAGCACAATGACACCTACTGTAATAAAAGAGTTGAATGTGCGGCTGGTGGACTTAGAAGGAAAGAGTTTTATTAGGCTAAGCAGTTCGCCTTTGGAAGCGGTTGCAGTGTTCGTAAAGAAACCAAATGGGTCGTTGAGATTATGTATCGATCATCGTAAGTTGAATGAAAAGATGTTAAAGAATCAATATCCTTTGCCAAGAATAGATGATTTATTTTATTATTTGAGTGGAGTCAAAGCATTTTCTCAATTATATTTAGTGACATGGTTCCATCAATTAAGGGTAGCAGAGTATAGTATTCCGTTGACAGCATTTCGAACAAGATATGGTTGGTACGAGTGGCTTGTAATGCCATTTGGATTGACTAATGCGCTTGCTTTCTACGTAGATTTGATGAACTAGATCTTTTGAGAACATTTGGATAGGTTCGTGTTAATATTTATCAATGATATTATGATATATTCTAGGAATGAGCAAGATCATGAGACTCACCTTAAAATAGTGCTTGAGATGTTAAGGCAGTATCAACTGAAAGCGAAGTTCTCAAAAGTTATTTTTGAAAGAAAGAAGTGAAGTTCCATGGTCATGTAGTCTAAGAAAAATGGTTGTCCATAGATTCAGCTAAGATAGAACCTGTCAATGATCGAAAGAGACCCAAGACCGACGACTTGAAGGATTTTTATCTTGATCAAAATAGATGGTTGAGAAAGTAGGGACGATTATGTGTTCCAGATGTGAGTGATCTAAGGAAGGAAGTACTTAGGGAGTGTCATCGATCGAAGTTTACCATTCATCTTGAAGGAACTAAGTGTATCAGGATATGGAAAGTAGTTTCTTCTGGGAAGGTTTGAAAAGAGATATTGGCTTATGGGTAAAAGGAATGCTTGAATTGTCCACAAGTAAAAGCCGAGCATCAAAAGCAAAGTGGATTGCTTTATCATTTAGATATACCGATGTGGAAATGGAACTCTATATTCATGGACATCATTGACAGATTGCCAAGGTCAAGTAGGGAAAATGAAACTATTTGGGTTATAGTGGATAGATTTACTAAGAGTGCATATTTCATTACCATTAAGTCGACAAGTACAAAACCTGTTTTGGCTAAGTTATTTATGAAGAATATTGTTAGGCTGCATAGGATTTCTAATAGTATAGTCAATGACAGAGATACTTTATTCACTAGCGAATTCTGGAAGAGTTTACAAGAGGTGTTAGGTACCAAGCTCAAGATGAGTACCGCTTACCATCCACAGCAGATAGGAAAACAAAAAGAGTTAACAAAGTCTTGGAAGATTTGTTAAGAGTTTGTGTGCTAGATTTTGGAGGATCATGGGAAGACCATCTACACTTAGTCAAATTTTACTGTAGTAATAGTTATCCGACTAGTATAGGGATGACACCTTTTGAAGCTTTGTATCGAAAACCATGTAAATCACCTGTATCTTGGTTAGCGTCCGAAGACAGATTAATTCTTGATCCAGATTTAGTAAGAAAAGCCACAGAAAAGATGGAGTTAATCCAAGCAATAATGATGGAAGCTCAATCTAGGCAGAATTTATGCAGATAAGAGATGAAATGAAATAGACTTCTCAGTTGGAGATCCTATTTTCGTCAATATATCGTCGATAAAGGGTGCAGTAAGATTCGGAAAGTCAGGGAAATTGGCACCTAAATTTGTTGGACCATTTCCTCTTTTAGAAAGGATCGGGAAAATTGCTTACAAGATAGAGTTAACGAACAATTTGGCAGGAGTCCATAATGTGTTTCATGTTTCTGATCTTAGAAAGTTTGTTTCGGATTCCGAGAGTAGTTTCACTCCGGCTGCATTAGAAGACCTAGTAGTGGAATCGAACATGACTATTGTTAGGCAACCAGTCTGTATTTTGGCTAGGGATGAGAAGAAGCCTAGGAACAAGACAGTCAGATTAGTGAAAGTCCAATGGAATGGCAATGTGAAAGACTATATTTGGGAGACATAAGATGGGATTAGAGACACTTATCCTGATTTGTTTTGATGGTATTTTTATCTCCGTGCTATATGTTTGTTAGGTACCTTATCTTAATTTCGGGAATGAAATTTTCATGGAGGGGAGTCTATAGCACCCCTAATTTTGATTAACATTATTTAGGACATTTAATTAGATAAACTAAATCAAATAATGTAAGGGGATAAGGAGAATGAGATTTGATAATATAATTGTTCGAGCATTAATTTATGAACTAATAAGATTGATTAGAACATTAATAAGAAGGACGAATTTAGTGAAGGGAAAAATAGGAATAGGCACATTTCCAAAACATACACCCTTACCCTTTCATCTCACTCATTCATCTTCGTACAAACTAAAGCAAATACAAGGCCGGCCATTACGAAGGAGTTCAAGGAGAAAGAAAATTTAAGAAATCAAGGTTTAGCTTAAGGAAGTCAAATTTGAATTCAAATATCATCCTTCTTTATCAAATCAAGTTGGATAATGATAACCCATCTCAAGTTTTCTTATTTAATTTTGGTTTTATGGCTAAAACCAAATCTTATGATTGTATAATGCCATATTATAATTGATTGGATGATTATATACTTAAATGATGAATTATTGGATTTATTTATGAAATTTGTTAATAGGTTTAAGTATGAAAACCGCAACATCCCCCATTTGGAGGCCCAAAACTAACTGCTATGGATGCTGCAGCCATCCATAGTTATTAATTCTCCGTGACCAAATGCGTTAATTTTAGATACGTTGATATACCAGAAATACATGAATATGAAAATTTTAAACTCAATTTTTAAACAAATTTCTCATTTCATTACAAATAGCATTTCGGATTCATTAAATAATCCCAAATGTAAACCATGTTTGGAGAAATTACAATTTATTACAAAATACGCCAGAGCGACATATGAACATGCCCCCTTGGTTGATCAAAGTCTAAATATAGGCAATTAAACAAATTTGCCCTTACATCCAAATAACACAACGGACAATAGATATAATCTCCTAAATAACTAGCTTTTCTCCTACACGTATCCGGTAACTTATTCATCTAAAGGCGAACCTGAAAAACCTTAACTCTCAAACTACTGAAAATCAATTGAGCACTCGAGAATTGAATGGGAAAAACATAAACTTTGAGTCTGACAAAAAGTCTGATGTGAATAATAACGTACCATTTCGAGCTATATAGATATCCAGTGAGACCACGCCGCTTAGCAGAATGGGTTCTCCCCTTACTAATATCTTAACTCAATTTATAATAACCGTATATTGTGCATCTGCATCCACAATGGTTAAGACATAACATAATAAAATGTATCATGATGATATGCAAGCATGCAATATCCTTTGAATTTCCTATCCCCATTCACCTGACTATCTATCTCATGTTATAGTTTCTAAGATCACTATTAACCTATTATTTTCATAGGCTAACAAATAACCTATTCCCAGCTTACGGACTATATGTCCGGTTTCATAGTTTTCATGAGATTACCAAGAACCTATTGGTGTCTACCAATAACATCATCCAATCATAGTTTTCATGGGATCACTATGAACATATTGGATTCTCCAATAACATCTCTCATGTCATAGTTTTCATAGGCTAACTATGAACTTATTGATCTCCATCAACAACCAGATTCAGATATAGTTTTAATGGGATCTCTAAGAACCTATTGGCCCTTGCCAATAACAATTTCCATAACATAGTTTTTATGGGCTTACTAAGAACCCGTCTAAACCAATAATCTTTCAATCAGTCCTAGGCATCCTATATTCTAGTCTATCTGACCTCCTGGATGCAATTCTACTCACACAGGAGTTAATTCATTGTATATTCACTATTGGGCAACCTAGTCTGTTATTTTGCCCTTAACATCCTAAAATACAATTATGGATTAGTAATGAAGTGAATATGATTACACAAGCATACATGATAACTGATCAAATAACACAACAACATAAACATCCATGGTTTAATTCCTTGTAATCATTTTCAAATGAAATATGGTAAATACACTAACCAATTATTTCAGCAAGGAAAGCTTCCTTTAAAATTTCAAGGTTAAATGCCATTTTGAAACTCTTTATACTGTCATGTGTTTACTTTTAAAAATGAGTTAGGGTTTTTTAATTCAAAAACTAAGGCTTTCGACTATATCCTTTGTACCATTACTTAAAACCTTAGACATTCTTTTTTGAAATAATCCAGCATACCTTTCGAACACTTAAAAACATTTCTTTCGAAACACTCAAAAACATACCTTTTGAAACACTCAAAAACATGCCTTTCAAAACACTCAAAAACATATCTTTCCAAAGCATAAGAGAACAAGTCAGAATTTATAAAAGCATAACTTAGAAACCAACTAAAAGTATCACTTTCGAAACCATTGATTGAAAACAAAACAAACTTCAAAGTATAAAATGGAACACTTTCAAAAGCTACCCTTTTGAAAACATTGGGGAAGGTGGCTTTAATGGTAGCAGAGGGGCATCGGTTCGAAACCTACCTTCCGCACTCATTATCCTAAGGGTTATAAAAGAGGCTTCTAACTAAGTTAGAAGTATAGATGCGTCATCATGAGTATCGAAGGAGTTCAAAATTGGCAACCCTTTCGAAAGCTTACTTTTAGAACAAGGGTGGGCCAATGGGTTCGAAAGCAAGTAAAAGCGGCTTCGACCCTTTCGCAAGCATGCCTTTGACACCATTCTTTCCTTCCGCCTTTCTCCAATACACTACGAACCAAACGCTTGATAACGTATGCATCGGTTTCGAATGGGTGCGAAAGGTTATATATAGGAGCATGGTGGCGAAAGCAAGAATGGTAAGTGGTGAAGTTGTAATTTGCTACAAAACCGATTCTTATGCTTTTTAAAGTAATTTCTTTTTACCTAACCCCTTTATTTTTTCAATATACTATTGGATAACAAAACTTTATAAAATTATTTTTAGAATTTAATACCGCATGTAATTCCCAATATTCCAATATTTAGTTAAAATTTATTAACTAAACCCTTGTATTTAATTAATCATTAAATACTAATCTTTCTAGTTAAATCCAAAATTCACCCAAACCTCTTGGGAAAAACCTCAGTAATCCACATAAATTCCAGAATGATATTACCTTTATCATATAAAATTTTCTGCCTAAAAATAATTAATTATTTCTTTAAATTAAATAAAAACCCAAAATATGCATTTCTTTCACTCAAAAATTTATAATAAATTATCCATAGCTTGGAATATTATTAAAAATCTAAATCCATCTCCAAAACAATGTTTTACATAAAATATTCAAAAATCATAGCATTTGGAAATCATTTTGCATGATTTTAGCCTTCAAACTGAACTATGTTATTCCATAAAATCCTTGCTTAAATTATAACATGGCATTTAGATCAAAACATATCATCCTTCATCCAATCATACGGTTTTAAACCTCAAACTCGGATTAAAACATTCAAAACGACTTATATGAGATGGTTTAGATCATTATTTACCTTATTTGGATAAGGAACTTGAGATTTTTTCTTCACTTTAATTTTCCTAGCTTGAATCTTAGCTTCTAATTGATTTTTGAGCTCCTCTTCACTTAGAGTTATGGCCGGCCATGTTTTTCCTTATGTTAATGTTTTTTTGGTAAGAATGTAAATGAGAATGTTGTAAGGGGTTTTAGGGGTTATGGGGTTTAGCCATTCCCATATTGTCCTTACCATATTCTCTTAAGTATTTAACTTATAAACCACTCTTATAGATTCATTTAGCTAAGGCACGACCTTAATTAGTTTTCAAATCTCAATTCCCTTATCACTCTCGTCTCTACATTATTCTATTTATTTTATCTAATTAAATCTTCTGAATAGTGCTATTTAAAATTAGGGGTGCTACAAGCTCCCCTCCTTAAAGAATTTCGTACTCAAAATTCAGCAAGGATAAAATACTAAACATCGTAATCTTCTGTAACATCTCCTAACAACTGTACTAGCCTACCTGACTAGCAGACAATCTATATATACATATATAAAATATAGAATATACCCTTATAATAGATCAGGATAAGCATCTCTAATCCTGTCTTCTGTTTCCCAAGCACGGTCCTTCTCATTGTCACTCCACTGAACTTTTACCAACTTGACCGTCTTATTTCTTAACCTCTTCTCATCTCTCGCTACAACCCGAACTAGTTGCCTAACAATTTTGGTTCCATTATTAAGTCTTTCAATGTAGTCTGAGGGATAGTAGTCTCTGGATTATGCACATACTTACAAAGATGAGACACATGAAACATATTATGGACACCCGCCAAACTGCTCGGCAACTCTACTGTGTATGCAAGCTTTTCGATCCTCTCTATAACTGGAAACAGTCCAACATATCACAGTGCCAGTTTCCCAGACTTTCTGAATCGTACCACACCCTTCATCGGTGATACTTTGATGAAAACCCCATCTCCAACAAAGAACTCCAGATCCTTACATCTCTTATCCGCGTAACTCTTTTGTCTAGACCGAGCTTCCTTCATCCTTACTCGAATCAAATCAATCTTCTCCGTTGCCTCTCTTACTAGATCTAGACCTAAGACTAATTTGTCTCCGGTTTCCAACCAACATGCTAATGGCTTGTAGGGCCTTCCATACAAAGCTTCGAAAGACGCCATTCCTATAGTAGTCTAATAACTATTATTATAGGAAAACTCAACCAAGTGCAAATAGTTTTCCTATGACCCACCAAAATCTAATACACAAGCTCTTCAAAGATCATCGAGTACCTTATTGACTCTCTTTGTCTACCCATTCGTCTTTGGGTGCGGTACTCATCTTAAGCTCGATTCCCAACATTCCTTGTAGACTCTTCTAGAATTCACTAGTGAATAAAGTATCTTTGTCACTGACTATACTACTAGGAATCCCATGTAGTCTAACTATGTTCTTCATAAACAATTTGGCCAAAATAGGTGCTGTCCTGGTTGACCTAACTGGAATTGAATGGGTACTCTTGGTCAGCCTATCCACTATGACCCATATACTTTCATTTTCATGATTCGACCTTGGCGACTCATCTGTAAAAACCATGGATATCTAATCCTATTTCCAAACTGGTATCTCCAAAGGTTTAAGCAACCCACTTGACTTCTGATGTTCAGCCTTTACTTGTTGACAGTTCACACACTACTTTACCCACAAGCCAACATCCCTCTTCATACCTTCCTAGTAGAAACTCCTCTTCATATCTTGATACTTCTTGGTTCCTCCAGGATGAATCGTAAATTTTGATCGATGACATTCTCTAAGGACCACCTTTCTTAATTTTTCTACATTCGGGATGCACAATTGTTCCTCCTTTCTCAACCACTCTCTCTGGTTAAGACTAAAATCCTTTAGGTCATCAATCTTGGTTCCGACCTCTAGCCTTCTAATCTTCTCAGCTAACACCGGGTCATTCTTCTGCTTAGATGCCATCCTTTTGATCAATCTCAGTCGAACTTCCAAGCAGGATAACACGATAATGCTCTAACTAGAACTAGCAATCGATCTTAACTACACACTACAAGTGGTCAAAGCCTCTAGGTCCTTCCATTCTGCTAATATAGCTAATACCACATTATGATGTTTTCTGTTAAGAGAATCTGCTACTTTATTTCCTTTTCCAAGCGTGTAGAATATACCAAAGTTATAAGCTGCTAGAAACTCCAGCCACCTCTAATGTCTCATATTCAACTCCTTTGAGAGAATAAGTACCTCAAGGACTTATGATTTGTGTATAACTCAAATTTCTCTCCTAAGAGGTAATGTCTCCATACTTTCAAAGAGAAGATCACCACTGCCAACTCTAGATCATGAGTAGGATTTCTTACTTCATACGGTTTAAGCTGTCGTGAAGCGTAGGCAATAACTTTACCTTTCTGCATCAATACAACTCCTAATCCAGTTCTACATGCATCTGTATACACCACTAATCCCCGATTCCCACCTGAAACTATTAACAAATGCGCGTTAGTTAACAAGTGCTTTAACTTAAGGAATGCCTCCTTGCATTTATTGGACCAAATAAAATTTACATCCTTTCTGGTTAGCTTAGTCAATGGCACTACTATCCGCGAGAAATCCTTAATGAATCTCTAATAATAGCCAGCGAGTCCAAGAAAACTTCTGATCTCGGTCACTATCTCTAGTCTCTTCCAATTGTTAACAGCTTCGATCTTATCCGGATCGACTGACAAACCCTTCTCTGAAACCACATGACCAAGAAACTTAACTTCTTTCTTCCAGAAATGTCACTTTGAAAACTTTGCTTTCAATTGATGCTGCCTCAGCATCTCCAGTACCCCTCTAAGATGAACTTCATACGCTCTTTCATCCTTAGAGTATATTAAGATGTCATCTATGAATACCAATATGAACCTATCCAAGTACTTTCGGAAAATTTGGTTCATCAAATCCACAAAGAAAGCTAGCGCATTCGTTAACTCAAATGGCATCACTAACCACTCGTACGAACCATACCTAGTCCAAAATGCCATCAACAGAATGTTGTCCCTTACCACTTTTAGATGATGGAAACCTGTTGCCAAATCCAATTAGGAAAATACTCTGGCACCACTCAATTGATCAGATAAATAATCTATTCTAGGCAAAGGATGCCCATTCTTGATCGTCTTCTCGCTCAACTTATGATAGTCAATACACATCCTTAACGACCCATCCGGTTTCTTCACGAACACCGCGACCATTCCCCAAGGTGAACTGCTTGGTCTAATGAAATTCTTTCCTTCTAAATCCAATGGCCGCACCTTTAATTTCTTCATCTCGGTAGGTGTTATCTTGCTAAGTGGTCTACTTATAGGTTCTACTCCTGCCACAAGATCTATCTGAAACTCAATGGCTCACTTCGGTGCTAGTCCAATGACATGCTCATAAACATCTACAAACTCTTTTGCTACCAACACCCAATCTAATTCTTCTTCCTCTTCCATTGCATTCAGCAAAGCACAAGCACTTGAGTCTGACTTCTCCATAGAGTATAATTCGGTTATGAATATTAGGGTGTCTTAGAAATATTTCCCTAACTTGGAAAAATATCCTAGCATCGTATCTGTCTAACCAATCCATACCCAAAATGATCCCGAAGCCTACGAAATCAATAACATACAAACTGAATGCAAACTTATGGCCTAATAAATCAAGTTCTAACTGATCACACTCATCCACAGAGTTGCATAACCTCTTTTCGGATTCACAACCCTTAAGGAATTAACATGGTATGAAGGCTCTAAACATAACTTATCTACCAAACATCGAGATAAACGAATGCGATGCACATGTATCAAATAGTACCCTAACTAGTATATTATGAATCAAAAGCATACCTTCCATCATAGTCTTTCCGTTCTTAGGAGTGGTTGGTATAGAAGACAATGGTTCTAAAGAAAAAACCTTTCCTTTGTTCACTTTGACTGGTTCTAGGCACTCATTCTTTTAGTGCCCCATCTAACTGTAGTTTAAGCATTTCACTCCATTGTTGTCTACAGCCTTTTTTGCTTTGCCTATCCGACACTCATGAGCAAAATGTCCCTTCTAATCACACTTAAAGCAAATCAGATCAGCTTTTGCCTTCTTGGCTGCTGCTCCTTCTGTGCTCCTTTTTTCTTAAAGAATTTCCTCTTCTTGCCCTGAAAATGCTAGGTTTCAACCCGCTTCTCTTTCCCAAAAGTAGAGAGCATCTCTTTATTCCCGATTGTCATCTCTACTACAACTTTACTTGGATCATGGAGATGTGGCATAGTCGTTGTTAACAAGATTTCTTGTACATACCCCAATATAATGCTAAGAAAGATGAAAATCCTTTTTAGGAGCAGTAAGAGAGATTCCCTTAGAAATTGTCTTTAATTTTAGCTTTACTTGTTGATAATTCCTTGATTAGACCTTTCGACGTCGTTGAAAGGTATAGGTTTTAGGCTATGAAACCTTCTGATTTTGTTGAGTTAGTATGGGATTTCCTTCAAGGGTTTCCTTTTGATTGAGTTGAAATTCCCTGGGTTTGTCATTTTAAGGTTGGTTTTAATCTTCTCGAAAGGTTTGGGTGATAGCCTTCTTTGGGGTTGTGCAAGATTTCAAATTCCTTGGTGGATATGTAGTAGCTTTCGTCCTTGTCGAGAGATTATGTCACTTATATGAAGTAGGTTTCAACCTTGTCGAAAGGTATGAGATAATCTCCTTTGGATTAAACCTTACGAGTCCAGATTTTTAGGTTTAGAGAAGAGATTTTGACCTTGTCGAAAGGTAAGATCACTTGGATTATAGCTCCAAAAGGTTACTTGTATTATTATAGCATAAGAACTATCATCCTAGTCGAAAGGTTTAGGCCACTGGGTTAATCTCTTCGGAAGGTTGCAGTGGATGTTTTGATCAGATGTATTGTCAACCTTGTCGAAAGGTTCAGATTGTAGAGATAATGGCTTCAAAAGGTTGCAGTAGTTATTTCTATCAGAAGAGTTGTCGACCTTATCGGCAAGAACCTTTCGATGAGATTGAACCTGGAAATTAGGAGTTAAGCCAACAAAAGTTTAAGAAAATAGTAAAGTAATCAACAAAGCCTAGGACTTCCCCCTTTATCCAAGAAAAAGCTTCATTTTATTAAATTTCCCAAATCAACACCCAATTAGGGTTACAATGTTTTTACTAAGAAGGTACAAGATTAGAATGGGAGAAATCGGATCCCCAAAACAGGACTCATTGGGTCTTATTTATAGATGCAGGCAGCCCCCCATCGATTCCATGCTCTCAACTGGGTCAGAAGGTCTCCCTTTTATATGCAGCTGTGAACCTTTCAACTTTGTCGAAAGGTTTTCCCTTTATATGCCACTTTTGACCTTTCGACATTGTCGAAAGGTTTGTTTTTCTTTATGCCTTCATGAACCTTTCGACTTTGTCGAAGGGTTTTCCTTCTATATACTGTTGTGAACCCTTCAACCTTGTCGGAAGGTTGCTCTTTACTTGATTGTTTGTGAACCCTTCGACCTTGTCAGAAGGTTGCCCTTCACTTGATTGTTTGTTGAGAGCTGTGCTTCCCTTCAATGTTGTCCAAAGGTCGTCTTTCATTCTTTGTTGACTTATGAGTGTTGCTTTCTTCATAAAACCTTTCGACATTGTCGAAAGGTATCCTGGATGTGCTTTAACCGGTCTGAAAGGCTTGCTATGCTTTTGAAAAGGTCACCATGGAGTAGCTCACACTTGCTTTGACTTCTTCATCCTCCTCGAAAGGTAGGAACTCCTTGGATACTGAGAGATAGAACTTTTCGACTCCTTCAAAAGGTTTGGGACTGTTAAACTCTGATGACTGCATCCCTTTGACTTCTTCGAAAGGTTTGGGCTATGCTTCTTTTCCTTTGTCTTTGTTGAAAGACCTTTTGACTTAGTCGAAAGGTTGATTTTTGGTGTAATAGTTGTCCTAGCAATCTCAAGACTTAACCCTCGAATAAACTTCTCCTTTCTATTGATGACGATGCTAATGGTAGCATATCAATATCTGGACAACTCATCAAACTTCATGGCATATTCAACTACCGACATCTTGTCCTGCTCTATATCTATGATCTTCGTCATCAATGCTAACTTGGCCACTTTGGATAGAAACCTCTCTTTGAATCTCCTTTGAAACTCGCCCCAAGTTAATTCTTCCTCAGGCACTCCCATGGTAATACCATTCCTCCTATAAAGTGCTACTCCCTGCAACTGTCTAGAAGCAAGTCTCCTCTTCTGCTCATTATTTAATCCCAAGTCAGCGAAAATCCTTTCACAATGCAATAACTAGTTTTTTACTTCAACAACATCCTCTGTTCCCAAAACCAGCTTCCTACTAAGGCTTGTGTAATCCCTGCTCAGCTTGGCATAGTTATTGCCAACTGGGGCCATAAGATTTGCTCCCCCAGCGTTCATAGCATTTCCCTCAAGTATTCATGCACAACTCTAGCTTGCAATAAATTGACAAAGAACAGATACATTTTCCCCATATCTATGGGTGGGGTTCCAGCACCTATGTTGGCATTTGCATTTGGATTAGCATTTGCCTGTCGACCCAGATTCCTCCTGGTATTGCATCGAGCATTTCCATTAGTTGTGATGCTTCCTCCACCTAGATTTCCTCTTCCATTTCCTGCCTCCATATCTTCCTTTCTCATATATCTGCATACGAGCCTTAGTAAGATACATAGAACGGTCTAATAGAGAGGAGAATACATACTTATAGATAAATATATAACAAGACACAAGCACGTCGTTATATCGTTAACCCAAACCCCGGTCTCATTCTCTGATTCATTGGGTTATGTTTTTAAAATCTTTTAGGTTCAAATTTCTTTTAAACTTACAAAAACCTATGCTCTGATACCAACTTGTAACATCCTCCATTTGGAGGGCAAAAACTAACTGCTACGGATGCTGCAGTCATCCATAGTTATTAATTCTCGATGACCAAATGCGGTAATGTTAGATATATTGATATACCAAAAACACATGAATATGAAAAATTTAAACTTAATTTTAAAACAAATTTCTCATTTCATTACAAATAGCATTTCAGATTCATTACATAATCCCATACGTAAACCACATTCACAAAAATTACAATTTATTACAAAATAGGCCAAGAGTGACATATGAAAATGCCATCTTGGTTGTTCAGAGTCTAAATATAGGCAATTAAACAAATTTTTCCTAACATCCAAATAACACGGCGGCCCAATAGATATAATCTCCTAATTAATTAGCTTGCCTCCTACAGGTCTCCGGAAGCTTATTCGTTTAAAGGAGAACCTGAAAAACCTTAACTCTCAAACTACTTAAAATCAACTGAGCACCCGAGAGTTTAAGGGAAAAAACATAAACTTCGAGATAGACAAAAATTCTAGTGTGAATAGTAACCTACCATCTCGGAACATATAGATATCTGGTGAGACAATGCCGCTTAGCGGAATGGGTACTCCCCTCACTAGTATCTTAACTCAATTTATAATAATGATATACTGTGCACATGAATCCACAATGGTTAAGACATAACATAATAACATGTATCATGATATATGCAAACATGCAGCATGCTCTTGATTTCCCATCCCCATTCACTTGACTATCTGTCTCATGTTATAGTTTAGGATCTCTATTAACCTATTAGTTTTCATGTGCTAACTAATAACCTATTCTCAGCTTACGGTCTATCTGTCTGGTTTCATAGTTTTCATGGGACCTATTGGTGCCAACCAATGACATCATCCAATCATAGTTTTTATGCGATCACTATGAACCTATTGGATTCTCCAATAACACCTCTCATGTCATAGTTTTCATGGAATGACCATGAACCTATTGATCTCTATCGACAACCTGTCCTGGACATAGTATTTCTGGGATCTCTAAGAACCTATTGGACCCTGCCAATAACAATTTCCATAACAAAGTTTTTATGGGCTTACTAAGAACTTGTCTAAACCAATAATCTTTTGATCAATGCTGGGCATCCTATATTCTGGTCTATCTGACCTCCTAGATGCAATTCTACTCACATAAGAGTTAATTCATCATATATTCACTACTGGGTCAACCTAGTCTTTTATTCTGCTATTAACATCCTAAAATGCAGTTATGGGTTAATAATGAAGTGAATATGATTACAGAAGTATACATGATAACTGATCAAATAACACAACAACAAACATCCATGGTTTAATTCCTTGTAATCATTTTCAAATGAAATATGGTTAATACCCTTAACATTATTTTTAGCAAGGAAAGATTTCTCTAAAATTTCAAGGTTAAATGCCATTTTGAAACTCTTTTAAATTGCCATGTATTTACCTTCAAACATGATTTAGTATTCTTTAATTCAAAAAATAAGGCTTTCGGCTATATCCTTTGTATAATTACCTAAAACCTTAGATATTCTCTTTCAAAACCATCCAGCATACCTTTCGAACAATATGAAACATTCTTTTCAAAACACTCAAAAACATACCTTTCGAAAAGAATGGAGTTCAGGTGAGAATTTATGGAAGCATAACTTGGAAACCAACTAAAAGTATCACTTTCAAAACCATTGATTAAAAACAAAACAAACTTCAAAGTATAAATGGGAACACTTTTGAAAGCTACCATTTTGAAAACATTAGGGAAGGTGGCTTTACTGGTAGCGGAGGGGTATCGGTTCGAAACCTACATTCCGCACTCATTGGCCTAAGGGTTATAATAATGGCTTCTAACTTAGGTAGAAGTATAGGTACAACAACATGGGCATCGAAGGGGTTCAAAAGCGGCAACCCTTTCGAAAGCTTACTTTTAGAATAAGGGCAGGCTAATGGGTTCGAAAGCATATAAAAGCAGCTCTGACCCTTTTTGCAAGCATACCTTCAACACCATTCTTTCCTTCTGCCTTTCTCCAATACACTTTGTACCAAATGCTTGATATCATGTGCATTGGTTTCAAATGGATGCAAAATTTATAAATGGGAGTATGGTGGTGAAAGCAAGCTTGTTAAGTGATGAAGTAGTAATTCGCCATAAAACTGATTCTTATGCTTTTTAAAGTAATTTCTTTTTACCTAACCCCTTTATTTTGTCAATTTACTATTGTATAACAAAACCTTCATAAAATTCTTTTCAAAATTAACTACCGCATGTAATTCTCAATGCTCCAATATTTAATTAAAATTTATTAACTAACCCCTTATATTTAATTAATCATCAAATACTAATCTTTCTAATTAAATCCAATACTCACCCAACCCTCTTGAGAAAACCTTAAGAATTCACATAATTTTCAAAATGATAATACCTTTATCATATAAAATTTTCTGCCCGAAAATAATTATTTAACTCTTTAAATTAAATAAAAACCCAAAATTTCCATTTCTTTCCCTAAAAAATTCATAATAAATTATCCATAGCTTGGAATATTATAAAATTTAAACCCATCTCCTAAATAATGTTTTACATAACATATTCAAAGATCATGGAATTTGGAAATCATTTTAGGCGATTTTAGCCTTAATACCCAACTATGTTATTCCACAAAATCCTTACTTAAATTGTAACATGGCATTTAAATCACAACATATCATCATTCATCTAGTCATATGGTTTTAAACCTTAAACCTAAATCAAAACATTCAAGATGACTTATATGAGATGGTTTAGTGTTCACCTTGTTTGGACAAGGAACTTGAGATTTGTTCTTCACTTTAATCTTCCTAGCTTGAATCTTAGCCTCTAATTGATTTTTGAGCTCCTCTTCACCTAGGGTTATGGCCGGCCTTGTTTTTCCTTTTGTTTACGTTTTTGTTTTTGTAAGAATATAAATGAGAATGAGGATGTTGTAAGGGGTTTTAGGGTTTATGGGGTTGGGCCATTTCCATATTGCCCTTACCTTATTCACTTAAGTATTTAACTTATAAACCATTCTTATATATTCATTTAGTTAAGGCAAGACCTTAAATAGTTTTCAAATATCAACTCCCTTATCACTCTAGTCTCTACATTATTGTATTTAATTTATCTAATTGAATCTCCTGAATAATGCTACTTAAAATTAGGGGTAGTACCAAAACCTATTATATGACAGCCAAATGACTTGAAATTTTTACACGATGTTAAAAACATTATTTTAGAAGTGGATTTTTAATTTCATAATTTTTCAATCAAGTATGAATATTTCATGAATTTTCTAAACGAGGAAATTGATTTATTTCGGGTTTTAATTATTAAAAACTATTAAATAATGTTTTTGAATCCGAAATTTTTTATGTAAAAGAATATGATAAATCTGAATTATTGTGACTTTTGGGATTTTTGCCAAGTATTTTCGAATTGTTATGAATTTATTAGGCTAGAAAAGCTTAATAATCATATTAAAATATTAATATAAATTATATGGTGTTCTAATTATTTTGGGAATGATAAATCTAATCTATAGTAGTTTTTTAAAAAGGATTTGGTAAAGAAAATTATTATCCAATAAGAATTTGGCAAAGAATTGGAGTTGGTAAAAAGATATTGTATTTTAAAGAAATAAAACAGTTTCTATGTTAATTACTATATTATCATGTGCTATTAATCAATGTTGTAGCCCACCTATGCCGCATGTCATCTCTAACTTGTAGGGAAGTATGTGACAACAACTTGATTGGTATGCAATAATCTCATTAAGGTTATGACGTATCAATGCCGACATTGATGCCTAAGGCTTTCGAAGTGCCGCTGGTATTCTATGCCGCTAGTCTTCTATATTGCCTATGTTCTATGCCGCATGTTTTAAACTGCATGTTTACTGTGACATTGATAATGCCGCGAGTCTACAGAGTCGTCCATGGTGTTGCATATTTTCTATACTGATATCAACTCCATAAGGAAACAATGCCGCTATAAGTATATTTTTGATATAAAATATGTTACGGCATTGATGCCGCCTATATGAATGTTGACATTGATTATAAAGAGGCAATGATGTCGCTAGTTTCTTATGCCATCGTGTTATTGCTATGATACCGCTATAGGCTATTTTTGACATTGGTTTTATACGGCAATGATGCCGCCTAACCTTAATATTGACATTCCCATATTTCTAAGTTTTAAAGCTTTTTACTATGCAAACCAATAATTATCCCGCTTATAATTGGCAATATATATGTATTTATAATATGCACCATAAATGGTTTGGGCCTTATGGCCTTATGTTTTATAAATCAGACACTTTAACATGATATCGGTATAGAGGGGTACGACAATCCCATAGCGGCTATATTAGTGCCGCAATTTAACAACGTAAATGGTTTTATTTTATATGGCTTCATAGCCTAAGGTTTTGAGGTGCGACAACCTCTATATGATTCTGAAATTCATCAATGTTATTTTATAAAGCATACATATCGTAGCATAATAATTTGGATAAAGTAAAGGGCTATAATTTTCTTGTTTTAAAGTATGATTTCAAGAGTTAAATCAATTATAAAGACTTATGTTTTCCAGGAAATAAAAAGGGTATTTAGCCTAGTATTTTACTAAAGAGATTATTATTCTTATCACCTTTAAATAAATTATGATATGATGAATTGACTCAGAGATTAGAAAACTAGATGGGACTGGTGTAGGGTTGCGCCGTATACTTCAGCTATTAGCCCCTAACTGATATTAGTCCAAAATTCCAGTGCATAGGGCTTTGTCAAGGGTAAGACTAAATGTAGGTTTATGCATAGAAAGGAATATACTAAGATGAGATAGGTTATTGGTTAGCCTGCAAAACCATTAGGATCAGAGTGACCCTATGAATAGTATGTTTCGAACATACCGTTCAGTTTTCTTTTAACAGTAAGTCGGAGAATTTGATATATTTGGCAGGCCCGAGTCAGCCATTTAGGTTTGTAGTTACCCTAAGAAAACTATGACGTGAGACAGATAGTCCATTTATTTAGACAGATTGGTCATGATTACCCATGTAGGATGCATGCATATGATTGTTTATATTGTCTAGTTTAACTATTTTGGTTGCAGGTTCTTGATTTCTAAAACACATATTTTTAGAGGATACTAGTGAGGGGAAAACCCATTCCACTTAGTGGCATGGTCTCAATAGAAATCTGTTAACCAAGATGGCATATTATCATTCACAGCAGACTTTTTGTCTGCCCCAAAGTTTTTGTTTTTCCTCTTAAACTCTCGGGTACTCATTTGAGTAGTTCGAGAGTAAGATTTGCATATTATTTTGGTTTGCAAATAAAGCTTCCAAAGGTGTGCAGGAGGCAGAGATAGCTATGTATGAGTGATGTGCACGTAAATGTGCATATTTTTACCACCATATTTAATCTATTAAAATTAAATAAATGATCATATCGGGTATTTTAACTTATTTAAACTAAAATTCAAATTATTTCAAATTGTCACATATTCATCTTCATCCAATGGCAAAATGGTCATTTTTGTGCATATATTAATTTTCTAAAATTTAATTGAAAATTTCTATTTGTATTCATATACAAGTGGTTTCATGATGATATATGCATGCACAAGAGTGAAGAGAACAAATGAAGATGGAAATAATTCAAAGTGAAGATAATGGAGGACCCAACCTACCCACCTTTCTTCATGTACAAATTAGAGGCTAATGCACATGCTTATGGAATTAATGGCTTCATGTACACTTAAATGATGATTAGTAGAAGCTAATGATTACTTGGTCTCCACACTTCCTCAAGGGCAATTTGGGCATTCCCCAAAAATATGAATTAGGGTTTAACACTTGTATAAATACCCCATATTTTCATGTAACTTGCTCTCCTTCTTAGTCTCCCTAAGTCTCTCTTAGTTAGTTTTTAGGTTCAAAATAAAAGAAAGCTCTCTTTCTCTTTTCATGGCTACTTAGCCATTTCTTTTATGTAATCTTTTCTTTTTGCAATTTTCAATACATGCTCTTTTCTTCTTTTGTTTATTTCCTTTCATATTAGTAGAGTAGATTTGTTTATTTATGCAAGTAGTGTAGATTTTCTTTTATGCAATTAAAATAGTTCGCTTTTCCATTTGCTATCTTTTTCCTTTTGTTTGTTTCATGTTGCTTTCTACATTTGTTGATTTGATAACAAATATGAGAGGCTAATCCCTACAATTTAGGGGTAATGAAGCTCTCTAGTATGTAGATGCAACATAATGTGATGTTTATGCTCTTCTTTTGTGCTTTAATGAGAATGCATGAAGTGGTTAACTTGTTGTTTTTGTTTTGAATTTGATAACCTATATTGTTGACACCAAATAGGCTATACTTAAACAATCACTAACGCAAATTACCTCTTCATCAACATATAATGATGGTAATGAAGTGAATGTTGAAATTAAAATTTGATGGTCTATATTTCTAATTAATAGTTAATAGGCCATACTTAAAATAGATTTTGCTTTCAACTTTGTTGACATTTTCATATGAGTTAGTAAGTAGTTTAAGGGATGTGCTATAGTTTGATGGCTTATGTTGAGCTAATTAATAGCACAAATAGGCCATACTTATGATAAGCACATCAATTAAACTAACTAATGACCAAAAAGGAGAAATCATAATTTCATGTTCTGTTGATTTCTATGATCTAGAGAGTGGAAATTACCTCTAAATTGCCTCTACGCTCTCATATTTTTATCTATTTTCTTTTGCTAGTTTGTTAGTTTTCTCATTTTTCTAGCTTAACAATCTCTCGACTTTGGTATAATTTGATTGAATAAATTTTTAAAATCATCAATTCTCTACGGATCGACCCATATTCGCCACGTACTACAAGTGTACGCCGTGCGCTTGCGGTTTTTTTATTATTAAATTCGTTCGGCTATTTTCTAATTCGATAGACATTTAGCCGTCCGAACAAGTTTTTGGTGCCGTTGCCGGGGAATTGTCTTTGATTTTATTTTCTATTCTTCGAATTATTTTCTTTTGATTATATTGTGTGTTTGTTTTGTGTGTTGAGTGCAATTAAAAAAAAATTGTTGTGTGTGTTTGATTTGTGCTTGCATTTGTTTGTGTGTTTGTAGTTTTTCATTTGCATTTGCATTTCTATTTCTATTATAAAAAAAAGGACATACAAAATTTCAGAACAAAAACAAAAATATTTTTATTTCCTTTTTATTTCTTTACAATTTGGCATTGTCATTTACAATTCTGCGTTCCTTTTTACAAATTTGCTTTACATTTACATTTCTCTAGTTCATCATACAACAGTATCTTTGTTCATCATTTACAATTCTGTTTTTTTCTTCATCACTCTGACCTTTCACTGCACTTCTTCAAACCATTTCCAATTACAACTCACTCTACTCCTCACCACCATTTCTTACATTCACCATCAACATCCACTTCTGCCTGTTAAAAACACTGTCAACATTCTTCTTACCAAATAACACCACTTCAAAAATTTCATCTTACATCTTCTAACTCCAACATTTACATCATCTATCAAACCCACTGCTGCCAACATAAGCCAATACTGCTGCCATATCAAACACCTGCTACTTCTCCGATACAAAATACAAACTACAAGCTAACCACACTGCCTGGCGACTCTCTGCCTCACGTCTGCACTGACTCCAACTCGCTTCCACACTTCCACAACTTCACAGCATTTCACATTCATCCTTGCCTCTCTGCCTCCTTCTTTCTATCAAAACTGTGCCACACTTCCCCATCATCCAGGCTACGGCACTACCCCTCCACTATGCATATCAATCACTTGACATATCAACCCCTCCCTATTGCCATTTCATACCCATCACTGTGGAATACATTCACCTGATTATAGTAACAACCAGTTGCATATATACACTTTATACTTGATCACAGCTGCATAAATATCTTCATAACAGTCTACATCCACCAAGCAGACCACCAAAGCCATTTGCATATCACAACATACATCACCATCAGTTACAAACTGACACTCCATAAACCACACAACCATTGCCAAAACAAAACTGTAGCAGCCAACTTGGTATCGCACAATAACATAATCTACAACATCCATATTCCCTTTGCCAATCGAACTGCCTACAACATTGTAAGCTGCCAGAGACTCCTCATCATAAAATTCCTCCAACCACACGAGAGAACTGCCGCTCCTTTCCAACTCTTCCACATACATCTTCATACGTCCACAAACGTCCACACACGTCCATCGTCGAACAATGAGTCATCTATCTATTTATCCACTGTGTTGTTCTAACTTTTGTCTATATGCATAAAATGACAGAAATTGTATTTTTCTAGTAGTTAACTTAGACTAGCCAAGGGGGCATCTTAATATGTTGCCCTTAGTGTATTTCGTAATAATTATATTTTATCTGAACCCAGGAAACATTTGAGATTATGTAATGAATATGGAATTAAATTAATGAAATCTATGTTTTAAAAGTTTTCATATTCTTATGCCATGATGTTAATAATGCTATTAACCGATCTCATTTTGTCAACGGAGAATAATACTATTGATGACTGCAGTATCAGTAGAACTTATTTTTGGGCCTCAAAACAGGGGATGATACACTAGGCCTAACGGACCAGATTATATAAATTAAAATCTAATGAATGGAATTGATTTATGCATCTGTAAGTACATGCCTAACCCCTCAATTTTCTTCTCATATTTTTGGAATCAAAGAGCAAAGCTCTGCCATTTTCTTTTCTCCATAAATTCCAAGAAATATAGAAATTATAAAATAGTATATTATATATGTGTGTGTATGTGCATGTTTGCGTGGGGAGAATAACATAAAATAAAAGAGAAGAAGAATAAGTGGTGAATCAATTCTATGAAGAATCGGTAAGTTTAAATCTAAAATCTAACAACTATGTTTTATTAAAATCTCTTCTCAAATCTATAATTCTAATAAATATGTATATCCTTTTGATACATATTTTGCTAGAAGGAAAGAGAATCAATCAGGAATGACGAATTGAGATCTAGAGATTTGGAAGCTTGGAGATAAGTGGGAAATTATATAATTTTATATAATATTTGATTTATATCACTGTAAGTCTGTTCCTTGCATGATTAAATATAATTTTGGAGTTATAGGCTTAAATATATATACAGGTAATGAATTTAAAAACCATGCCTACATAATCTATGAATTGTAAACTTTTATTTAACATTGCATATAATTGAATATGGAAAGTAATGATGAAAGTAATCCCTAGACTTATAATATTATATAATAATTCCAGGTTTGTTGGTTAAATAATATATGTTAGTAAATATAAATTGTAAGTTATTATAATTTGGATTGTGAGTTAAGTTGTATTTTAATTCATTAGAATAAAGTTTGTTACAATGTAAATTTCTATAAACGATCCAGTTTTATAAATATGAATAAAAGTGCATCATTTGAAATAACAAGAAATATCTAAAAGATAAAGATGTATAAAATATAGATGTTTACTGTGTTTTGTACCATCTATTTCAGTAATAACAGAAAAATAATTCTTTGTAATTCCAAATGTAACACAAATCCTCTTTTAAATAATTTATGGAAAATTACAATGTTAACATTTCCTTTATGGAAAACTCTAAATGCTTTCATAATTCCCTAACGATAACTCAGGCAAGAAAAAATATTTGGACCATTAAAGATTAAAACAACCAACATTATGATAAACCTAAAACTATCCAAGGAGCTTTTCTAGATTTTTTAAAGGTATTATTGCTAACTCTAACCCATTTAATCCTTATTTGTCATCTTTGTCCCAATTCAACTTGCCTGCAATCTCAGATACTTCGAAACGATCCCCTATAACCGAAGTTACTTCTTGAAATAAAACAAGCCATTTTTTCCATAAACTCTTCAAGCTCTTTAGGCCCTGATGGCTTTAATGCCTGCTTTTACAGATTTGCATGGGAAATTATTGGTGTGGTTATTATCAAAGCAATCAATTTTTTTTTCAAATGCAATAAAATGCTCTTAGGCATTAGCTCTACAAAACTGGCATTGGTTTCTAAAACTCATCAACCTTCTAATGTTTTTCAATTTCGTCCTATTGCATGTTGTAATGTAATTTACAAATGCGTTCCAAAAATTCTAGATAGCAGAATGAAACAAGCTCTATATCCTATCATCTAGCCAAAAAATGTCTTTCTTTCTTTTAGAAATATTGTTGACAAACTCAAGAATTAATAAGGGGCTATTCAAGGAAAAATATTTCCCCAAGGTGTTTGCCGAAGCTTGATATCCAAAAGGCATTTGATACAATTCAATGGAAGTCCATCATCAACATTCTTCATGCTGTGAACTTTCCATTACCATTCTTGGCTTGGCTTTATACATGTTTTTCTACCCCCACCCATTCACTGTCTCTCAATGGTAGCACATTTGGATATTTTTAAGGAACCTAGAAAATTAGGTAAAAGGACCAAATCTCTTCTTATCTCTTCATTGCTTTAATGGAGCTTCTCATTAGAATGATCAATAGGGCAGTGTTTAGAAAAGAGATTGATCTGCATCCTACCTGTAAGTCTTCTATGATCTCTTCTCTAATGTTTGCTGATGATCTTATTCTCTTTACTAAACCTAATGCAAATTCTATTGTTAATTGCTTTCAAACCCTTAATAAATTCTTCTGTATCACTGGTTTATTAATTAACGAGGCAAAATCTAATTTATTAATTGCTGGTGTCCCTGAATCTGAAAACGCTTCCCTACTCAATTTATCCTCCCTATCATCTCTCCATCTAAATGACATTTATCTTGGAGCACCTCTTCTTACATTAAAAATTTCTACCAGTCAATGCCTTCCATTTTATGACAAAGTTATAAGCAAGCTCTCTACTTAGTCATCATCAAAATTATCACTTGCTGGAAGATTGATAGTGGTGAAATCTATAGCTACTTTAATGTATCTCTACTATGCTCCCATATATATATATATATATATCCTACCATTTAAACTTATAAAAATGATCAACTCTACAGTTAATCACTTTCTCTTGCATGATAATCCTCAATCAAATAAATTTATTCCTATTTCTTTCAAGAAAATTGCACTGCCATATGAATATGGTGGATTGGGAATTATGAACATAAAAACTTGGAATAAATCTACCTTTTCTTCTCTCATAAATAAGTTGTTACCAGATTCCCCTATCTTTGGGATACTCGGACTAAGTCAAATCTGATAAAGAAAAATCACTTTTGGACTTTGCAGTCCCCAATAGACTACAGTTGGACTAGGAGAAGTGTTTTGAAATTGAGAGCTATTTTCCTCTCTTTATTTCAGTGCTTTATGTTCAATCCTCATAAAGTTTCTTTCTAGCCTGATCCTTGGTCATCTAAAGGGATTATCTTCTCTAACATCATTTATTGCAGACTTAGACAACTCAATGCAATTCCTGAATCATCTAAAGCTTCAGTTTTTTCAGTGGTAATATAATTTTGTTGCCTTATTCTAGTTCTACTCTGATTAGATCTGTTTGGTCTACTGTTGATGGTTTGTGTTATGATCAAACTATCAATTCCAATATATGGTGCGGTAAATCCTACTCAATCTCATCAGTTTACAAAGCTACTTCTAGTTACACTTTAATGCAAGCCTTTTCTTGGCACATAAAAGTTTGGATTACTAAATCTTTCCCGAAAGAGAATCAGCTGTTATGGAAAATCATCAATAATACCGTACATACCCAAGACAACTTGATGCACAAAGGATTGTTATCTTGTTTATTATGTAGCAATAGCCTTGAAAACACAAGCCGCATTTTCTTTTCATGTCGTTACTCTTTCTTCATTTGGAAGAGACTGCTAAATTATTTGAACTTGCGTAATCCCTCATCTGATTCAAAGCTTTAATGGTTCTATATATTCAAGGCTATGAGATGGATAAACTACGGAGGCAAACTGTTGCTTAAGGTTCTAAAGAAATTCTTATATGTTATTTGGTTAGAAAGAAACATTAGAATTTTCATGGGAAGAGGAACTAAGAGAGCATTTTACTTTAGTAGTTAGCTAGGTATTTTAGGAGCCAAATATGAAAACTTATTAATTCATTTTTTGAATTAGTCAGATTTCTATTTTTGGTCTTCTCCTTTTGATGTATTTTCTTTAAAGAAGGCATTATAGCCTTACTCCTGCTCTAATTTGTATTTGTTACCTTTTTAGTAATAAAAGTGGATAGTCCACTATAAAACCAGCTGGTTTGGCCAAAAATTGTAATTCCAGCGCATTAAAAAGCAAAAATCCCTAAATATAAATAAAAGTATTGTAAGTAGAGATAATAAAAATAATTCAATTATAAATCTAATATATACGATAAGTTAGAAAATAACAACAAGTGATGAAGTGTATGTAAAGCAATAAAATGAGTAATTAAGAAAGTTTAATGATCAAAGGAAGATAGTAATAGTTGAAAAGGAATAACAATATATATCTAATCTAATAATATAAGGGGAAGTAAGCTATATAAGATATTTAATCTATTAAATTAGAAGTAAGTGCTAAATGACATTAATTTGGCATTAATGAAACAAGAAACAAGTTGTGTAAAATAACCAAGTACCAACAGTTGAACAGAAGGTGTAGTAATTCAATAAAATTTATATAGCCTCGAGTACATGTTTATGACGTGTGTGAATTATTGAATCTAGTCAATAATTTAGATTAATTAAAAATAACTTAGTCATCAACATAGGTTGGAATGCAAGGTCAGTAGTGTTACATAATAGAATTCTGCCCACCACAAAGGGCTACCAACAGTTGCGTATACACTATATTAATGTCGAATATATCCAACTGTAGGACCCATGGAATTATACATTCGCATATATGTAAAGGGAATATACCAAAGTAGGATGGTTCGCCCAGGTCAAAGTGTAACAACTCGCATATTTAACGATGGTATATTTAAATAGTTAATTTAATTATTAAGTCGTTACTGAATTAGAAAAAAAAAATGTGTCACTTCGCATACGGCCGAATTAGGACTCGAGATCACTTCTATTGAGTCCGAATTGATGTTGCAAAATTGTTTGAGTATAAGCATCGATATATTTCGACCGATGGATTTTCAGCTGGTAGCCTTCATTCGATTCGTAAATCAATCCAAAAGGCTAACTTTTGTATACAATGGAATTGGGTCCCGAAACATTTTCCATTGGGTTTGGAATGTCATTCGGAGCATGATTGAGTATAAGGTTCGATATGTTTGGAGTTTGGAATTTTTGGAAATGAATAGTGCCGGATAAGGAGGATCTAGGGTAACCCCGTTCAGTAGCCTATAAGTGACCAATTCCTCTCATTTTCTCTCATTCACTTTTCGTTCACATTAGTTGCTCTCCACTTTCTCTAATGTCATCCTTAATCACCCCTTAAACCCCTTCAATTCAGCAAGCCCTAAATCCACTATATAAAATTCCCAAATTCAAATATAAAACAGCATAATTCCTCTCTTCTAATTCTCTATAAACCCACGAAGGAATTAGCTTGAATCGGATTTTGGTGAGAGATCTCAACTTTAAAGTTAGCTTGGAGATGAGTTTTAGTGATTAGAGCTTGATTTAGGGAAAGAGAAGGTGAGTGGGATGATTCTTCTTATCAATTTATGTGTCATACTTCATATTTTCATTTATTGGTTAATATTGAATCATATGAAGTGATTTGGAGAATGATTGGGTTACTTTAGACTTGTATTCATATTATAAACATGTTCCCTTATCTAATTAATTATTTAAGACCTTAATACTATGTTTTGAAAATAGTTAGTAAGCCCCAGATTTGATTTGGGCTAAGTAGGCGATTGTTTGTGATGTTATTGTTTAATTTGGGATTAATTAAGTAGTGTAATGATGTGCATGCCATTAGTAGTAGCTTATTAATCTATTTGAATTAATTTGCAAAATGGTTAGTAATTAAGGGATTTGAGAGTTATATACTCCTTATTAAAGTAATTAAAGACCTTATAAGCCTTAATTAATATTTATAAGATGGTTTCATGATGTTTGTGCCAAAATTGGTCACAAACCCCAGAAGTAGTGAAAGCACCAGTGTATATACACAGATTCACAATATTCCAACACAGATCCCAGATCCCGATAAAGTAGAGAATAAAGATGAGGAAACAGTAAAGTTAAATTGGAAGAAAGTAGGAAAAAACACAAGGTTTATAGTGGTTCGGCAATCCGGCCTACGTCCACTTTGAATCAATCCTTTTTATTTCCTTTGTACTGTAGTTACAATTACAAGCCTTTAGTATCAATCACAAAAATGGCAGAGCTTCAGTGTCAGAGAGGGAGAAGATCCCTTTTAGCTGCCATAGCACTCCTATTTATAGGTGTAGATCCAAAAATATCTCCCTCATAACCTGGAATACCTTTTCTTCTGCGCAGGTGGGTCCATCACATCGATTTGGAGTCTTTTGGGACCGATCCATGTTCAATTCGCATCAATCCAAACTGGCTCCAATTAAGCCGAGATCGATCACAAACCTTCTTGAGTGCATAAGGAAGCTCCAGCGAAAATTTCGTGTTGTTTGGACTTGTAGATCTCGAGTTATGATCGATCCAAGTTGTAGTTTGCATGAAGGCTGAATCATTCGCATCGATCTAAAGCTCCACATTCTCCTCCCTTTGTATCGATATAGTTCGCATCGATGACGTGTCTCGAAGATCCAGGAAAGATCTGCCTTTCATGCCGTTCGACCGAGTCATCCACTTATCTGTATCCCATTCTTATCCATCAGCATGCGCTGTTCGTATCCATCGACCAACCCTCTTTCGTATCCATGTCGTTCGTATCGAACCAAATTTTGTCACGGATCGAGACAACAAGATCGACACGAACTGTATCTTCGTATCCATCCCCCGTGTATGTCCTTTGTATCGATCCATGCCTACTACCTTCTTCGTATCGATCAATAGGTGATCGATACGAAATGTCCATCCGAGTGATTGAAACCGCTGCACCACTCTTCGTATCGATCCCAGCCTTGATCGATACGAAGCATGCTGCCTTCCTTTTACCGTGTCCATCCAGATTGATGCGCGTTGCATCGATACGAAACAATCTAGTCGAAACCATCGATACGAAGTATGCTACCTTTTCCGTCCTGATCGATACGAACCAGCTTTCATTGAAATTTGATCCATCCATATCTCGAGCATACGAAGTTTGATTGACCTGAAATTTGAAACATAGCCTTTCCTAGCCTTTTTCATCATTCCCAATCGATCCCGCCTCAATTGGATCTCAGTCAAATTTTGACGGTATCGATCATATCCTTGTTTCCAATCGATCTCAAATCCTGATATCCATCCTTTCCAGCCAATTTTTTGATATCCCAGCCTTGGCCAAAAGGCGAGGTAACATTTGCCCCTCAAAACATGCCTTGTGGTAAGAAGGCGTGTTCTGAATAGGTCCAAATCCGACATATGAAATCCATATTCCATCCATAGCCATACCATCCGATCCATAACCCAATCCATTACCAAGTCATCCTATTCGAGTGCCACAACCATATCCTTATCCAAATACGCGACTGCTCCGAGTTGATGTCCGATTCAAAATCCAATAACCAAGTCCTTAGCCAGCTTCATATCCATTTGAACCCGACAACCGAGTTCTAATCCATCCATATCCAATAACTAATAATCTAATTCAGGACCTCTCCGGGTCGATATCCAAATCCTTAGCTATTCATAGCCGATATCTGAATCCATAACCTCTTCGAGTTCTTGCCAAGCGCAATCCACACTTGACGACCTGTACTAAGCAATGCCTTAGTGTCCGTGGTCCAGTGTCCCTGAACGCTGAATAATTCCATGGCTTAAGTCTTAAGCCGAATCCTAGCCGCTCTGGACCCTTGCCGAGTATAGTCCACATTCGACGACCTGAAATAGTAACCGATAATATAGGGCCTAAGTCCTAGGCTGAATCTTGGTCTCTCCGGACCCTTGCCGAGCATAGTCCATACTCGACGACCTAAATAAGTCGATTCGCCATGCTCGGACGAAGCGACCTACCCCTTGCCAGACATAATCCATACCCGACGACCATTTACTAAAAGCCTGATAAAAAATCCAATCGAAATCCAATCCAAAATCCAGATCAAATCGGAAAACCAAAAATCCATACTAAAAATCCAAACCAGTATCCAAACCAGAAAACAAACAAAACCAGGAGTTCAAACCAAACTCCAAAATCAAACCAGAAAAAAGCAAATGTCCAAACCAAAAAAAGAAAAAATAGATTTTACAAACTATAGCGTCGCGGTTTATCATCATCTCAGAGCATGCCTAGCGGTTACCTCCGTCCTCGTACATGAGTAACTGACTTGGCCGTTTGCCTAGAGTTTGCTATTTATTCCATATCATTCCTGTCAGTCGATAACCAATCGACCATCATTCCTGGACCTCGCACCATCATCATTTAAGGTAGACGGTGGATGCTCCTGTTCCACCACCGCATTCCAAGCCCCGACATATTGCCGCATCTGACCATTCCTTATATGCTCCTCAATTATATCCTTTAGATGCCTGCAGCTATTGGTATCATGCCTATCCACGTCACGAAAGAGACAGTGCCTTCCCGATGCCCTCTCACGTTTCGTGGGTTCTCTCTTTGCTGGCCTTCAGTAAGGAAGGCGATCCCGAGTTTCCATGAATATCCGCTCCAATGTTTCATTCAATCCTGTGTAAGTGGAGAATTTTGGCTCTCCCCAACGTTTCCTTGCCCGGACAAAGTTGTCATCCGACTTCCACTTTCCTTTATCTTTGTCCTTACCCGAGCTTTCCTCGGATGGTTCTCCATCCTTAACCACATTCACCTCCTTTGGCTTCAGATCTAGACTTGCGTCCTCCTATCAAAGAAACCTTTCGGCCTCATGAAAGAACTCCCTGAGATCCATTGGTGGGTCCCGTATCAGTGATATTTTGAACTCTAAGTTGTCCCTGACTCCGGATACTGCCGCCATTAAGACCATTGATGGATCCGGCCGATCCACCGAAGTAACTGCTGCATTGAACTGAGTTAAGAAAGCCTTGAGTGATTCTCCTGTCCTTTGCTTTACTAACGTTAGTGTCATTACATTCTTCGGTCTTTTGATATGAACCCAAAACTACTTCAAAAACCTGTCTACCAACTCTGTCCATGTCCTGATAGATCCATCTTCTAGCTTCCTGAACCATATAGCAGCTATGTCCATCAAGTACAGAGGGAAACACCGGGCCATAACTTCCTATGATACCCCTAGCACTTCCATGTGCCTTGTGTACCTCATCAGGTGATCGGTAGGATCAGCCCTGCCGTTGTATACCTCCAAAGTAGGTGGCTTGAACTCCGGTGGATTCCGAGCCATTTTGATGTCATGGGTGAACGGACTCCGGTTTACTCCTTCCAGATCTCTGTTTGCTAAACCTCCGTGCATAGTTCGCCTGATAATCTCGGTTAGTCCAGTGTTATCCACCAATGGTTGCCCCCTGGGTCCTTGAGGGAATTCTGGTACATACTCTTCGTCATAAACTCTTGTGCACCTACCAGCATCTTGTTGTGTGGTGTCACCTAGAATTCCTCCATGAATCGGTCCATCGTTGCCAGGTGGTGTGCCCCCGAGCCTGGATCCATCCAAGTTAACAGTTGTGTACCGATTAGGGATTGTGCCCTGTTGAGCTGCTCCATCTGTCTGCCTATTGGGTTCTTCTGTTCCAGCTTCGTGGATCTGAACTCCTGAAGCTTCAGCTGTTCCTGCATGTCTAAACTATCTGAGAAGGTTCTGCATCATTTCCTTCTACCTCTTTAACAATTCTTCTTACATGGTCCCCATCATCATCTCCATTTCATCTCTGGTGATGAAAACTGAGGTCTTATTTGCTCCTGAGGAAGCTTCCTGACTCCCTTCATGCTGGCTCCTTTCCACTCTATGTCTCCTAACTGACTGCTTTGTCATGGTTCCCCTTAGATCTAATCCTGTAGCTCTCCAAATCTGAACCCCAAATCCGAAGTAGCGGGTGATAGTCCCTCTCAGTGAAAGCACCAAAGTGTTTGCGCCAAAATTGGTCACAAACCCCAGAAGTAGTGAAAGCACCAGTGTATATACATAGAATCACAATATTCCAACACAGATCCTAGATCCCAATAAAGTAGAGAATAAAGATGAAGAAACAGTAAAGTTAAATTGGAAGAAAGTAGGAAAAAACACAAGGTTTATAGGGGTTCGGCAATCCGGCCTACGCCTACTTTGAATCAATCCTTTTTATTTCCTTTGTACTATAGTTACAATTACAAGCCTTTAGCATCAATCACAAAAATGGCAGAGCTTCAACGTCAGAGATGGAGAAGATCACTTTTAGCTACCATAGCACTCCAATTTATAGGTGTAGATCCGAAAATATCTAGCTTAAAACCTGGAATACATTTTCTCCTGCGCAGGTGGGTCCATCACATCGATTTGGAGTCGTTTGGGACCGATCCATGTTCAATTCGCATCGATCCAAACTGGCTCCAATTAAGCCAAGATCAATCACGAACCTTCTTGAGTGCATAAGGAAGCTCTTGCGAAAATTTCGTGATGTTTGGACTTGTAGATCTTGAGTTATGATCGATCCAAGTTGTAGTTTGCATGAAGGCTGAATCGTTCGCATCGATCTAAAGCTCCACATTCTCATCCCTTCGTATCGATATAGTTCGCATCGATGACGTGTCTCGAAAATCCAGGAAAGATCCACCTTTCGTGCCGTTCGACCGAGTCATCCACTTATCTATATCCCATTCGTATCCATCGGCATGCGCTGTTTGTATCCATCGACCAACCCTCTTTCGTATCCATGTTGTTCGTATCGATCCATGTTTTGTCATCGATCGAGACGAAAGAGACCAACACGAACTGTGTCTTCATATCCATCCCCCGTGTATGTCCTTTGTATCGATCCATGCCTACTACCTTCTTCGTATCGATCAATAGGTGATCGATACGTAATGTCCATCCGAGTGATTGAAACCGCTGCCCCACTCTTCGTATCGATCCCAGCCTTGATCGATACGAAACATGCTGCCTTCCTTTTGCCATGTCCATCCAGATTGATGCGCGTTGCATCGATATGAAACCATCGAGTCGAAACCATCGATACAAAGTATGCTACCATTTCCGTCCTAATCGATACGAACCTACTTTCATTGAAATTTGATCCATCCATATCTCGAGCATACGAACTCCGATTGACCTGAAATTTGAAACGTGGCCTTTCCTAGCCTTGTTCATCAATCCCAATCAATCCCACCTCAATTAGAGCTCAGTCAAATTTTTACGGTATCGATCATGTCCTTGTTTCCAATCGATCTCCAATCCTGATATCCATCCTTTCCAGCCAATTTTTTGATATCCCGGCCTTGGCCAAAAGGGGAGGTAACACATGATTTTATAATTGAATAATATATTTCATAAATTGGGTTTGAGATTTTATAAAATAGTAAAAGTGTGAGCACTTGATTTTTATAAAGTAATTATAAGCTAATACGATTTTTATAAAATGGTTCATAATTTTATAAAATGATATAAAGGGATGTTTCATCCTTATTATTAGAAAGACTACTAAAACAAGTAACATTTGAATAAGAAATAGTTGAATTTATACCGAATATACGTATGTGTATACTTGACGTATAAATGCATTTGGAGCTAAGCATAATGAAAACCAAGATTATATTTTAGTTAGAATTGTTGTGTGATTGTTTATTTATATAGATATGCAATTATTTGACTATATAGAAGTATTATTGATTAAAAGTTCATTGCGGGCATTTCATGTAGCCATAGCGACCAACGTGTGCGCTAAGTTGCGTGAGAGTACACCGGATCGAGTAATTGCCCCGATGAAGTCCAAAATGTGATTTGTGTTTTATTGTGTGTTGGCATGAAAGTGTGTGCATAAGTGCACACAAATGAGTGCATCGCCACACGTATGGGCTACGCATAAGGCAAGAAGGTTGGGAATGACATTTTTGCGTGTTATAGGAGGCCTTGTCACCACGATTTGCCGTTGAACTTTACTTGTGTAAAGAGTTGTTTCTGATATTGAAGGAGTTTAAGGAAAAGAACTCAAATTGAAGTTATATGAATCCATGATTTGAAGTATTTGGATTAAAGAGGACTCTGCCACGACCACAATGGAAGAAATGACGAGTCATTTGGAGCTACGGATCAAAAGTTATGGGGTGTTTGAAGCATTGGAAGAAAATGAGAAAACTAGCTAAGAGAAGGTTAGTCAACTGGTGGGACCAACCAGTCAACTGAACAAGCCCATTTTTCACACCAAAGAAGCAGTTAGGATTCAGTCAAATGAATGTTCTTGGCCAGTCGATTGACCCCAGTCAACTGTTCAACATTATTCTAGTCGACTGTTCGGCTGTATCTCCCGATTCGACTGAAACTTCAAAACACGATAACTTTCGCATATGAACTCAGATTGAGGTGCCATTTGGACCAGTGTTCATCATTTTCTAGGGAATAAAATCTAGAAAGTTTTGGCAGTTTTGGAGTACTTTGATTTTGGGGCCCACGCGGGATTCACCCCGCATGTTTTTCAAAACCGTAGATTTTTGGTAGACCGGGAGGGTTTTAGGAGAGAGTATTATGGCATTAGGGTCATGCGTTTGATTTGAAATGAAATTTGGGTTGGTATGGGGTTTTTTTAGAGTTGTCCGGTGGGTTTTAGGCCGTGCCGACTAGAGCCATGCGTGGCGATCTTATACGATATGTGATGTTAGCGGGTAGGGACATGGAGTTCCCCAACAGCGAGTCATCCACGATTTTGATGACAGCGATCAGGAATATAGAGTTCCTTAGTAGAGAATCATTTAGTTTTTTATATGATAGCAGCCTGAGACTTAGAGTTCCTCAGTAGCGAGTCATATACGATTTGTGATGATAGCGAGCTGAGACATAAAGTTCCTCGGTAACGAGTCATCTACGGTTTCGATGGTAGTGGGCTAGGACATAGAGTTCCCTGGTAGCGAGTCATCTACTATTTAGGTTTAGTAGTAGTGACTATATGCATTATGACGTACTTATTTGTTTTAACCTTAGGGACTATATGTGTTGGGGCGTATTTCATCATCTTGATAGTAGGAATCTTGGTTTTAGGATCATGGTTTGATCATGGTGTATTGGTACTATATTATTAGTAGTTTTTGAGCTAGTGTAGTGCAATGAGATATTGTGCTAAATTGTTGTTACAGGAAAAGAGTAAGTTATGATATGATGCCCTACTTTTGAGATGGATTTACTATACCTATTAATAGGTAGTTTGGATTTCCCTTGAGCCACGTTTGTGGAGAGGGTCGGCTGTCATTTTGTAATTCCTATATTTTTATATATAGTTTTAATATATAGTATCTTGAGATAGTTCCCTTCATACAAGGCTTTATGTCTGACCCGCATTTTTTATTTGTCTGCTTACTGTCATGATAACTCTCAGGTACTCGATTGAGTAGTTCGAGAGTCAGGTGCTTTTAGAGATACACTAGCAGAGTGCACAGCTGGAGAAATTTGGTGGTGGGAGTATCGATGTTTTGAGATATATATACTTGTTATTTTATTGTACATGACAAACTTGTTATTTATAAATGAGACTTTTGTATAAGATATTTATTTAAAACTCCGTGCTTTTGGAATTGATGTATTTTGACTATTCTGTGCTGATATTTATTTGTCAGTTGCTTCCACTAGTGCGGTCACTTATATATATTATTTTATCCTTATTCATGTACATTCAATATATTATATGTTTCCATTCCATTGTGAGATCTTATTGATGTCTTGGTTTAGTGTTTTGTTCAAATTTTAATCTGATAATCTGTCTTTTGTTGTATTTGAAAGTAAGGTGGTGTTGTAAGGCGCCAACTTTTAGGTATTATGAAGGGCCGGTCGTTACACGAAGTGTCAAAGTGGCAAGTAGAGTCTTCTTCAACCATTCAAGGGGTATTTGTTAAGTAACTAAACGAGCAATTCCTTGATTGCATTAGGCGGTCTAAATGGGACGGTGAGCATAGGCTTAGCGCTATGATAATGAGGTTGGTACCATAATGTGAGGAGTAGGAGCAGTTTACATAGGTCGATATCGTCATCGGTCCTAAGCAGTCAGTGAAAAGACAAGAGGTACGCCTAAATGAGCTATACCTCTTACTAGTGTAGACCATGTTTAGGACATGCACCGCCTCATAGTTATTTCTTAGTTAGTTTATTGTTAGGAGGCAAGGCTAGATAACCTTTTAATAGTGGTCCTTCAAAATGAGATAGAATATGGCTTAGTGGTTGTAATGCCGTTATTGGCACTACGGGATTTCCTTAGTATGCACGACAGAGAGGACATGATATTGCATTGACGACAAATAATGATGACGTGTAGAGTTATAGATACTTGTAGGGAAAGTATCCTAGTCCAAAGGGAGATCATGGTACTTATATACACACACACATATATATGTATGGAGTTATATACACATTGAGTAGGTAGGGCATATCGTACACATATATAAAGTCAAGACGACTAAGTTTAAAAAGTGGACATAACATGTAATGGAAACAATCAGCATAAACTAGTGTTATGTATAAAGTATGTAATTTACCAGTCATTAGAACGTTATGCTGACCCCTTCCTCATTACAACCCACATGATAGGCTTAGAGGGACATGTACTAGCATAAGGCAGGAATGATGGAAGGACAGATTTCTTATGCATGCTTAGCACTGACAAAGGCACTAGATAATAGAGGTATTAGCCTTGATCAGTAATTGTATGTTTACTTTACTTTGCTATTCCACTGTGAATTTATATCGATAGTGCTTTGATATACTTTTGTCATTTACAAGATACCAACACCAATGATCCATACTTTAGTCGACTTGGATTTTCGACTTAGCAAAAATTCAAGCTCACTAAATTGCAGGTTGTTATAGTAATCCGAGGGAGTTATGCCTATTTACAAATAAGTAAAATGAGCAATCAAACTGGAAGTGGATCTGGTAAAACAGCTAAGGTTCCAAGCGTGAACATTCTAACTTGATTCCGCTGATATCTTCAGGCAAGAGGCTATACTTTAGTTAACCCCAATGGAGGACCCAATGTATAAGTGGTTCTAGCCCCTCCACCTGCTTAGAGTCTCCCAAATCATGTAGGAATTTCGAAAGGTGGAAAGGATTACCTTGGGACTGAATCATTTTTATGTCGTAGATATAACTGAGGAATTATGATTGGCTATTTTCTATAAAGGGTGTAGAGGATGCGATGAATATGCAATTGGCTTCATGGCACTTGCAAGGGGAGGCCTTGAATTGGTGGAATATTGTCATTGCTAAGGTGGACGAGATAGAGATTACTTGGACTGATTTTAAGGAGTTATTTGAAATTAATTTTATATCGAAGGCCAAATGGGGAGTGAATTTGGAGAAGTTCATTCTTTTGGAGCAAGGAGATCGTATTGTCATAGAGTATGTCAATGAGTTCAATCAGCCAACAAAGTATGGTCTAGAACTTATGTAACAATCCGCACCTCAGCGAGCTTGAATTTTTGCTAAATCGAAAACCCAAGTCCACTAGAGTACGAATTGTTGGTGTTGGTATCCTGTAATAACAAAAGCATATTAGAGCACTATCGATATATACTCATAACGGAATAGTAAAGTATAACAAATCATATGGTTACAGACCAAGGATGACACCTTTGAAATCTAGTGCCCTTGTCAGTATCGAGCGTGCATAAGGAAATTTGTCCTTCCACCATTCCTTCCATGTACCAGTACCCGTCCATCTAAAGCTATCATGTGGGTTGTAATGAGAATGGGGTCAAAAAAACATTATGGTGAATGGTAAATTATAGACTTTATACATAACACTACTTTATGTTGATTATCTTCCGTTACATGTTACGTCTATTATTTTACTTAGTAGTCTTGACTCTACGTACACGTATGATATGCCCCATCTACTCGAAGTAGACAATATCTACATATGTCGGTGTGTGTATGTGTGTAGATATAAAAGTATCACGGTCACCCTTTTGACCAAGATACTTTCCCTGCTAGTATCCGTAACTTAGCGCCTCGTTAGGATCCATCGTCAACGCGGTATCACATTCTCGCGATCGTGCATACCAAGCAACTCCCATAGTGTCTGATAACGATGTTATAATTGTTTATCCATATTCTATTCATTTTTGAAAGACCTCCACAAAAGGGTTATCTAGCCTTGCCTCTTAATAATAAACAAACTAGCAAACAACTATAAGGTGGTGCATGTCCGAAATGTAATCTAAACTGGTAGAAGGTGTAGTCCATTTAGTCATAACCCCCGTCTTTCCACTTGCCGTTCAGGACCGATGACGATCTCGACCTATGTAAACAGCTCTTACTCCTCATATATGGTACTAATCTCACTGCCTAGTGCCGAGCCAAGCTCACCGTCCCATTTAGATTGCCTAATGCAATCAAGAATATGTCTATTTGGTTACTTAAAACGTACCCCCTAAAATGCTGAAGCAGACTCTACTTGTCCCTTGACACTTCGACCGCGGCGAACACTCCTATGTTGGTATATTCCTTCACCTATGCACAAATTATAATTCCATGGGTCCTTCATTTAGTGATGTCTTACAGCAGTTCAATGTATACACAACCATTGGTGGCCTCTTTCGGTGGATAGCCTTCTATTGCGTAACATCATTGATTTCGCATCCCAACTCATATTAATGACTTTGTCATTTCTATCTAATCTAAGTTATTGATTAGATTCAATGATTGACACCCGTCATAAACACATACTTAAGGCTTATATAAACTTATTTAATTACTATGCCTCTTATGTTCAACTGCCGTTTTTAGTTATTTTTACACAACATATCATTTAATATAATTTTAATGTCATTTACTGCTTACTGGTAATTCAAATGAATTAATCACCTTTTACTACTTAACTTCTACTTATTACTAGATAATATATTCTACCGTTCCTTATTAACTGTTAATATCTTTCTTTGATTACTATGATCTTCTTACTTACTTATTTCATTGTGTTACACATACTTCATCACCTACTATTTATTTTCTACCTTATCACATATGTTAGATTTTATAATTGAATTATTGTTATTATCTCTGATTATAATACTTTGATTATAGTTAGAGATTTTCTATATTTTAATGTGTTGGAATTACATCCTCAAAAAGGAAATGCTGACACTATAAATTTTCATAACTTATCTAAAAGAGACTTGTGTTAAGTTTGAAATTACAATAAATTATCTTTTCTTTTATTGTTGAAATAGACGGTACAAAATACGGTAAAACATCCTTATTTAGTACATCTCTTTCTTTTAGGCATATTTCTTGTTATTTCAAACGTTACACATTTATTTATTTATAAAACTGGATAATTTATAGAAATTTACGTTGTAACACACTTCATTCCAATGAACTAAAATACAACTTAATTCCCAACCTACTTTATAATAACTTCCAATTCATATTTTCTCACATATATTGTTTAACCAACAAACCTGGAATTACTACACAATTTATTAATTTAGGGACTACTTTTACCCTTATATTCCAGATTCAAATATGTGCAATATTAGATCAAATTTAATCTTTTACAGAATATGTAAGCATGATTTATCAATTGATTAAATGTATATATTCAAGCCTACAACTCCAAAATTACTTTCATGCATATAGGAATATATATATATATATATAAATCCAATATTATATAAAAATATATAATTTCTCACTCACCTTTAAGCTTCTAAATGTCCAGATCTAAACCATGTTATTCCCGTTTGACTCCTTATCGAAATACGTACCGCAAGCATATGCATATTTATTAGAAATGTAGATCCAAGAAGAGATTTGGATTTAATTTTGATTTGGATTTAGATTTACCTCTTCTTTGTAGAATTGATTCACCTCTTATTCTTCTTCTCTTTTATTTTCCGCTATTATCCGCACACACACATACATACATACATACATACATACATACATACATACATACATACATACATACATACATACATATACGTAATACACATACATACAGACATACACACATATATATTTTCCAGAATTTGTGGAAAAAAGAAAATGACAGAGCTTCGCTCTTTGATTCAAAAAATATGAGAAGAAAAGTGAGGGTTTAGGCCTATATTTATAGACACACGAATCAATTTCATCTGTTAGATTTGAACTAATTAATCTAGGTCGTTCAACCAAGGTTTAATCTGTAGCCGCCACCTACACCAGCCGACCGCTAGTGGTCGACCTATTAAGCCTGGGTGTCGACCGGTCACAACGTTTATGTTAAATAATGTATGTTCTTTTCTTTAATTCCTTTTTTCCTTCATTTCATACCATGTTTGTTCTAATCTAATTAATGTTAGTCATACTTGCACGTTAAGTATTTGCTAACGTTAATTAACTTAATTCACTACCATTTATTTCTTGGTTTTCTTTCCTTCAACATTAACATTCTTATTTATTAATGCTTGTTTTAACGTTAATTAGTTCTCATTTATTTATTTTTTATTTTAGCGCTGGTTTAGTTTGATTTAACATTGATCTCCTTTGATTACTTTCTTCTATTCTCTAGTTTGATTAGATTTAACATAGCGTATTACTTAAATAATAATATTTAAGTCTAATGTTTACATTAACGTAAGTTATTGATGCTTATTTACTTCTGCCCCAATTTATTTACTTACACGCTTTCCTAATTAGATTTAATTTGATTATGCGCCCTTAATTGACATTTATATTTAATGTTCACATTTATACTTAATGCCTATTTTAATGTTAAGCTATTAACATTTACTTCCTTAATTGGTTCTAAATTATTTGGGATTTGAAAACTTCAAACGTTAATAACTTTTTTGTTTGAACTCCTATCATAAAACTTTACATATGAAAATTGATCATAAAATCACCACAAACCCAATGGTGTAAGTTTCATAGCCAAATTCTAATATTCAAAAACAGTTCTACTTTTGGGCTTTAATAATTACTTATTAATTAATTTCCGTTTTATATTTACGGGGTGTTACATTCTCTCCCTTAAAAGAATTTCATCTTCGAACTCAAGGACCGAATCATGTAACTAGCCGCAACCAATTTAAACTTTCCAATCGATTAGTGTGCAACCAATTTTGCAGCCAATAGTATATAAGTGCATGGTGTATCATAACATATATGATATGCGTGCTGAATAATACTAAATTGATGCCTCCTATATGATTGCTTTCTTTTAAATCAAATTTGAAAAATATGGTACAAACAACCTATATATATATATATTTTCAGTTCTATATGTATGTAAATTTTGAAAATTAAAATCTTTGTTTTCTTACTCAAATTTTCCCCACGTCTACGAAGGGAAGAATAGTTCAACCAACTTTGCATCCAATTCCTACCATCCAAAATCCTAACACGCCATTTCTAACATCCAAAATTTAGAAAAATCTAGTTTTATAAACCTATAATCTTATTCCCAAAAAGGGTTTAGATGGAGAATTCCATATTTCCATCCTTCTCTTGTGTACCCATTCCTCTGTATCTTGGAACCTTCTCTTTTGCCCCCAGTTCCTTTTCAACTTTTCCAAGTACAATTCACTAAGGAAATTTACTTTTAAAATTTTAAATTAAAGTTATTTTTAAAGAAGATTAGTTTACTTACCGATAAGGTATGGAAAAAGAATTTCTAAGGCTAAAGCAGCTTTTTTCTATAATAACCCGCACTTCCCGACAGACCGATCCAAAGTTTAAGGTAGCATTCGAACTCATGTCATGCCAAAAAATATGAGCTATTAGGTTTTTGAAACATTGTAGAGCGTAACTATAAGGATAAGTTATAATATATTCTACTCTTTCAGATCTCATAGCGGGTACTGGAAAAATAGACATTAAAAAAACAGTCTCCAAAATACTTAATTTCCATATACACTATCATATACACTGTAACCGAAGTACAACATAAGTTTTGCAGACTTTTAATGCAATAAGTAACTGCACGATGAATGAAGAATATGATAACTCCATAGCTCCTTTCTCCATGTAATATGTCCAATCATTGGCTAATTTGTCATCCTGTGGTGGGAAAAATGAAAAGAAGGGGGTAGGTCAGACAAAAGTCTGGTGAATGAATACAGGTTATATAAGGTGATCATGTGCAGCTAAGTTTAATTCTACTCTATGTGTGCTAGGGTGTCCAACAAGTGTTTGTGTATTCCTAGCGTCCATTACCTAGAAATTTCTGTGCAACACATGCCGACACTACAATTTTGTGCAGGCTACTATGAGGATCGAACTAAGAATCGAACCCCAGTGACTAACGATCGACCACCGCTCCTAGTGCTACTCATCATGGAAATACCACTACTAGGCTATATGGGAACAAATTATCCATAACTATAACTACACGTAACCCAACTATGCATTGAGGAGGAACCATAAATTTTGACTCGTCGGGGTGTCTCATCGTCTGCATCCCTATCTACCTCTTGATCATAGCATACGTCTCTTATTGCATGCTCAGGGATCCAACGTCTGAACTGTACCATGTCATATCAGTCTCCCTGCGTACCCGGACTCCTATTGTGCTGGGCCATACTTCATCAAGCATCATCACTAGTGTTGCATATTCACCATAGAACCTCATGTGAGTGACATTTGCGATAAAAATTGCCCCAGTCAAATAATCGACCTTTCATCAGGTAAAGAACATTTAGCTAACACTGTAACGTCCTAGCGTCATCTCCTAGGGAACTAGCTTCCCTGCAGCTCTTGACATGCATACAAATAGCCTCAAATAGGCTCAACGATAGTTAATGTTTATATTTATTTTTACTATTAACCCGGGCCTTAGGCTAAGGTTCAGGTTGTGTGTTTCAAGTGACAACCGTTCGACCGCAACATCCTAATCGGTCAACTGCTCAGGATGAGGGTCGACCGATCGCAATTCAATAATTAGGTGTTTTCCAGTTTTCTGATTTTAATTAGGCATAATGTTTGTTGACTACTACAACATTTGTTCATTACAACATTTACACTATGCAATTAAATTTAATGACCAGTTAATATTTCTAAATTTCATAAATTTATAGAATTTCAATTTCAGTTGTTTAATCTAGGGTTTACAATTCAATAATAGAGGGGTGTACCAGCATTAAACATCATGTTTATCAAATTACAGTGTCTTCAATTTCTACCCTAGATTATAGGTTTAAATTTAGAATTATATATTTAGAATTTGATTTTCTAACATCCTATATTAGATAGAATATAGTAAATTTAATTGTAAATAATCATTTAATTAAACCTATTTCTACTCACTTTATATCCAAACTTATCCAACACGCTCCGCTAAAGAATCACCATTCGTAAGTTAGCTTCTCCTCGATCCGATTGGTAGTAGTTTGATTTTAATTTGATTTTGAAGAATTTTTAGTTTTGGAGGAGAAGTTATATTTCGGCAAAGTTTCAGTACAATAATGTAACACCCCTAATTTTTGATAACATTATTCAGAAGATTTAATAAGATAAATTTAATAGAATAATGTAAATAATTAGGGTGATAAGGGGATTGAGATTTTAAAATCAATTAAGGATCGTGCTTAATTATTTATATGGGCTTAAGAATGGCTTATTGGCTAATTAATTTACACAAGGGCTTATTAGGAAACAGCCGCACCTTATTACCATAACCCTTATAATCCATGTTTCATTCTTTCTCACGTTCATTTTACAAAATAAAAAACATAAACAGAAGAAGAGAAAAGCCGGCCATTAGGAGAAAAGAGGAAAAAATCAATTTAAAGCTTAGGATTCAAGCTAAGGGAAATTAATCTCAATCAAATCTCAAAGTCCTTAACCTAATCAAAGTGAATAATAATATAAATCATCTCTATTTTGTTTTATGATCTTTTTTTTCGGCTTTAAGATTGAGTCCATTATTATGAGGATTTTTGATTGATGATATGCTTGGATTTGGACATGTTGGATTCAAATAAAATAATTTGATAATTATTTTACATGGTTTTAAGGGTAAAACTGATTACAATGTTTTTCGTATGCTATGAGAAAATTTTATGTTATGTAAAAGATGATTTTAGAGGTGGCTTTTAATTTTTATAATTTTCCAAGCTATGGAAAATTTATTATGAATTTCCAAAGGAAAATATGAATAATTGGGTTTAGAAATTTATTTCGATTATTATATGAACAATTTGGGTCTGGAATTTTTGTATATTAGATAACATATTGAAAGTGAATTTTTGTAATTTTTGGGGATTTTTCCTAGTAATTTACTATGGAAATAAAATTATTTTAGATGAAGGACTTAATTGTTTATTTGGTTTTGCTTAATGGAAGGGCTTATTTGTTAACTTAATCCATGTTTAGATCTGAAATTATGCAGTAGTTATTTTGTAAAGAATTTGAAAAGTAATGGCAACAAATCAAATGTTTACAAATAGGCAGGTTAGTAATAAAGTATTTTCTTTAATTGGCATTAAATCAGTCTTTACCTAGAAAAGTGGGTTCCGCCTCTTTTAGAAGTCATCTTTTGACCCTATGCTTCCGCCTTCATCTAAGTCGAAACCTACCAAGTTGAAAACAAATAAGCCAAAACCAATATGCAAGGTATTACAATGTTGGTACTTAGTGGATGGGAGAAGGGCGGAAAGCATGGTGTCGAAACATAGCTTTCGATGGGGCCGAAACCTTTGTGTGTTAATTTCTACAGAAATACGCTTTCCTGTCTTACTAAACATTTTCGAAGGAGTCGAAATATATGCTTTTGAAAGGGTCTTCTAAGTAGCTTTTGAAGAGAGTTGTCATCATTTAGTTTAAAAGTATAAGCTTTCGGATGAGCTTCTTTATTTATAGAACAATACTTTCGAAAAGGGTAGTTTCGACCCAGTAGAAATCCCACGGTCGTTCTTTTGCCTTTCGAATGTATTGAAGTCATCAATGCTTTCGAAAGATGGCTTTTTTTTGTACTTGTACTAAGCCACTTCCTAAAAGCTTTTGAAAAGATTCAAGGGTTTCGAAGGCAATGGCTTCGAAAGAGGTTTCGAGGCTATCCTTCATATGTTTTACTTAAATGTTTTGAGCTTTCGAAAGGATCATGTCAAAGCCATCTATTTTTCCCCAAATTCTTTTTAATGATTTCGAAAGGGGTACTTTCAAATGGTTTCAAAGATATGCTCCTATAATAGAATTGTTTCACTTTAATACATTCGAAAGGTTTCGAAAGTAAGGTTTTAAAATGTTTCAAAAGGTAGGTGCCTGTAGTTTTGGAAAGAAGATTTGAATGCTTTCGAAAGAAAGTTTTCCAGTGGTTTCGAAAGTAAAGATTAAAGGTTTCGAAAACCTTAGTTTTCAAACCAAAGAACCCAATCTCAATTTTTAAAGGAAATCATGGCATAATAAAAGAGATTTGAAATGATTTTAAGTATAAAGTTTTTGAAGAAGATTTCCTTGATTAATAGGTTAGGGATTAACCAAGTTTTATATAAAATGATTTCAAGGATATTAAACCATAGATGTTGGTATTATTAAGTTATTATGTTGACTTCTTCACATATATATTCACATTGTAGTGGACCCATAACTGTATTTTAGGAAAGGGCAGAATAACCATCTAGGTTGACCCAGTAGTGAATAATTAACTCCTGAATGAGTATAATTGCATCCAGGAGGTCAGATAGACCAGAATGTGGGATGCTTAAATATTGATTAAAGAAGTTGTCAGGTAGACAGGTTCGTTGTAAACCCATGAAAACTATATATAGGGCAGAAGATAACAGCTTTATAGTAGACCCGTGAAAATTATGATTAGAAAGTGTATTGGCAGGGGCCAATAGTTTGTAGTGAACACATGAAAACTATATCCGGATTAAGTAATTGATCGATGTCAATAGGTTCCTAGTCAACCTTTGAAAACTAAGATAAGAGGGAAATTATTGGAGATACCAATAGGTTCGGGGAGAACCCATGAAACAATGAAGTTATTGGCAGTGGCCAATAGGTTTTTAGTGATACCATGAAAACTATGAAACCGAACAGAGAGTCTATAAGTGTTAAATAGGTCAATAATCAACCCCTAAAAGCAATTAGATTAATAACGACTCTAGAAACTATAACTGAGGACAGATAGTCACAAATGAATGGGGATGGGTAATCAAGAATTGGTTTACTTATTTGCATACCATCATACTATTTTGAAACATGATATATTAACCATTGTGGATGAAGAAGCATAGTATATGGTTTTATAAAGTTTTAGGATACTAGTAAAGGGAAAACCCATTCCGCTAAGTGACGTGGTCTCACTAGTTATCTAAATGGTTTGAGTTGGTAGATTATTATTCAAACCAGGCTTTATGTCTAACTCAAAGTTTATGTTTTCCCCTTAAACTCTTGGGTGCTCAATTGATTTTGAGTAGTTTGAGAGTTGATATTTTTCGGTAGCTCTTTAGACGAAAAAGCTTCCGGAGATGTGCGGGAGGTCTGATAGCTATTTATAGTTCTTTTAAATTTTGATTCCGCTATGTTTTATTGTACAAGATAATTTGTTTAATTGCCTAGTTATATACTCTGATCATCCATGGGGTATCTTCATATATCGCTCTTGGCGTATTTTATAATAATTATATTTTCTATAAACATGGTTAACGATTGTGGGATTATGTAATGAATTTGAAATACTCTAAAATGGAATGAGAAAGTTGTTTTTTGATTTTCAATTTTTTCCATATCCATGTGTTTCTATGATATCAATTTATCTAACATTACGGTATTTGGTCGCCGAGGATTAATAACTTTGGATGACTATAACATCCATAGCCGTTAGTTTTGGGCCTATATGTGAGGGAAGTTACAAGTTGGTATCAGAGCATAGGTCTATTAATAAAAGAAATTTAAATCTAAAAGATTTTCAAACATATCCAATGAATTAGAAAATAAGATTTGGGTTTGGGTTAATGTTATAGTAACGTTCTTGTATTTGGTGTGTATGTGTGTGTATATATATATAAGTATGTATTCCTCTCTCTCTTAGACCATTCTTCTATATCTTACTAAGGCTCGTATGCAGACTTACGAAAAAGAAGATATGTAGACAGGAAACGGAAGAGGAAATCTTGGTGGAGGAAGCACCACAACCAACAGAAATGTTCGACCCATTAGGAGGAACCCGAGTCGACAGGCTAATGCTAACCAAAGTGCAAATGCTAATGTGGGTGTTGGAAATCCATCAGTGGATACGGGGACAATGTATTAGTTTTTCATTAATATGATGCAAGCTGGAGCTGCTGCTAGAGTTGCAGGGAATGTTGGAAGAGCTAATCCTGTGGCTCTAATTGGGAATAATTATGGTAAGCTGAGCAGAGACAACACCAGTCTTGGTGGGAAACCATTTATGGGAACAAAGGATGATATAGAAGTTGAGAATTGGATGTTGCACTGTGAGAGAATCTTCATTGATTTGGGTTTGGATAATGAGCAGAAGAGGAGGCTGGTTTCTATGCAGTTGCAAGGGGCAGCACTTCATTGGTGGAACAGTGTTACTACCGGAGTTCCGGAGGAGGAATTGACTTGGGCATATTTTAGAAGGAGATTTGAATAGGGTTTTTATCTGAAATTGCTAAGTCAGCGTTGATGAGAAAGTTTATGGATTTGTAGCAGGGTGAGATGTCAGTAATCGAGTATGCTACTAAGTTTGACGAGTTGTCCCGATATGGTTATGCTACTATAGACACCATCATCAGAAGGAATGAGAGGTTCTTTTGGGGATTGAGGCCTGAGATTGCCAGTGCGACCCTGACACATATCCGTGATCCTTGTAATGTGGTTATGGAGATGGAAATCCTACGTGAGGAGATGCCTTCTATTTGTGCTAGAGAAAAGCCAGTTGAAACCCAGGGTTTTTAGGGAAAGAAGAGAAAGTTCTTTAAGAAGAAGAGAGCCCAGAAGGGAAAGGCTGCGAAGAAGGCAAAGGATGATTTAGTTTGCTTCAAGTGTGATAAGAAAGGTCATTATGCTCATGAATGCCGGTCAGGCAAGGGGAAGAAGGCTGTAGAAAAGAAGAATGCGAAGTGCTTTAATTATGACCAAGTTGGGAATTATAAGAATCAGTGTTCAGAACCAGTCCGGGCAGACAAGAGAAAGGTTTTTGCTTTTGGACTATTATTTGCTAGACCAACTTTAGCTGAAAAAGGAAGACCATGATGGAAGGCATGTTTTTGATTCAGAGTATTCTAGTTAGGATACTATTTGATACCAATGCATCACATTCATTTATATCTCAGAATTTGGTTGATAGGTTACGCTTAGAACCCACATACCTTATTACTTCCTTAAGGGTTGTGAATCGAAAAGGAGGGTATGCAACTATAGGGATGAGATGTGACCAGTTAGAACTAGAATTGTTAGGTTATAAGTTTTCATGCAGCCTGTATGATTTCTTTTTCGTAGATTTTGGAATCATTTTGGGTATGGGTTGGTTGAGTAAGTACGAGGCTAGGATATTTTGCCAGGATGGGGAGATATCACTAAGACACCCTGATAGTCATAATCGAATCATATTCTCAGTGGAGAATTCTGACCGGAGTGTTGTGCTTTATTAACTGTTATTGAAGTAGGAGAAGGGTTAAGTTAGGTTCGAGTAGCAAAAGAGTTTGCAGATGTCTTTGAGCCTGTTACAGGACTACCACCGAAATGTGCTGTTGAGTTTCGAATAGATCTTATGCTAAGAGCCGAATCTATGAGTAGACCACCTAGTAGGATGACACCAACAGTGTTGAAGGAATTAAAGGTGCAGCTAGTGGATCTAGAAGGAAGGAATTTCATTAGACCAAGCAGTTCGACTTGGGCAGCGATTGTGGTGTTCGTGAAGAAACCAGATGGGTCATTGAGGATGTGTATCGACTATCATAAGTTGAATGAGAGGACGATTAAGAATAAGTATCCTTTGCCGAGAATTGATGATTTATTTGATCAGTTGTGTGGAGCCAGAGTATTTTCCCAGTTGGATTTGACAACAAGTTTCCATCAGTTAAGGGTGGAAGAGGGCAGTATTCCATTGACAACATTTCGGACTAGGTATGCTTCGTATGAGTGGTTAGCAATGCCATTCGGGTTAACGAATACACCTGCTTTCTTCGCATATTTGATGAACCGAGTTTTCTGAGAGTACTTGGATAGGTTCATGTTGGTGTTTATAGACGACATTTTAGTGTACTTTAAGGATGAAAGAGATCATGAGAATCATCATAAATTAGTGCTTGAGATGCTGAGGCAGCATCAGCTCAAGGCCAAGTTCTCCAAGTGTCATTTTTGGAAGAAAGAGAATAAGTTTCTGAAGGTGACTACTATGCCGTATAACTAATACTGTATGGCTAAATATCACTTAGGATCGTGTAATATGGAATGTATTATAATCTAAATGGGGAAACAGATAATAATAGTAAAGTAAATAAGAATAAGCACACCAGGAGTTTTTATACTGGTTCGAACTTCCCGTTCTACGTCCAGTCCTAGACTTCCCTCTGGAATTTCTCACAATAACCCCTCATTTAACCCGGAGGAATAGGTATACAACACCTGAGCAACCGATCAGGATTTTTCCGCCTCTAACAACCGAAAGAGGACTTTACCCGCCTGAACAATCGAACATGACTTCAACAGTTTCAATAAAATTGCTTTGACACTTTGTGTTCTTGATAACACTGATTTGTCTTTGATAGTACAACCTTCCTATAATCTTTTCCTCAAGTATATATGTGTGTGTAAAGATTTAGAAAGGAGAATATTGCTTTGAATCGAAGAATAAGTTAATTGATTCAGAGATTCAAGCAATATATGTAAGTTGTGATTACTTTGTAGTATGCAAAGATAGTAGAGAGTATGATCAGAAAGCAAATTGAAATTTGGTGATTTGTGAAGTGAATCTTATGTGTTTATATAGTGGATAAACAACTGCAACCATTCACAAAGAGTTTTAACCAAAGGAAGCAGGCATAACTCTTCAAATTGGATCATATCTCTTGGCAAATGGAAGTGTCTGTTCAGAAAAATAACTGTTGGAAAAGTTCAATCGACTGACCCAAAACGACCAATCAACTGAATATTCAAAGTTGATGCAAAACAGAGTGTATATGTACAATTGAGCAGGTTCAGTCGACTGGTCATTTTTGTTCAGTCGACTGACCTTGAAAATATAAACGTGTATACATATGTGCACAAGTTCAATAGGCTGTTTATAAATATTCAGTCAACTGGTCGATTTTGCTCAGTCGACTGAATTCTGTTAATAATCACCATAGCTCATTTGGTTAGAGCACTTGCCTTCTAAACTAGTGACCCGGGTTCTAGCCCCGCTCCATGCATTTTTTGAAATCTTGATTTTGATTAAAATATGCATGCAAGTTTATTTGAATGTGAATGATGATTCTTGAGGAAAGATTTTAACAAAGCACTAAACTAGACTCTATATACATATTTGATGACTCTTGTTAAAATATATAACTATATGAACCATACTTTCAGTCGTTGAGTCTGGATGTTGTCGTAGTCGTAGATTCGTGAATTGTTGTGTCTTGTCAGCTATCAAAACCTATGATCCAACATTCTCCCCCTTTTTGATGATGACAAATCCATTTGCTACGGACGAATCTTCAACAAGCTTTGTTGACTTATATCTCCCCCTGAATATATTCCTGTAATTGTGCTATAGATTTCTCCCCCTGAATCTATGCTATATATTCCTGTAAATAATTAATCTTTTCTCCCCCTTAATCTATGCTTGCATCGTTTATTCCTGCAAATAGTGTTAGAGCAATATCTTTCTCCCCCTTTGTCATTGACAAAAAAGGAGAGTTTATATGATGACATAAATTATATTCCACATAAGCGTTAACATAGAACAATATAAAACAAAATAACTACTACTTATAATATAAGGTATCAAAAAAAAAATTTAACATTTAAAGCATGTGATACCCAAGGTTCATATAATTTCCTAATTTTTAGGAAACCATACCCATTTGGGTGTGGTTGAACCTTTATAAATATAATTTTCATTATTAATTACCATATCAAAATAATCATCAATGTATTTTTCTCTATATTTCCAATTAACAGGAACCCAAATACTTATATAATTTTTATTCATATTTCCCGTCAATGATTTTGTACTTCTAGAGAAGTTATAAACATTATTGGTCATAGCAGTATTTGAATTTCTATTAAAATTGGATTTAGACTTTACTCGAAATTTATTACTAACACTAACATTTTTACTATACATGAAAGCGTATCTAGTGCAATTTCTACGATTAGTTTTATCATATCCTACACCACTTTTATCATGTAAAGGTCTAGAACTAGATAAATTCATGTTTAAATTGTTTTGACCTTTATTAAATTTTGTGACTTTAGTGTTAAGTTTATCAAATTTAGCTTTAAAGTCACAATTATTATTTTCAAAAGAAATATCACTGTTTTTAAACTTATTTTTAAACTTTCCAGATTTCTTTAGATTTTCAATTTTCTTATATCCTAGTCCCATTTTATTTGATGTAGACCAAGAATTTTCTATTATTATGGAAAGATTTTCTCGTCCTTTATTAAAGTTAGAAATATTTTTATTAATATCTTCTAACTTAGTTTTGAGAATAGATTTTTCTAACTCTAATACTTTAGTGTTAGATTTTAAATCATTAATTTCTGCAGATAAATCATCATTTTTATTTCTCTGAAATTCTAATCCCTGAGTTATCATAGAAAGTTGAGATGTTAAATTAGAATTAGATTCTTGAGATATTTCAAGTTCTTCTTCTAGAATTTTCTTTTCATCTCTTAGCATACTAATTCTAATTCAGATCTATTTAATTTTCCTTGTAACTCCTTTTTTTGCTTTTTAGTTTGTTTTACAAATTCCACTAGTTCTGAATTAATTTCAACCAAATCTTCAAAACTTAGTTCACTTACATCATCACTTGTAGCCATGAAGCATACATTTGCTTGCTCTGTGTCACTGTCGCTCTCCGATGATGAAGAATCTGAATCATTCCATGTTACTGAAAATGCTTTCTTCTTGAATTTGTTCTTCTTGAATTTGTTCTTCTTGAGTTTATTTTTCTGTTTCTCTGGACAATCTTTCTTCATATGACGCTTTTTATGACATTCATAACATTCTAGGACAGAAGATGATGGTTTACTGCAATTATTGCTGTTGCTAGAGTTATTTTTGTAACTCCTGAACTTGTTATTCTTTTTGAATTTCAAAAACTTTTTGAAATTTTTAGCAATAAGTGCCATATCCTCTTCATCTGAATAAGAATCATTTTCTTCTGCTTGAAATGCTAGATTCTTCTTATCCTGTGCTTGGACTTTCTTTGCCTGCAAATTCACTTCATATGACATTAGATTTCCTATTAACTCTTCTGGTTTCATAGTGGAAAGATCGTTTGCTTCTTCAATAGCTAAGACCTTTCTTTCCCATTCATCCATTAAAGAGTTTAGGATTTTTGATACTATATCAAAGTCAGTAAATTTTTCTCCTAGTGCCAATAGAGAGTGATATATATCTTGAAATCTAAAGTACATGTCATTTATACTTTCGTTTGATTTCATTTTGAATTTTTGAAACTGATTTTTCAACATAGAAATTTTGCTTTGTTTTACTTTGTTAGTTCCTTCATGAGTTACTTTTAGAGTTCTCCATATCTCATAAGCAGTTGTACACATACTGACTCTATTAAACTCATTTTTATCTAATGCACAGAATAACATATTCATAGCTTTAGCGTTTGAAGTAGCATCGGTTTTTTGGTGAAGTAGTCCAAGTTGAAAAATCTTCTATTGGCATGGTATACACTTTTTGGGTAATATTCCAAGTTTCAAAACCATTAGCTTACATATATATTCTCATTCTAGTTGACTAATAATTATAATTCATGTCATTGAATAGTGGTGGTCGTGTAGTGGATTGACCTTAAATAAAACTAGTGTTAGTGACAGTGCTTGTGCTGGTATTGTTTTCCTTATTAGCAAAAAAAATTATCAAATAACTATGTAACGGTTATAAGATGCCGAGCTCTGATACCAAATGAAGGTGACTAAAGTGCCGTATAACAAATACTTTGTGGCAAGATATCACTTAGGATCGTGTAATATGGAATGTATTATAATCTAAATGCGGAAACAGATAATAATAGTAAAGTAAATAAGAATAAGCACACCAGGAGTTTTTATACTGGTTCGAACTTCCCGTTCTACGTCTAGTCCCAGACTTCCCTCTGGAATTTTTCACAATAACCCCTCACTTAACCCGGAGGAATAGGTATACAACACATGAGCAACCGATCAGGATTTTTCCGCCTCTAACAACCGAAAGAGGACTTTACCCTCCTGAACAACCGAACAGGACTTCAACAGTTTCAATAAAATTGCTTTGACACTTTGTGTTCTTGATAACACTGATTTGTCTTTGATAGTACAACCTTCCTATAATCTTTTCCTCAAGTATATATGTGTGTGTAAAGATTTGGAAAGGAGAATATTGCTTTGAATCGAAGAATAAGTTAATTGATTCAGAGATTCAAGCAATATATGTAAGTTGTGATTGCTTTGTAGTATGCAGAGATAGTAGAGAGTATGATCAAAAAGAAAATTGAAATTCGATGATTTGTGAAGTGAATCTTATGTGTTTATATAGTGGATAAACAATTGCAACCATTCACGAAGAGTTTTGACCAAAGGAAGCAGGCATAACTCTTCAAATTGGATCATATCTCTTGGCAAATGGAAGTGTCTGTTCAGAAAAATAGCTGTTGGAAAAGTTCAGTCGATTGACCCAAAACGACCAGTCAACTGAATATTCAAAGTTGATGCAAAACAGAGTGTATCTGTACAACTGAGAAGGTTCAGTCGACTGGTCATTTTTGGTCAGTCGACTGACCTTGAAAATATAAACGTGTATACATATGTGCATAAGTTCAATAGGCTGTTTATAGATATTCAGTCGACTTGGTTGATTTTGTTCAGTCGACTGAATCCTATTGATAATCACCATAGCTCATTTAGTTAGAGCACTTGCCTTCTAAACTAGTGACCCAGGTTCGAGCCCCACTCCATGCATTTTTTGAAAACTTATTTTTGATTAAAATACGCATGCAATTTTATTTGAATGTGATTGATGATTCTTGAGGAAAGATTTTAACAAAACACTAAACTAGACTCTATATACATATTTGATGACTCTTGTTAAAATATATAACTATATGAACCATACTTTCAGTCGTTGAGTCCGGATGTTGTCGTAGTCGTAGATTCGTGAATTGTTGTGTCTTGTCAGCAATCAAAACCTATGATCCAACAGGTTCTTGGTCATGTGGCTTAAGAGAAAGGGTTGTCAGTCGATCCAGATAAGATCGAAGCTGTTAATAATTGGAAGAGACCATAAACGGTGACTAAGATTAGAAGTTTCCTAGGACTTGCTGGCTATTACTTGAGATTCATCAAGGATTTCTCACGGAAAGGAGGACCTTTAACTAAGCTAACCAAGAAGGATAAGAAGTATGTCTGGTCCAACAAATGTGAGGAAGCATTCCTTAAGTTAAATCATATGTTGACTAACGCACCAGTATTAAAATTTCCAGATGGAAACCAATGGTTGGTGGTGTATACTGATGCATGTTGTACTGGATTAGGAGCTGTGTTGATGCAGAAGGGTAAAGTTATTGCCTACGCTTCACGACAGCTTAGACCTCATGAAGTGAGGTATCCTACTCATGATTTGGAGTTGGCTGCAACAAGCTTCACATTGATGATTTGGAAGCATTATCTCTTAGGAGAGAGATTTGAGCTATACATAGGTCATAATCCTTAAGGTATTTATTATCTCAGAATAAGTTGAATATAAGACAGCAGAGTTGGCTGGAGTTTTTAGCTGCTTATGATTTTGGTATAGAGTATACCCCAGGGAAAGGAAATAAAGTAGTGGATGCTCTTAGCAGAGGACATCATATTGTGGTGTTAACTATATTGGAAGAATGGAAAGATTTAGAAGCTTTGACTACTTGTAGTATGTAGTTAAGCTCGACTGCTAGTTCTTGTCAGAGCACCGCCATGTTCTGTTTAGATGTTTGACTAGTGTTGATCAAAAGGATTGCTTCTAAATGGAAAGTGGATCCAGTGTTAGCCGAGAAGATAGAAGGCTTGAGGTGGGATCAGAGATCGATGATCTAAAGGATTTTAGTCTTGACCAGAGAGGACGGTTAAGATAGAAGGAATGATTGTGTGTTCCGAATGTTGAGAACTTAAGGAAAGAAGTTCTGGGAGAATGTCATCAATCCAAGTTTAGGATTCTTCTTGGAGAGACCAAGATGTATCAAGATATGAAGATGAGCTTCTATTGGGAAGGTATGAAGAGGGATGTTGGCTTGTGGGTTAGGCAGTGTGCAAACTGTCAACAAGTGAAAGCCGAACATCAAAATGCAAGTGGGTTGCTTCAACCTTTAGAGATTCCAGTTTCGAAATGGGATTCGATATCCATGGATTTTTTAGACGGATTGCCAAGGTCAAACAGTGGAAATGAAAGTATATGGGTCATAGTGGACAGGCTGACCAAGAGTGCCCATTTCATTCTAGTTAAGTCAACCAGGACGACACCTATTTTAGCTAAGTTGTTCATGAAGAACATAGTTAGAATACATGAAATTCCTAGTAGTATAGTCAATGACAGGGATTCTTTGTTCACTAGAGAATTCTGGAAAAGTCTACAGGATGTACTAGGTACAGAGCTTAAGATGAGTTCTGCATAGCACCCTCAAACGGATGGGCAGACAGATAGAGTTAATAAGGTATTCGAGGATTTATTGAGAGCTTATGTATTGTACTCTGGTGGATCTTGGAAAGATCACCTACACTTAGTGGAGTTTTCCTATAATAATAGTTATCAGACTAGTATAGGAATGCCGCCTTTTGAAGCTTTGTATGGAAGGCCATGCAAATCGCCAGCATGTTGGTTGGAGACTGAAGACAGATTAGTCTTAGGTCCAGATCTAGTTAGAGAGGCAATAGAGAAGATTTTGTTGATCCGAGAAAGGATGAAGGAAGCTCGGTTTAGAAAGAAGAGTTACGCAGATAAGATGCATAAAGACCTAGAATTCTCAGTAGGAGATAAGGTTTTCATTACACTATCACCAATGAACGATGTGGTACGATTTGGAAAGTCATCGAAACTAGCAGTGAGATATGTTGGTCCATTCCAGATTACAGAGAGGATTGGAAAGCTCGCATATATGGTAGAGTTGCCGAGTAGTACGGAAGGTGTCCATAATGTATTTCATGTGTCTCATCTTCGCAAGTATGTGCATGATCCAGAGACTACTATTCCTCCAACAGGATTGGAAGATTTGATAGTAGAGCCTAATTTGACTTTTGTTCAATAACCAGTTTGGGTTGTAGCGAGAGATGAGAAATGATTGAGGAACAAGACAGTCAAGTTGGTGAAAGTTCAGTGGAGCGACAACGAGAATGACTGTACTTGGGAGACAGAAGGCAGGATTGGAGATACTTATCCTGATCTGCTTTGAAGGTATGTCTATATTAGTTCTATGTAGATAGTTGCTAGTCAGGTAGGCTAGTGTGGTTATTAGGAGTTGTTACAAATGGTTACAATGTTTAGTATTTAGTCCTTAATGAATGTCGAGGAGGAAATTCTTTAAGGAGGGGACCCTGTAACACACCTAATTTTTGATAACATCATTCAGGAGATTTAATTAGATAAATTAAATAGAATAATGTAAATAATTAGAGTGATAAGGGAATTGATATTTTAAAATAAATTAACGGTCGTGCTTAATTATTTAAATGGACTTAAGAATGGCTTGTAGGCTAATTAATTTACACAAGGGCTTATTAGGAAATAGCCACACCTTATTACCATAACCCTTATAACCCACGTTTTATTCTTTCTCAAGTTCATTTTAAAAAATAAAAAAGGTATACAAAAGAAGAGCAAAGCCGACCATTAGGAGAAAAGAGGAGAAAATCAATTTAAAGCTAAGGATTCACGCTAGGGGAAATTAATCTCAAGCAAATCTCAAAGTCCATATCCTAATCAATGTGAATAACAATCTAAATCATCTCTATTTTGTTTTATGATCATTTTTTTGGGTTTAAGATTGAATCCATTATCATGATGATTTTTGATTGATGATATGCTTGGATTTGGACATGTTGGATTCAAACAAAATAATTTGATAATTATTTTACATGGTTTTAAGGGTAAAACTGATTATAATGATTTTCGTATGCTATGAGAAAATTTTATGTTATGTAAAACATAATTTTAGAGAGGGTTTTAATTTTTTTAATTTTTCAAGCTATGGAAAATTTATTATGAATTTCCAAAGGAAAATATGAATAATTGGGTTTAGAAATTTATTTCGATTATTATATGAAGAATTTGAATCTAGAATTTTTATATGTTAGATAACATATTGAAAGTGAATTTCTGTAATTTTTGGGTATTATTCCTAAGTAATTTCCTATGGAAATAAAATTATTTTAGATGAACGACTTAATTATTTATTTGGTTTTGCTTAATGGAAGGGCTTATTTGTTAAATTAATCCATGTTTAGATCTGAAATTATGCAACAGTTATTTTGTAAAGAATTTGAAAAGTTATGACAGCTAATCAAATGTTTACAAATAGGCAGGTTAGTTATAAAGTATTTGCTTCAACTGGCGTTAAATCAGTCTTTACCCAGAAAAGTGGGTTGGCCTCTTTTAGAAGTCATCTTTTGACCCTATGCTTCCGCCTTCATCTAAGTCAAAACTTACCAGGCCGAAACCAGATAAGCCAAAACCAATACGCAAGGTATCACAATGTTGGTATGTAGTGGAATGGAGAAGGGCAGAAGGCCTGGTGTCGAAACATAGCTTTCGATGGGGCCGAAACCTTTGTGTTATTTTCTAAAGAAATGTGCTTGCTTGTTTTACTAAATATTTTCAAAGGAGTCGAAACCTATGCTTTAGAAAGGGTCTTCTATGTAGTTTTGAAGAGAGTTGCCATCATTTAGTTTAAAAGTATAGGCTTTTGAATGAGCTCCTTTATTTATAGAACAATGCTTTCGAAAAGGGTGGTTTCGAACCCAGTCGAAACCCTGCTTTTGCCTTTCGAATGTATTGAAGTCATCAATGCTTTAAGAAAGGTAGCTTTGTTTTATACCTATATAAGCCACTTCCTAAAAGCTTTCGAAATGATTCAAGGGTTTTGAAGGAAATGGCTTCGAAATGGGTTTCGAAGCTATCCTTCAAATGTTTTACTTAAATGTTATGAGCTTTCAAAGGATGGTGTCGAAACCATCTATTTTCCCCCAAACTCTTTTTAATGGTTTCGAAAGGGGTACTTTCGCTTGTATTCACTTAGACTCAATAACATATATTTTAAAGTAAACCCAATGGTTTCGAAAGGGGAACTTTCAAATGGTTTCAAAAATATGCTCCTATAATAGAATTGTTTCACTTTAAAACATTCGAAATGGTTTCGAAAGTAAGGTTTTAAAGTATTTCGAAAGGCATGTGCCTAGAGTTTTGAAAAGAAGATTTGAATGCTTTCGAAAGAAAGTTTTCTAATGGTTTGAAAGTAAAGATTAAAGGTTTCAAAAGCCTTTGTTTTCAAAACAAAGAACCCAAACTCAATTTTTAAAGGAAAACCATGGCATAATAAAAGATATTTGAAATGATTTTAAGTATAGAGTTTTTGAAGAAGCTTTCCTTGATTAATATGTTAAAGAGATTAGCCAAGTTTTACATAAAATAATTTCAAGGATATTAAACCACAAGTGTTGGTATTATTAGGTTATTATGTTTACTTCTTCATATATGTGTGTATATATATATATATATATATATTCACATTGTAGTGGATCCATAACTGTATTTGGAAAAGTGCAGAATAACCAGCTAGGTTGACCCAGTGCTAAATATAAATTGAATTAACTTCGTAATGAGTAGAATTGCATCCAGGAGGTTAGATAGACCATAATATAGGATGTTTAAATATTATTTAAAGAAGTTGTCAGGTAGATAGTTTCATAGTAAACCCATGAAAAATATGCATAGGAAAGTTATTGGTAGAAGCCAATAGGTTCATAGTAAACCTATGAAAACTATGATTAGAAAGAGTATTGGCGGAGCCAATAGGTTTGCAGTGAACCCATGAAAACTATATCCTGATTAAGTTATTGACAGATGTAAATAGGTTTTTACTCAATCCATGAAAACTACGATAAGAGGGAAGTTATTGGAGATACCAATTGGTTTTGGGAGAACCTGGGAAACAATGAAGTTATTGGCAGGGGCCGATAGAGTCTTAGTGATCCTATGAAAACTATGAAACCGGGAAGGGAGTCCATAAGTGTTAAACAGGTTAATAGTCAGCCCATGAAAACTATTAGGTTAATAGTGACCCTAGAAAGTATAACTGAGACAGATAGTCACAAATGAATGGGGATGGATAATCCAGAATTGATTTACCTATTTACATATCATAACATTATTTTGAAATGTTATATTTTAACCATTGTGGATGCATGAGCATAGTATATGGTTTTATGAAGTTTTAGGATAATAGTGAGGGGAAAACTCGTTCCGCCAAGCGGCGTGTTCTCACTAGATATCTAAATGGTTTGAGATGGTAAATTATTATTCATACCGGGTTTTATATCTGACTCGAAGTATATGTTTTCCCCTTAAACTCTCGGGTGCTTAATTGATTTTGAGTAGTTTGGGAGTTGAGGTTTTCAGGTAGCTCTTTAGACGAATAAGCTTCCGAAGACGTGCATGAGGCTTGATAGCTATTTAGAGTTCTTTTCTGTTTTGATTCCACTATGTTTTGTTGCAAAGGAAAAATTGTTTAATCGCCTAGTTATATACTCTGATCATTCAAGGGGGCATCTTCATATGTCGCTCTCAGCGTATGTTATACTAATTATATTTTCTCTGAACGTGGTTAACGATTGTGAGATTTTGTAATGAATTTGAAATACTTCGAAATGGAATGAGAAAGTTGTTTGTTGATTTCAAATTTTTTCCTGATCCATGTGTTTCTGTTATGTCAAGTATCTAACATTACCGTATTTGGTCGCCGAGGATTAATAACTATGGATGAATGCAGCATCCGTAGCCGTTAGTTTTGGGCCTCCAAGTGGGGGATGTTACAAGTAAGTTATCTAGTGATTTTAGTATTAGCCGAGGTTTTAATTAGTAGAAGCTGAAAATCAATTTAGTGCGTTGATTTGGCCTGGAGAATATTTTAGCGTGATCACGCACACTTATCAAAACTTGGCGACAAAGTAAACAATCTTGGTCATTGAAACGAGTGTAGGATTCTCGAATTTTCTACATGTAGGATCAACTTCCCCTCTTCCTAGGTCGACCGCTACCTATCGACCATTGACCCTTCCGGGTCGACCTGTGTTGTTTAAATTAGGAAAGTTTTGATTTTTAAAGTTTATTTTATTTTTAAATTTTCAAATATCTATAACTTCTTCGTACTAACTCCAATTTTGATATGTTATATACGAAAATTGTCCAAAGGATCGCTATAAACGCAATGGTGCATGTTTTGTAGCCAAATTCAGACGTATGTGAAAATTTCATTTTAGTCCTTGTTTTATTTAAATTTAGTTTTCTTATTAAATTCACGTAAAATTTTCGGGGTTTTACGTTCTCCCCCTTAAAAGGATTTCATCCTGAAATCTCAAAGGTTGGAAAAATGTAACTTACACATTCGAACCGACTATGCATCTGCTTTCTTTATGGACTTGATAAAGCGAATTTACCAAGAGTACTTAGATAGGTTTATATTGGTGTTCATTGATGACAAATTTGATATATTCTAAGGATGTGAGCGATCATGAGATTCATCTTAGAATAATACTTGGGACATTGAGGTAGTGTAACCTGAAAGCAAAGTTTTCAAAGTGTCATTTATGGAAAAGAGGAGTGAAGTTTGTTGGTCATGTAGTTTTAGAAGAAGGCTTGTCTGCGGATCCAGCTAACATTGAAGCTGTAAATAATTAGAAAAGGCCCGAGATGGTGATCGAGATAAGAAGTTTTCCTGGATTAGCTGACTATTACCGTAGATTCAATGAGGATTTCTCTAGGATAGCAGCACCTTGTACTTGACTAACTAGAAAGGACATAAAGTTTATTTAGTCTAGAAAATGTGAGAAAGCATTCCAAAATCTAAAATATCTATTGACAATTGCGCTTATGTTAGTTGTACCAGAGGGTAATCAAGATTTGGTGGTGTATACAGACACCTGTGGAACATGATTAGGAGTCATGTTGATGTAATGAGGTAAAGTGATTGCCTACACCTCTCGACAACACAAACCACATGAGACAATAGAGATGGCTAGAGTTTTTGGCAGCTTATGATTTTGATATTGAGTATATGCCCGGAAAGGAAAAAAAAGTTGTGGATGCACTTAGCACAAAACATAAGTGTGGTGTTAGCTATGTTAGCAAATGGAGAGATTTAAAGGTATTGACTACTTATGGTGTAAGGTTAAGGTCGACAGCTAGTTCTAGCCGAAATACCACAATGTTATCATGTTTGGAAGTTCGGTCTGTAATAAGGTAAATGATTGCCTCTAAGCAGAAAGATGATCCATTGCTAATTGAATGGATTGGAAGGCTTAAAGTGGGAACTTAGATTGATGATATAAGAGGTTTTAGTTTAACTAGAATGGACGGTTAAGGAAGAAGGGACGGTTGTGTGTTCCAAAAATTTGTTACCTAAGGAAGGAAATTCTTGGGGAGTGTCATCAATCGAAGTTTACTATTCATCCTCGAGGAACTAAAATATTAGGATATGAAGAGGAGTTTCTTCTAAAAAAGAATGAAAAGAGATGTACGCTTATGTGTAAAACAATGTTTGAATTGCCAACAAGTAAAAGTCGAGCATCAAAAGCCAAGTGGATTGCTTCAGCCTTTGGATGTACCAATTTGGAAATGGGATTCTTTATCCATGGATTTTATTGATAGGCTACCAAGGTTGAATAGGGGAAGACTAACCAAGTGTTCACCTTCGTTCCCGTTAGGTCGACAAGGGCGACACCTGTATTGGCTAAGTTGTTATGAAGAATATTGTTAGACTACATGTGATTCCTAGTAGTATAGTCAGTGACAGAGACGCCTTCTTTACTAGTCAGTTCTAGAAAAGTCTACTAGGGGTTTTAGGTACCAAGCTGAATATAAATACTACTTATCACCCATAGACAGATGGTCAAATGAAGAGAGTCAATAAGGCACTAGAAAATTTTTTGAGAGCTTATGTACTGGATTTTGGTGGGCCATGGGAAGACCATTTGCATTTAGTTGAGTTTTCCTATAATAATAGTTATCAAACAAGTATAGGAATGGCGCCATTCGAAGCTTTGTATGGATGGTCGTGCAAATCACTAGCATGTTAGTTAGAGACCGGAGACAAATTAGTTTTTGGTCCAAATATGGTGAGAGGAGCCACGGAAAAGATTGAGTTGATCCGAGCATGGATGAAGGAGGCCCAGTCTAGGTAGAAAAGTTATGCAGATAAGAGGCGTAAGGATCTAAAGTTCTCAATTAGAGATCATGTTTTCATTAAAGTATCACATTGAAAGGTGTGGTATGATTTGGAAAGTCAGGGGAAGCGGAACCTAGATATGTTGGATAGTTCCTTATTATAGAGAGGATCAGAAAGCTCATATAGTAAGTGGAGTTACCGAGTTGTTGGGTAGGAGTCCATAATGTTTTTCATGTTTCTCATCTTAGAAAGTATGTGCATGATCCAAAGATTACTATTGCTCCGACTATTTTGGAAGATTTAGTAGTAGAACCGGATCTAACTTTTGTTAGGCCTGTTCTTGTTGTAGCAAGAGATGAGAAGATGCTAAGGAACAAGACAGTTAGGTCGGTAAAAGTCCAGTGAAATGACAACAAGAAAGACTATACTTGGGAAATAAAGGACACGATTAGGGATACTTATCCTGATTTGTTATGGTAGCATGTTCTATATTTGTTATATAGACTTTGTAGCTGGTACGATATACTAGCATTGCCTATTACAATTCGTTACATATTTAACATACTTTTTGTGTGGTCCTTACTGAATTTCGAGGACAAAATTCTTTAAGGAGAAGTGCCTGTTACACCCCTAATTTTAGTTTAACATTATTCAAAAAATTTAATTGAATGGATTAAATAGAATAATATAGCGGGACATGGGGATGAGATTTGATAATTAACAAGGTTGGGCGTTAACTAATTAACTAAAAGATTGTTTTAAAAAATGACTTAACATATAAAAGAATGTATGAGAGGGGAAAATAGGAATAGATCTACCCTTTATCCCTTAAACCCTCCTTCTCCCATTTCATTCTTATTTTCATAATAATCGAATTGAAAACCCTAGAGGCCGACCATAACTAAGAAGAATAGAAGAAGAAAGCTAAGGACATTTCAAGGGAAAAAGCTAAGGAAAGCATTCTCCATCAAATCTCAACTCCATTATCCAAATTCAGGTGAATAATAATAAACCATCTCATTTATATGCTTGTTTGGTTTCAGATCTGATTGTTTTTAGTTCATTGATGATGTTATAATGTGCCTTGTTTGATTTTACCATTGTTTGATTAAATAATGAATTATTAGAATTTTTATGAAACTACTATGATAGATTTATGGTCAAAGACTTATTTTATCATCTCCAAATGATTTGATTTTTGAGTGTATTGTGTTAAAACATAATTTTAAAGATGGGTTTTTAATTTCGTAAATTTTCAAATTAATAGGAATATTTTATGAATTTTCTAAGAAGAAAGGGCATTTATTTTGGGTTTTAATTATTAAAATAATTAAATAATTATTTTGGCCTCAATTTTTTTTTATGTTAAATAATATGTTAATTCCAATTTTTGGTGAATTTTTGGGATGTTTTTCCACGAGATTATGATTTTTACGAATTTATTAAGCTAGAAAAGCTTATAGATAAATATTAATAGTTAATATTATTTGATGGGTGCGAGATTGTTTTTGGGAATGAAAATAAAGTGAGTTGGTTTTTTGAAAACATTTGGGTAAAGTATATTATTTTCCAATAGAAATTTGACAAAGAATAAAAGTTGGTAAAAAGGAATTACTTTTAATAGAAATAAAAGAGTTTTTATGATAAATACGACAATGCCACCGATATGCGGCATCGCCCTGACGTTCGACATTAATAATAGGCATTATCGCTATACAATTGTAAGCGATATCAAATGTAGCGGCATTGGCATGAAGCAATGTATGTGATACTTATGCCGTAAGTATGTGATGCATTGAGTCATGCATCCGCCATTGACGTTATGGGAATACTACATCTCATGGGTACATGATATTGATGTCATGAGTTATCAAGGCAGACATTTTTCAACATTCTTAAATTTATGCCGCATGTTTCCAATTTGATGCCATAGTTTAAGGCAGTAATGGCGCAAGTATTATTCTCGACATTAATTACTTTAGGCAGTGATGTCGCTATTATTACTTATGAGATAGAGGTATTAAGACAACAAGGCCGCTTATATCTATGTACTTTCGACATAGATATAAAATGGCAATAATGCCGCCCGTTATCAATTGTGGCATTCTACTCTATAATGGCATAGTAGCCCAGTTTTATGAAATTATATCAATTATTTTACGGCATTGATGTTGGAAGTCATCAATCGACCTTATTGTTTTAAAGTAACCATATTAATGGTTTTATGACATTGGTGCCGCATGTCATCAATGTCGACATTATAGCCTTATATTTTTATAAAACTAGGATTATTTTAAAAGCTTTTATATGAAGGGATGCATGTGCTAGTCAGCCATATTGATGCCGCAAGTTCCTAATGATGACATATTCGAATTTATGACATTATGCACTATAATGAAGAGATGCGACATCCTTATATAAATACTAAAATTATACATAGTAGTATTAAAATGGATTATAAATTTGCATGAGAAATTGGAAAAGTAATGGGCCATACTTTCCTTGTTTTAAATATGAATTAAAGTGATTAATTGTATATAATGATAGTATTTTCGAGGAATAATTGCTTAGCCTAGGTTTTGATATGAAATTGCCTAAGAGAGTTATTACTTAAGATTAAATAACTATAGGATTCCAATTGATTGAACATATTTGAACGATGGATGGTATATGTTCTTGCTATTATTTGATCAGTTATTTTACATGATTATTATCTTCAACTCACATCGTCATGACCTATAACTGTATTTGGGAATATTTAAAGGCAGAATAACTAGTAGGTTGATCCATTAGAGAGTATAATCAGATTTAACTCTTGAGTGAGTAGAATAACATCCAGGAGATTAGGTAAATAAAAGGTGTAGGATGCCCAGACTGATCAAAAGATTATAATTTGAGATGTGATATTGGAAGGGTCCAATAGGTTTATAGTCATGCCATGAAAACTATGGCTTGAGTAATGTCATTGGACATATCCAATAGGTTTCTAATGATCTCATGAAAACTATGATTTGAATATATGGTATTGGGAGAGTCCAATAAGTTCATAGTCATCCCATGAGAATTATGATTTGAGAGATGTTATTGGAGAATTCCAATAGATCCAAAGCGATCTCATGAAAACTATGATCGGAAATTGTTATTGGTAGAAACAGATAGGTTCTTAGTGATCCCATGAAAACTATGATTCAGGATAGGTGGTCGCGAAGAGTTTTGATAGGTTATTAGTCTGGCCATGAAAAATAATAGGTTCATAATGACCCTAGGAAAACTAAGTTGAGATAGATAGTCAGTTTTGTGAGAATGGGTGAACTAAGGTAGATGTAACCATAAATTGACAAATGAGTTAGACTTACTCCATTGCATACTTGCATACGTTTATGTTATTATGTTATAACCATTGTGGATGCAGGAGCATAGTATATGGTTGATATGCTGATTAAGATACTAGTGAGGGGAAAACCCTTTCCGCTCAGCAGTTTGGTCTCACTAGATATCTACTTGGTTCAAGATGGTGGGTTATTATTCACAGCAAACTGTTTGACTGACCCAAAGTTTTTGTTTTTTCTTCTTAAACTCTCAAGTACTCATTTGAGTAGGTTGAGAGTAAGGGATTTCAGGTTTTCAACTAAACGATTAAGCTTCCGAAGATGTGTAGGAGGAAAGCTAGCTATATCAGGAGTTTTATTTAATCCACTGTGTAGTTCATTTTGTTTGAATGGATAGAATGGCAGAAATTACAACTGTCAAGTAGTAGCAGACTCTGACCAACCAAGGGGGCATCTTCATATGTCACTCTTGGAGTATTTTGTAATAATTATATTTTCTCTGGATCCAGGATCGAATGAGACTATGTAATGAATATGAAATCTTATTTGTGAAATGAAATGCGAAAACTTGTTATTAAATTGTGTTGGAAATTTTTTACGTTCAAGTGCTTCAGATTATTGATATGATTAACATAGCTGCATTTTGTTACCGAAAATTAATACTATGGATGACTATAACATCTATAGCACTTAGTTTCGGGCTTTAAAGTTGGGGATGTTACAAACCTGCACTTTCTAACACATCGATCCAAAGTTTAAGGTAGCTTTTGAACTTAAGCTGTTGGGATTTTGAAACATTATAGTGCATAATCATAAGGGTAAATTATAATACATTCTACACTTTTAGATCTCACAGCGAAAGGAATTAAGATATAAGTACTGAAAAATAAACATTTCAAAAAAAGAATATCCAAAATACTTAATTTCCATATACACCATTCCCAAAGTACAACATAAGTTTTAAAGAGTTTAATACAATTAGTAACTACATGATAAACAATAAAGAATATAAGAACTCTAATGTATAGCTCGTTTCTCCACATACTATGCCCAATCAACTGCTAACCCATCATCCTATAGTGGGAAAAAGAATAAGAAAGGGTAGGTCAGATAAAAGTCTGGTGAATGAGTACAAGTTATATATGGCGATCATGTATAGTTAACTTTAATTCTACTCTACATGTGCTAGGGTGTCCTACAAGTATTCATGTATACCTACGGTCCATCACCTAGGGGTTTCTATCCAACACATACTTACTACAATTTTGTGCAAGCTACTACAAGAATCTAACTATGGATCAAACCTCAATGACTAACGATCGGCTATCGCTCCTAGAGCTACTCATCATGGAAACACCACCACTAGGCTATGTGGGAACAAATTTCCTTTAACTATGACTACACGTAATCCAACAACGCATTAAAGGGGAACCTGAAATGCCGAGTAACCAAGGTGTCTTATTGTCTGCATCCGTGTCCACCTCTCAATCATACCATACGCCTCTTATTGCAAGCTCCGAGATTCAACAACTGAACTGTACCACATCGTGTCAGTCTTTGTGCATACCGGGACTCCCATTATGTCATGCCACACTTCATCAAGCATCATCATCAGTGTTATGCATCCACCACAGAACTTTATGTGAGTAACATTTGCGATAAAAATGACCCCGATCGAATAATCAATCTCCTATTGGGTAAAGAACATTTACCCACCACTGTAATGTTCTAGTGTCATCTCATATGGAACTAGCTTCCCTACAGCTTATAACATAAGTAAAATAAACTCAAATAGGCTCACACAATAGTCAAAGTTTATATTAATTTTTATTATTAACCTGGGCCTTAGGCCGAGGTTCAGGTTGTGTGTTTTAGGTGACAACCAGTTGAACACTACATCCTAGCCAGTCGACCTATCAGGATGAGGGTCAACCGATCACAGTTCAAGAATTAGGAATTTATCCATTTTTTGATTTTGATTTTGATTTTAATTAGGTTTAATATTTGTTGATTACTATAACATTTGTTCATTACAGCGTTTACGCTAAGCAAGTAATTATAATGACTAGTCGATATTTCTAAATTCACAAATTTGTAGAATTTCAATTTTAGTTGTTTAATATAGGGTTTACAAGCATTAGGGTTTACAAGTATTAGGGTTTACACTTCAATAATAGAAGGGTGTACTAGCATTAAACATCAGGTTTATCAAATTATAGTGCCTTCAATTTCTACCATAGATTACAGGTTTAAATTTAGGGTTTTATAGTTTATAATTAGATTTTCTAACATCCTAGATCAAATAGAATAGAGTAATTTAACTATAAATAATTACCTAATTAAATTTAGGGTTTTATAGTTTATAATTAGATTTTGGACCTACCTTTATAAATACACACTCAAACCGAGACAGTTTTATCATTAGTTCATTTCAGAAACCCTAATTTCAAATCATGGCCGCCACCTATTCTATGGCCAGAAATTGCCGATCTTCTTTCCTCTTTATCTCTCAATCCGTTCAACGAAATCGAAAAATTCCAAAAGCAAAAGTGTATATCTCGACGAGCTCTTCAAATCCATATAGTTGATTTGTGCTAATTCGTCATGGATTGGTCCAGATCTGGCTTTGAATGTCATGCGTATTTTCACGTTTTTCGAGAAAACGGCATGGAATGGAGAGGCGCAACTTCTGGCGTGGGTTGCTCTGCTGGGGACGCTCGCGTAGGAACATCCAGATCATCGTTCGGTTGACGTTGTAGGCGCACGTGTGTTTGAATAGCATGGTCGAGTATGGGTTCGGCTGTTTTGTTCATACGTCAGGAAGAATAGTATGTGTTCCTTTTCTTTTAATTAATTATCTAAATTTTTAAATGTTCGATCGTTCTAACATATATATAACTTTTGCATACGAGCTCGGATCGACGCGTGGTTTTCTCCGTTGCGTTCGTATCGAAATTCCGGACAATATGAAGCTGGTTTGGTTGCATTCCGAGACTGTTGAAATTTGGGCCATTATTTGGATTTTAAATCGTCGATAAATCAAAGGTGATTGTTTATACACTCACAATTGACTGAAATAATTTTTGTTGGTTAAATTTATATTCTGAAGTGATATGAATTTATTTATCGTTGTTTGATAAAAATTTAACTGTCATATAAATTGTCATTTGAATTCACCGTTGAAAATTAAATTGAAGTTAAAATTTAATTGCCATCAAATTACCTGATATTGATAATTATGAAATTGTTGTGAATGTTATTGGCTTTATGGTTGCTTGGTTGTGAGGGATGCTATTGGTCGATATTGGTTGTTATTTATTTGGATATATCATGCTATCATCATGTATATTGTTTATTGCACATAAAACTATAAACTGAATTATTTTGAATAAATTAAGAAATAGGTTGAAATGATATATACCTATGACATCTATTTGGATTGAAATGATATTTATCCATCCTTGAAATTAAAATTGAAATAATTATCCACTTGGCCATAGGTTAGAAAATTATATACGGACACCGGGTTGGATAAATTAAATGATTTTAAAAGTTGTTTTGAAATTATTTAAATGAATCGATTTTAAGAATAAAATCCAATTTATGGAAATTGAATTATTTCGAATTGAAGCTCGAAATGTTGGAATTTAAACTTGGTAAATGAAATTGTTTAATTATTCGAAGTTTAGATTTTTAAGAAAAATTAAAATACAGCGTAAATTTTCGAAAGTTGATTTGTTTTAAAAGATTGGACTTTTAATCGAACTCTGAACTGTTTTGAAATGTGAATATTGAAAGCTTTGAAATATATTGAAATTGAAATGGCTTATTTTGTGGTTCAAATATGTATTTGAAATTGATAATTTGAAATGGTTTATTGAGAAACTGAATCGAGTTGAAATTGATGATTTGAGATTTGATTAAATTTTAATTTTGGAATTCGAGTTTATGTGAATCGTTTTGTGAAATTTGAGGAAGCTATTTTTATATAAAGTATTTTAAACTATATCTAAAACTATTTATATTTTACTTTATAAATTTTAATGTAAATTATTTTAATATAAATCATTTTCAATATATATTATTTTATTATAAACTATTTTAACTTATAACTATTTTATATAAACTATTTTATTGTATAAACTATTTTCTATATATACAAATTTTAATATCTAAACTAGTTAAGAGGAAAGTGTTAGGATTCCAAAATGTTATGATTTCAAGCTATGATTTCAAAGTGTTGTGAATTTCAAGCTTTTGATTTCCAAAGTGTTTTGAATTGAAAAGACTTATGATTTCGAAAGCGGTATAACTTTGGAATGTGATATGATTTTGGAAATGGATTTATTTGAAGTGAAAGTGATATCGTATTGATACGATTTTGAAATTGAAATGAGATATTGAGGCGAAAAATGATTTTGAAATCGAAATGAGATATTGAGGTGAAAAATGATTTTGAAATCGAAATGAGATATTGAGGCGAAAAATGATTTTGAAATTGAAATGAGATATTGAGGCGAAAAATGATTTTGAAATCGAAATGAGATATTGAGGCGAAAAATGATTTTGAAATCAAAATGAGATATTGAGGAGAAAAATGATTTTGAAATCGAAATGAGATATTGAGGCGAAAAATGAATTTGAATTCGAAATGAGATATTGAGGCGAAAAATGATTTTGAAATCGAAATGAGATATTAAGGCGAAAAATGATTTTGAAATCGAAATGAGATATTGAGGCGAAAAATGATTTTGAAACGGAATCTTACATCTTGAATAGATATGATGATATTTGAAATGGATTTGATTTTGAAGCGAATATGATATTTTGATATCAAGTATGAATCGATTTGAAATGTAAAAGAGCCATCGGTGTAATAATACGTAGTTATTAAAGAGACCGGGATCGGATATGGACATACTCTCTGTCGATACCGAAAACCACTTTAATAACTATTATACGCGGAGTGTTGATCCAGAATGAAGTGGATGGTTTGGTGAACGCGTTGAATGAAGAAAGAGAACGATTTTGGATGACCCCTGACATGACTAAAACAGGAGCCGTGCCGGGCCATTGAGGTTCGCCACCTCTAGCGGACACACTTCTTCGTTACCATGTCTATTGCTTTTGTGATTCGATTTGGGTGCACCCCTCGATTATGGGAGTGTTGTTTCACGGTGTTGGGGTAGTAGCTGCTATGCCCAACATCAGTCCGGATCACGCAACTACTAGTATCCTAGTTGGTATCGCCTCATGTACCTTGTCATACTGATTATCCTATTCGCGACCACTACGTTTTGGTTTGTTAAGGATTGCCCTCTGGTGACTTCCGGTTTTGGGGAAACTACGGTCTTGTATATGCTCTTGGGAATAAAAATGTGTTAAGGGTGGAATGGACCATGGCTTAACGCTAGTTTGATATTTTACTTTATGATTGACATTATTATATATAGCATATTCTATTACATAGTAGATAGTTTAACGGATCCTCAGGAGATGGAAATCCCGAACATCTCTTAAGTTAATGCACGCACGTTAAACACTGGATAGGAGGTGTCTAAAACCCGTAAACATCTCTGACGCCGTCACACTCATATTTACTTATCCGATTTAACCTACATGAGATATTTTAGTCCCGACTCGAGTGTTTTGTCTTTTCATTACGCTCGGGTCAGCCTGAGCATTTCAGATTAGGTTGAAGATATATTCTGGAGGACGAAGACGGAGTTTGGTATTACATCATTTGTATTCTACTACTGTATTATTTTTTCGCTGCATTGTTGTATTATCTCTGATATGTATGTAACTCTGATTTATGATGTATAATAATAATCAAATTTATTTATTTAACAGCTTCATGAACTGTTATTTTATTATTATATCTTGTTCCTTCCGCTGTGAGATTCTGAGTTGTTTCTGTTCTTTTCTTATTTAACGCCAATAACTATCTGTATTTTGGGTTGTTTGAGTCGGCATGTGTGTATGTTTTGTCGACTTGAACGGTCAAAAATGCGGGTCGTTACAGTTGGTATCAGAGCTTTGGTTTAGATTACCTTGGATCTAGTGGGGAATAACTCATTGAAATAGGGTTAAACCTTATGAATGAGTTTGAGTGTATATGAGAGAGCGTATTTGTAATTTTGATATAAAAATGATTTTGTATTGTGTTAATTTGTTCCATTGAGTATTTATGAATTCTGGTCAGTACTTGGGACGCCAAGGCATCGATAAGGATTTCTAAACACCCGAATAGAACAAACTGACATAATATTGTTTTGAATTATATTTTATATATAAATATAATTATGAATATATATATATATGGACATTATTGGTTGTTAGGAGATGATAATATTAGATTATCATCGTCCATTGGTTGATTAGTCAATATTTCTAAACTATTGACTATTGAATAAAAAAGAAAATGAAACTCTATGAATATAGTTGATAATGAAATTAAATGAATATAATTTTGGATTTGAGAATTAAATTTCCGGTGCTTTGAAATTTTTGTAAATGGTTTGAAAATAATATATTCTTATGTGGAAGTAATTTGAATAGAAATGATTTGCAAATGATTTGAAAGGAAATAAGTGGTGTATTCCCCTCTTGTCATTGGGAAATGATTTCGGTGATGAGTGCATGCATCATCGACGTTTATTTCCGAGAGTCCAAGTGGGGGAGATCACTTAATAGTTTTTCTAAACCCTGTTTTGATTTAAAAATTGTAATTTTCTAAAGTATGAAATGAAAATAAGTATATATATATATTTCAATGCTGATTAAAATTCTTCTGAAAAGTATGATTTGAGATATAAAGATATTAGTATATATATATATACATATTTTAGAAAAAATGGTTTAAATCGAATCCAGAGTTGAAATTCTTAAGTTCTCTAATAAGGAATGATTTTAATTATTAAACTAAAGTAAATCTTGAATTGTTAGAAACTTATGAATTGAAAAGGTGAAATTGAATTTAAGTGAAAAAAAAATTAAAATAAAAATTGTAGGAGTAACCCTTAATTTAGAAAATAATAAATTGGAAATTTATTTAATAGGTATAACACTCAAATTGAATGAAAAGAAGTTGTATATTGTTTAACTACATTCTATTTGCATAGCTATAACTTACCAAATACTTAAAAAGTTTAAAATGCTAACAAGGATAAGTAAATGAATAATATACAAGTGTGATTGCGAATAATAAAATGTGAAGATCTATTGATAGTTGTAAATATAAAGGAAATTTAAGTTGTAAAATGAATTAAATTTAAAATTAATTAAATATAAAATTAGTAAATGGAAACTAATTAAATTTGAATAAAAACTAAATGTCAATAAACTTGGAAGTGTATGAAATTAAAATTTTGACTTGGAAATGTATAATTGATTTAGTGTAGACTGTAGATGAATGTTAATGTTTGATATGCATTGGTTGTTAGATGGATGGTAATTGATTAAATAGAATTCATTAGTGTAAATGGAATTGAATAAACGGAATAAAAATTTTAAATAATTAAATTCAAATTTGAAGCAAAGTGAAATTAAATTTAATTGAATTCAAATTAAATTGAAGCAAATTGACTTGAATTTAAATTATGAATGAAACAAACTTGAATAAACGGAAATAAATCGAATGTAAACTTATTTCATGGATAAATAAGAAAATAAACGACTTTGTATTTATGATTGTTTCTTTAGAAAATTTGAAGTATGATGGTTTGTACTTTGAAATAATAAAAGCAAATTTTGGAAAAATCCAAAATTATCCAATATATGCTCAAACGAAAACAACCATAACTTTTAAATGGCTGGACGAAATTCGACGATCTTAGACTTTTCGGAAAGCCTAGAAACTGTGCTACATCTTTTGTTTAGAATGTTTTGGTAAATACCTTCATCCACTAGGCTTAAAACACCAATATTCTCGCTGGCCTGTGTAAATGAAGCAAAATTAGTAGCATATACACTTAGTATTCTCGCCATAACTTTTTACTGGTTTATCGGATTTTGACGATCTTGCTATTTCTGGAAAGCTAAGAACTTAAGTTAAAACTTTTGTTTTAAATGTTTTGTGTTTTTCTGTCATTTAGAGGGTCGAAAACGTGAGTGGAAGTCGTTCACCTGCGCAATTCATTGCCCAGGCTGAGGCGTATCCATTTAGTAAAGTGGCCGTAACTTTTGAACGGATGGTCAGAATTTGATGATTTTGGACATTCCGGAAAGCCTGAAATGAATGCAACAACTTTTATTTAGATTACATTTTAAAATTTTATCGTTTAGGTGACCAAAAACTGGGATTTGTTCGCTGTCCTGAATTTAAAATTTTCAGTTTAGAAGTTAAATACGTTATATATATGTTGTATATGCTAAGCATATCGATCTATTTTCATATGCATGATTCTCACTTGGTTGTTGAGTATTTTAGTAGGTAGCAAAGGGTTGCGCTTCGCTTGTGGAGCTCGCTTCTGCGCTAAATGAAAAATATAAGTTAAAATGCTAATAAACGCTTAATAAAAGGTACGTTCTCGGATTACAGTTTATGTTGCGGTATATTATTGTGTTCCCCATGTTTTGGGATGCCTCATTCTTGTAATGAGATGTATATCATGCAATTATTACCACTGTGAAATTTTTCGGTCCTAGCCGTGCAAAGGAGGTGCTGCCGAATTTTTTTAAAAATCCGGGAGTTAGAAAATTTTGAGATTTTAAAAATCCTATAACTAAATTTTGCAAATAAGTCGAATATTTTGAATGAATTATATCTAAATGATGGTTTCCCCTTCTCCGTTCCTTTTCGAGGACGAAAAGTTTTAAGTGGGGGAGAATGTAACGACCCGTATTTTTAACACTTTAAAAATACGAATTAAAACAAAAATTTTGGATAAAAATCCGAAGGAAATAAAATTTTGTGTTGTTAAATGTGAATTACAAGTTAAAATACAAAACTGAATTCTGAAATAACTTATTTGTAAATTAAATATGGATGTTAACTTGTATTGAATGTAAATAATGAATTGAATTTGATTGTAAACCAAATTGGTTATGATTGTAAACAAAGAATAAATAAAATGGTAGATTTAATAGTGGAAGTTTATGTTATTGAAACTAATATAAATAAATGTAACTTAATATTACAGTTGATTGAAATCAGATAATAACTGAAACTGTAATTTGATAAAGATGTTAACTTGTAATTGAACGTAAGTAAAGATTTAAATTTGAGTGTAACAAGTAATTGAAACGAATTGAATTTGATTGTAAACAACGAAATAAATAAAATGTTACATTTAATATTGAAGTTATAATATTGAAATCAACGTAAATGAATGTAATTTAATATTACTGTGAATTTAAATAGGATGATAGCTGAAGAAAATGAAAGTAAATGAATTATAAACTATTGATAATAATGTATAAATAAATGGTTGATTCAATAACGAAAGTGTAAATCGAAATAAAAGAATTCAATTGGAATTAAATAACTTGAATTTGAATTACAATATAATTGAACGCTGAATCTAATGTAATCTTTTATACTGGATTTATAATGGAAAACTGCATTGTAAAAGATTGTTAATTATTGTGAAATTAAAAATGAAATTTGTGAACAATTGAAATTTGATTTAAAAGTTAATAATTTAAAATTGGGAATTTTATATTGAAATTAAACAGTAGAAATAGCCATTTTTACAACTGTCTCAGATTTCGACGAAACCAGTTTCATCGGATCCGTAACAGTGAATTATTGTAAGCTTTCAATTTTCGTAGCAATCAGACTTGTCGTTTGGCCGTGCGAGCTTGAAACGCGTAGAAATTTAACGTCGAATTTAATTAAAATAATCGACTTCAAAAGCTATCTTCCACATACGATTGAATTAGGCCTTGAGACTAGTTCCATTGCGTTCGAAATATGAGTAAAACCTTATAAACGCCTAGCGGAACGTCTCGATTGGAGTTCGGATGATTTTGGACCTACCTTTATAAATACACACTCAAACCGAGACAATTTTATCATTAGTTCATTTCAGAAACCCTAATTTCAAATCATGGCCGCCACCTATTCTATGGCCAGAAATTGCCGATCTTCTTTCCTCTTTATCTCTCAATCCGTTCAACGAAATCGAAAAATTCCAAAAGCAAAAGTGTAGATCTCGACGAGCTATTCTAATCCATACGGTTGATTCGTGCTAATTCATCATGGATTGGTCCAGATCTGGCTTTGAATGTCATGCGTATTTTCATGTTTTTCGAGAAAACGGTGTGGAATGGGGCGGCGCAACTTCTGGCGTGGGTGGCTCTGCTGGGGACGCTCGCGTAGGAACATCCTGATCATCGTTCGGTCGACGTTGTAGGCGCGCGTGTATTTGAATAGCACGGCCGAGTGTGGGTTCGGCTGTTATGTTCATACGTCAGGAAGAATAGTATGTGTTCGTTTTCTTTTAATTAATTATCTAAATTTTTAAATGTTCGATCGTTCTAACATATATATAACTTTTGCATACGAGCTCGGATCGACGCGCAGTTTTCTCCGTTGCGTTCGTATCGAAGTTCCGGACAATATGAAGCTGGTTTGGTTGCATTCCGAGACTGTTCAAATTTGGGCCATTATTTGGATTTTAAATCGTCGATAAATCAAAGGTGAGTGTTTATACGCTCACAATTGACTGAAATAATTTTTGTTGGTTAAATTTATATTCTGAAGTGATATGAATTTATTTGTCGTTGTTTGATAAAAATTTAATTGTCATATAGATTGTCATTTGAATTCACCGTTGAAAATTAAATTGACAGTCAAATTGAAGTTAAAATTTAATTGCGATCAAATTACCTGATATTGATAATTATGAAATTGTTGTGAATGTTATTGGCTTTATGGTTGCTTGGTTGTGAGGGATGCTATTGGTCGATATTGGTTGTTATTTATTTGGATATATCATGCTATCATCATGTATATTGTTTATTGCACATAAAACTGTAAACTGAATTATTTTGAATAAATTAAGAAATAGGTTGAAATGATATATACCTATGACATCTATTTGGATTGAAATGATATTTATCCATCCTTGAAATTAAAATTGAAATAATTATCCACTTGGCCATAGGTTAGAAAATTATATACGGACACCGGGTTGGTTAAATTAAATGATTTTAAAAGTTGTTTTGAAATTATTTAAATGAATCGATTTTAAGAATAAAATCCAATTTATGGAAATTGAATTATTTCGAATTGAAGCTCGAAATGTTGGAATTTAAACTTGGTAAATGAAATTGTTTAATTATTCGAAGTTTAGATTTTTAAGAAAAATTGAAATACGGCGTAAATTTTCGAAAGTTGATTTGTTTTAAAAGATTGGACTTTTAATCGAACTCTGAACTGTTTTGAAATGTGAATATTGAAAGCTTTGAAATATATTGAAATGGCTTATTTTGTGGTTCAAATATGTATTTGAAATTGATAATTTGAAATGGTTTATTGAGAAACTGAATCGAGTTGAAATTGATGATTTGAGATTTGATTAAATTTTAATTTTGGAATTCGAGTTTATGTGAATCGTTTTGTGAAATTTGAGGAAGCTATTTTTATATAAAGTATTTTAAACTATATCTAAAACTATTTATATTTTACTTTATAAATTTAATGTAAATTATTTTAGTATAAATCATTTTCAATATAAATTATTTTATTATAAACTATTTTAACTTATAACTATTTTATATAAACTATTTTATTGTATAAACTATTTTCTATATATACAAATTTTAATATCTAAACTAGTTAAGAGGAAAGTGTTAGGATTCCAAAATGTTATGATTTCAAGCTATGATTTCAAAGTGTTGTGAATTTCAAGGTTTTGATTTCCAAAGTGTTTTGAATTGAAAAGACTTATGATTTCGAAAGCGGTATAACTTTGGAATGTGATATGATTTTGGAAATGGATTTATTTGAAGTGAAAGTGATATCGTATTGATACGATTTTGAAATTGAAATGAGATATTGAGGCGAAAAATGATTTTGAAATCGAAATGAGATATTGAGGCGAAAAATGATTTTGAAATCGAAATGAGATATTGAGGCGAAAAATGATTTTGAAATCGAAATGAGATATTAAGGCGAAAAATGATTTTGAATTCGAAATGAGATATTGAGGCGAAAAATGATTTTGAAATCGAAATGAGATATTGAGGCGAAAAATGATTTTAAAATCGAAATGAGATATTGAGGCGAAAAATGATTTTGAAACGGAATCTTACATCTTGAATAGATATGATGATATTTGAAATGGATTTGATTTTGAAGCGAATATGATATTTTGATATCAATTATGAATCGATTTGAAATGTAAAATAGCCATCGGTGTAATAATACGTAGTTATTAAAGAGACCGGGATCGGATATGGACATACTCTCTGTCGATACCGAAAACCACTTTAATAACTATTATACGCGGAGTGTTGATCCAGAATGAAGTGGATGGTTTGGTGAACGCGTTGACTGAAGAAAGAGAACGATTTTGGATGACCCCTGACATGACTAAAACAGGAGCCGCGCCGGGCCATTGAGGTTCGCCACCTCTAGCGGACAAACTTCTTCGTTACCATGTCTATTGCTTTTGTGATTCGATTTGGGTGCACCCCTCGATTATGGGAGTGTTGTTTCGCGGTGTTGGGGTAGTAGCTGCTATGCCCAACATCAGTCCGGATCACGCAACTACTAGTATCCTAGTTGGTATCGCCTCATGTACCTCGTCATACTGATTATCCTATTCGCGACCACTACGTTTTGGTTTGTTAAGGATTGCCCTCTGGTGACTTCCAGTTTTGGTGAAACTACGGTCTTGTATATGCTCTTGGGAATAAAAATGTGTTAAGGGTGGAATGAGCCATGGCTTAACGCTAGTTTGATATTTTACTTTATGATAGACATTATTGTATATAGCGTATTCTATTACATAGTAGATAGTTTAACGGATCCTTAGGAGATGGAAATCCCGAACATCTCTTAAGTTAATGCATGCACGTTAAACACTGGATAGGAGGTGTCTAAAACCCGTAAACATCTCTGACGCCGTCACACTCATATTTACTTATCCGATTTAATCTACATGAGATATTTTAGTCCTGACTCGAGTGTTTTGTCTTTTCATTACGCTCGGGTCAGCCTGAGCATTTCAGATTAGGTTGAAGATATATTCTGGAGGACGAAGACGGAGTTTGGTATTACATCATTTGTATTCTACTACTGTATTATTTTTCCGCTGCATTGTTGTATTATCTCTGATATGTATGTAACTCTGATTTATGATGTATAATAATAATCAAATTTATTTATTTAACAGCTTCATGAACTGTTATTTTATTATTATATCTTGTTCCTTCCGCTGCGAGATTCTGAGTTGTTTCTGTTCTTTCTTTTCTTTTCTTATTTAACCCCAAAAACTATCTGTATTTTGGGTTGTTTGAGTCGGCTTGTGTGTATGTTTTGTCGACTTGAACGGTCAAAAATGCGGGTCGTTACAAATATAGCAATTGAGTTTTTGAATGTTTTGGGTTAAAGACCATACTTTTAAATAAGTAAGTCTTAGAAGTAATAGTATTAGAGAAGGGAAATTATTTTATTAAGCAATTTTACAATCTTTAAATATAATGTTAAGAATAAAGCTGTAAATGTTTTGAAAATTATGAAAAGTTGGATTCAAATATTTTTGGAAGGTTTTGTCCAAATGTTTAATAAAAATGGAATAGATATATGGAATAAAATAAAAAATTGTATTAATATGTTTTTAAGAATTCAATTCCCCAACCTATTATTACAATTTGGCAATTCTTTTGAAAAGTATGCTTAAAAGTTTTCTTTTGAGATGTAGAGATTATTTTGTAAGTTTGAATCGCAAGTGTTGCATACTAACGTAATATGGATTTCTAAGTTTATATTTTATGGAGTAGACAGGGACCACTATATAAGTAAGAAGGGTTAAAGATTTCAAGATATGAATAAAATAAGAATAGTATGTACAACCTGATATGGAAATTTGAAATCTGTCCCAAGCAATTATTTGTAGAATATTGGTAAAGCGTAAAGGTATTCCAGATCTATAATGGGGTTGTAAGTTAAGTTGCCTTTAGAATGTGAATTTTCATATTTTGATTTATTGAGATAGACTCCATGTAATTTTCGTAAAATACCTAATTACTTAAATGCATAAAAGTGCGGTGTTTGAATTGACAAAGGATATACCAAAATGGAAAGAGACTACAAGATATGGATACCTTTTTCCGTAATTTACACTGTCTATTCAAAAAAAAAAGAATTGATCTCTTGTAGTGTCAAACAAAGCAAAAATATCACTTGTTGTTAATTTATGGAGTTTTTAATGATAATCCTTTTTGGAAGCATAGCTCTAATAGAATAAAATATAAAAAGGTATGTTGTAGTTTAGAAATTAATAATTAGAAATAAGAAACATATAAATAGTGTAATTTATAACGGTATTCGTATTAATTATAAATAGCGTAGTAATAGAACTAGGATTTATGGGCATTAATTATAGATTTAATAGGTAATAAATTTGTATTTAATAAAGAATAAAAAGGAAATTAGATAAGAGACTGATTAAGGAAATCTGATATGATATTTATGGAGAAATTGAATACACATAATAAGTAGATTTTAAAACTAGTAAATGGATTTAAAGAGATTAAATAAGAATTGATTAGAGATTGTCAATTTTGACATTAATGACCAATTATTATGAGTAATGGATAACTATTAGAACTTAGAAGGAAAATTTAGAAAGGTGGGTAATGGTGGAATGACATTCTAGGAATGCACATCTTAAATTAGTAAGGAGCATTAGAACCCCAACATCATTAACTCCAACTAATGATTAAGGGTAGCTTCTAGTAAAAATTTCTTTTAGAGTTTTTGGGTTGTAATCAATAGTTATTTTCTTCAGGAAATTAAAGTATTTGATATGGTATAAGGCCTGTTCCTGTTTTATCACTATATTGATTTTTGGGATGGGACTAGACCACTATATATATATATATGTATATATATATATTAAGAAGCATTGAAAATATAAAAAATTTATGAAGACACTTAACTAGAGATAAATCGATTAAAAGACTAGAAGTTAGTAAGGAGATTAGATTAGAATGCTTCAAACCCAAAGTTTGCGAAATGTCACCATTCACCTCGAATGTGATAAGGTGTATAAGGACATGAAGAAAATTTTCGCAATTAGTTAAGGATGAAGAGAGAATCACTGAATTCATTTCTAGATATTTGACATGCCAAAGGATTAAAGCTAAGAAAGGCAAGCCCAGAGAGTTGTCATAACCATTGGAGATTAAGACTTGGAAGTGAGAGCATATATCTATTGACTTTATAGATGTGTTGCCTAGAAGCAATGATGCTATTTAGGTTATAGGAGATTGGCTCATTTTACTTTCATTGGAAATAATATGATTGTAGCATCTCTAGCAAAAAAATATTGTTAAGGGAGTGCTGCAACTAATTGGGGTTCTAGTTAGCATTATTAGTGATAGAGACCCTTTTTCTTTAGAGAATTGTGGAGGGTTCTTGGAATCTGCTTTGGGAATGACTTTGGATCTTAGCACCACTTACCACTCGCAAACCGACGGTTAGACAGAAAGGGTGAATAAGAGTTTTGAGGATTTGTGGAAAGCTTGCGTCAAAGATTTTGGAAGGCCTTGAAGAAAAGAGTTAGGCGGTAGTTGAAAGGCGCACATGACCGTTTGGGGTCCTATGTTGATAGGAAAAGATAGGAATTGAAGTATTTAGTTATGGACATGATATTCGTTAAGGTTTCCCCTTTCAGAAATGTTATGAGGTTTAGTACTTTTGTGAAGTTGGTGCTTAGGTACATTGGGCCTTTACCCATTTTAAGTGAGTAAGGGAAACTTGCTTGTTAGGTGAAGCTTTCAGACTAATTAGTAGGAGTCCATGACATCTTTCATGTCCTACAATTGAGGAAATGTCCGCTTGACATTGCCTCTGTTGTAGAGCCCGATTAGTCAATTGATGTTGAAATGAAGCCCATCGCCCCCTCGTGCTCCCGCATGTGTAGTGGAACACGAAATTAAGAGGCTTTGTAACAAAGAAAATTAGATTTACTTGAGTAGAAGGAGAGATAACCCAATGGAAAGAACATGGGAAACCGAATAAAAGATGGATGTTTCTCATCCCAAGATTTTCTTTGGTATACTTTTCTCTCAAAAAAATATAGGTTTTTGGCCGCATCATGTTCGCGAGATTGGATGGTAGGAGATGGTTGCCACACTTTTTTACTGTTATTTTGCACTCATATATAATTTTATTTATATTTAGGATGCTTGCACACATTCCTATAGTATGTTTGCATACATAATCTCATTGCATTTTTGGTTAAGAAATGGTTGTGTACATTGTTGTAAATAATTGGTTGTATAACATGGTTGTTGAGTGCGCATTACACTCTCTTCTACTGGCGATTACGGGAGCGAAATCCTTTTGGGAGTGGGGGGGATGTAACACCCATAAAATTTAATAAGTAAGTTAAGTAGTTAAAATAAGGTTAAAAAGAAATTTCGTAAATGTCGAAATTTGGTCACGAAAGTTGCACCATTACGTCGATGGCGATCTTTTGATCAATTTCCACATATGATATGTTGAAATTGAAGTTAGAATGAAAAATTTATAGGCGTTTGAAGTTTTCAAATTGAATTAATTCAAATGAGTTTAACTTTGAAATGTTTAAATTTGAAATTAGTTGGAATTTTCAATTTCAAGATACAGCTGAGATTAATGTTTGAGAAGATGTTTAAGTTAACATGAGTCAACGTATAAATTAATTGAGTAGTTAATATATTAATTAAAAGTAAACTAAAATAGAAAATCAATAATTAGAAGGGGGACCGGTTGACCGCTAATGGTCAGCGGTAAAACGGTGGGAGTGAAGAATGTGCAATGTTGAAGGTGGCAGCTAGAGTTTAGGTTAACTTAAACGGTTTAGATTCGTTTGATTTCGATCCAATGGTCCTGGTTCCTTCTTATCTCTATAAATAGACCCCTACTTTTCCTTAATAAAATTTTAGGAACGCTAGTGAAGTTCTGTGAAAATATTTCTCCTTAGCGTTTTAGAAACAGTGAACTTTCTAGTAAGTAATTCTAATTTCTACTCTCTAATTTAAATTAATCATTCTTCTCTTTATCTTCTTATTTCTGAAACCTAATATATATACAATCTATTTGTTGTATATTCAAAAAATGAGAAGATCTAACAGAGGATTAGGAGCGATATAAATCAGATCTCCTCCTCTTCTTCTTTAGATTCCAGAATCAGTTAGGATTTTCAGGTAAAAGGTTTAGTTTTTAATTCTTTTTATTCCCGATTCTATTCCTCTAGTTTTTTTTATTATTAATCTAATCTTTGTATGCAATTTGCCTTGTTGTATAAAGAGGGAGATCTGAAAGAGAACTTGGCCTGGTGGAATCAAATTTAGTTAGGAAGTAAATAATTCTCTGTGGGTGGAAATATAAAGTATTTCACATTTTATAATTAAATAGTATTTATTTGGATTTGATGTATGCCTTGGGAAATTTTAATAAATGAAAATATAACATTTTAAACCCTCAGAATTTCCCTAAGTAAATATTAATCTTTGAATATATTGGAATTATAATTGTTTTTGGTATTACTATATTAGAATCTAATTATTTGTTCAGAATCAGATAATCAATGGTCCATTTAACCTATTTCCCTTATTTTAAATTGGAGTGTTAAAACGTTCAAAAAGGAATACATTATAGATGGTGTGTAAAGTATGAATTGAATTTGTTTGTAGTTTGTACTGCCTATTTCTATAACTCAAATAAATAAGGAACTCCTTTCTCACCCCAAAATTACGAATATAAAGATTGTAACATCCCCTTTTTGGAGGCCAAAAGCTGATTGTTACGGATGCTACAGTCATCCATAGTTATTAATTCTTGGTAACCAAATACGGTAATGTTAGATACATTGATATACTAGAAAAATATGAATTCGAAAAATTTTAAACTCAATTCTAAATTTTTTTTCTCATAGCACTATAATAGCATTTTAGATTTATTACATAATCCCATATGTAAACCACGTTCAAAAAAATTATAATTTATTACAAAATACGACAAGAGCGACATATGAAGATTCCCTCTTGGTTGATTAAAGTCTAAATGTAGGAACTAAGTAACTTTGCCATTACATCCAATTACATAGCGAAATCGAACCAAAAGAGCTGCTAATAGCTAGCTTGCCTCCTGCACATCTCCAGAAGCTTATTCTTCTAAAGGAGAACCTGAAAACCTTGACTCTCAAACTACTCAAAATCAATTGAGCTCCCGAGAGTTTAAGGGAAAAACATAAACTTCAAGTCGGACAAAAAGTCTAGTGTGAATAATAATCTAACATCTCGAACCCTATAGATATCTGGTGAGACCACACCGCTTAGCGGAATGGGTTTTCCCCTTACTAGTGTCTTAACTCAATTTATAATAACCATATACCGTGCACCTACATCCACAATGGTTAAGACATAACATAATAAAATGTATCATCATGATATGTAAACATGCAATATACTCTGGATTTCCCATCCCCATTCACCTGACTATCTGTCTCAAGTTAAAGTTTCTAGGGTCATTATTAACCTATTAGTTTTCATAGGCTAACTAATAGCCTATTTCTAGCTTACAGACTATCTATCCGGTTTCATGGTTTTTATGGGATCACAAAGAACCTATTAGTGTCTACCAAACATCTTCTAATCATAGTTTTCATAGGTTCACTATGAACCTATTGGATTCTCCAATAATATCTTCCAATCATAGTTTCCATGAGCACACTATAAACCTATTGGATTCTCTAATAACATCTTCCAATCATTGTTTTCATAGGGTCACTACGAACCTATTGGATTCTCCAGTAACATCTCTCATGTCATAGTTTTCATGTGCTGACAATGAACCTATTGATCTCTATCAACAACCTTGTTAACAAGAAAACTTGTCAACATTCCCAATGCTTTGATAAGATAATCTTACTTGGACATAACTATGCAGATGAGATAAACCTCACTTCTCAAAGCGTACCTTTGGACAAATTACTTTAATCAAATTAATCTGGGAGTAAAGAATGATGAGTTGTCATACTTTTCGACCTTGTTGAAAGGTTAATGAAGCTACAATAACCCTTCGACTAGGTTGAAAATATATTAAATTGTTGAACCTTCCGACCTTGTCGAAAGGTTATAGGCATGACCTTCCTAACCTTTCGTCTAAGTTGGGGTGGAAGGAATTAGTCCAACCTTTTGATCTTATCGAAAGGTTGTTTACAGGACCTCTCCAACCTTTCGATTAGGTTGGAATATATGCAAGTTGTCAGACTTTTTGACTTTGTCGGTAGGTATGACAAGACTTCTCCAACCTTTCGATTAGGTTGAAGTAACACTTAATCCTTTAGCTTTCAGAAATCTGTAATTTAATGAATTCCATCTCCATTTAGAGTCGAAAGCAGTTATGGTTGATGTCTATCACTTCCTTCTTAATCGTGTCGAAAGGTTAATGAATGAAACCTCTCGACACTGTTGCAAGGAGATGCTCATTTAATTGCCAGCCTTAACTTCTTTTAGCTCTATTGATGTCCATTTTCCTTCTATGGAATAAATTTGAAGGATTTATCTATACTTAAAGAAGTAGATTCCCTTCGAATTAAATCCATCATGAGCAATTTTAAGATATATAACCCATGACTTCATTAGAAAGTAAACCTTTCGACCTAGTTGAAAGGTTTTTCCTCCTTTCGAAGCAGTCTTAGTTTATATCTTAACCCCTTTTGCTTTCCTATATAAGACCAATTTAGTTATCCCCATAAGCATACACTTATCATATGTTGCATGCTGTGCAGTTAAAGCGCTCGGCAGATTCAAAGCGGTGGAGGTGCAAAAAGTCATAGCGGGGATACAGCGAGGATATAGCGGATGGCTTTAAAATAGCATATAAAACTCGTACTTAATGTTTTTACGAATATATAAATGGTAATTGAATGAAAAATTATCATTCAATTGAATTGTAACTGATATATAAATAATTTTTAAATAAAACATGTGCGAATATACTTTAAATAAACGTAAAACTGTTATATAACATAATTGAATTTAGTAGGATATTAGAGTATTTTCATTTCTGAAAATATATTAAAAATTAAATCAAATAAATTAGTTTCATAATTTTTATAATGTATAAATTGAATTTTTCAATTCATTTTATTAAAGAAGATATAGCGGGAATAGCGGAATATAGCGGAAATAACGGGATATAGCGGAAATAGCGGGGATTAAAGCGAAAAGGCTATATTGTGGGGCTATATGGAAAAATCGTAGCGGCAGAAACCCGCTATGAGATATAGCGGTGTTATAGCAGGGTAATAGCGGGGCATTAACTGCACAGGTTGCATGTCATCATTACTTTATGTTAAGAATGGATTTCAATGATGACATGCTTCAGTGGGGAATATCTAAGTTGACCATACTCACACACACATATATAGAGCACTGATTAAATTTAAAAGAGATTATGAGAAAAAGGTTGAAATCATGTGCAATTGATCATTAGTCTAGCTAATGATCTTAATGATTCTCCTCATTGCCAATATCCATCATGAATGAGCCATCTTCATTTTATTCATATTCAAAATGAGTTACAAGAAATTGAGCCTCACCCCAATTCAATTTAGGGTTTTTCCGAGTACAATTACACTATGAAAGTAGCGAAAAGAAAATTAATTCAGTCCCTAGAATTCGGCCCCCAAAACTGTACCCCTTGGGTCTTATTTATAGATGTAGGCGGCCCACCTTTCGACTTCATGCTTTTGACTGAGTCGAAAGGTCCCCCTTTTATGTGCTGCCTTAAACCTTTCGACTTCATCGAAAGGTCATGAACCTTTAGACTGTGTCAAAAGGTTTGGAGTCTCTTGTGCTTCTTGGCCCATTTCTTTTTCTTCCTTGTTTTCTACCTCATCGAAAAGGTCTCCTATTTGTATACTATTGTGGACCTTTCGATCTTGTCGAAAGGTTTGTTTTCCATATGCTACCATGAACTCTCTAACTCCATCGAAAGGTTTGCTTTATCATGAACCTTCCAACATTGTCGAAAGGTTTGTCTACAACATGCAGTTCTGAACCTTTCAACATTACCAAGAGGTTTGTCTTCAATATGCCTTCATGGACCTTTCGACTTTGTCAAAATATTTGCCACTCTTATGCTTTCATTAACCTTTTGACTCCATCGGAAGGTTTTCCCTTTACAACTTTTGTGAACCCTCGACCTTTTTGAAAGGTTTGTCTTTACTTAAACATTGTCGAGAGCTGCTTTTCTTTCTTTGCCAACTTCTGAGTGTTCTTTCTTCACAGCACCTTTCGACGCTGTTGAAAGGTATCCTGGGAGTGTCTTAACCGTTTTGAAAGGCTTACTAGGCTTTCGAAAAGGTTACTTTGGAGCAAAACCTTTAACTTCAAAAGGTTTGGTGTGTAGTTAAAAGGAATGCTATTGATTGCTTTCGAAAGGGGCTTCAAAGTCATCATTACTATCCCATCTGTACCGAAAGGTTGACTGTAGCGGTAGGCTCTGTTTATTTTCATCTGAGTTGAAGGCTTTACTCTATGAGTAATTGGACTTTCTGAACATCCTTTTTAAATCTTTCATGATGACTTGGATTATCTCTTCATCAAAACTCCAATTTGATCATTCTTCTTCATACTTTCATCTTCAAGGAGATTTTATGGTTAACATTTTGCCCCCCTTGTATGAAAGAAGCTTTTGTTCTTTAGGACAAAGTTTTTCATAGCTTTCATACTCTTCATAATCTTGACTTTCTTGCAAAATCCAAAGTTAAAAGTTGAATTTTTACTATCATTCTTACCTCTATATTCAATAGTTAATCAGCATATTAATGCTCTTATCCGTCTGATAAGCTTCATTTGAAACTCAGAGATACCCACTTTAAATTTTGGCGTTAGGAAGACCAATTTAGGATTTTTGGTTGCTTGTAATAGGCTCAATTATATCATCCTTAAAACCTAACCTAGATTAGGGCATTAACTTGTGAAGTTTAAAGATTGATAATGTGATATTTAGAATCCAAATAACAATATGCCCAGAATAGTTTTATATATGGCATTTCTAAGCCCAGATTCAGGTTTTTATGGCCAATCAAACAAGAATTAGTAGTATGATTCCTATATTAAACTCTGAGTCCAAACCATGACATATTTGAGTCAATTCTTTTTGCAAAAAGAATCTTCGACCCTGGTTAGGGCACATGCTTGTGTAAGTAGATAGTTATTAGAATAAAAATCTCTTGCCCGTATTGGGGGCATATTTTGAATAACCAGAAATTCATGGAGATTGTCTTCATAATAGAGGTTTCGTAGCCACATTAGGGTATTTAGACGAAATTTGATAGTAATTCTGGGACTTAAGTTTGAGTACTAAGAATTGTAGCAACCAGCAATATACCCTGATTCAGGTTTACTAAAGATGGCGATCGATAAAATTTCGAAACCCAGATTCAGGTATTAGATGCTGAAATTCATATATGAGAATTCAAAAACTCAAATTCAAGCATTTGAAATGGATATTAATCCAAATATCTTATACCCAGAATAGGGTTTAAATAAATAGCAGTCTTGATACTCGAATTCAGGTATAATAAATTAGTAATTGATAATGACCCGAAACCTAGATTCTTGTGTTAGATGATGAATTCTTTATATGAAAGATCTGAAACCCAGATTCGGGTTTTAATGGATGATGTATAGAGATGAAAATCCCGAAACCCAAATTTGGGTAATAGAAAGTGGAGTTCCATTCTAATCCTTTGCTTCCATCTTCTTTGACGTGCATGAACCCTCCAAGTTAAGAATGTGTATAGAAATAATCTAATTAGCTGCCTCTTGTGCTAGGACGTCTTAGTCCATGATTGAATATGCTTCTTCTCAAGCGTGAACATCTTAGTTCGGTATGGATCGAGCCTCATTTGGGCTAGGATATCTTAGTCCTTTTTGATTGGGCCTCCTTTTGGGCCTAGACGTCTTAGTCCATTATGGAATGAGCCTCATTTGGGCTTGGACATCTTAGTCCTTTTTTGATTAGGCCTCCTTTTGGGCCTGGATATCTTAGTCCATTGTCCGGTGCTCTTAGTAAGCTCATCTAAGAGGCTGGAATCAAGGACTTACCCAAACTCCCTCTAGGAGGCGCCCTACCCTGGCCCTTTTGTGGCGCGGATAGGGGCTTGTTCGGTGCTCTATCCTGGCCATCTTAGGCGCGGATAGAGGCTTACTCCGTCCTCCCTCTAGAAGGTGCCTTAACCTGGTCATACCATGGCATGGATAAGGGCTTGTTCAGTGCTCTACCTTGAATACCTTGGGTGCGGATAGAGGCTTACTCCATCCTCCTTCCAGGAGGCGCTCTGCCCTGGCCATCTTGGCACGGACAGAGGCTTTCCTACCATCTTAGGTGGACTACCATCTTAGATAGTATCCAAATTTAAGGAGCATTTCACTCCCAACCATGTAGATTTCCTCTTTTAAAAGAAGCTCTTTATTAATCCATCTTTGGAAAATATGGGCTTAAATGTTCGGCATTCCATGTCTTAGGCACCATATTGTCGTCTGGGCGACATAGTTTGTAAGCTCCTGGTGGGATTACTTCGCATATGATCAATGACCCCTCCCAGTTTTGTCCTAAGGGTCCATCTATAGGATTCTTACTATTATCCATTACTCTGCAAAGTACTAAATCCCCTTCTTGAAATGACCGAGCTCTTACTCATGAGTTGTAATATTTAGAGATTCTCCTCTGATATTCGGCGTTCTTACCGTTGCTTCATCTCTTAGCTCATGTATCAAATCTAGTGATTCTTTCTTCAATTTTTGATTCTTGTCAAATGCATAGGCAATACTTCGATGTGAAGGTACTTCAATCTCAATTGGTAACATTGCATCACACCCATATGTCAAAGAATACAGGGTATGTCCCGTTGCTATCTTAACAGACGTTCGGTAGGCCCATAACACTAATGGTAGTTCTTCTACCCAATTTCCTTTTGCTTTATCCAGTCACTTCTTTAGAATAGTTTTTATGGTCTTATTTGTAGCTTCAACTGCTCCATTAGCTTTTGGATGTGCGACAGATAAAAACTTTTGAAGTGGTTCGGCTTTAACCCATTTGGTAAAATATTCTTAATGACAAATCTCAATAATTTTCTTAATGACAAATCTCAATAATTTTCCCGAATTGATTTTTGGAAGTGGTTCGGCTTTAACCCATTTGGTAAAATAGTCAATTGCCACTATGGCATATTTAGCTCCTCCTTTTGAAATTGGCAATGGGACGATCAAATCTATTTCCCAAACATCAATGGGCCAAGGGCTTGTGATTGGAGTTAATTGACTTGGAGGTAACCTAGGTATTTTTGAAAACTTCTGGCATTTCTCACATCTTTTCACATAGTCTATAGCTTGACTTACCATGTGTGGCCAATAAAATCCTTGCCTCCTTACTTTCTTTGCAAGCTTTGTTCCATTTGAATGATCGCCGCACAACCACTTGTGTGCTTCAGCCATTAATCTTATCCCATCATTTACGCTCACACACCAAAGATAAGTGATGTGCACATAAATGTGTATATTTTTACCACCATATTTAGTCTATTTAAATTAAATAAATGATCATATCGGGTATTTTAACTTGTTTAAACCAAAATTCGTATTATTTTCAAATCGTCACATATTCATCTTCATCCAAGGGCAAAATGGTCATTTTTGTGCATATATTAATTTGAGAAAATTTAATTAGAAATTTCTATATTTTTTGTAGAAATTTGATTTCAATTACAAGTGGTTTGATGAAGAAGATATGCATGCACAAATAGAACACAAAGGAATGAAGATGGAAATAATTCAAAGTGAAGATCATGGAGGACCCCACCCACTTACCTTGATTTTCAAATTAGAAGCTAAGCACATGATAAAAGGACATTAAAGCTTCATGTACATTTAAGTGGGGGATTAGTGGATGTTAATGATTACTTGGCCACCACACTACCTCAAGAGCAATTTGGGCATTCCCCAAATTTATGAATTAGGGTTTAACACTTGTATAAATACCCCATATCTTCATGTAACTCCTCCTCTCCCTTAGTCTCTCTTAGTTTAGTTTAGGCTCAAAATAAAAAGACAAGCTCTCTTCTCTTTCTCTTTTCATGGCTACTTAGCCATTTTTATTTTTATGTAATTTCCTTTCTTTTTCTTATGCATTTTAATTACTTGTTCATTTTCTTTCCTTGTTCATTTACTTTAATGTTGGTAGTGTAGATTTACATTCATGCAAAGTAGATTAGTTTAATTCTTGTTAATTAGCTTCTCTTTTCCATTAGCTTTCATTTTCCTTTCTTTCATGTTGCTAGCTACATTTGTTAATCAAATGACAAATATGAGAGGCTAAACCCCTTCAATTTAGGGGTAATGAAGCTCTCTAATTATGTAGCTTCAACTATTTGTTAATTCATGCTCTCTTTTTGTGCTTAATGATGATTAATGAAGTATTTTATTTGTTGTTCTTGCTTTGAATTTGATAGCCTATATTGTTGACACCAAATAGGCTATACTTATACAATCACTAACACAAATTACCTCTTCATCTACATATGATGATGGTAATAAAGTGAATGTTGAAATTAAAATTTGATGGTCTATATTTCTAATCAATAGTTAATAGGCCATACTTAAAATAGATTTCATTTTCACTTTCATTGTCAAGTTTCATGAAAGTTAGTAAGTGGTTTAAGGGGTGTGTTATAGTTTGATGGCTTATGTTGGCTAATCAATAGCACAAATATGCCATACTTATGATAAACACATCAATTAAAGCACTAATGACCATAAAAGAGAGATTATGATTTCATATGTGTTGAACTACATGATCTAGAGAGTGGATGTATTCTCTAAATTGTCATTTAACTCTTATATTTGCATTTCTTTTCTCTTTGTTAGTTTTCTCATTTTTCTAGCTTAACAATCTCTCGAGTTTGGTATAATTTGATTGATTAGAATTTTAAAATCATCAATTCCCTACGGATCGACCCGTATTCGCCACGTACTATAAGTGTACGCCGTGCGCTTGCGGATATTTTTAATTTAAATTCGTTCGACGGTTTTCCAAACCGATAGACATTCCGTCGACGAACAATAAGGTAGAGCATATCCCTTCTTATAAAGAATTTCTTCTATCATAACAAAGGTTGGAGCCTATCTCCTGATTTTTCTTGCTTTTCCTTTATCGGATGGTAATAGTCCCTCAATTAAATACTCAACAATAGGCGCCATCCATGTTCCATCATATGCACTTTTTGGACTGGGTTGATACATTTTTTTTAGTTAGTTCTTGACCACTTTCTACTTCATCTCCCCTCTGAGATTTGGCCTGAGCTCTAGTCATCACAAGCAACCCTTTTCCTTGTTTGGATGTTTCTTTTTCAATGCTTGGCTTTTCTTCATATCCAACGGGAACATTCCATGTTTTTGAGGTTCCCCTTGAGCTGTCCAATTTTGCTAAAGAGTCTTCCTATGCATTCTCTGCCCTTGGAACTTGATTTACAGAAAAATCCTCAAACAAGGCAAGCATTTGCAATATTCTCTTCACATATAAAGATAGCTTGGAGTCCTTTGTTTGGTATATCTGTTACACTTGATTGGCCGTCAGCTATGAGTCATTGAAAATCTGTATTTGGGGAATTTTCAATTCTAATGCCAAAGTTAGTCCTGCTACCATTGACTCATATTCTGCCACATTGTTGGTTGCAGGGAATCCTAATTTCATGGCATAGTGCAATCGATGTCCATCCAGGGTTATAATTACATATCCTGCTCCGGCACCTTGCTCATTTAATGCCCCATCCACAAATAGTTGGCAAATGGGCTTCTAGTCTTTCTCTTTTTCCGATTATTCCTTTATAAACTTGGTGCATTCATTTACAAAATTTGCTAATGCTTGGCCCTTGGTTGCAGCCTTGGTTGAAACTCTATTTTATATTGGCTGAGTTCAATCCCCCATTTTACCAATCTTCCTGAAGTCTCAGGCTTACTGAAAAGTTGCTTAAGAGGAAAATTTGTCAATACTATAATTGAATGTGCTTGGAAATATGCTCTGAGCTTTCGAGTAGTAAGAATCAAACAATATGCCAACTTCTCAATAACTGGGTATCGAATTTCTTCAAGCAGTAAGAACCAAACAATATGCCAACTTCTCTATAACTGGGTATCGAATTTCTGCATCTTTTAACCGCCTGCTTACATAGTATACCAGAGTTGTTCTCCTTTATCTTACGAAATAAGCACCGAATTGACCGCATGTTCCGATATTTCCATATATAGATACAAAGTTTCTCCACTCTCGGTTCTTGAGAGTATCGACAGCAAATGGCTTTCTAGTTCCAAGAAAGCTTTTTTATAATCTTCCCCCACTCAAAGTTCTTCCTTTTCTTAATTACAGCGAAGAAAGGTATGCATTTATCAGTATCTTTGAAGATAAACCTGCTTAGGGCGGGTGCTTTTCCGTTTAATCTCATCACTTTTGTTACTTTCGCCAAAGAATTTTCCAAAATGGACTCCAAAAGAGCACTTTTGTGGATTTTACTTCATTTGGTACTTTCGCAATGTCTCAAACATTTCCTCTAGATCTTTGAGATGGTTTTCAGGCTCGCTTGATTTTATCACCATGTCATCAACATGAACCTCCGTATTTCTACCGATCCGTTCCTTGAACATTCGATTAACCGATCTCTAATAAGTGGCCCTTGCATTCTTCAGACCAAATGGCATGGTTCTGTAACAATAAATTCCCCACTCTATTATGAAACTGGTGTGGTCTTCATCTTGCTTGAATATCGGTATCTAATTGTACCCTGAATAAGCATCTATGAGATAATAACTTGTGTCCACTCGTTGCATCTACCAACTGATCTGTTCGTGACAATGCGAAATAGTCTTTCGGACATGCTTTGTTCAAATCTGTGTAATCGACACATGTTCTCCACTTTCCATTTAACTTTTTCACCAGAATTGGGTTGGCTAGCCATTTGGGTTAATATACTTCTTGGATTAAACCATTTTCAAGGAGTCTATCAACTTCCTCTATTATCCGGGTTTTTAACCCAGCAAAAACTATAAACAAAATAAACTTGTGTAGACAGGATGGTTAAGGACTTAACCAGAAAAATTAAGACAAGGTATTGACAAGGGCTAAGCTATATGACTAAGGTAACGACTAAGATCAACAAAGCCGAGAGATTAGCATTCCTTTAGTCCAAACAGTAGTTGAACGTAAATAGCTAGGGAATTTCCATTAAAACGTAAGAGTAAAGATAAAAGGCTATGGGGACATCTCCAAGCCTAGACTCTAGAAAAATCCTAAGTGCTTAGCTCATCAACAACCCATGCCTCTGCTCAAACCATCAAGCGAACTAGATATGGAACAATATAAAAAAAGAAGCAAAACTTGGTTCACAAAACGAACCAAGTCTATGGGTTGCCAGCGACCCATAGGCCATGGGTCGCCAACGACCCATGGTTTTGGCTTGTTTTGCAAGCCAAAGCCCCCTAGGTCGCCTGTAACCTACCTGTAAGCTGATGATGGCAGGCCTGTCCCAAAAACTCTCCAACCTCTATAAACACCATGCCATCTGGAATATAAAGAGGATCTTCTTTAGACTGGTTGCCGAAGCTCTGCTGGAATTATTCTTCACCCTCTAACTCCCTCACAACAATCTCCGAAGGTATTCACTGTGATTATCCAGTGAATTCCAGCTCAGGAGATTCAATCTAGATAGAAAACAAAGCCTTGTAATCAAACAACTCTTGTAACAGCAATCGGTCTATAGTAAAGCTATAAAGTGGACGTAGGCTTCATTAACAGCCGAACCACTATAAAAATTCTCTATCTTCTTTCTCTTATTGTTCTTTTTCTTTATCTGTGACATGTGATATTGCTCTATCAGAATAGGGCCGGTGCTTTCAAACTCATACCAGGGCGTTGTTCCATTTTTTAGGTGAACATTTTGGTGCTTTCACTGATAACTTCCAACTCAGGATCTAGATCTTGCTATCTACTTTGGATTTCATAGGTCCAGAAGTTAGATCTCCAGTCTTTGCTTAAAGAACTTGCTGTTTTAAAGTCAATGGCTTCTGGAAGAAGAAGAACTGCCTCTGGAAGGTCCATAGGGGCAACAATAGCCATAGAAGGTATTAGCCTCCAGCAAGCCGAAGTAAATGGTGCTAACTTAGGAAATCAAGCACCAGGGTCTTCTAGTCAGCATGAAGTTGTCACCAAGAATGAGTTGAATAAGGTGGCTGAAGAGATCAATTAGAGAATGGAAGAATGTCAGAAGGCTCAAATGGATAAGCTTAATGCTCTGATAACTCTACAATCAAACCTCGCTCCAAGGGCTATCCCTGAACCAGCTACTGCGATACAATAAGAAAATTCCTCTATTTCCGGCTTGCATAGGAGAAACGGAAAGCAGCCATTAAGAAGGGTAATAACAGGATGTAACTTAGAGGAAAATGAGAATGCATCACCTAACGCAAGGCAACCAAATTTGAATTTGAATCAAGGGGCCAAAGCCCCATAGGAGGACGTACTTGTGAATCACTTCGATTTGGAAGATGGTTAGCAGGGTAATTAGGTAGAAGAGGATGCCAATGCATTCCATAATGTTAAGAACATCCAGACCGCCCCAGTTAGGCAAAATGCAAGCCGACGGGGTCCTACGGGAATGGCTCTCCCGAAGACAGGAGAGCCTAGGCGTCAACCCACACGCCAAGATCATTTGATGAACCAAACACTTGGTGCAGTGACTAACTGCCGTTTCCAGGACTATCGAACATCAGAGGCATATATAGAAGATATGGTCAAGCGGCTGATGGACGAGAGTAAAAGCGGAAAGGATGATGAGTGGGGATCTGCCCCAAGTCAGACACCTTTCACTATTGAGATCTTGAATGAAATATACCCAAACAAATTTACTATGCCAACTACCCCTTCCTATGATGGAACAAAGGATTTTGTACAAGAACAGCTGGTACATGGATGGAGCCAATGCTCTAGAAGCTGTTCGCTGTTGATGTTTCTCCATTTTTCTTGAAGGAGTTGCGTCCATGTGGTTCACCGGACTTCCCTCAAGATCTTTCTCTACTTTGGCCAACATGCAACGAAGTTCCTTGACCAGTTTAGGCTCCATGTAGTGCAATCAAAGGATGTCATGTCCCTATCCGGACTAGTTCAAGGGCACAATGTGTCATTGAGATCATTCATGAGCCGGTTTAACACTACAGTGATGGAAGTGAGCAACCCAAATGAGTACATGGTTTTTATGGTGTTAGTCCACGCTATCCATCCAGAAATGGAATTTGGGAAATGGATCAAGATGAAGCAACCTATCAATAGGAAAGAATTCAATCGCAAAGCAAGCCCGTTCTTGAGATTGGAAGAAGTGCAGGAGCTTGAAATAAAGGCTGCTGGAGTACAACAAATGAGTGCCGAACAAAATTCCACGATGGAAAATCAATGCACGCATGATCCTGGAAATAACCACGAAGTCGCAGGGAAGAGTGGGAACCAAAAGAGAGGAAACCAGAACTCCAACAAGAGAAATAGTGGCAGCAGCAACAAAAGATTTAGAGAGTTTGGACCATAAGACTATACCCCCTTGAATGAAACTCCGGAGAATATTTATCTCGCAACACAAGAAACTAAAGAGTACAGGAAACCTCTCAAAGAGGAGGCAACTGAACAGTAAAAGCACTCAGGGAAATTCTGCCGCTTCCATGAGACGCACAGGCACAACACAAACGAATGCCGCCACCTTAAGGACCTCATTGAAGGATTATTCCGAGACAACAAACTTCAACAATATGTGAAAAAGCCACAAAAACCCGGTTAAGACATGGTCCCTCAACCCTCTAGAGAGCAAAGGAATCAAGCTGTTACTAGCGAAGAAGGGTCCAAATGAGCTGACCAGAGGCTTGTTATCGGAACAATATCTGAGGGACCACATCCCACGTAGAGAAGTTGGGAAGAGATGGAGCGATATGTGAGTTCATTGAAGCATGCCCCGAAGGAATCGTGTTTAGCAATAGATGATGGAACTCCAGTTAAGCTGCAAAAGGTTTTGAATGATGACATAGCGTTCTACAATCGGGACAATGAAGGGATTGAAGCTCCAACTCTTGATCCAATGGTTGTTATAGTAGGAATCAGGCCCGCCGTAGTCCGACGAGTGCGGGTTATAGTGGTAGTTCAGTTAACATACTTTTCAAGTGTACCTTCGAGATGAAGATTGGCATGAAGTGCGTATCTGCGTGCCAAACGAGGGACAGTCGACATACCAGTAGAACTTGGAGAGGGCGAGCAAAGGGTCACCTTATTTAGACTTTTATGATCATGGACAAAATGTCAGCATAAAATGCGTTCTTGGGACGACTTGCATTTGCCGATTTTAGAATAGCATTGGCCCAGTAGTGCCTTACGATGAAGATCCCTACCAAGCATGGAGTCAGAATTCTAAAAGGAGATCAAAGCGTCACCTGGGAATACTACATCACGGAGCTGTACGAATCAAGAAGAAAGGAAAAGGGAAAGGATATGGGGAAAACACTCCACATCCGTGAACCCTCCGAATAGCAACTATAGAACCACCCTTGACTTGGGGGCCATAGTCGATTTGACAAGGCTTTGGCCCCTAGGAAGAAGAGCTCAGGGAAGGATCGGTTGACACTGGCAGAATTAACAGTGTCTATCCAAGTCTGTATGGATGACCCAACGTGGGTCCTGAAGATCGAGTCGCACCTTGGAAACAAGATGCGGTCAGAACAAACCAAATTCCTTCGCATCAATCTGGACATATTTGTTTGGACACACTCTGATATGTGTGGGGTGTCACCTAAGATTGCCTACCATGCACTCAATATTGACCTTAGATTCACACTAGTGAAGCAGAAAAGGCGCAGCCTTGGCCCTAAATGGTCCAAGGCATTGAGGGAGGAAGTAGATGTATTGATGGCTAACGGCTTCATCCGAGATGCAACCTACCCTGAATGGGTATCGAACCCAGTCCTAGTCAAGAAGTCTAATGGAAAATGGCGAACTTGCATTGATTTCTTAGACCTCAATAAGGCCCGTCCGAAGGATAGCTTCCAGCTCCCTAGAATTGATCAGCTCATGATGGAACAGCTGGACATGAGCTGTTGTCATTCATGGATGCATACACGGACTATAACCAGATCCTGATGCATGAATCACACCAAGAGAAAAACAGCTTCCTCCCCGATTTGGGACTGTACTGCTACAGGGTAAACCATTCGGTTTAAAGAATGTAGGGGCAACGTACCAAAGGCTAGTGAATATTATGTTCAAACGCTAGATGAGGAAGACTATGGAAGTTTATGTATGTTAGTCAAATCCCAAGTAGCCGCTAACCATCTAGACAATCTCGCCGAAATGTTCGAAATACTCCAAAAATACGGGATGAAGCTCAATCCGCTTAAGTGTCACTTCGGGGTAGCCTTTGGAAAATTCTTGGGATTATAGTAAGTGCACAGGGCATCGAAGCAAATCCAAAACAAATAACAATGTTACGGGAGGTCCAAGCTCCTAAAAATAAGAAGGAACTTCAAAGCTTGAATGGGAAGGTCGCAGCACTAAGTCGATTCATCTCTAAAGCTATAGAAAAATGCATACTGTTCTTTGATACACTAAAGAAAGGGAGGAAAAACTTCGAACGGAGCGAAGCTTTCCAAACAGCTTTCGAGGAATTGCTATGACATATGGAAGATCCCCCGATCTTGTCAAAGCCGGCGGATAGAGAAGACTTGTTCATCTATTTAGCAGTCTCCCCGCACGCCTTGAGTGCGGCTCTCGTACGGGAAGAAGCGAGAATCCAACAACCCGTGTACTACATTAGAAAACGATTCACCGGAGCTGAAAAGAATTACCCAAAGTTGGAGAAGCTAGCCTATTGCCTTTTGATTGCATCCTGGAACTTAAGACCATGCATCCAGGCTCATCGCTTAAAGTATTGACTGACTAACCCCTAGTGAAAGTTTTATACTGGCCAGAAACTTCCGGACGGCTACTCAAGTGGAATATAGAGTTGAGCCAATACGATATCACATACCACCCAAGGAAAGCAATCAATAGGCTAGCGTTAGCCGACTTCTTTGCTGAATTTACTACAAGAGACGATGAGGAGGAAGTACAATCGGAGACGGACGTGCAATGGAAGCTCTTCGTTGACGGTACATCAAAAAACTTCTATTCGGGAGCAGGGGTAGTGCTTGAAACCCCTGAGGGGTGAGCCATTAGCTATGCTTTTCGCTTGGAATTCCCAGCAACAAATAACGAAGCAGAATACAAATCACTGATCGTAGGGCTGAAGGTTGAGAAAGAACATAAGATAAAATCTATCCACATATTCAGCAACTCCCAACTGGTTGTGTATCAAGTGAAAGGGGAGTATCAAGCACGTGGAGAGAATCTCGCCCTGTACCTGTTTGAGTACAAGAGCTGTTAAGCGATATCGAGCACTACACCATAACTCACATCCTATGAGAGAAAAACACCAAGGCAGAGTATTTGGCCAAGCTGGCAAGCTTCGAAGAAGCCCGATCATTGGGATTGGTTCCGGTTAAAACGTAACCAAACCGAGCGTAGATGAAATGGACATGGACTGGATTCTAGAGACCACTATGGAACCACACACATGGATGACACCGATAAAAGACTATAGGCTGGAAGGAACCCTTCTAATAGACCGAAATCAACGACAGAAGCTACTCCGAAAGGCGCCGCGATTCATGATACAGGATTGAGTACTCTATCGAAAGGGATTCTCGACCCTTCTTCTTAGGTGTGTGATCAATGATGAAGCATGACGAATCCTAAAGGAAGTACATGAAGGCGAGTGCGGAGATCACACTGGGGGGTAGACATTGGCAAAGAAAGTCCTTCGATATGGATACTTCTGGCCAACAATAAACTGCGATGACGTAGATCACGCCAGAAGATGTGATAACAATCATAGATTCAGCAAAATTCAGAGAACTTCTTCAACGGAACCGACGCAGATGGTCAACCCGTGGCCGTTTCCAATATGGGTGATCGGTTTGATTGGCGTCCTTCCAATAGCAAAAGGAGGATCCAAAAATGCTATGGTTGCTGTAGATTATTTCACAAAATGGGCAGAAGCGGAACCGCTGCCCACCATAACCATAAAGAAAGTTATTAATTTTGTTACTAAAAATATCATTTGTAGGTTTGGCATGCTGTAAAAAATCGTCACTGACACTGGATCAAAATTGGAAAGTGCTAAGTTCAGAGACTTCTGCAAGCGCTTCCGATTTGAAAAAAGCTTTTCCGCGGTGGCTCATCCGCAGGCAAACAAACAAGTGGAAGCAATAAACAAGATCATCAAGTCCACCATCAAAAAGCGACTAACAAAAGCAAAGGGAAAATGGGTTGATGAGCTTCCACTCGCACTATGGGTTTACAGAACTACACACAAAGTGGCAAATGGCCACACTCCATTCGCATTGGAATAATGTTTAGAGGCAATGATTCCAATTGAATTAGAAGTTCCCTCGCACCGAAGGCAAAATTTTAATCAAAAGAAAAACGAGCAACTCCTACTCGAACCGCTAGACATGGTTGATGAAAAAGAAGAAGAAGAAGTAAAGCTGAGAATCGCCACCCACCAGAAAAGGGTTGCACGATACTTCAACTCTAAAGTGCACAGACAAACCTTCGAAGTCGGCGATCTCGTGCTCAAGCGAGTTTACCCTATCTCGGGAGCTTTAGGACCGAACTGGAAAGGACCATTTGTCATTAATCAAAAGCTTGTTGATGGGACCTTCAAGCTCACAATCGTCGACGAGGTTGCAATTCCCAGAGCCTGGAACAACGAATCACTCCACCGTTATTTCATTTAAAAGCAACTTTATATATTTTCTAATTTTTAGCAAATAAGCCATTCCGGAAATGCCGGTGGCATTGTAAGTAGGCCAATAATCTACCATGCTTTTCTTAATAAAGTTTGCTTCTAGAACCACCCAAACTGTGTTCATAATAATTACCAGACGAGTCGACGAAAGTAAATCGACTCATACCGTTGGATCGGCGGAACTCGATCTTGGCCCTCTGGAAATTGATGCAGCTCTGGCTGCATCAAAAGGGCCATAAATCCAAACTCCTCGTGTTGCCCGGAGATAGGCAACGTGGAGGAGCTAAAAAATTAAACTCCTCGCGTTGCCCGGAGATAGGCAACGTCGAGGAGCTTCAAACTCAAGCTTCTCGCGTTTCCTAGAGATAAGCAACGCCGAGGAGCACCAAATTCAAGCTTCTCGCATTGCTTGGAGAGAGGCAATGCCGAGAAGCTCCAGATTCAAACTCCTCGTGTTGCCCGGAGATAGGAAACACCGAGGTACTCCAAATTCCAACTCCTCGCATTGCCTGGAGATAGACAACGCCGAGGAGTTCCAATTTCTAACCCCTCTTTTTGCCCAGAGATAGACAACGCTGAGGAGCTCCAAATTCAAGCTTCTCGCGTTGCCTGGATATAGGCAGTGCCGAGGAGCTCCAAATTCCAACTCCTCGCATTGTCCGGAGATAGGCAACGTCAAGGAGCTCCAAATTCCAACTCCTCACGTTGCCCGAAGATAGGCAACGCAGAGGAGCCCCAAATTCAAGCTTCTTACATTGCCCGGAGATAGGAAATGCCAAGGAGCTCCAAATTCATCCTCTTCACATTGCCCGGAGATAGGCAATGCCGAGGAGCTTCAATTCAAGACTCTCGCTTTCTCAGAGATAGGCAACGCCGAGGAGCACCAAATTCAAGTTTCTAGCATTTCCCGGAGACAGGCAGCGTCGAGGAGCTTTAAATTCCAACTCCTCGCGTTGCCCAAAGATTGGCAATGCCGAGGAGCTCCGAATTCAAGCTTCTCGCATTGCCCGGAGATAACCAATGCTGAGAAGCTGCAAATTTTAGCTTCTCGCGTTGCCTGGAGATAGGCAGCGCCGAGGAGCCCCAGAAGCCATGCATCGCATAAGCTGAAACTTCTCGCGTTTCCCAGATATCGGCAAAGCCGAGGAGCTCCAAATTCCAACTCCTCACGTTGCCCGGAGATAGGCAACGCCGAGGAGCTCCAAATTCCAAATCCTCGCGTGTCCCAGAGATACACAATGCCAAGGAGCCCTAAATTCAAGCTTCTCGCGTTGCCCAAAGACAGGCATCGTCGAGAAACTCCAAATTCCAACACCTCGCGTTGCTCGGAGATAGGCAACGCCGAGGAGCTCCAAATTCAAGCTTCTCGCGTTGCCCGGAGAAAGGCAAAGCCAAGGAGCTCCAAATCCAAGCTTCTCGCATTGCCCAGAGATAGGCAGTGCCGAGGAGCTTGAAATTCCAACTTCTCGCATTTCACGGAGATAGGCAACGCCGAGGAGCTCCAAATTCAAGCTTCTCGCATTGCCTAGAGATAGGTAACACCAAGGAGCTTCAAATTCAAGCTTCTCGCATTTCCCAAAGATAGGCAGTACCTAGGAGCCCTATAAGCCCCGCATCTCATAAGCCGTGCAGTCAAGTTGAAATTTCTCGCATGGCCCGGAGATACCGGATACTTGAAAATTGTTTGGAGTGAACAACCCTATGAACTTGGGGGCATACACCTGTACTGACACATAATCACACGAATACAATAAGTCTACAAGTCTTGTCACTCCAAGCAACAATAAATTTGCAAGCTCTATCTCAAAGTTAACAAGAATTCTAAGCAAAAATTTCTAACTTTTAGAAATCATTGAAGCTTTGTGGATTTCTAAACAAGAATTCTAAACCAAAACTTCTAAGTTTAAATTATTAAAAGTTTTGTGGATTTCTAAACAAAAATTCTTTATGTGTTGTTAATCTTTAAGTACCGTTACTTTGAACGAAGAACTTTTGCTGTAATCACAGATAGAAATTAATGAAACTAGCACAAGTACACAGAGCATACATGAATAGATAGATGAAAATACAATCGAAATATCACTATGTTGCTTATGATTCTCTGTACACAGGATCAAAATGTGGGGGCCGCACCCACACAACGTCGACCAACAAAGAAAAAATACATACTCTACAATCAGGACACAAAGTGCAAACTCTGCACTTGAACAAAATAACTCAAAAGGAAACAAAAAAAGAGAAATACAAGCCGAGCTTCCTACAAGTTGTAAGCCAAAATCCAGTCCATCCTTATGCTGTCCGCTCAACGCCTCTTGCCACCACTACCCTTTCCACCTATGGTTGGTAGTTTCTGCTTCTTTTCAGGGGAAGCGTCGCTACTAGTAAATCAATGAACACTACAGTGGTGATCTTCTCATCTCCTTAAGAAATCTTCTCAGACAAGCCTTCCCTCCCCTTGCATTTTTTTGTTTTTCGGGAGCTCTTCGCAGCCTTAATAACCTCCACTCTTTCCTTCTTAACAGCAACCAAATCTTATGGAGTCTTCTGTGATTGCTCCATCTGCATCTCCTACTCCTTAGCCTCAGCTGCAGTTGTATCACCTTCTAGAGATGCCGAAGGGTCATCCAAGCCTTGGAGCGCTGCAATCTTTTTGGCCTTTGGTCCCGGTTGTGAGCTAGACGTGGATGTGGGAACTAGAGTAAGAATGGATACAATCTCAAAGGAGGTGAAAATGGCAGCATGCACATGCACCGAAGTAGTTGGCGCATCAACAGGAAGAGTGGATGGACCTATAAGATCAAAAAGGAAAGCATTAAACTCCTCTTACTCCTGTGGCGTAAGATAGAGAGTCCTGAATTCGGGAGAAGCATGGACGTTACCCGCACCAGCGGAAGGATCATGAATGACGACCTCAAACCCATCACCTTCGCCATCTTTGGAGGGCTCCACCACATGAGAAATAACATCGATCCCCAAGCTCATTGGCTGGTCGTGGAACTGCTCTGACGTTCTTCCCATGCCAGAGATAGAAGGCATGTAAGTGCACCAGTGGCGGTCATCGAAGGAGTTTCGATGGCCTCCCTCTCTCGTTCTACCCGAAGGATTTCCTGATCCTCAAGAAGCGCCTTCTTGGACTCCTCATTAAGATAAGTATCCCGCAACTCTTGATCGGTATAAGCATCGTCGCTCTTAGCAAAGCGGGATAAGAATTCTTCCCAAACAAGGGTAAGAGTGCGTGGATACTTCGGACCAAGTTAGCTAAGGCTTCTATAATGCAACAAGGAGTTGACATAAAAATTCAGGATTGTAGCGTCCAACTTCTCCATTTTTTGATCAAATGCATGTTGAAGGTCCAAATAATCTACTATCACCGCAGCCTTCTCAACCTCAACGGTAGTCTAGTTGGCACTGAGTTGTGTGACTTGAGCCTGTAACTTGGTGATGGTGTCAGCTTGGTCGGAGATAGTCTTGTTGTGCCCGTCGTTAATTAGATCATGATCAGTGATTGTCTTCCATTGAGCTTCGGTGGTAGCATTGTAAGCGATCACTTCCTCTTTCTATTTCGCCTCCTCCGCATGGGTCTTTTTGATTTCGTCTCTCCAGACAATCTCGACCTTCTCATGCGCCTCCTTTAGCTCTTTCATCAGGCCAATGGTTCTCTTACTTTTCCGGAGCACCGTTTCCTTCTCCTCCTCTAACTGTTTAATTTTAGCGTCCCGATCAGCCAATGCCCTTTCAAAATCATCTTTCTCAGTTTCAAAGGAGAGGATCCCTTGATAATTATTCCTATTTGTGTCCGTTAGCTGCTTGCATAGCTTCTCCTATTTCTCAGACTGCTCTAGGTCATTTTGGATAGCTTGGAGATGCGACACAAAGGAATCCTTGCGAACTGGATGAAGGTCCATGTCAAATTTAACTCCTCTTAAAAAGCAGCCTGAAAGGGCTGCCTCAAGCTTAGAGGGACTCGCCAGAACAGTGTAAGCCGGCCTTCGGTGGGGATGAGATGCACCAGGGGCAGCAGCAACAATGGAAGAAGATGGAATATGTGTTAGAGGAAGAATCAGGGTAGAAGAGATAGGAATCTCTGGGCCCACGGAAGTGTGTTTCGAAGCCAGTTTTGAAGGATTGGAGCGATAGTCGAACTTTGATTTCTTTGATGGCTCGCCCCTTTCCTTATGAGACCGTCTCTTCTCATACATGCCTTTGTGTGAACGAGCTTTATATCTCTCCTTTTAGCGACGGTTTTCGGCTTCGAGTTCTTTCCTCCGCCGGTACTCTTCTTCTGTCTCCTAGACTTGATGTCGGTTGTACGAACGCTTCGGGTACCGCTGTGAATGGGTATAGTCCTTGAAGTCATCATAGAAGCCTCGCCCACTCGTCATACCTAGAATAAAGAGTACATGAAAGATTTAAGAAACGCAACATGAGTTAGGCAAATATGCGAGGGAATGGAAAAATAGAAACAAGTGCAATCCTAGTGCAATGTGCTGTGTTTCTAACATAACCTAAAGCATCGTCATGAAATGGAACAAACGACCGTCGAAGGTGAGAGCGGACTAACTTCGGTCATTATAAGCGGGACTGAGCCAACTGAGGGCACGATATTGCCTAAACAAGACGGTGTCATGTCAAATTTGAAATCTTCCTTCAGAAGTGCGTCGAAGTCGACGAATACATCAATAAAATCTCCAAGGTCCGCCCCGACATTCTTGCTTGGAGAATCTTGGCGTACATTAGTTTACAAGGCTTTTCATTTGCTACTTATATCGGAAGAGGGCGAAGCCGGAAGGACGGGACTCATCCCCGGAGTCTCATCGTAAGACTCTGAGTCTTTACCTTTAGATTCCGATGAAAAGTAATCATCGGCAGTAGTTTCATCGCTGCTACTTTCAAACTCCCACTCCTCTTTCTCTATGTTCGCCACGGCTTTGCCTTCTCTATGCGCGGGCTCTTCTTTTATTTCCTCCTAGATTGGAGGCATTCTGGCTAAACCACATAGGCTAGGCACAGTGGTTTCTTCCTCCTCATAGGCCTCATCATGTGATCTTTCGGATGGGCCGGCCATCTCCTGACCTTCATCGAAATTGTGTGAAGAAGAAGAAGGTCTTGCGCAAACTCTGGCTCGACCGAGAGAAGGAGCTTCAATCTGAGCGACGATCTTCCTGGAGCCAACAGTCCGTATTGGTGCAAGTTCTCATCGGTCAGCAAAACTTTAATTCACCTCTCCACGACATCAATGGTCTTTAAAGTTTGGTAGATTTCATTAAGAGCTATGTCTCTATTCGGCCTTGGGATAAATACAAAAGCCATACAATTAGTTAGAAACCCCGTTACAACACTTCAAAATTTGGCAAACAAGAAAGAGGAGCTTGCCCCAATCGTCCATTGACGGTTGAACCTCTCGAGGCATCTAACAAAGAAGTACTACATCTTAAACCATGATAGATTGCTTTGCAACCACAAGACGATCTTCTGGTTCCTCTAGGCTTCGATTATGATCAAAGAGGGACAATCTTCTCTCCTCTTAAATGCTAAAAAATACCACAACTCATCAAAACTCGGAGCATGGTTAAACGTTCGCATGGAAAGGACATGCAAGCAAGTAATGATGTCGTAACCATTCAAATGAAGTTGGAATGGGGAATTTCCAAGTTCGAAAGCGTTTCACGTAGAAAATCGTTGAAAGGAGGCACGACTCCATTTAGAGACATATATCTATGGCAAGCGGTGTACCCTAGGGGAGGCGTATGAGTAAACTCGTCATTCGTAGCCAAACGTACATCATCCTCAGGAATCCCATTCCGTAGGCATATATTGTGAAGAACTTTAGCGAGACCACCGACGAGGCTCATTCAGGTGGATTGAGCAGAACTCGAAAGTTGGGAGGCGTACGGTCCACCATGGGCCCAACTGGAACTAATTAGCCACATTGGGCTTGCGAGGTGGATGATGATTCAGCTTCGGAGAGCGTCGGGCTTTGTCCGCTTGATTTATGGCATGTGGAAGGCTGCTTCATTCTATATTACAGAACTTGCATCCGAAATGGTCAGGTAACTCTATCCTAAATTCATAAGTTTCCGCAATCACACTTAAATTTTGAATAAATGTTGACTTACTTCAGTCTTCAAAGTGCGAACTGGGGAAAGTGTGTAAGTGTAATGTGCTATCTATATGGGATAAAATCAGTGCTCAGTACAGTACAAACGCTCTATCCTGTGTAGATAGTTTGGTTGCCGTGGAAGAAGAAAAGAACTTCCCCGTGTCGGTCTATTTTTGTCTACTTTGCGCACTTACCCATTATCGATGAATGATCGATAATGGATCCATTGTCCATAGCGACATAGAAAACTCTTCCTATTGCAGGAGCACCGAATGCAGAATAACCAAGTTCTCTTGAAGAATCGAGATAGACTAGTAATAAGCCATGCAAGTAGCGTCTGCGAAACTGGAGTCAAGTCAATTTTGGTCTAATGGACGAAGATATCAAAACGCGTCAAGCCTCGGGCCAAAGCCCGAATGTCATTCCAAGAGACAAATCGAGACTCGATGTACTATCTTCCTTCATTATACTGCAATCAACTCGAACTTCTTGAAATCAACGCCACAAGCGAAGGCTGGACATCAAATCATTGAACAAACATAGCAAATGGGTACTTGTCGACAAATCATTACACAGAATCAACAAATGAACTAGGAAAACCCACCTTAAACTGATTTAAAGGGACAAGAAGAATCGCAAATTGAACTCAGTGAGCTACAGAGTGGATCATTAGCGAGCTAAGGATAGGTCGGCTACAATTTAACAATGACCAGGGATTGGATTCGAGCAATATGATGGATTGGTGGCGACACAAAGAGGGCAGTAGGTCAGTAGCGATCTAGGGTTTGAATTCAAACAAGGCTATGAATTGGCGACGAATGGATCGAACAAAATTGGAAAGCAGGTCGAATTGATGCTAGGATTGCTTGGGTCGAATCGCTGGACAGTTGGTCATGTGGAGGAATGAAGTATCTCAGGTCGAATGAAGGGAATGAGGTCGGCTTAAGTATAAAAAGGAAAAGGAAAAAATGAAATATTTTGCTAAGTAATCGGGTCGCCGGCGACCCAACCTATCTTTAAATTTTTTTTAACTTCCAATGATCTAGGTTTTTAAACTAGCAGAAACTAATAGAAAACATAAAAAATTTGTGTAGACAAGATGGTTCAGGACTTAACCAGAAAAATTGAGACAAGAGATCGACAAGGGCTAAGCTATATGACTAAGGAAACGACTGAGATCAATGAAGCTGAGAGATTAGCATTCCTTTAGTCCAAACAGTAGCTAAACATAAACAGCTAGTGAATTGCCATCAAAATGTAAGAGCAATGATGAAAGGCTATGAGGACATCTCTAAGCCCAGACTCTAGAAAAATCCTAAGTGCTTAGCTCATCAGCAACCCATGCTTGTGCTCAAACCATCAAGCGAACTAGATATGGAACACTATCAAAATAAGCAAAACTTAGTCTGCAAAATGAACCAAGTCCATGGGTCGCCAGCGACCCATAGGATATGGGTCGTCGGTGAACCATAGGCTATGGGTTGCCAATGACCCATGGTTTTGGCTCGTTTTGCGAGCCAAAGCCCCCTAGGTCGCCTGTAACCTACTTATGAGATGATGATGGCAGGCCTGGCCCAGAAACTCTCCAACCTCTATAAATACCATGCCATCTGAAACATAAAGAGGATCCTCTCCAGACTGGGTGGTGAAGCTCTGTTGGAATTATTCTTCACCCTTTAATTCTCTCACAATAATCTCCAAAGGAATTTGCTGTGATTCTCTAGTGAATTCTAGCACAGGAGATTCAATCTAAATAAAAAACAAAGCGTTGTAATCAAACAACTCTTGTAACAATAATCAGTCTATAGTAAAGCTATAAAGTGGACGTAGGCTTCGTTAACAGCCGAACCACTATAAATATTCTTTGTCTTCTTTTGTTTACTGTTCTTTTCCATTATCTAGTGATCTATGATATTTCTCTATTAGAACATGGCTGATGCTTTCAAACTCATACCAGGGTGTTGGTCCATTTTTTGGGTCAACATCTTCTTTCAGAGCATCCATTCAAACTTTATCCAATTGCCTCTTTCTTTGTCTTATAGAGGTTGCTCTTGGTGTTATCCTGCCTTTTGGCAAGGCCATGACACCAAGGAATTGACTAGTAACCAATGGCGGCCCATCCTAGAGATCAGTTATACACAGGCTCACTATGGATATCCACGAATTTTGTCCGAGTCTGGATCGAGCCAAAATTGGTAGGACATGACAAGCTAAGCCATGAAAGCCAACGTTCCAAATCCCAAGTCAATCCGAGTTCGTATGCTCAAGTTATGAACGATACAAAATTGGGCGAAAATCAATTACCGGTCGACTCGCTCCCTTCGACTCGCTCCGTTCGACTCGCTCCACGTCCCTCAGAAGCCAACTTCGACTCGCTTCGCAACACTCAGATGTCACAACGTTTACTCGCTTCACTCAGAGGCCAACTTCGAGTCGTTCAGGTTCGACTCGCTTCACAGCCATCTGAAGTACCTACTTCGACTCGCTTCGCTCAGATGCCTTCTTCGACTCGCTCCATTCGAACCACTGATCGACTCCATCAACTTCGACTCCATTAGCGAAGCCACTGCTCAAACCTCTCAGGACGTTCCTTTTTGACTCGCTCGACCAGTGCGTACTTCGACTCGCTTGATATGGGCACACTTCGACTCGCTCAATCGGCGAACATTTCGACTCGCTCGAAACAACATCAAGGGCAGAGTGAGATTCAAGCGCCACATCACCGAGTCAAATGGAAGCGAGTCGAAACAGAAGCGAGTCGAAGGAAACAGCCTACCAAAAACCTCATTTCGTATCGATCATATCTCCCAATCTACAAGTCCAAATGCTATGAAATTTTCACAGAAGACTACGTGCATGCTAAAGAATGTCCACGCCAAATTTCGACTCCATTGGATGAAATCTTGATCGATACGAAATCTGTTTGTATCGATCACGGATCGGACCGAAACTTCACGGGCTTGGGCGTGCGAGCCTGGTCACGTGCCAGAGAGTGTCTCCCGAGATCTGAGCGAAATACCAGCCTCCTACACCTATAAATAGACCCCCAAAGCCAATAGAAAAGGGCTTCTTCTTCCTCTTTGAGATCTCCAACGTCCAGACTCCGCCAGATCCAGATCTGAACTCAATTGCTGCTGCTACCAATGAAATTCATTGCTGCAAATCATAATTGCCTGCTGTAAATCATTGAATTCACTTGTAAACACAAAAGAAAGATCAATAAAGTAAACTACTTCATAGTGGACGTAGGCGATATGCCGAACCACTCTAAATTCTTGTGTCTCCTTGCACTTTAATTATTCTCATTTCTGAAATTTGGAGTTTTTGTTAGATAATTCCTCATTTTCCATTTAATTTCTTCACTTTATCTCTTTAAAGACTTCCGAAGAGTGTTGTGCCCAATTTTGGTACAAACACTTTGGTGCTTTCACTGAGAAAAACACAATTTTTCTCCTGCTTTTTGGATCTCCTATCTATATTGGATTGCATAAATCTAAGAAGAAGATCTAGATCTAGAACTTTGAAGCCCTTCCATTCTATTTAGCTTTGCAATCAGATCTTGGAAAGGACTTCATCAATTCATTATGGTGAGCACACGTACCACCGCTACAACTGCTGATCAAGGGGCACAGGACCGACAGAATCCCGTGCAATCACCTCCCTCCAAGCAAAATGTTGTAGGACCTTCAGATCCATCCGACCCAATCGCTAGACAAGAATTCCAGACATTGCTTCAAGAGTTGACCCAAAGTCGACAGCAGTTAACTGAACAACTACGCGCCAATACCGAATTGTCTAACTAGCTGAATTGCCAAAGGCGTAGAAGATCTAGGAGAGACCAAGGTTCCTATTCTTCCACAGAAATTTCAGCCTCCTCCGATGGCCAAACCAGATCCACACGTCTACGGCTAGGTGTAAGCTACGCCCAAGCAACGGGACACCAACCTTCTTCGAACCTTGGGCAACCTAGAGCTGGACCATCCGCTAGTCTCCGTACAGAGCCTTCAACTCGAGAAGGAGCTGCTCCTTACTATGTCACCGGCAACATTGCTACTACCACCACCGCCGAATGGGGAGGTGATGCTAGAAACCAAGTTGATCCTCAATGTAGCCAACGAGAGCAGACTCCCGAGCCTTATGTCCCCGAGGATGTTGAACCAAAGAGGCGAGGCACAGACCGTCGACCGCGTCCGGTCCAGACTCGTGCGGTGGAACCCGACCACACCTTGGCACAACATGCTCCAAGTATCCGAAAGCCGGATATACCAGCGATGATCCACCAAATGATCCGTGAAAGTCAGGGTCTCTCTAATGACGACTGGGGAATCTCCCAAAGTCATACCCCTTTCATCGATGATGTTCTATATGCTGAACCACCTCGGCACTTCAGTATGCCAGCTTTGCCAGTTTATGAAGGAAGTTCTGATACCAATCAACACGTCTTGAAATACGAATGGCTGATGAATGCTGCTAGAGCTGATGATGCAGTAAAGTGCCGTAGTTTCCCCATTTCCCTAGGGGGCATCGCTACCATGTGGTTCACTCGTTTACCACCGCGATCCATCTCTAACTTTGACCAGATGGCCACCAAGTTTGTCGAATAGTTCCGTATGCACGTGGCGAGGCCTAAGGACGTTAACACTCTATCTAGCATTACACAAGCTCCCGGAGAAACACTTAGACGTTACTTGGAGAGATTCCATGTTGCGTGTGCAGAAATAAGAAATCCCAATGATAACTCTATCCTGATGGCATTGACTAAAGGGATTGATGCTGATTCCGAGTTTGGAAATTGGTTAGCCGGAAAACCACCTGCATCATTGGACCGTTTCTATTCCAAGGCATCCCAATTCTTGAGGAGGGAGGATGCAAAACAGTCTAGGAAACAGGATGATGCAGGGCCCAACGTCGAAGGAATCCAAAGTAACATCGCTATTAAACAGTCCGGAGACAGTTCTAGAAAAGTTCTGTTCAACGGACAAAATAAACAAAATCAACATAGGGACAATGGGAATCAAAACAAGAAACGCGATCAGAATCGCGGTCCACGGCGTAGAGCTTCCATGTATGATAACTACACTCAATTGAACACGTCATTGGAAAATGTGTATCTGCAGACTTGCAATACCATGCAGTACAAGAAACCTGCCCCGAAACCACCAACTGAGAGACAAATTCAAACAGAAATTTTTTGTAGATTCCATGAGAGTTATGGCCACAACACCAATGAGTGTCGTCACTTACAAGACCTCATTGAAAAACTGATACATGAACGGAAGTTGGATCAGTATGTGCGGGCACCGCAGTCCGGAGGCGCAGGCCCATCAAATCAAAATCGTGCACCGAATCAGGAAAGACAGGAGGAACCCGCTCGTACAGGCGGGAGGTTGGTCATCAACACAATAAGTGGTGGTCCTCACCCAGTAGATCGAAGCTGGAAGGAAATGGAGTCGTATGCTAGTTCTATCAGGCACGTAGACTTCGAATGTTATAGTAACTCTGATGAAGGGGCTCCGGCCAAGCAACAGAAGACGATGACAGATGACATCGTGTTCAGGAGCAGAGACGCTGATAAAGTCGAAGCTCCCACTATCGATCCACTAGTCATCTCAGCACAGATAGGTCCCACTTGGATGAAAAGGATCTTAGTTGAAAGTGGAAGCTCTGTGAATATTTTGTTCAAACGAGCTTATGATCAAATGAAAATGGAAGCCACGGACTTGAAGCCTTGTCAATCCGGAGTCCATGGTTTCAACAGAAGTGCAACTATACCCACTGGAATGGTGGAATTGCCAATAGAGTTGGGAGTTGGAGAACGACGGAGAGTACAGATGCTTTAGTTCATTGTTTTGGACATTGTTATCCCGCCTTTTGGCAAGGCCGTGACACCAAGTACTTAACTAAAAACCAAGGGCAGATCATCCTGGAGATCGGTTGTACGTAGGCTCACTATGGATGTCGACGAATTTTTTTTGAGCCCAGATCGAGCTAAAATTGATATGACATGACAAGCAAAGCTATGAGAGTCAACGTTCCAAATTTCAAGTCAATCAGAGTTCGTATGCTCAAGATATTGATCGATCACGGTTGAGAAATCCAAACTTGCATCGATCATAACTCGAGATCTACAAGTCCAAATGACACCAAATTTTAACAGGAGCTTAAGTATGACCTAAGGAATGTTCCTGCAAAATTTCGACTCAATCGGAGCAAGTCTTGACCGAGTCGAAATTCATTCGTATCGATCGCGGATGGAAAAATCTAAACTTGCATCGATCATAACTCGAGATCTTCATGTCCAAATGCCGCCAAATTTTAACAGGAGCTTAAGTATGACCTAAGGAATGTTCCTGCCAAATTTCGACTCAATCGGAGCAAGTCTTGGCCGAGTCAAAATTCGTTCGTATCGATCGCGGATGGAAAAACTCCAACTTGCATCGATCATATCTCGAGATCTACAAGTCCAAATGCTATGAAATTTTCATAGCAGCTTAAGTACAACATGAAGAATGTTCCTGTAAAAGTTTGACTCGATCAGAGCAAGTCTTGACCGAGTCGAAATTCGTTCGTATCGATCGTGGATGGAAAAACTCCAACTTGCATCGATCATATCTCGAGATCTACAAGTCCAAATGCTATGAAATTTTCACAGCAGCTTAAGTACAACATGAAGAATGTCCCTGCCAAATTTCGACTCAATCGGAGCAAGTCTTGACCGAGTCGAAATTCGTTCGTATCGATCACGGATCGGGCGGAAACTTCACGGGCTTGGTCGCGTGCCAGAGAGGGTCTCCCAAGATCTGAGCGAAATATCAGCCTCCTACACCTATAAATAGACCTCCAAAGCCAACAAAAAAGGGGTTCTTCTTCCTCTTTTAGATCTCCAACGCCCGGACTCCGCCAGATCCAGATCTGAACTCAATTGTTGCTGCTACCAACAAAATTCATTGCTGCAAATCATGATTGCCTGCTGTAAATTATTGAATTCACTTGTAAACACAAAAGAAAGATCAATAAAGCAAACTACTTCATAGTGGACGTAGGCGATACGCCGAACCACTCTAAATTCTTGTGTCTCATTGCACTTTAATTATTCTCATTTCTGAAATTTGGAGTTTTTGTTAGATAATCCCTCCTTTTCCATTTAATTTATTCACTTTATCTCTTCAAAGACTTCCGAAGAGTGTTGTGCCCAATTTTGGTACAAACACTTTGGTGCTTTCACTGAGAACAACCATGCTTTTCTCCTGCTCTATGGATCTACTACCGTAGTTGGATTGCAAAAATCTAAGGAGGAGATCCAGATCAGTCGTCAAGTGGTTCCATCTATTCTATTCAGATTGCTCCAGATCTAAGAGGAACTTCATTCATCAATTATTTCGTATCCATATTTTCGTATCTATGAAAATATGGTGATTTTTGTATCCATGTTTTCGTATCTAGAAAATATGGTCAATTCTATTAACTCTCTCTGGTACCAATACCCGAACAAAAATTGAAAATCAAATAATTATATATTACCTATTATCCATACTTCGGTACGTCAGGATCTGATTGGTCATGAACATCGTAAGGTGTTGCTCATTTTCGAATCCATCATTTCGTATCCAGAAAATATGGTCATTTTCATATCTATGTTTTCGTATCCATGAAAATATGGTGTTTTTCGTATCCATGTTTTCGTATCCAAAAAATATGTCAAAGTTCGTATCGATTAAGAGTGCTCTGTTCGTATCGATCTGCTTCGCATCACTCTGTTCGTATCGATCTGCTTCGCATCGCTCTGATTGTATCGATTGCCACTTTCCTATTCGTATCGATCAAGAGTGCTCTGTTTGACTCGCTCCGCTTCACAACCATCAGAAGTGACCATTTCGACTTGCTTCACAACCATTAGAAGTGACTATTTCGACTCTCTTAACAGCCATTAGAAGTGACCATTTCGACTCGCTTCACAGCCATCAGAAGTGACCATTTCGACTCGCTTCACAGCCATCAGAGGTGACCATTTCGACTCGCTTCACAACCATCAGAACTTACCATTTCGACTCGCTTCACAGCCATCAGAAGTGACCATTTCGACTCGCTCCACAGCCATCAGAAGTGACCATTTTGACTCGCTTCACAGCCATCAGAAGTGACCATTTCGACTCGCTTCACAGCCATCAGAAGTGACCATTTCGACTCGCTTCACAGCCATCAGAAGTGACCAGTTCAACTTGCTTCATAGCCATCAGAAGTTACCATTTCGACTCGCTTCACAGCCATCAGGAGTTACCATTTCGACTCGCTTCACAGCCATCAGAAGTTACAATTTCGACTCGCTTCACAGCCATCAGAAGTGACCATTTCGACTTGTTTCACAGCCATCAGAAGTGACCATTTCGACTCGCTTCACAGCCATTTGAAGTGACCATTTCGACTCGCTTCACAGCCATCAGAAGTGACCATTTCGACTCGCTTCACAGCCATCAGAAGTGACCATTTCCACTCGCTTCACAACCATCAGAAGTGACCATTTCGACTCGCTCCGCTACGAGCCATTCTTCGACTCGCTCCGCTTCGAGCCATTTTTCGACTCGCTCCAGTTCGAATCCATCGGAAGTGCATACTTCGACTCGCTCTGCTCTGAGCCATTCTTCGACTCGCTCCAGTTCGAATCCATCGGAAGTGGACACTTCGAGTCGCTTCGCTTCGAGCCATTCTTCGACTCACTCCGCTTCGCATCCGTCGGAGAGCCTCTGTTCGACGCGATCTTCTTCGCATCACTCTGTTCGTACCGATCGCCTGTGCTCTGTTCGTATCGATCGCAACTGCTCCAATTCGTATCGATACTCACACGCTGTTAGTGTCGATCCATCTGCGTCCAATTCGTGTCGATACGAAATTTCAAAAAAAAAATATTTCAGGTACGACCCAGATTTCCTAAAAAGAGGCTAAATTTAAAGCGCAGAGCACCCATGCTAGTGAATTCAAAGCTTAATTTAATGAAGGAACATTCCATCCGTGCTTCTAATTGTTCCATGACTGAACAAGACATAGGAGATCACAACAACAAATGTTGAGTTGCAATCAAGGAATGGGTGGAATGCAACTTCCTCCAATTGACTAGCTTTTAAACTCCCGAATTAAAACTATGGTACGATGGCTAATATGACGACTGCCCTACAATGTCTACTCTGCCAACTCAAAACGTAGCTGGTCTCCTATCTGGATGAAAGTTTGGGATAAACACCAATCTATTAGCCCATTTTAACCAACTCGCCGTCCAATCGGCGTTACCAACCACTCAAACGTTGGACAATCGTGCATACATCATTCACCAGTGTTATAAGACCCCTTAGCAATAAAATGGACCTGATCATAATGTCGATTGGAGAATCTTTCCCAGTCAAGACCTATCCATTGAAACCATCCTACATGCAGAACTTCCAATGAAAATTCAACATGTTAACTATGTCGGTTTACTGTGGAAATACGACCCCCGACACTACCTTATGAAGTGTGAATAACGCGTGGAATTCTCCAAGGGTGACGCGTGGAATTCTCCAAGGGTGAAGAGTGCCATCAAACGTAGATGTCTTCCTTCATTCCTCAGAGAATACCGTCAATCACGGTTAGATATACCAGCTATACTTCTCATATTGTTGAAGTGAATGAAGAAGCTGACAGCCAACGAATTTATCCAAAGCCCGTAGCCAGTTGCTGCTGATACCCATAAATGAATTGATCACCATCGCTTATTTCCAGACTTTAACAAGAGAACTGGTGGACCGCCGCCGACAACTACACCAATGTGTCTAGGCCAATTTTGAGTTGATGAATCAGATGAAGGATCAACATAGCAAGATAAGGAGGGGACCTGCTCCATACTCTAGATCGGAAACTCCTCTTTTCTAAATGGCTACCGTAAACGCCAATGCCATAAGGCTGCTCCGGGAAGGATAGCTCCGACAATATGTGCAAGCCCCATAAAACGAAGGACCGGGAACATCCGATCCCTATCGATCAAGGACTTTGATCAAATTGAACCATTTGCGTTAGACTTCCAATTGAGAAGGGCTGGACTAAAGTGCAATAGCGGGCATACGACGCTGTCTCACTTATCAATGAGATTTGATCTGATCTCTTTTGAATTATTTCTAATTCAATTTCATTTACGTTGCGAAATATGACCTACTTGAATTAAGCTACTTGCAAATGATGCAGTTAACCGAGTACTTAAGATTGGGTGCAAAACAACCTCCACGGATTATGATCAAATCATCGAGGTATCATCATGACGAGCATGATTCAACCACTCATTGGCTACTATATGCACTTGACTGGTGGCAAGGCATCAAAGCGGAAGAGACCGACAAGGTCAAGACTCTAGTACAAAGTAGATGCAACCGACCATCCACTCATCCGCCTATGCAATTTAATTGGAGATCTGGGAAAGACTTGGAGTGATATATCCCAACAATGTACTCTCCATCTCGTACTTGAAGCTCGCCAACATACTTACGCTTCTTCTGATGCTCGATAAAATCGGAATCACACCAAGGGTGGACGCAACGTCACCATCCATGCATCCAATCCTATATTAGACACTTGGGGTTATTTGAGAACACATGTTTAAAGTGGATATGATTTGACCGTTCACTTACCAGTTTTCGTCTGTGATTCGGAAAAACAATCATGCCTTAAACCGACCTCATCAAGGGCCAACCCTCAATTTAAAGTCATCAACGACTGACTGCCTACTCGCTAACTGTCATGAGCTGTCATTTCAACTCTCTTCCTTAGCTCAATTGAAAGAATGCAAAGTATAAATTGGACGTGACTCGACTGTCTGCTCTCCAATTCTTTCACCCGACTTAAGGGAAAATACACAACTCAGAGTGGATGTAGTTCGACCATCCCTTCCTATGCTCGAGCACAAAGCTTACCAGAACACTAATCTTACTCCTTAGGCTTAGCAAAAGTGGAATCTAAACGAACATGGACGTGATCCAATCGTCCATAAACTAAATCTCATCCTTCGTTGAGGGGCATTTAAGTGGAAGTTAATCGGGATCCCACCAATCACTCACTAAGTGAAACCCCAAGCTCAGGGACAAGCCATCACATCAAAGTCGAAAAGGACTGATGCACGACAATCCTTCGTTCTACTCTAGATTCCCAAAGCGCGAAACAGAGTATAAACATCAACTCCGAACTCCCAGAGTGCGAGTCAGAGTATGAACATCAACTCCGAGTTCCCAGAGTGCGAACCGGAGTATAAACATCAACTCCGAGTTCCTAGAGTGCGAACTAGAGTATAAACATCAACTCCGAGTTCCCAGAGTGCGAAGCGGAGTATAAACATCAACTCCGAACTCCCAGAGCGTGAGTCAGAGTATAAACATCAACTCCAAGTTCCCAGAGTGCGAACCGGAGTATAAACATCAACTTCGAACTCCCAGAGCGCGAGTCGGAGTATAAACATCAACTCCGAGTTCCCAGATTGCGAACCGGAGTATAAACATCAACTCCGAACTCCCAGAGCGCGACTCGGAGTATAAACATCAACTCCGAGTTCCCAGAGTGCGAACCGGAGTATAAACATCAACTCCGAACTCCCAGAGCGTGAGTCGGAGTATAAACATCAACTCCGAGTTCCCAAAGTGCGAACCGGAGTATAAACATCAACTCTGAACTCCCAGAGCGCGAGTTGGAGTATAAACATCAACTTCGAGTTCCCAGAGTGTGAACCGAAGTATAAACATCAACTCCGAACTCCCAGAGCGTGTGTCGGAGTATAAACATCAACTTCGAGTTCCTAGAGTGCGAACCGAAGTATAAACATCAACTCCGAACTCCCAGAGCGTGAGTCGGAGTATAAACATCAACTTCGATTTCCCAGAATGCGAACCAGAGTATAAACATCAAGTCTGAACTCCCAGAGCGCGAGTGGAAGTATAAACATCAACTCCGAGTTCCCAGAGTGCGAACCGGAGTATAAACATCAACTAAATCTAGATTCCCAAAGCGCAAACTGGAGTATAAACATGAAATAACTCCAGATTCCCAGAGTGCGAACTGGAGTATAAACATCAACTAACTCCAGATTCCCAGAGTGCGAACTGGAGTATAAACATCAACTAACTCTAAGTCCTCAGAGTGTGGACTGGAGTATATACACCAACTGGGTGCAAATGACCTCCCATCAACTCACTTCAGTCCTGAGAGCGCAGGCTAGAGTATAAACACCAAATGGGTGTGACTAACAACCCATCAACCAACTCAAGTTCTCAAAGCATGGCTTGGAATATGAATACCAAAAGGGATGTGATTCGACTATCCATCTATCGACTATGGTTCCTCATCAAGTTCTGTAATACAAAAAGCGGATGTGGTTCGACCGTCTGCTTTCCAATCTTCCCCTGACATGGGGTCACACTTAACACACAAAATTGGATGCGATCAGACCATACAGCACTAAGCGGGCATGACCCAACCGTCCATGCATAACCTCTTGTCCCCAGCACGGGACCCATAACATAATTTTATAGGGATGCACTCCAACCCCACAAGACAAAATGTCTTCCTTGATTCGACAGGGAGATGCAAATTCGCAACATGAACCTAGCTGAATGTCCAATTCTAAATGGATGTGACTGCCCGTTCTACTGCAAACAAACGTAGCACGATCGTTCATCCGCTAACTCTCCCTTATGATCCAACGGGCTGTTCGTGCAACATGGACGGATGTGACCTAACCATCTGCCAATCGATTCCTTCCTACAGTTTAGTGGGAGAAGCATCAAATTAAAGTTGTTGTAATGTGATCGACCACACTTCGACTTTCGCCATTGACTAGTGCTAAAGGGATTAATTAAGGAAGATGCGGTCCGACCATTTTCTACTAAAACTCTTAGTTCCTAGAGTGTGGACAGGGGTATAAACATCAAATAGATGTGTTGAATGGCCCTTCAACTGACTCTGATCCCCAAAGTGTGGCTACAAGAATAGACAACCGAATGAATGAGATTCGACCATTCATTCACTAACTCTGACCTGAACTCGACGTGAGGAGTGTAAACTCACTACATGTGCAATTAGACCATCCACGAACTAATTCCGCTAACCTAAGACTGGGGGTAGAAGTGCAAATCACCAAAAGAAGAGAAAGGTGACTTGCTACATCTCCAGCTTAGCGTCCTTTACAACTTAAGGAAATGACTACAAGGAGACCTTTATGCTAACTAATCAGAATGATGCGCGAAGTTCTGGGAAACCAATTATATCGTACCACCGGATCGACGGGCAATATCGATCTGCACCTTTCATATCATACCATTGGATCGATAGGAAATGAGGTCCGAGCATTCTACATTGTGCCGTTGAATTGACAGTCAATATCGATCCTCTTCGACTACAAATCGATGTGACCCGAACGTCCATCGAATACCTTTGACCAACAGAGCACGGATAGAAGAATAAACCACGAATGAGTGTGACTTGACCATTCATCCTCTGTCGCCTTCCTTCGATCCGTCAGGAAGAGCATGAGACCAAATGAGCATGACATGACTGCATTTGAGCTGACTTTATCCCTAGATCTGACGGGAGAACGTAAATCAAAATGGACATGGTAGATCACCCAACTCCAAATGAATGCAACGCGACCATTCATTCATTGACTCTTACCATGATCCAACTAAAAGAGCAATTCGAAACAAGTGCAACCTAAACATCCGCACACTGATTCTTACCCTGAATTCGACAAGGGAAGGATCAATCCTGCATTGGATCTGATTGGACGATTCACTCCTCAGTTTTTGCCCAAAGTACGGCGACATAAGCAACGAAGTGAATGTCATTGACCGTCCAGAATCTAGCTTATGTCCGAATGTTGGCAAAGTAACAATATATCCCGCTAAGAGGAAAGAACTAGAACATAATACAGGATAGGCACGACTCAGCCTTCCATCGGTTAACTCAATCCCATGGTTCAATGGGATAGAATACAAAATTGAAGCGGACATTATCTACCCTACCACTTATCGAGATATTCCCCAGACTTGGGGGCACGAACAAGAAGATAAGATAATATGATTCAACCATTCATCAGTCAACCCTGGTTCTAAAGCTTGAACTACAGTATAGACACAGCTAGGACGAGACTAGATCGTCCGCGTAATGCATCCGCCAACCCAAGACTAAGGGCAAAAGAGTAATTATCCGAGAGCTGACTATGACAACTTGAACCTATGACCCATGCCTGATATTCATAACAACTCTAGGTTACGACCGAAAGGATGCTTAGAGATAGAGTCATCAGATCAATACCAGGACTTATGGGCGACTGATCATCATTCTGACCTTTCCGATGAGCAATGGATCGCAGGTACATTGAATGAAAAGCGCATCATTCAGAAACACAAGTAAATTCAATCTCAAAGCTGGATCCAGCTATGTAGCAGCATACAGTACAAGGCTAAATTCTACTAATCCTTTGATTCAACATTCTTATAAGCCTGATCATTTACCATTGCAAATAAACACATGAGGCTGCTACAACCCATCACGAGTATTGTAGATCGGATCACAACTCTGCGCAATGATGAAGAGAGAGTCAACTGTTTTACTTCAGGTGAATCTTGATGTGTTCGCTTGGACTCAATCTCATATATATATATATGGACTCTCGCCAGCCATGAAGAACCCTACATTAAATGTCGACCCGAGGCATGTCTCGGTGAACAAAAACGATGCGACATGGATCCGGAGAGATCTGTTGCACTTAAAGAGGAGGCGAATCTGCTCAAAACCAGTGGGTTTATCCATGATGCCCTCCAACCAAAGTGAGTATCCAATCCTTTACTTATAAGAAAAACGAACAGAGAGTGGAGGACATACATCAACTACTCAGATTTGCATGGGGTATGACAAAGCACAGCTTTCCACTTCCAATGATCGACCAACTGATGGACCTGACCATCAGACATGAATTACTCACATCCATGGATGCAAACTCCAGATACAATCGGATACTGAAGCATGTCCTAGACCAGGAATTCAACTGTCTCGTTATTGACCTAGGCCTATAGTGCTATGCTGAAATCCCTAAATTGGAACTTGAGAACACTTATGCTACTTACCAAAGGACGATTAGCAGATCATTCAAAAATCATATCGGTCGATCGATGAAAGTAGATGTGGTTAATACGCTCGTGAGATCACGGCTATCAAACGACCATATCGATGACTTGACAGAGGTATTCATCGCTCTCCAAAAAATGCAAGATGAAACTCGATCCTCTAAAATTCTCTTTCACTATTACATCAGAAAGATTTTTCGTTTTCATCATCAATTCCCATCAAATCAAGACTAATTTCTAGAAAATTCCGACAATTTGAGACACCCATGTACCGAGGACAACCAAGCAGCCCTGATAGATTGCTTAAAGAGACCTTCCATTTTACCCAAACCTTTGGATCATGAAGATTTATACATCAATTGGGCCATGTCAACACACGCCATAAGCGTCGCAATGCTATGTGAAGATAAACGAATCCAAAGACTAGTATATGATGAAGGCTGGCTATTGACAAGCTCACCCCGTTAACGTCTATATCGACCAGCCATTACGATAGGTCCAATAGAAACCTTAGATGTCTGAAAATTTACCCAAATGGAGTATCAAGCTAAGCCAATTTGATATCACTTATCTCCCTCGGAGAGCTCTCCATGGTAAAACATTAGCATACTTCATATCTGAATCCACCACATCAGACGACTATCCGAAGAACAGTGGAGAACCGTCCAACCGATGGAGAACATACACCGATGGAACTTCCAATAATCGGCTTTCTAACATCGAAGTTGCGTTAATGACTCCTAAGGAACGAATGATCTTCTATGCCCTGAAACTCAACTTCCCTGCAACAAATAACAAAGCTAAGTATGAATCCTTGGCACTCAAACTTGCAAGAAAACTACGAGTGGAAACTTTACATGTCTTATGTGATTACTGGTTAGTAGTACGTTAAGTCAGGGAAGATTATCTGACTAGGGGGCATCGTCTTGCTCCTTATCTCAACCGAGACCAAAAGCTACTAGCCGGCTTCGACTATTACACCACTACACAAATCCTTAGAGAACTAAACGAAAAGGCCGAATCAATCGCCAAGCTAGCCAGTTCTGGGGATGCACGACAAATAGACTTTGTCCCAGTTGAAATGCTTATTATTCTAGGCATTGACATATGAAGATCAACTAGATCTTGGAGATGGATCTAGAAAAGGAGTCATGGATGACTCCTATCGAAGATTATCCATAATCGGGAATTCTTCTTGAATGAAGGAATGAGAAATGGCATATCCTCTGTGAAGCCTCACTGCATGATTACGTCTAGATTTTTCAACTCCGTCGACACAAAGTATTACTCCTGTATCCGCCAATCCGAGACCCATTATGACGTATCCGTCGATACGAAGCATACATTCCAACATCTCAGATCGATCCAGGAGAGGATCGATACAAAGGAAGGACTCAAAACAACCATCGAACGTTGTTACAACTTGAATTTCACTTCGATCCAGGAGAGGATCGATACGAAACTCAATCCAAACAAAAACTAAAGAACTTGACAGCGACTCGTGAACGTGCAAACGTTAACAGGAGCCAGGTTAACATACGTACATGTATGACAGACTAACATTCAATTTTCAAAATTTATAGGAGTTGAATGCTTACCTAATGACAATTACAACAGTGAACAACAAATCGCTAGCACTCAACACTCAGTTACAACAATGCACTACATAATTATTGGCAGTCAACAAATCAACATTTATATTACTGGAAATCAATCGAAGGTTACATCTTTTGATGAAAAGATAGCAACTACTCAACGAATCAGATAGAACTTTTTTAGAATGAAGGATGCAGCATTTCAAAGCAGGTCATGTTCACACAAGACGTACTTTGGGGGTCAAATGTTGTCCCGCCTTTTGGCAAGGCCGTGACACCAAGAACTTAACTAAAAACCAAGGGCAGTTCATCCTGGAGATCGGTTGTACGCAAGCTCACTATGGATGTTGATGAATATTTTTGAGCCCAGATCGAGCTAAAATTGATATGACATGACAAGCAAAGCTATGAGAGCCAACGTTCCAAATTTCAAGTCAATCGGAGTTCATATGCTCAAGATATTGATCGATCACGGTTGAGAAATCCAAACTTGCATCGATCATAACTCGAGATCTACAAGTCCAAATGCCACCATATTTTAACTGGAGCTTAAGTATGACCTAAGGAATGTTCCTGCCAAATTTCGACTCAATCAGATCAAGTCTTGATCGAGTTGAAATTCGTTCGTATTGATCGCGGATGGAAAAACTCCAACTTGCATCGATCATATCTCGAGATCTACAAGTCCTAATGCTATGAAATTTTCACAGCAACTTAAGTACAACTTGAAGAATTTTCCTGCCAAATTTCGACTCGATCGGAGCAAGTCTTGACCGAGTCGAAATTCGTTCGTATCGATCGCGGATGGAAAAACTCCAACTTGCATCGATCATATCTTGAGATCTACAAGTCCAAATGCTATGAAATTTTCACAGCAGCTTAAGTACAACATGAAGAATGTCCCGGCCAAATTTGGACTCGATCGGAGCAAGTCTTGACCGAGTGGAAATTCGTTCGTATCGATCACGGATCGGGCCGAAACTTCACGGGCATGGTCACGTGCCAGAGAGGGTCTTCCGAGATCTGAGCGAAATATCAGCCTCCTACACCTATAAATAGACCTCCAAAGCCAACAAAAAAGGGGTTCTTCTTCCTCTTTGAGATCTCCAATGCCCGGACTCCGCCAGATCCAGATCTGAACTCAATTGCTGCTGCTACCAACAAAATTCATTGCTGCAAATCATGATTGCCTGCTGTAAATTATTGAATTCACTTGTAAACACAAAAGAAAGATCAATAAAGCAAACTACTTCATAGTGGTCGTAGGCGATACGCCGAACCACTCTAAATTCTTGTGTCTCCTTGCACTTTAATTATTCTCATTTCTGAATTTTGGAGTTTTTGTTAGATAATCCCTCTTTTTCCATTTAATTTCTTCACTTTATCTCTTCAAAGACTTCCGAAGAGTGTTGTGCCCAATTTTGGTACAAACAGACATAGACTCCCCTTACAATGCTTTCTTGGGCCGACCGGCCCTCGCTGAATTCCGGGCGGCCATCGCCCCGTGGTGTTTGACTTTAAAGTTTCCCACTGATCATGGAATTGGAATCATTCAGGGAGATCAGGCTGCTGCCAGAGCCTGTTATGTTGCTGAGCTACGGGGAGCACAACAAAAGGAGAAAGGAAATGGCGTAGAGGAATCTCACTGCGTCCATTTCGCCGATAATTGACAATTAACGCCCGGGCCCAGGCCCGGGCACCCCAGCCAATTCCTCAGGGATCTTGACCCAAGAGAAACTGAAGACGAAGGAGAATATAAAGAAAGTCAAGCATCCCCAGACGAACTGACGATTGATGTCCCAGTTGACAGTGACGATGACTCGAGAATGATAAAGATTGGATCTCAGCTAAGCCAGCAAACTCAAGAGGAATTGGTTGAATTTCTGCGGGCAAATCTTGACGTATTTGCCTGGACACATTCCGACATGTGTGGGATCTCACCAGACATCGCGAGCCACACTCTGAACATTGACCCGCGGCATGTCCCGGTCAAACAGAAAAGGCGTGGTATGGATCCAGAGAGATCTGCCGCCCTTAAGGAAGAAGTAGAAAAGCTTGAAGCAAACGGATTCATTCGGGATGCACTATATCCTGAATGGGTGTCGAATCCCATGCTCGTTCGAAAGCCGAACGGAAAGTGGAGAACATGTGTTGATTATTCCGACTTGAATAAAGCATGTCCCAAAGATAGTTTCCCACTTCCCAGAATTGATCAGCTAATAGATTCGACAGCTGGACATGAACTCTTATCCTTCATGGATGCGTACTCTGGCTACAATCAGATACCGATGCATTTACCCGATCAAGAACATACCAGCTTCGTAACCAATCTGGGACTTTATTGCTACAAAGTTATGCCGTTCGGACTTAAGAATGCCGGGGCTACTTATCAATGATTGGTCAATCGGATGTTTGCCAACCAAATCGGGAAAACCATGGAAGTGTATGTAGACGACATGCTTGTGAAGTCGCGACTCTCCACTGACCATGTTAAAGACCTGGAGACTATGTTCAACATACTTCGAGAATACAAAATGAAGCTAAATCCACTGAAGTGTCACTTTGGAGTTGCATCCGGGAAGTTCCTTGGGTTCATCGTTAACGCTCGAGAAATCGAAGCTAATCCTGAAAAGATTTGGGCAATCAGAAATCTTGAAACTCCCAAGACCATAAAGCAAGTCCAAAGTCTCATTGGGAAAGTAGCAGCATTGAGCAGGTTCATTTCATTGTCCACTGACAAATGCATTCCCTTCTTCGATCTGATCCGAAAAGGAAAACGCAATTTTGAATGGACCACGGAGTGGGAGGGCGCTTTCCAAGCACTAGTCCAACATCTATCCACACCACCTATCCTGTCGAAGCCCATCGACCATGAGAAGTTGTTCGTATATTTGGTGATATCAGAGAACGCTATCAGTGCTGCATTAATCCGAGAAGAAGACAAAATATAGAAGTCGGTATACTACGTCAGCAAAGGATTGACTGGGGCTGAAAGGACCTATCCAAAGCTAGAAAAGTTGGCCTATTGCCTTGTGATTGCATCAAGGAAACTCCGACCGTATTTCCAGGCACATCCCATTGTTGTTTTCACCGACCAGCCATTACGACAGGTCCTTTCACGGCCTGAGACGTCTGGTAGGTTACTCAAGTGGAACATCGAACTGAGTCAGTTTGATATTACTTACACTCCAAGACGAGCAATCCAAGGACAAATCCTCGCTGATTTCATAGTCGAATTTACCATTCTAGAGGACTTGCCCAAAACCAGTAAATCCCCCGAATACATCTGGAAGCTATATACTGATGGTGCATCAAACGACCGGTGTTCGGGCACGGGTGTTGTACTCGAAACCCCCAAAGGCCGATCCACATGCTATGCTATGAAATTCGATTTTCATGTGACTAATAATGAAGCTGAATACGAAGCCCTCTTGGCTGGCTTAAGACTTGCTAGAGATTTGAAAATTATCGCAGTAGAAATTTATTGTGACTCACAACTGGTCGTGTGTCAGGTTTGAGAAGAATATCAAGCGAGAGACCAAAGGCTGGCTGCTTACTTAGCTCGAGTTCGGGAAGTACTAAATCAGTTTGATTACTATGCCATCTATTGCATACCTCGAGAACACAACCAAAAAGCTGATTCATTGGCAAAACTAGCCAGCACCGGTGAAGCTCAGCAAATGGGACTCGTTCCCGTAGAAGCATTATCCTCCCCAAGCATTGACCGGGCAAAAATAAACGGGGTATGCGAAACTATCCTCGAAAAGGATTCATGGATGACTCCACTCAGAAACTACATTGAACATGGAATCCTGCTGGAACGTAGGAGTGAAAAGAGACAAGTTCTCCGAAAGGCCTCATGATTCGTCATTCAGGATGGGGTCATGTATAGGGTACCTATTCCTCTACTCCGGTGTATCGCTCACGATGAAATCAAATAAGTATTGCACGAAGTGCATGAGGGAGAATGTGGCGATCACACCGGGGGGCAAGCACTTGCCAAGAAAATACTTCGATACGGATATTACTGGCCAACAGTGAATCGTGATGCGTCGGATTATGCAAAGAAATGCGATAGGTGTCAGAAATATGCCCGAATTCCTAGAGCTCCTCCTACCAAAATAACACAAATGGTCAGCCCATGGCCATTTGCAATGTGGGGCATCGACATCATTGGTGCTTTACCTCTGGCAAAAGGTGGTGCGAAATACGCCATCGTCGCAGTTGTTTACTTTACTAAGTGGGCTGAAGCCGAAGCTCTCGCTACCATTACAATAAAGAAAGTAATCAACTTTGTGGTTCGTAACATCATCTGTCAATTCGGTCTCCCACACACCATTATTACGGACAACGGAACCCAATTCGACAGTGCTGAATTTAAAGATTTCTGCAAGCGATTTCACATCCAAAAGAAATTCTCTACAGTTGCACACCCTCAGGCAAACGGATAGGTCGAAGCTGTTAATAAAGTCATAAAATCCATTCTGAAAAAATGACTTGAAAAGGTCGGTGGCAAGTGGGTTGATGAGCTTCCTATGGCTTTATGGGCTTACCGAACGACCCACAAGACTGTGACTGGTCACACTACGTTCTCTCTTTCTTACGATTCAGAAGCCATTATTCCAGTCGAGCTAGAAGTACCTTCTCATCGTGTGACATACTATGATCCAAAGACGAATGCTATATTACTTGCGGAATCTCTTGATCTACTAGATGAGAAGCATGAAGAAGCTGATTTGAGGGCAGCTGTGCATCGAAGTCGAGTCACCAGATTGTATAACGCCAAGGTCCGCCCGCGAACCTTTGAACTAGGCGATCTCATCCTTAAAAGAATCTATCTGGTTCCTTCGCATATGAAACCGACATGGGAAGGACCGTATGTCATTGAACGAAGGCTCGGAAATGGCACATTCAAATTATCGACTGTCGACGGTGTAACTCTGCCAAGAGCCTGGAATAGCGAGAGCCTTCGCCGCTATTACACATGACAGGCTATCTCTATCCATTTAGATTGCTTTCCTTTTTTGCAATTTGTTTCTGCATTTCGAAATTAGAACTTGTAATAAGGCAACTGACTTTGCTATACTTTCTTGTTTCAGCAATAAAATGCAATCTCTTCGAGCCAGAGCTATGATTTACTTAAGATGCTTCTTATGGCCATCACTATGCACAGAGAGCTAAGTGTCACCATACAGTGGAATTTATTCAAATAGAGAGTGATTGCGATGCAACCAATCACTCTCTAAGTGAAACCCGAGCTCGAGGACCAACCATCACATCAAAGTCAAGAAAGGATTAATACACGGCGATCCTTTATCCAACTCCGTATTCCGAGAGTGCGAAGCGGAGTATAAACATCAACTCCGAACTCCCAGAGTGCGAGTTGGAGTATAAACATCAACTCCAAATTCCTAGAGCGCGAATTAGAGTATAAACATCAACTTCGAGTTCCCAGAGCGCGAACCGAAGTATAAACATCAACTCCGAAATCCCTTAGTGCGAGTCGGAGTATAAACATCAACTCCGAGTTCCCCGAGCGTGAACCGGAGTATAAACATCAACTCCGTACCTAGAGTGCGAAGCGGAGTATAAACATCAACTCCGAACTCCCAGAGTGCGAGTCGGAGTATAAACATCAACTCCAAATTCCCAAAGCGCGAATTGGAGTATAAAAATCAACTTCGAGTTCCCAAAGCGCGAACCGGAGTATAAACATCAACTCCGAACTCCCAAAGTGCGAGTCGGAGTATAAACATCAACTCCAAGTTCCCAGAGCGCGAACCGGAGTATAAACATCAACTCCGTATTCCCAGAGAGTGAAGCGGAGTATAAACATCAACTCCGAACTCCCAGAGTGTGAGTCGGAGTATAAACATCAACTTCGAACTCCCAGAGTGCGAGTCGGAGTATAAACATCAACTCTGAGTTCCCAGAGCACGAACTAGAGTATAAACATCAACTCCGTATTCCCAGAGTGCGAAGCGGAGTATAAACATCAACTCCGAACTCCCAGAGGGTGAGTCGGAGTATAAACATCAACTCCAAATTCCCAGAGCGCGAATTGGAGTATAAACATAACTCCGAATTCCCAGAGCGCGAACCGGAGTATAAACATCAACTCCGAACTCCCAGAGTGCGAGTCGGAGTATAAACATCAACTCCGAGTTCCCAGAGCGCGAACCGGAGTATAAACATCAACTTCGTATTCCCAGAGTGCGCAAGTTGGAGTCTAAACATCAACTCCAGACTCCCAGAGTGCAAATTCCGATTTCGAGTCCCCTAATCGTAGACATATGATCGAAACTTAAGCCGGCGTGACCAGCCGTCGATAAACGAATGGGAATCCCCGGAGTGTGGATATGATCATCAACAATCAAATGAGCATGGATGAACTACTCAATCTCCGTTTACCTCAGACATCCGTTTGGTGGAACTAGACTCAACATGTTATATATAAGAAACGATCGTCGACTGATGATCTACAACTCACCATCAAGACTGGGGGGCAAGACTTAAGCATCAACCATCGACTAAAGCAATGCGACGTCAAAATTCAACTTGCTTCTCGATCGCAGACCATGTCTGCAGTTTTCGAATTTGGCAAACAAAAACAGATTTGATTCAAAAGCTATAACTTCACAAGTACATTTCAGATATTGAAACACTCGGACAAATACACAATGACAGAAAAGAAGCCAAAAAAGAGAAGTTTCATTTCTATTGTTTATAAAAAAAGTTCGTGTACAAGTTTCAAAAATTCCTACTAGTAGGGGCCGAACCCGCATCTATACACGGCTAACAAAATGCGAGTCAAAATACACCGAATGAGCATGCCTAATCTTTCTTCTTTCTTGGCTTCCTCCTCGGTGTGGACCCGCTGGAGCCATCGCCAATCTTCCTCTCCGAGCCTTTGCCTTTCGGCAGTTGGTCTTCAGGCGAGGGCATTATGTCCACATCCTCCTCCGAACTAAAGTGAATAGGAATGCTCCCTACGGGCGGAGTCGGAGGAACATGATCGAATACAGAAGGTGGAACGGGCATGCCGGTGAGAAAAACAGCACCACCAGGAGATATCATTCTGAGCGGAGCAAGCCCTAGTGCTGCCATCCTACCTCGAAAGCTGCCACCATGAGTCGCTGCTTCCATTTCAACGTCAATTTGAGCGAACATCTCCTCTTCGGTTATTGCTCGAGGCCCGGTAGGGGCATCGGCAGTCAGCATTGAAGAACTTGTAGCAAGATCAGTTCCACTTATGATAGGTAGCAAGTCAGCAAGAGGATCGCCGTGATGATGAAAGAGTTCATCCATAAGTTGCTCGTCAAACGCTATTGTACTCCCCTGCATATCATCAATCGGGGCAACTGTGCTCACGATGATCGCTTCATTCACGATAGCCTCCTGCGTATGATATAATTCTTGAGTAGCAGGAGGCATGTGCGGTGCAGCGTCGATCACTGGACAAAGAATAAGAGAACTGTTAGAACTTAACTCGATCAAAGACTTCGACTCAGGAAAGATATGTGAAATGTTCGGAGTACCTTCCTCAGTTTGACTTGTAAGCGACGGGGCGGCTTCTGTCGCTTGCGCTGTAGCCGGAGACATCTGCGGCTGATCCAGATTATAGGCAGGAACAGCTTGAGGTTCAACTGTAGGCAAAGATTCAGGCTGGGTTGACGCCGGAAGTTCAAGACTTACATCGTGATGCTCAACCCTGGAGCCTTCTCCTACTTCCAGGTGCTGGGTGCTGAGTCTCTCCTTCTCATAAGAGATCATTGAATCGTGGAGAATCTTCTTTTCATCATCGGTTAACCGATGATTCTCGAGCTTGAATTCATCCACAGACTCACCCTGGTGCGCCTCCTTCTCTTCCTCAACCAGTCGGCCCCAAGCACTGTGAAGATGCATCGAATAATCATCGAGCCAGGCTAGACCCTTGTGCCTCAACACATTAGCGTTGTAAACGACGAGGAGGTCTTCGATATCAGCCTCTAGCCTGGACTCGGCCAACTTCACCCTCTCCTCGACCTCAGTCTCCACCTTCTGGACTTTAGCCACAGCCGCATCCTGTTCACCCCTGAGCAGAACAGCCTGTTCGCATGCCTCCTAGGCTACGTTGTTCGCATCATCCTTCCCCTTGGGCATATCGGCAAATTTGGCCTTGAGTTCATTAAGCTCCTTGACCGCCGCATCCCGCTCGGCGGTGACTTTAGTATTCCGGTGGCCCATCTCCTCCACCAGGGCGACGTGAGTCTGTCCCAACCTCTTCATGGCCACCTTCGCTTCGTCAGCCTTTTTAATGGCCTCAATCTCAGACTTCCGAGAAGGCTTGGACTCAGCGGTAAGCACCTGGATGATCCGGTCCCTTTGAGCGAGCTCGGTCTCCATCTTCTCGAGCGCTTTGGCTCGCTCAAAGGCCACTTTAGAAGCTTTTCGGCAGCCTTTGCCCACTCTCGGTACTGGGTGTATATATCATGAACGTAGTCATGCATCATGTTCTCCACCTCTGATGGAATTCTCTTTAAGTGTGGTGGGAAGACATAGCCATCAAAAAAGATATTCGGAAAATCCTTCCTCATTTGAGCCAGCTTAAGAGCCCATTCTCCTGTGGGATCAACTAGGACCTGCTCTGTAACCATGGAAGCCGTAGTCTCGACTCTCTAGAGATGAGTCTCAGATCTAGAAGTGTGAGAAGAAGGCTTGTGACGAGGAGGCTCTGACGGCTGTGGAACATGAACGGGAGGTGGAGATGGAAGCCTAGGAGGAGGAGAGCGTGATCTGGACCGATGTATATATTCTCTATCCCTATCACGCCCATATCTATCCTGATTAGAGTACTCGCGATCGCGATCTCTATCAGAGTCCCTCCTGCGGGAATCGTAGTAAGAAGAAGCCTTTCGGGCCGAGTGGAGATTCCCTAGCATCGATCCTCTTCCAGACATAGTACCTGAAAAATGAGAAGCGAAGAAAGAGTTAGTGACTTCCTAAGTTGTGCGATTTACAGTTGTGAATCATGCAGTGTAGTGAAGTTTATGCGTGTGCAATCCCCCGACCAACCGGAAATGTCGGTCGCACTCATAGCAAGCGACCCACTCAGTTCGAGAGCACTGTCAAGCTCCTCCATACCAGCGTCGTGTTGAGACGACACAAAGTCCGGAATCGGAACATCGGCAAGCCCGTCAAAAAGATTTTCTACTGGCGGGGAAGAAGCCTCTGAAATTCTAATCCCCTGAGCAGGCAGGGACATAACAACAGATTTAAATCTCCCGGATTTATAACACTTCTGAGCAGCAGCCTTGCCGTTTCTTCTTCCACCCGAATCCTGGACATCGACAGAAGGCCCAGCTGGGAGTTCGGTATCAGTAGGCGTTCTTTCTGAATCAACTTCTTCGGAGATCACGACTGCGGGCGCTTTTCGCTTCACCCGTTTCTTCTGGACCACTCTATGTGTCCCTTCCAGATGTATGCTCTGCCTCCGCTCTATCAGCCCGACGGTCCTCAAATTTCTATCAGTCAGGACCAAGTCGATATGCCTCTCTTCGCAAGGATACGCTTGAAGAATCCGAACAAGCTCTCTGAAGTATGCACCGTCAGGACGAGAGATCGTGGCTGTAAAAGAAGAGAAAGGTATGTCAGTTTTGAAGTCGGTTGCTAACATCTCAGTAATTCAAGAAAGAGATGGCGACACTTATGTCTATCCAACCACCGCCTAGCAAATCCAGGAGGGCACCGAACGTAGAACCATTCAGTTTTGTAATAACTTAGCCTTCCCCAGGAACCCAATACTATGTGGCAGTTTCTAACCGCTTCGAGGAAGGTGAAAGAAGGGCTATCTCCATGGCTCTTAACGTTGAATAAATATCTGATTTCGATCGGCTTCGGCGGTCGAAAGCTCCATAAACAGGATGAAGGTGCTATTCAACAAGGCATACCCATTGGGATGTAGCTGAGATGGAGCTATGCCAAGAAACGATAACATCTCCCTGATATATTGGTTGAAGGGAGGGAGTGTCCCCGCTGTGCAGGCGCGACGATTGAAAGCGGTAAACCCCTCCGGAGGATAATGTGGCCTGTCATTTGGCCCAGGTAGTAGCACGTCGTCAAGCGACAGACCGTGCCTTAAACAGATCCATCCCAGCATATCTTCGAAGATACCCGACGGCACCGAATCTGGTGGACTACAAATAAACCGAGCCCCTAGACGCTCGTCCGGAGCTGGCTCTATGACTTCGGCTTCGATAACTGGTATCTTTTTGGTTGGAGGAATAGAACTTGGGAGTTCCGGCTGCTGAGAACTTGAAGGGTCCATGACTAGATAGCTTATAAAAAATCATTATAAAACTGAAAAATAACACTCATGCATCCCTCAGTGTAAAGTGTGTGAGTGTGTTGTGTAGTGCAGTACTGTATATTATTTGAGAAGATCAACAGGATTGAAGGAAGCGTATAAGCGACGAGACTTCGGAATTCGGTCGGAAGGACCGTCATCGCTGACCGTCACAACCATACCATCCAACTATTGGCCATCATTTCAATTCAAAGTTTGTTGTCATTTTTATAAGTTGCAGTTTCATCGACGAGCTTCGATAGGAAATCAGATATGCGGTGAAACGGTTAAGTCCAGTTATGCAAGTTTGAAGCTCGTCGGAGGCAATTGTTCAAGTGTGTGAGAAGTTTCAAACTTTTTAATAATCAAATTTGTATCGCTCACGGGAGCCGTGCTCGCATCAATAAGTCATGGTCGTGTGCATATGAGTCAGACTCTGTCAGAAGGTTTGCATGCAAGTTCGACTCGAACTAGAGGGCTCGATTCGAAATCCCTAGTTCGACTCGCTCCCCAAGACCATCGAGTTCGACTCGGTCCCAAGACCACGCATTTCGACTCACTCCCAAGACTGCACACTTCGAATCGATCGAAAACCACCCTTTTCGACTCAATCCAAGGCTATCGTTTCGAGTCCATCAGGCGCGACCCCTTCATATCGATCCATGAATTCAAAGCACTCAATTCGATGCGAAGCTCCACCATCGATCGATACGAAGACCTTCGCCTCATCATCTCGCAACCCATATTCCAGAGCAACACGAAGCTGAGGCCATAGAGCTTTCGATCGACCATGACTCTGACTAATTTGATGTTAAGAAAACCTGAGCCTCATCGTTTACGCGTGGATTTGCTTATTGGATTACCTAGATCTGTCAATTAGTTCATATGATTGAAGATAGAAATCGGTTCGAAGGCAGGAATGTTTCGTTCGTTCTTCTCGAGTTTCTGAGCGATACGAAGAAAAGGAAGGGAAACGAAAGGTAAAAAAGTGAAAAACGGCTAAGTACAAAGTATTTATATGGACTTGGAAACAAAGGGAATAAATGCTTCGTATCCCGATGGATTTGAATGCACGTTTCGACTCCCTCTCCAGTGCGTCAATATGAAGCTCTCCTTTGTATCGCTTGCCTTCGACTCCATCCCCATGTCCAGTTCGACTCCATCGGTATGAGACCACCCTTTGTATCGATAACCCATTTCGACTCCAACCCCTATGCAGCTCGAACCTCAGACCGATTTGAACGAGCAGTTCGAATCCATCAGAGAGTCTACATCGACTCGCTCCACTTCGACTCGCTCAGTTCGAGTCCGTCATCAAGTTGAACAAGCGCTTCGCGTCCATCAAATCCATCAAATCATGACTTCTAGAGGCCAACTCCATCAACTCGACATACTTACTTCGCATCCATAATCTTCGATGTTTCAACCCTTCTCATCGATTCAGGAGAGGATCGTTACGAAGGAACATTCAAAAGCAACCATCTAGTGTTGTTGCAGCGAATTTCACATCGTTCAGGAGAGGATCGATACGTAATTCAAAAGTAAAATAAACTGACAACGACTCATGGACGCACGAACTTCAACGAGAGTCAGGTGAACATATATGCATGAATGTCGGACTAGTATTCAATATTCCAGATTTTCAAGAATCAGAAACTCATCCAATAATGATTGCAACAACAAACGGGTAACCACTAGCATACAACAATCAGTTGCAGCAATACATGGTACAGCAGTCGACAGTCAACAGTTTACATTATCAAGAAGAACGGTCAAAGGTTACAGCTTTCATCAAAAAGACAATAACTATCCAGAGTAAAGATGGCAGTATTTCAAAGCACATCATGTTTCCACAAGACGTACTTTGGGGGGCAAATGTTATCCCGCCTTTTGGCAAGGTTGTGACACCAAGGAATTGACTAGTAACCAATGGCGGCCCATCCTAGAGATCAGTTATACACAGGCTCACTATGGATATCGACGAATTTTGCCGAAGTCCGGATCGAGCCAAAATTGGTAGGACATGACAAGCTAAGCCATGAAAGCCAACGTTCCAAATCCCAAGTCAATCCGAGTTCGTATGCTCAAGTTATGAATGATACAAAATTGGGCGAAATTCAATTACCGGTCAACTCGCTCCCTTCGAATCGCTCCACATCCCTCAGATGCCAACTTCGACACGGTTCGCAACACTCAGAAGTGACAACTTCGACTCGCTTCACTCAGAGGCCAACTTTGATTCGTTCAGGTTTGACTTGCTTCACAGCCATCTGAAGTACCTACTTCGAATCGCTTCGCTCAGATGCCTTCTTCGACTCGCTCCATTCGAACCACTGATCGACTCCATCAACTTCGACTCCATTGGCGAAGCCACTGCTCAAACCTCTCAGGACGCTCCGTTTCGACTCGCTCAACCAGTGCGTACTTCAACTCGCTCGATCTGGGCACACTTCGACTTGCTCAATCGGTGAACATTTCGACTCGCTCGAAACAACATCAAGGGCAGAGTGAGATTCAAGCGCCACATCATCGAGTCAAATGGAAGCGAGTCGAAACAGAAGCGAGTCGAAGGAAACAGCCTACCGAAAACCTCATTTCGTATCGATCATATCTCACAATCTACAAGTCCAAATGCTATGAAATTTTCACAGAAGACTACGTGCATGCTAAAGAATGTCCACGCCAAATTTCGACTCCATTGGATGAAATCTTGATCGATACGAAATATGTTCGTATCGATCACGGATCGGATCGAAACATCACGGGCTTGGGCGTCCGGGCCTGGTCACGTGCCAGAGAGGGTCTCCCGAGATCTGAGCAAAATACCAGCCTCCTACACCTATAAATAGACCCCCAAAGCCAACAGAAAAGGGGTTCTTCTTCCTCTTTGAGATCTCCAACGCCCGGACTTCACCAGATCCAGATCTGAACTCAATTGCTGCTGCTACCAACGAAATTCATTGCTGTAAATCATAATTGCCTATTGTAAATCATTGAATTCACTTGTAAACACAAAAGAAAGATCAATAAAGCAAACTACTTCATAGTGGACGTAGGCGATATGCCGAACCACTCTAAATTCTTGTGTCTCCTTGCACTTTAATTATTCTCATTTCTGAAATTTGGAGTTTTTGTTATATAATTCCTCTTTTTCCATTTAATTTCTTCACTTTATCTCTTCATAGAGCTCCGAAGAGTGTTGTGCCCAGTTTTGGTACAAACACCTGGGTTGATGTTAAGGGCATGAAACATAACGATCGGGTCAATTCCCTTTATATCAGAATGTGACCAAGCAAACACATCCTTGTTGTTTTTGAGGAACTGAATTAGATCTTTCTTTATCTCGGCATCAAGATCTTTTCCCATTTTGACCACTTTAGAAACATCCTCAGAATCTATATGGATTTCCGCAAATTCTTCTATGGGCCTTATTCTTTCTATCTCGCCCCAACAATCAAACTCTGTTACTATTGATCCTTCTTCTACCGAATTAGTATCAACCCTTTTACTTTTATTTCCTGCAGAAATATACTTTTGATACATTCGCTTATTAGATTTCTTATCATTAATCCTTGCTTCGAATGTTGGATGTAAAGATCCATCATCCGAAGGCTGTAAAGTAATAGAAGAATCAAAATAAGTAGAATACTCCCTATTATACGTATCGAGGGTGGAAAAGTACATTCACGGGAGTTGAATTGTTCTCCCCACATAGTCCCCTAGCCTCGCCTTGTTAAGAACTTCACCATGAGGTATTTTGGCGAGATGAAAGCATCAATTTTATCCAGCGTTGGCCTGCCAAAGAAAACACTGTAATAGGAAGGTTAATCAATTATCCCAAAGATGGTTTCAACTGTTCGACATGTAGGAGGCACCTCCATTTGTACTAGAAGCTTTATTTGCCCCATTGGAGTTGATCCCTTATTGTTGAACCCAAATATCATTTCGGAGCTTGGGTCTAGCTTGTGCTATGGGATATTCATTTGATCAAAAGCATGTTTGAAGATAACATTGACTTAACTCCCTGTATCGACCAGAATTTTGGAGACAATTGACAGTCCGATTTGTGTAGTGATCATAAGGGGGTCGTTATGTGGATGATGGACTCCCCTACACATCTCCTACGGAGTGACCACCGAATTTGGCATCCGAATATTGAGTCGAGGGCTCTTTGTTGGAGGCTCTTCTTGAATAGAATTAATTCCTTCCTTCGTTTCCTTGATATATCTATTTCGAGCTCTTTTAGTGTTTCCTACTGGATGTGGCTCACCGTGGATCACATCGATTTTGTTAACCGGTGAGCTTAAGTTAAGGGGATCTTCTTATTCTAGAACATTTACAACATTGCCTAGATACTTCTAGAGAGCACTTTTGGCTCTTTGGTCTTTGTGTTGATCTTGGATAAATTCTTTGAGATAGCCTTCTCAGATCAGCTTCTGAATTATGCCATCCAGCACTTGGCACTCACCTGTTTTATAGCCATTTGCTTTATGGTAAGCATAATAATCTCCTCCCTTCTTCTGCCCCAGATTATTCTTAGCTTTGTAGGAGGTCAGAAAGTTGAATCTTTCCTTCGCTATGGCGTATATGTAAGACAGTGGCCTGTTTAAAATGACTTCATTAGCGATTGTTTCCTCCCACTTAACTCTTTTGTGGGTATGATCAAAGTTAAATTTTCCTTCTTCCTTTCTAGTAAGAGTCTTTCTCTTTGAATAATAAAGCTCATCCATCCAGATGAATTTTTCTTCTTGAAAGTTGAAGTCTTGGAGATCCTTGCAACCATTGACGAATAACTGCTTCCAAAAAGGAGTCTTCTCGATCAAACCAGAATGGACGGCCATGAGTTTGTCTCGGTCATTCATGTCCTTAGCCTTCAGAGCCTCTGCATTGAATCTCCTCAAACAATCTCCAAAAGTTTCACCCTACCTTTGTTTTATGTTGGCCAAGACTGCATAATCAATGGTTGGATCTTTGCAGATACAGAATTGTGCCAAGAATTCATAAGGAAACTGTTTCTAAGAGCAGATAGTTTTCTCTCTTACTATCTGTACCACTTGGCATTTGCCTCTTAGAGATTAACAAGGAACAGTCGACACCTGACTGCTCCAGAAGTATTGTACAGATACATCTGGCTATCAAAAGCCATAAGGTGGTCATCAGGATCCGTATTCCCATGGTATTTCATATACGGTATCTTAACATAAGAAGGAATTATTACTGCCATGATCTCATCAGTAAATGGGTGCACCCTTTCATTGTCATTTACCTTTGCGTCCATGCTTCTTTTGCCTTTTGAATTTATGGCATCGTTGACTGCCTTCTCAGTAGCATCTTTAAGGAAAACTTCGACATTACTATAATATTTTTGATTCGTCTGAAATTCATTAGAAGTTGAGCTACCTGATTGCTCTAATGACTTATCCAAAATTCTTCCTTGAAGATTAGCTTTTGCTGGTGGAAGCTCCTTTTTCTTTGAAGAGGTCAAATCTATCTTATCCTTGCACTCCTTGGAACTGGTTTTCAAATTCCTTCTAGGAGAAACTACTTCCTCTCCCTGAGTTTGCCTTGGAGTTTCTGATGATCTTTGAGATAAAGCCATCTTTAACAGATCTTGCATTTCTTGTAATTGACGTTCCAAGTGCTTAATTTTCTATGCATTCTCATCCAACTGTGCAAGTGATGAAGTTAGACTTGGGATGATGCTTTTTGGGTTAAAAGTTAGAGCAACATTCTCCTCTAGGTTAGAAGTGTGCACTACTCCCTCATCAAGTCCACTTAGACGTTCATTTTTCCTAGGCTAGAGAAACGTACCATAACTAGTCTATATATAACCACAAGGTCAGAGGTTCAAGGCCTCCTTCTAGCGCTAAAAATGTTAACAAGAAAACTTGTCAACATCCCCAATGCTTTGATAAGATAATCTTACTTGGACATAACTATGTAGATGAGATAAACCTCACTTCTGAAAATGTATCATTGAACAAATTGCTTTAATCAAATTAATCTGGGAGAAAAGAATGTTGAGTTGTCATACTTTTCGACCTTATCGAAAGGTTAATGAGCTACAATAGCCCTTCGACTAGGTTGAAAATATATTAAACTGTTGAACTTTTCGACCTTGTCGAAAGGTTATAGGCATGACCTTCCCAACCTTCTATCTATGTTGGGGTGGAAGGAATCAGTCCAACCTTTCGATCTTGTCGAAAGGTTGTTTACAGGACTTCTCCAACCTTTTGTAAGTTGGAATATATGCAAGTTGTCAGACCTTTCGAATTTGTCGGAAGGTATGACAAGATTTCTCCAACCTTTCGATTAGGTTGAAGTAACTCTTAATCCTTTAGCTTTTAGAAATAAGTAATTTGATGAATTCCATCTCCATTTAGAGTCAAAAGCAGATATGGTTGATGTCTATCACTTCCTTCATAATCATGCCAAAAGGTTAATGAATGAAACCTCTCGACACTGTACCAAGGAGATTCATATCTAATTGCCAACCTTAACTACTTTTAGCTCCATTGATGTCCATTTTTTTTCTATGGAACCAATTCGAAGGATTTATCTATACTTAAAGTAGTAGATTCCCTTCAAATTAAATCCATCATGAGCGGTTGAAAGGACTTCATTAAAAATAAACCTTTCGACCTAGTTGAAAGGTTTTTCCACCTTTCGAAGCAGTCTCAGTTTATATAAGACCAATTTAGCTATCCTTATAACCATACACTTAGCGTATGTTGCATGTCATCATTACTTTATGTTATGAATGGATTTCAATGATGATGTGCTTCGAAGGGGAATATCTAAATTGATTATATATATATTTAGAGCGAGAGCACATATCAAAAGAGATTATGAGAAAAAGGTTGAAATCATGTGCAATTGATCATTAGTCTAGCTAATGATCTTAATGATTCTCCTCATCGCAAATATCCATCATGAATGAGCCATCTCCATTTTATTCATATTCAAAATAAGTTACAAGAAATTGAGCTCTTTCCTTAATTCGATTTAGGGTTGTTCTGAGTACAATTATCACTATGAAAGTAGAGAAAAGAAAATGATTTCAGTCCCTAGAATTTAGCCCCCAAAACTGGACCCCTTGGGTCTTATTTATAGATGCAGGCGACCCACCTTCCAGCTTCATGCTTTTGAATGAGTCGAAAGGTCCCCCTTTTATATGCTGCCTTAAACCTTTCGACTTCATCGAAAGGTCATGAACCTTTCGACTGTGTTGAAAGGTTTGGAGTCGCTTGTGCTTCTTGGCCCATTTCTTTTTCTTCCTTGTTTTCCACCTCATCGAAAGGTCTCTGTTGGCTTAATATTTTGGCATGTGAAGAGAGCAAGAGTTAAGGGGGAGGGAGGAGAAAAATACCAAATGAAGTATGCCAACTGGGATGCCGAACCAGGTGTTTGATTCGGCATCCCCAAAAATGCCGAACCATATATCTGGTCTGGCACAACATTGAGATACCGAACCAGATATCTGGGTCGGCACAACAGTGAGATGTCGAACCAGACATCTAGCCCGGCACAACATGAGGTTTTTGGACCGGATGTCTAGTCCGACATAACACCTAACTACTAGACCAAACATTTGGTTCGGTGCATGGAGCAGCCGAACCAAATGTTTGGACCGGTAGGGCAGCATGCCGACCTCAAGATAGGAGCAACTCCAAGAGCCCCTCATATCTCACCGCCGAACCAAAAGCCAGAAGGACTCCATGCCGAACCAGACAAGCTCGCATCATGCCGAATCAAACTTGGGAGGTTATATCTCTACCTGCACCCTTCATAACATCACTCTATAAATACCAGAGTTCCTCAACAAAAATGGGGACTGAATTTTCGAGAAAAGAGGGAAAAGTCTACTGAGACTTAACCACTCCAGCTGCTCTAAGTTTTTGCTCTTTCTAATCAAACTTGTACCTGTAATTAAATCAAAGAAGTATAATAAGATAGACAGTTGATGTAGGCACGTTCTGGTCTAACCACTATAAAATTCTGTGTGATTTACTTATGTAGGATCGATTTCACCCTACAGGGGGGTGAATAGGATGATACTAATAATTATAAAATTTTAATGTGGAAATATAAAATAATTGCAATACAGATATAGTAGAATAATAGCAGCACAGATCATAGCATAATATAAAAGGAAAAAATAGAACAACACAGATTTACCCAGCTTCGGCAAAACATTTCCTACGTGCTGCCTCTAAGGTTTCTACTAGAAATTAAATAGTCAGACGCTTACACACGTAAACTCACGACACCCTCTATCGACTAACCTAACTCTATGCTCAAATCCCTGCCACAACTCAGCTATTGAGTTGCGAATTCTCGAACTACACCACCATAGTTCATCCCCTAGTCACACGACTAGTAAATTACAAAAGTTTAAAAAGAAATACAAAGTAAAAACAATTTTAAAAAACAAAAACCCTAATTTAAAAAGCCTTATATAATTACGACCGAATACAAGCCGGCCCAACAAAAAATTAAGTGATAAAGAAAAAGTGTTCCCCCTTTATTCTTTTATTTGTGTTAAAAAATGGCTACGTTCTTCTTTGTTCAAAATTAGGGCTTCGTGGGAATTGAAAGGCGTCAACTTCATATTGACCGATTGAATAGATATTCTCACGTAGCTTTGTTGATCGATCATTTTTCTTTTTACTACAATCGGCTGCTTCAATTCGTCGAGGTCGTTTTGAAAAATCTGGTATGTAATTTGCTTTGTTATTCTCGTTGACATGCTTGAACTCGATTGCATTTGATTCCGATGATGTTCATGGGTTAAATATGCTTTTAATTCCCTTAATTTCTGTTCAAATATATTTATTTGAATTCGTCAATTAATATGCTTGGCCATTCGATTTAACATGAATGTAGGTGATTAATCTTGACTTGTTCAATTCGTATATTATTGTTGCTTGATTCTCATGGCTTGCGTCTGATTTGTTCGATTATTCCTTGGTCACTACGCCTCTGACTTTGGTGATAATCTAGAAGTTTTGATTTTTATTATTTTCTGTTTTTGACTTTGACTTGATCGATTTCATGTTATCACTTTGACCACTACGGCTTTGTTATTTGAAACCCGATACCTTGAAAAATGTTTGACATTTTGTAACTGAACATTTTTGTAGTCTGTTGCTAATGGCCGGACTTGTTTCACTTGTTGAGTTATGTTCATGTCTGATCCTTCATTGATCTGTACACTTGTTGGGTCTTGATAGACTCTGGTAGTACTTGAGTCTTGTTGCACTTCATGTTAGTGATGACTTATTTGGTTGTGATCTCTGATATATTTCACTGTAGTCTTGTTGCTCCATTGTTTTCTTGTGCCTGGTCTTCGAGCTAGTTTTCATGTGACTACACTTCAGTTGTTGTTTGCATTTTTGTGAGCTAGTTATTTCCACTTATAAGACCTGCTGTTGCATTGAATATGTGTGTTCACGTAGTCTGTACTGTGCATTCATGTGCTTGCTGTCTCATTGCGGTCTTGTGCATTGAGTACATATTGTAACTGTGTCATATTGCTTCGAGGCAGTTTTCATTTGCTTGTTGTCACTGCATATTGCTACTTGTATCAGTCCATGTCAGGTTTTGATACATTTTTTTGTGTGTGTTCATTTACATTGCTTGGAAACTATTTGTTGTTGTTGTACATGCCCCTGATGCAGCTTGATATGATTATTACTCTGGTCATTACATTCATACTTCATGTTGTCTGGATTTGAGTTGAGTTGCATTTTACTTTGGTTTGTGTACTTGGTTGCACTGTCCACTTCCTGACATCATCATGTAGTCTGCTTAGGTGCTTGTTGATAGTTTGGGTAGTCCTACAATGCAATATGCAACCTCTCTGTTCACTGGTCTTGCACCGACCTTTGTACTTGAGGTGTTGATCCACTATATATGCTGTATATATATATATGTATGTGTGTGTGCGTGCATATATGTATATATGTTTATGTGGTCAGTGGTTGCTCCTTTGTGTGCTGTCCAACTCCTTTTGTACTAGTTCATTGCGTCTTCATGTGTGAATATGCATGTATATATGTATGCTGTTTCAAATAGTTTATTGTGTTCTCTACCCACATATGTACACTTTGACTTTTGAGACTTGTTGCAATTTTGTTCTTGACCCTGGTTTGAGTCATGTGTACATTTGAATTGCCCCTGAGTTGAATCTAGCCTCGGCTCGGGTTTGACCTTGTGCTCACCTGTCCATGCAGTTTTGTCAAGTGTATATCGATGTGCATGGCCTTGTGGCATGTACAGTGATACACTGTGCATGTCACAAGTTGTTTGTGTAGATGAATTCAAAAATAAATGATGACGAACAACCCAAATAACTAAGGCAAATAACATTTTCAAACACACACTTTATTTTTCGCTGCAAAATATTTTCATTTCAATTTTACCGTGTTAGTGTTTAATTTGCAGATAACTCAGATGCTGGATTCAATCTAGAATAGAGTTGAAGATAAATATGAGTGAATGAGAGATATGCAGTGAGGTGCAAATGTATAGTGAAAATTTGTAATGTAATCGAAATTGTATTGTAATTGAAAAATGTATATATATAGTGAGAGGTCAAATTTGTACTATTCAAAATTGAAATAAAATATTTGTTTGAATAAAATAATTGTTTGAATTTAAATTCCATGTTATTTATTTTATTCAGCAAATATTTATTTAATTATGTGAAAAATAAAATAGTACAATAACAAATGCATTTAAATGAATATAAATATGTTTATTATCATCAAACGAAAATCGTACAATTGCATATTCAACAACTTCCTTTAGCTGCTTTCCTACTCTGAACCTATGAACTGTTCTGTGACTGCAAAAACTATCCGCTAATGTATTGGAATATTAAAAACTTCATATTAGACAACTTAAATGGGACTTAGCCAAATTCGAACTTAGAGGTGTTTGTCCAAGTTTTGTGCAAACATTTTTGGTGCTTTCATTGAGAGGGCGGTGTAGAGAGCCGAACTCTTCTATCCACTCTCCTTCCAAGCCTTAACACATCATTAGAACATGTCTCCCTCTAAGCGGAACACCGATAACGGTAAGAATGCGGCCACTTCTAGTACACTCAATCCCGTCCAAGAGGATCAACAAAACCCAGCTACCCATTCTCAACTTCCAGGATCAGTTGTCACCCGAGAAGACTTAGATAGGGTTGTGAATGAGATGACTGACCGCTTTGCTACCCAACAAAAAGCTTTAGTGGACCAACTCATGAAACGCTTGAGAGGAACGGAGCAATCCGCTCACAACACAGAATCTCAAGGTGAATCCGAATCTAGAGAGTCTCATAGATGGAATAGATCCCCTGCAGATGAAGAATTCAATCAAGAAAATACAAGAACTCGAAATCGAGCCAGGTTTCAGCCTAAAGTCGGTCCTAAAAGGTCACCAGGAGTTGGGGCCAGTCAGGGTGGCACCAGGTGTGCGGAGGTGTCCACCCGGATTCAAAACTCGTGAGAAGATTGACGAAGGAAAAACATCTAACTCTTCAGGACTTCTTTCATGAAGTTGGAAAATACATGAGATTGGAGGACGCGGCGGCCCGCCAACATTGCGAGCAACCCGCAAAGGCTTCCATCGTCGAAGGAAACATGGGTGCCCCACCCCGAGAGGAGGAGAATAAACAGAACAACAAAGGAAATAGTGGCCACCAAGGCAACTCTGGAATTGAAAAAGGAAATAAGCGACAATACCGACCTGGGCCAAGATTTGATTCATACACTCCTTTGAACGACACCGTGGAGAACATTTACAAGGCTACTCAACATGAGTTGAAATACAATCGCCCTCCATACAAAAAAGAGTCAGAGGCGCAATTAAAAAAGGGAAATATTGTCGCTTCCACGAGTCTCAAGGGCATAACACCGAAGAATGCCAGCATCTACAGGACCTCATTGAGGAATATATCCAAAAAAATAAACTAAAGCGATACGTGCAGAAAGGACACAACTCTCCTACGTCGGCCCACGAAGGATCTGGGCAACCCCCGCAAGTGAATAATAAGGAAGGACCAGGTATGAGCCTCCCCAACCAAGAAAAGATAATTGTCCATACCATATCTAGAGGCTCGCATGTAGTTGACGGAAGTTGGGCCGAAATGGAGAGGTATGGAAAATCCGTGAAGGATAGGGAATGATATGTTCATTCCATAACTGAAGGATGCGTCGCAAAATGGAGAGAAAGAGTCAACATAACCTTCAACAACGGAGATTTGGTTGGAAAATAGTATCTGCAGACTAACCCCCTGGTTATCTCCCCGTGGATCGGCCCGGCAGAGGTGATTTGCATTTTGGTCGATACAGGAAACTCGATAAATATTTTATTCAAACATGCATTCAATAAAATGAAATTGTCAAGGGAAGATATATCTCCATGCCAAAATCCTTTACACTGGTTGACTGGGGAAGCCACAATGCCACTTGGGCAGTTAGACTTGTTTATTGAGTTAGGAAGTCACCCCCGATCAGCTGTCTAGAAGCAAACGTTCGTGTTGGTGGACGGGCACTCTGCCAACAACACATTCTTGGGAAGGCCTGCATTATTATACTTTTGGAGAGTATTATCACCATGGTGCTTGAAGATGAAATTCCCAACCGATAACGGAATAGGAGAAGTTGAAGGGGACCAAGACGTAGCTTGAGATTGCTATCTGACTGAACTTCGCCAAAATAAGAAAAAGAAAAAGGGGAAGGCATGGGGGTCGTCCTCTGCGCTAAAAATGCAGAAGCGTAGCAATCAAAAAGGCCCCTCCTCTCAAATATACTAGCGACCCATTCAACGAATTGGATCCCAGAGATAAGAAGGGAAAGTGTGAATTTTAATCTTGGAATTAAAGTTTAACTTGAGTAAGTTAAAATGAATAATATGGATTGAAATTTAACATAAGATAAGTTAAATAAAATATAATTGGATGCAAATTGAATTGAATATAAAGTTTGAAATGTAGAATGATTATATAATTAAGTTATGATTATTGAATGGAATGCATACACTTAAGCTATAAAGTGATATATAATCTAAAGTTATGATTATAAGATGTGAATAGAATGAAATTAAATGGATTGTGAATCAAATTGAAATTTAATATACATTGATTAGAAATGGATAATTAAATGTTTAGACCTTGTACTTGCTTATGCAATCAAATATACATGCTATAATGTATTTGTTTTGTGGGAAACATGTGTTCAATTCAATAAAGAAGTGGAATGTTATGAAAATTTCATGATTTTGAAACTTATGTGCTTATTTTGAGTAAGTACAAGTACAGGGAGCTATTTGGATCGATTTTGGGTGCGTGATTGCATATAAATTTAGCAAGCTCGCTTAATAACGCTAATATAAGGTACGCTTACGCATTAAAAGAAAAAATGAAATATATATTGATATATAATTGTGTTTCCGACCGTGTGGGTCTATGTATATATATTTATCATATTTTTGATATTGAAAAGGCTCTCCGTAAAGGGGAAACTCTGTCAAGATTTTTCGAAAATTTAGGGTGTTAGAAAAATTTTGAAAATTTGTGGGAAATTTTTTTTAGCAGAAATTTGATTTCGAATTGAAATTGAAATTAAGGGTTTTGATTTAGAATGGAAACTAAATTGTTTTGAATGAAACTTAAGATATGGGGAAAAAGGAATATCGAGTTTTAACTAAGTGAGTTTTGAAAAGAAATGGGTTTGGAGCATTTTTCCCACCTTAGCAAATTTCGGGGACGAAATTCTTTTAAGGGGGAGGAATGTAACGACCCATAATTTTGGTCGTTTGGTTTTGAACATTTAATTTATTTTTAAATGTTAAATTTGAAATATTAACTGATTTTGAATATGGAGATTTTGGTTGAATTAGTGAAATAGTCTAAAATTTTAAATATAGCGGTTAATTTAATTTGGTAAATAGTAAATTAAATGTTTGAAATCGGGTAAACATGAATGTAGAGTTAAATGTGAATGGGATGATTTTAAAGTTTATTTAAAACTCTATTTGAATTAGAGTTATGATCTTTGACTTTTGAATGGAGTTAAAAGTCGATAAATTAAAATTTGGAATTTCATATATTAATTTAATAGTGTAATTTAATATTTGGAATAGTGGGAAAAATTGAATTTGTGAGTTAATATGAATATAAATTTTGTTTGAATTATAATGGATTTAGTAAGACTTTAAAATTGGAATTTCAAGTAATTTCCCCGATTTTGAAAATCACTTGATTTAATCGACACGATAAAATAGCCTTCCGAGGCACAGTCTCAGATTTCAACAAAACCAATTCCATTGGATCCATAATAGTGTATTATTATCGTATTTCAAATTTCATAGAGTTTGGAGTTATCGTTTGGTCGTACGGGATAGAAACACGTTTGAGATTTAATATTGAAAATTTAATATTTTAATTCGATTCGAAAAGCTATCTTCCACATACGATCGAATTAGGCCTTGAAACTTGTTCCATTGAGTTTGGATCATGGGTAAAACATTATAAATGCCCAACGGCATGTTTCATTTGGAGATCGGGAAAATTTAAGTGTAAATGAGGTTTTTAAATAGTGATTATACGTATATATATACACATCGAAGCCACCAACCCTAAACCTAATATCAGCCGTCGCCTCCTTCATATTTTCAACGACTGAAATCATCAAACCTTCCACCCTCGATTCCTTCCAATCCAAGCACTTTTAGGCTTCACCATCAACTACAGTATCGTAAAGTATGAGAAGATATACACATCCAACTATGGAATTTCGATGTAGAGGCCGAGATTTGCCAAAATCTAGTGATGGAGAGATTACGTTCGAGCATGTATATCGAGTCGAATACGAGGCCGAGCTCGTCGAGTTTGCCGGTGGTGGCGCATGGTGAAAAGGGCTTCATGGTGGTACTAGTTGATCGTGCTATAACGGAGTGTGGTGGGTGCGACAATAAGCTTTGAGGCGGCGGCTATAGGTTTCATTGCATACGTCTTCGCCTGATAGAATGAAGATGGAGAAAGAAAAGGTGTGATCTAGATTTCCTGAAGCAAGATCGTGCGGCCAGATTTATTTTCAAGGTTTAAATAAAAAAATGTAAATTAATTATATTATAAATCAAAATTTTAGAAAATGCGTATTTTTTACATAAAAGGTCGGAATTGGACGAAATAAATGGCGATGAAATCGTAGCAACGAGGACTACGTTCTGGAACTGATTTGGAGTCGTTTGGAGCAAGTTAAAATTTTAGGTTAAATCGAACGTCGTACGATTTGATTTAAAATTTGAAAACTCAAGGTGAGTTAAAATCACTCATTTGGTTAATCGGTAATGTTTATAGCGAATAAAATTTATTTATTCTATTTGGATCGTGAAATTGGTGATTGTTGAAATTGATTAGGATGATGATATAGCATCTTGAAATTCTATTAGATTGGTTGAACCGAACCTAGGGTGATGATATAGCAACTCGAATTGCTATTATACTGTTTATGTTTATTTTAAAGTTTATTTCCAGTACTGAATCATATATGTGTGAAATTTGATGAATGGATTATTTTTGAATTACATTGTTTAAATTTAACATAAACTAAATTGGAACATATTGGTGTTATCTATTTGGCCAAATAAACACCGTCTATTATCAATGGAAATGTGGTTTGAATGATATGTTAGAAGTAGAATAAATTTCTGATATGATATGATATAAAATATAGGGCAAATGTTAATTGACAGTCAATTAATATGGAATAAGTGCCATTCAACGGATTGATTGTTAATCATGGAATTGGATGTATATATTGATAAATGGATCATGTGAATATTGATGATTAATCTTGAATAGTTAAATTGAATAGAATGGTTGCTTGTTTAAGTACCATTGGAACTATTGAGCTTGCTTTGAAAATTGAAAAGTTTTCGATCGTGTTTAACTTTAGATTTTATAATCTGAAGTAAAATAGTTTTATTGGATGAATATATACAAGTGTTTTGTTAAGTTATTATTTATAAATGATTTGTAGATTGTTTTTATAAAGAAATGTTGGATGTTTTTGATCAACTTGTGTAAGGGCTATTTCGAGATTCTAAGTGGTATTATTTATTTATATGGTAATATAATTATTTGATAAATGGATTGTAAAATGTCGATTACTTTATTTAAACTATATTGTTTTAGATTAATTGCTTAGATGGATTTTTAAGAGTTTGTTTTGTAGTTATTACAATATATTATTTGGTAATTCTTTATAAGGGTCCAAACTATATGTTATTATTATAATAAATGGTTTAATGTGATATTTTTAAGATGCTATAAGTGAAAAGTTTGTTTTTTGGAAGGGAAAATAAATTTTGAATGATGGAAAGAGAGGTTAACGGTTTAGAAAGGACTTATCAGTGGATCTTTGGGGTTTATAAAAGGAATATTTTATAAATACTTTGAAAATTCGCTAAGAGGTTTAAAAAGATAATTAGAGATCTACAAAGAAGAATTTTTAAAAAGGAAGTTGGATAAGTGACATATGAGATTATAAATGGATTTGGAAATTCATTAAAATCTATAAAAGATTTTTTTAAAGTTATTTATTTTATTTATCCATTAGTGATGTTTTAAAGGATTAAGATTTTATTTATTTTAAAATAATTAAATAAATTGATAAAGGAAATTCTTTTATAAAAAGAATTTATGAAATGGGGTTTATAAATTTGGAAAGAGGATTAGAAGGAAGTTAGATTCTGAATGATTATGAAAAGGAGGAATTTTATAAATGGTTTAGGAGATTTGGAAAGAGTATCGTTGTAAATAAACGAGAAGATTTGTAGGAAGATATTCTAAATGAAAAGGGAATGGTTAAAGAGAGAAGGATATTTCAGAATGTTTATATTTTTGTTTTAAAGAATACTTGTGTTTAATCATGTTAATATGATCTTGAGATAAGTAAATCATTCTAAGCGATGGTTTGAGATACTTATACCATTTTGTAAGTATATGGGAAAGGTTTTTCAAGTTTTGAAAGGAATGATTTGGAATATATATACTGCTAAGATCAGTACTTGGTTTTATTTCCTAAGTACTGGAAAATATTTCATTTTGGGAATATACTATTTTGTGAGATATGTATATGAAAGTGATTTCCAAGTATTTGAAAAGTGATTTCAAATTTATAAAGGTGAAGGTGTAATCTATGTTTGAATGATTGTTATTTGATAGTTAAATAACTGACTATCAAATCTGGCCAAATTCGTTGATCGTTTCGAGGTGACCGGGATCAGATTAAATTATCTGAAACCACATCGATCTGATTTGTGCGTTACATATTATGATATCATTAAGAAAATGAAGACGGTGATTCAGTTTGTCCAGACCCAGGACAACTTGTATGGATGAATGCTATCATTGCATTGTTGCTTGGAAGGCAATGTTAGCATACCAAATACGAATGTTGTTCTAAAGGTAAAACGTAGCCTCAAGCCTCATCAACCGGGAATTAGTAAAACAGAGGAGATGCAGCGGGCTATGTGGGTCGCACCCAAGTAGGGTATGTTATCACCTTTCTATATACCCTTGGAAAATATTATATTTAAAATTTATGGATATGGTTGTGCATGGAAAAGAGAGCGCTCGATAAGGGTGGGAACACCTAGGGTGATAACATATTCGGTACTATCCAGTAAGGGGTAGGCCAGTCCTGTATTGGTAGGGATCGTTAGGTACGATCTCGGTACATTTTTCTAGAGGTGTACTGTGGTGGGCGGTACCCTAATAGCCCAGTCATTGTATGTAATCCAATATCCACTACGAACCTGTACGGTTTTGATTGTATACTAACTATGCTAAAACGTGAGATGCAAGCATTTCAGTTATTTTCTAATTTACTTTCTATAGACACTATTATAAAATGTTTTGGTTATCGTACGGTAGAAACCCATCATGTTTATGTGTGGCGTGGTCTTACGAGATACCTTTGTTTTTCAAAGGATTTTTGAAAATGGTAATAATTCAAATTGAGTGTGTTTTCTCATGCTGGTTTTCCAGACTGACTCAGGTGTTATTTTATTATAATGCTTGGGTCAGACCGAGTATTATAGATTTAGGTTAGGATGCTATGGAGCTTAGGGGACAAGCTGGATGATAGAGATGTAATCATGTACTTGATTATATTCTGCTGTGTGTTAAGAATATATGGACAAGTTAGTATAACTGTCCAGATTGTTATATTGATTGTTGTACTCTGATTGATGTTTGTATATATATACAGATTACAGTTTGCTTTGTGTAAAGACTTGTGAGATATTATAGATTATTCGTTCCGCTGTGAGATACCGTATTGTTTAGTTTTCTTCTTATCTTCTATCTTTTCTTCTTTATCCCTAATGATTCGTATTTCTGTTCAATTTGAGTTGGACACGCGAGATGTATTGTTAACTCAAAGGGTACGAAGGTACGGGCCATTATAGACTGGTGGACGAAACCGCGGGGCATGAGTTGTTGTCATTCATGGACATATATTCAGGATACAACCAGATTCCCACGTATGTGCCGGATCAAGAGCAAACTAGCTTTATCACGGATTTAGGCCTATATTGTTACAAACTCATGCACTACGGGCTTAAGAATGCCGGCGCTACCTATCAGCGTCTGGTTAATAAGATGTTTGAGCAATAAATTGGTCACTCCATGGAAGTATTTATTGACGACATGCTTGTCAAATCAAGAAGAGCTGCGGATCATCTGAGCCACTTGGACGAGATGTTCCAAGTAATACGCAAATACCAAATGAAGCTAAACCCACTGAAATGCTCCTTTGGAGTATCTTCGGCTAAATTCTTAGGTTTCATTGTACATGCCAGAGGGATAGAGGCTAATCTTGAAAAGATACAAGCTTTGAAATACGTCAAAATCCCGCAACACGAAGGGAAATGCATAGCCTAAATGGAAAGGTAGCCACTCTGAGCAGGTTTATATCCAAAGCAATGAATAAGTGCGTCCCGTTCTTCGAAGCCCTCAATAAAGACAAAGGGAAGTTTGAATGGACTGATGAGTGCTACTCAGCTTTCTAGAGTTTACTCGAACATCTGCAGAAGCCCCTAGTACTCTCCACTCCGATCGATGGAGAGAGCCTTTACTTATACCTAGCTGTATCCTTCCATGCCGTAAGTGCCGCACTAGTACGAGAAGATGATCACATCTAAAGACCGGTGTACTTCATTAGCAAAAGATTCACGGGCTTAAAAGCTAGATACCCTAAGATCGAAAATTTGGCTTACTGTTTGCTTATAGTATCTAGGAAATTGCAACCTTACTTTCAATCACACTCCATTAAGGTTCCAATGGATCAACCCCTGAGACAAGTCCTTCATAAATTAGATACATCAGGGCACTTGCTAAAATGGTGCATTGAGCTGAGCCAGTACGATATCACATACCATCCGTGCACTGCAATTAAAGGACAAGCTTTGGATGATTTCATAGCTGAGTTTACAATGCAGGATGAGGAGGCAGTAGTGAAAATTGAGGAAACTGTCAAATGGAGTATGTTCGTTGATGGAGCGTCGAACGAGCTCGGCTTGGGGGCATGAGTCATAATAGTCACACCTCGAGGAAGTAAGTTAAGCTATGCACTAAGACTGGAGTTCACTGCAACCAATAACAAAGCTGAAAATGAAGCAGTGATAGTTGGCCTAGAAATCATTAAGGAAATAGGGGTTAAATCAATATGTATTCACAGTGGCTCACAACTGATTGTGAACCAAATCCTTAGAGAATTCCAGACTCGTGGATAAAAGCTTGCTTCTTACCTCAAAAGGGCCAAAACCCTCCTAAAGGAGTTGGACTACTATGAAATAAAACACATCCCACGAGGGGAAATCAAGAGGTGGACACCCCCGCTAAAGAGGCGAGCGTGAGAAACGAACCAATGCTAGGGGAAACCCCCGTTATGAGTCAGCTCACACCAAGTTTTGAGTGTCTTTAAATCATAGCGACCGCTGACAGGGAGGAGACACAGATGTCCCCCGTCATCAGATACTTATAGGATGGAACCTTACCAATAGAATAGAATGAATTCAGAAGAATCCTAAAGAGGGCATCTCGCAACACCATCTAGAATGGCATACTGTACCGTTGTGGTTTTTCCAACCCACTACTAAGGTGTGTCGCTAGGAACGAAGCAAAAGATATCCTTAACAACAACCATCAAGGGAGTTGCAGCGGTCACAATGGAGGGCAAACTCTAGCCAGGAAGATTTTATGCTATGGATACTTTTGGGCCACGATAATCAAAGACGCAATCGAGTTCGCTAAGAAATGTGACAATTGTCAAAGATTTGCCAAAATCCCAAGACGGTTACCTACTGGTTTGAACTAGACGGTCAGCCCCTGGCCCTTTACAATTTGGGGGATTGATCTGATTGGGGAACTCCCCATGGGTCGAGGAGGAGCAAAATACGCCATAGTGGTAGTGGATTATTTCACCAAATAGGTGGAAGCGGAGCCTTTCAACAAAATTTCGTCTACCAAGATGATAAACTTCCTAATACGTAACATCATGTGCAAGTATGGTGTACCGTAGAGATCATATCGGATAACGGACTCCAATTCTATAGTGAAGAATTCTCCAGTTGGTGCCAAGAACATGGGATTGCTTGAAGCTTCTTGGGGTTAGCTTATCCCCAGGAAAATGGGCAGGTCGAAGCGATAAACAAGGTTTTGAAAACGCTAATAAAAAAGAAACTATAGAAGTCCAAGGGGGCATGGGTCGACGACCTGCCTACTGCATTATGGGCCTACCGAACTTCCTACAAAACCGTGAAAGGGCATACGCCATTTGCAATAACATATGGGGCTAAAGCTGTGCTCCCAGTCGAAAAGTCGTCCCATCGCACCGAAGGATGCATTACAATTTGGAAGAAAACGAGGAGCTCTTAAGCATGTCACTCGACCTGATCGAGGAGAAGAGAAACGACACCGCTCTCAAAGCCGCCGCTCACAGACAGAAGGTGGCAAGGCAATACAACTCTAAGGTGAAGCCTCGAGAACTACAAGAAAGAGACTTGGTACTCAAGCGGGTCTTCCCACGGCCAGGAGCACTAGACCCAATTTGGGAGGGGCCGTTTGTTGTTCATAAGGATCTTCATAATGGAGCTTACATCTTATCAACAATAGACGGGGAGGTGTTTGGTAAAGCATGGAATCTCCAACACCTCCGCTGTTATTTCTCTTCCACTGTAAGGAAGCATGTATTAACTGAAGCAATAAAAGAAAGACAGTGGACGTAGGCATATTTCGGCCGAACCACTATAAAAATTTGGTGTCTCGCATTACTTGTCTTATTTAAACTTTCTTTCATTTAATTATTCATCTGATGACTATTGCTACTATGAGCAATCGAAGGTGCACGCCGGCATTAGTGAAAATAAGATAGCTACAACAAGAGGACGAAACAAGCCTTGGAAATTCACTACTGACGATCGGCACCCTCAAGCCAGCAATGATGAACCGACTATAAGCCATGGATTAGGCACGATTTATAGCCTAGGCAGTTCATCAATGGCGTTCGGCTAGCCGACAGCTGCAAATCGATTATAAACCCCACGATTAAGGCATGGCTGCAGCCAGGGGTAGTTCGCAGTTGACGATCGGCATTACGCACGCTGGCAATGATAAATCGAATAATACTCACGACACGGGCAATAGCTCGAGCAATTATCGTTCGTGATCGGCCCTGAACATAGGAACGTGTTTATGGTTTCCTACGTCTTAGAATGCAATGATGATTAACTAAGTCAAAATAAGTTCACAAGTAGACAAGGCAGACTATAAAAATCATGCGTCACAAAAGTCATTCCAGATAAACATGCACAGGACAAAAGTCGATCATTACAACCTTAAAATTTATATGTACAAAAATTTTCGTTTACATATATATACATATGCAGAACAACCATACATCCTCCAAAAATACATACAAAAAGAAAAAGGAAAATTTCCTCAACTAAGAAGGAGGGACACCCTTGTCACTCAGCCCGCTCCCTCCGGCCATCGAAAGCTCGGATCGCTCAAGAGACTCACCCTCTTTTTGCGATGCCTCATCAGCACCCTTTGGAGGCCTAACCTGTTCTAAAGACATCCCTGCACGATGCAAGTAAAAAAAATCATAAGTTTTGCATTATGGGATAAGTAATAACGAAGAAGAAGTAAAAAGATGAGATACCTACGGTAATATTGTGTGAGTCACCAAGCCCATCGAGATCCGAACCATCTTCATCGTCCTCATCCTCCGCTAGCAGCTCGTATCCCTTGGCGATGGCCTTGGTCTCTTCCACCGTGAACTGACGGGTTCACCATCCCAACATCATACATGGCTCCTTCCTCTTGTGCAACTGCAGCCTTAGTCTCCTCAATGAGCCGAGCATGGATTCCTGCCATCACTTGGGGATAGTTGTCCATCCACTGAATTCCCCTATTTCCATAACATGTAGCAAGTGTCCTTCAGCATTTAGTTAACTGTGTCACAGAAGTCGCTGGACTTGTCAACTTTGGGTTGGAGGGACACCACTTTATTCATATACTATTCCTTGTCCTTCCTCAGCCGAACCTGCTCCACCTTCAGCATATCGATCTCAGCCTTGTACGAATCGTTCTCCTTCCGCCACTCACCCTGAGACTTCTTCAGCTCAGCCAAGACTTCCTGCGATTTCTTCATCTTACCCTTGAGAGAGCGGATCCACTCCAGATCCTTCTGCCTAGCTTCATCCACTGAACTTATAGCCTCGTCGATCTATGCCTTGCATAAGTCAGTAGCCTCTCTCATCGCTTCTTCCTTGGCTTTCTTTATCTCGGATGCACGAGACGCTTCAACCGCCTCCAACTTCACATCCTTCTCCCCGAGCGCTCTACGAAGATCCTTTACCGCCAGGCGTAACTTTACATTAGCACTCCCCATTTCATCATTAGCCTTGGCTAAGCGGGATTGATAATCGACAATTTTTCTAGTCTCATTAGTAATCTGGACCATTCTCGTTGTCAGATTGGCGAAGTCAAGAGTTTTTGCCTCATCCAAGATTCGGACTAGAAGATTTCGAGGCAGAAGGAACTCTGTATCAGAATCCGCTAGATGGCGACCCACATAGCCAGGGTTAATATTTGGGTGACTCTCGAAGGGATTCCTCATTGACGGTTGAAAATCTATGAAATAAGCATCGACATTTTCTTCACCTATGTCGTCAGGCGCCTCATGCACTTCAGAACCAGATGGATTTTGGCGATGACGATAGGAAGAAGCTTGAGAACCAGGGGAGGTAACATCCTTATCTGGAGACCTTGCGTGTTTCTGGGACGTCTTGTGGCTCTCTCCTCTTTGCAAGCCTGACAGAGTCTCCTTGACATTCTCTTACGCAGTCTTTCCTTTTGAGAGGCCGTCTTAGAAGGAATGGAGGCCCCTTTCATCCGTTTGAACTGTTCAAGTCGCCGAGACATTTCATTCCTCTTCGGATTTGTTCTTTTCCCTGCAAAGCAAATAACAACATTAAAGTAGAGAAATGGAGAAAGCATGAACACAAAGCATGCAAGACACTTGGACACTGCAAGCTACCACAAACTCTTAGGGGAGACAAAATCAAGTGGCCGGGACGGGGTTTGTGGGGAATACACTGGGACATGACTCCACTCAGAGGAAGGACACATGGCGACTGGACTTTATTGGACCGAGGAGCAAGTGGAGACCGTGACTCGTCTAAAAACAAAAAAATTCTCAAGAAGTACCCCAAAATCCATGCATAAATCGAAAGTACCTGGAGATAGCCCAAATGCCTCGTTGATTCCTGCTACGCTTTCTACTGGGAAAACTGGCATTCCACTCAAATCATCCACATCCACATTCTCTAGAGAGGGGTCAGTGGCGAAAGTTGGCCTAGGTGCCAGCTCGGATTGATCTAACTGCTCGGGCCACTCCCGCATAGCCTCGGCGTTCTTCAAGGGAGTCGTGCCCAAACCTTCGCTGCCAATGATCTCCACATCCCGAGGAGCATGGGCCTCCGATTTTATCACCCCAGAATCTCCCTTCGAGCCTTCCTCATCCTTGCTATCTCCCTCTAAATGAAAACCCTCCTTGTCATCAAGAGAAGGCGCGTCTCGTATGCGCAAATATTTCCCCGAATGGGGAGGACGAACTGCACTCTCCTTACGCCTCAACTTCTTCGGGCCGGGCTCCGGCCCCTTCATCCTCTTCCTCCGGTTCCTTGCCTTTGCCAACATCTCCCCCTTCTCCTTCGACTCCCTTTGCTCTCTCAGCTGAGCTTGGCCTGATCTTGAACATGGATTGACCGGGGCCGATTAGGTTGTAAAAACGAAAGGCTGTGTCATGAAGCAGGAACAAGGCTTCCCTCTCAACCTCAGAGATAGCTAAGATTTCCTTTGCCATTTTCTTCAAACCTTCATCCTATGCCGCTTTTACACAACCTGAAAATACGAAGCATCAGAGAACCAAGTCGACTGAAAACTTAGAAGAAGCTATACAAGAGACTTACACCCAAAAGTGAAAACATGTTGAGGGAGGGCATCATCACGCACAAAGAATTACTCCTTCTTAAACATACTAAACTTCGAGTATAAGTCGAGAACAGGCTTGAATTTATGAGCAGACTCTAAGCTGATGAAGGAGCTCCTCTTTCGGTAAATCCTCACATTGTATAAGTATCTGATCTCTCTATAGGTAGGGAGTCTCTGATAACGCTTCACAAATATCAGATACAAGGATGCCAAGATGGCATAGGAGTTCGGTTGAAGCTGTAGTGGAGTGACTTTTAGATTGAACACAAAACTGGCAATCCAGCGGGTGAGCGGAGGAATTGCCCCACACATACAATGATATTTACTTTATGCCATGTATCCCTCTGGGGAGAGCATGCCCTGTCATTCGTTCCAGGTAGTATCATGTCCCGACAAACGATCCCGAATGTCGTAGCTATGGAGTTAAGCTTCTCAACTGTCAGCACGCTATGATAACACTCGAAAGGCTTCACCGACGTCAAGTTGGGAGCGTATGATAGAGTTAGGGGTATGCCCTAAGGGAAATTATGTAATTTGTTACATATATCTAACACGTTGACCAATCTTGTTCGAAATATAAGGTATTTTCTTCCTATTATATACTTGATACAATGTGATTATATTAATCAATTAGCTTAATTAAAAGTATATTTAATATAAAAATCCATAAATGGTATATATTGTGATAGTAGTCACAAAGTGTTGTAACCGTGAGTAATTTATCACAACGAAACAAATATACCATTTTAAATGTTCCTAGTCAAGATGCATCGAGACTGGATTTCGATGTATCCCTTGAGATTGGAGTACATAACGCCTTCTAAATGTTGGGCAGTGTATTACTCATGACTGCTGGGGGCACCTAAGGGTTACTTGCTAATAGTTATTGGATAACTATGGAACGACTCACTCGATAGTTTTCTGTTGGTTAATATAACAAAGGTCAAACAGAAAATATCAATGTAACTGATTTACACAGTTCTCTCGACTTGAGAATACTGTGGATCTTCAATATGAAATCTCCGCTTTGATTATAGCCAAATCATGGCATGGCGTCCATCAAGTGACTATAGTTAGGTTGAGTGGAAGTATTGGAAGTGAAGCACTATTCAAGAGAGGATTTGTCTCCTCAGTTATATGCGGTTAGTATCACAGTCAATTCAAGTCAACTCAAAGTCAAACTCTCTTGCCAGAGCATTTCGGTTAAGTATTATTATTATTATTAAACCAAGGAATTTTATTTAGACAATAAAGTCGAATGTGGATGAGGTTGGAATTTTGACCATTACCAAATTCCATAAGTCAAAAGTGATATAGTTTTGACAAAGAAAATTGGTGTAAACAAATGTCACAACTGGGTAACGCTTATTAAACTAAAATTGAATTTTGATAAAAATGAGTAAGCGAAATTTTTTTCCATAGTGTCATACCACCTGTTAACGGACGTGTGAACGTTAACAATAGAATACTTCGATGTTAATCGCTGACCAAATTTACACCCAATATTTACACAGCCGAAATGATGAATTCCTTTAAGACCGAACGATTTAATTAGTTTATAATTATTATATATTAATTAAATTAATTAATATTTATGAAATATTAATTATAAAATTTGAATATGATTTGAGAAATAAATAATGTTATATATATTTATAATAGTTATAAATATATCGATCGATATACAATATCGACAAGTGACTAAATTAGATTTAATTGCATAGTATTTTGGCTTGGGCTTAGATGGGTTTAAGACCAATCATTAGGGCTGCAAAATTCTGGCTTTGGGAAGGTCTAGGGGTGGTTAAAACATAAGGAATTGCCTTGGAGATAATGGGTTGAGATAAAGAGAGAATGGGTAAAAAGGTTTTCCTCGTTTCTCTCTAATACAACACTATATTTATATATGTATGTATGTATGTATGTATGTGTGTATATATATATGTGTGTTTGTATGTATGTATCTCTAAGAACAATTAACAAAACCTTTTGGGCTGCTATTACCTTATTCATTACTGGTTAAAACATAGCTCTCAATCCACTCCAAAATTCTCAAATATATTTCAAATTAAAATAATACTATTTGATAGTAAGAGGTCGGTGGTTCCAGACTTGCAATCTGACGAATCAAGAACAGTAAAAGGAAGGGAAGTCATTATTGCAACGTGGATTCAAATTCATCATTAAATTGGTAATTTTAATTCATATTATAGTAATTGAATTATATTATATGATCCTATAATGAGTAGTTTCATATTTGTTTAAATATATTGCGACTATATGTTTAGTTAGGTGAAATTTTGTAAGTAGATGTGGTTGTCACAAATCAGTTTGGTTTTGTGCATAATTTGTTCACTATACAATTTGATTTATGTATAGACAAATGTTGTTTACTATACAAAATCAATTTTTGTCATTAATAATTGTTTTATATATATTTTTTAATAAATTCATATATATATATATAGTAGTGTATATTACTCTATCATAATAGCATATAAGCATATATAAGATATATATATATATATATATATGATTTAAAAATTTTAGTACGCTTATTTATATATAATATGAATTTACAAATTTGAAAATTAATTATCATATATATATATATTCATATTTTTAAATTAATATTTATTGAATTTTTGAATTGATTATTATATATAAAATAATTATTACATTAAAAATTCAATTTTGTATTTCTAAAAAATATTATATCTTTTCAGAAACATATAGGAAAAAAATTTAGGAATTTTTCAATAAAGTTTATTATTTTTAATAGTTAATATTATTTCGGAAAAACAGTTTATGATTTATTAAATAATAATTTAATTGAAAAATTCTTCAAAATTTTTCATAACCTTTCATTCATGATCTTAGGGTTTCTGAAATTTTAAAATTTGAATTTTTAATAATATATTATTTTATGTTAAATAATTATTGCCGAAATCAATGTATTTGTTTTTAAAAATAATATTTCAACTTTGAAAAATCTCTAGATTTTTCCTAAGCTCTATTTTCTGATCCTAGATTTCGAAAATTGTAAAATTTGAATTTTCATCAATAGATTATTTTATGTTAATGATTTATGGATGAAAACAATATTTTATTCATAATATATACAAATTAAATACTAAAATTATTATGTTTGCAAAACTAAGTTAATTTTGAATTATAAATAATTTTTAATAATTGTTCTCTCTCTTTCTATATATAGTTATCTATATATAAATGTTTCATGTTCATATATTATATATAATATATTTATACATACATATGCGTGTGTGTGTGTATTGTAACACATATACATGCACATATTTGGACAACATATATGACATACAAAATGAGCTAATATGTTTATTGCGATGTAAATCCCAACATCTATATATGGGCATATTATACCTTTCATGGATTATTATGTTACACATGCACTCACACATATATGTATATGATACATTTATGTACAAACAAAATCAAATAAAATTAATTTCATATCTTAATATATTTGAATTTAAATAAAATAAAATGATTTTGTTTGAATGGCATTTAGAAATGTTCTAATTTAGTTAGACTTCATAGGCCCAATAAAGATCCAATAGAGTAAAATTTTTGAAATTCACCCATAACTTTCGCTGCGGGCTGGTCCAGTTCCAACAATGTAGTCATCCACCAAAGAATAAGTGGAGCTGGGCTGTTTTGGAGGATTAGCGGGAGCGGCAGAAGAAGAAACACCAACCCCGGCAGGCTGTGATGACGCAAGCTTAGATCGAAGCTCACGACCGGATGACATTTTTCTACATAAGGAAATAAAAAGCATGTATAAGGTTCGACATACCAATAGCTATGCAATAGTAACAAGGGTAAAACGGTAGCAACGGATTTAACATGTTAGAAATCGTGCGATCCTAACCAGAAGATAAACAATCATAGAGGAGATCCTATCATTTGGGTCGGTTAATGCCGCACACCAGACCAAACTATCCAAGACTCAAACTACTATTCCTAGAACTCCCCACTTGGTTCGACATAGACTAATTAGGTTTGGCATCACGTAAAGCACCAGTCCAAAGCCGAACGACATCATAATGCCAAGCCTAATAATACAAACCATGTTCTACTACCTCACTCAAATCTTACACATGGGGAAAACTAAGAACAGTATTTCGAAACCCCCTGCTACCTGCTCGAATCCCTTCCACCATCGACATCCACAACCGCCACACCTCCACCCGTTCTCATGTTCGCCTCCACCAAACCATTGCAAAGTGACAGTGCCCACTTCCCTCCCCAAAAACTACCAGGCAACCCTAAAATTGAAACCCTGGGACACCTCAAAAACCCTAGGAAGAAGAATGAATTGAAGAACTAACCTTATCTTAGATGTTGTTGAGATGGAAGGTAAGCAAACGCTAGCACTTGGAGCCACAGGAGATGCAAAATAAATCGGAGAAGCTTTGGAGTCTGAAAATAAAAGAAGGAAGTAGGAGAAGGAAATAGAAGAAGGAAATAAGAAAGGAGGTAGAGTATTTATTAAAGGAAGAGCAGAAGATGAAGAGTATTTTTGGTCCGGTAAAAATACCTCATCGATTAAGAAAGGATTAGGTGCCGAACTAAACAAAGCACGTTGCGTAGAACACAACATACTTTGGGGGGGGGGGCATGTGTTGGCTCGGTATTTTGGCATGTGAGGAGAGCAAGATGTAAGGGAGAGGAATGTGAAAAATACCGAATGAAGTATGCTAGCTGGGATGCCGAACCAGTTGTTTGGTTTGGCATCCCCAAAAATATTGGACTAGATATCTGGTCCGCAAAACATCGAGATACCGGACTAGTTTTCTGGTCCATGACAACAGTGAGATGCTGAACCAGACATCTGGTCTGGCACAACATGAGGATGCCAGACCAGGTGTTTGGTCCGGCATAACACATAACTACCGGACCAAACATTTGGTCCGGTTCATAAAGCAGCCGAACCAAATGTTTGGACCGGTAGGGCAGCATGCCGATCTTATGACAGGAGCAACTCCAAGAGCCCCTCTTTTATCGCCGCCGAACCAAAAGCTAGAAGGACTCCATGCCGAACCAGACAAGCTCGGATCATGCCAAACCAAACCTTGGAGGTTATATCTCTACCTGCACCCTTCATAACTTCACTCTATAATTACCAGAGCTCCTCAACAACAATAGGGACCGAATTTCTGAGAAAAGAGGGAAAGCTCTGCTGAAACTTAACCACTGTAGCTGCTCTAAGTTTTTGCTCTTTCTAATCAAACTTGTACTTGTAATCAAATCAAAGAAGTATAATAAGATGGACAGTGAATGTTGGCACATTCTGGCTGAACCACTATAAAATTCTGTGTGATTTACTTCCTTTAGCTGCTTTCCAACTCCGAACCTGTGAACTATTCCGTGACTGCAAAAACTATCTGCTAACGTATTGGAACATTAAAAAAATTCATATCAGACAACTTAAATGCGACTTAGCCAAATTCGAACTTAGAGGTATTTGTCCAATTTCTGTGCAAACAGTCTCCTCTTTGTATAATGTTGAGAACCTTTCAATCTTGTCGAAAGGTTTGTTTTCCATATGCTATCATGAACTCTCTAAATCCATCGAAAGGTTTGCTTTATCATGAATCTTCTAGCATTGTCGAAAGGTTTGTCTACAAAATGCAGTTTTGAACCTTTCGACAATGCCAAGAGGTTTTTCTTCAATATGCCTTCATGGACCTTTCCACTTTGTCGAAAGGTTTGCCACTCTTATGCTTTCATTAACCTTTCGACTCCAACGGAAGGTTTGCCCTTTACATTTTTTGTGAACCTCTCGACCTTGTCGAAAGGTTTGTCCTTACTTGAACGTTGTCGAGAGTTGCTTTTCATTCTTTGCAGACTTTCGAGTGTTACTTTCTTCACAGCACCTTTCGACACTGTCGAAAGGTATCCTGAGAGTGTCTTAACCATTTCGAAAGGCTTACTAGGCTTTAGAAAAGATTACTTAGGGGCGAAACCTTTGACTTCGAAAGGTTTGGTGTGTAGTTGAATGAAATGCTATTGATTGCTTTCGAAAGGGGCTTCGAAGTCATCATTACTATCTCGTCTGTGTCGAAAGGTTGACTATGGCGGTTAGCTTTGTTTATTTTCATCTGAGCCGTAGGCTTTACCCTGTATGAGAAATTGGACCTTTTGAACATCCTTTTTAATTCTTTCATAATGGCTAGGATTATCTATTCATCAAAACTCCAATTTGATCATTCTTCTCTCATACTTCTGCCTTCAAGGAGATTTTATGGTTAAAAGTTTGCCCCCTTTTGTATGAAAGAAGCTTTTGTTCTTTTGGACAAAGTTTTCATAACTTTCCTACTCGTCATAATTTTGACTTTCCTGCAAAATCCAAAGTTAAAAGTTCCATTTTTACAATCATTCTTACCTGTATATTCAGTAGTTAATCAGCATATTAATGCTCTTATCCGCGGGATAAGCTTCGTTTGAAACTTAGAGATACCCACTTTTAATTTTGGCATTAGGAAGACCAGTTTGGGATTTTTGGTTGCTTGCAATAGACTTAATTATATAATTCCTAAAATCTAACCTCGATTAGGGCATTAACTTGTGAAGTTTAAAGATTGATAATGTGATATTCAGAATCCAGATAACAATATCCCTAGAATAGTTTTATATATAGCATTTCTAAGCCTATATTTAGGTTTATGGCCAATCAAACAAGAATTAGTAGTATGATTCCCATATTAAACTCTGAGTCCAGACAAGGACATATTTGAAGCAATTCTTTTTGCAGAAAGAATCTTCGGCCCTGGTTAGGGCACATGTTTGTGTAAGCAGATAGTTGTTAGAATAGAAATCTCTTGCCCGCATTGAGGCATATTTTGAATAACCAAAAATTCATGGAGATTGTCTTCATAATAGAGGTTTCGTACCCAGATTAGGGTATTTAGGAGAAATTTGATGATAATTCTGTGACTAAAGTTTAAGTACTAAGAATTGTAGCAACCAGTAATATACCCTGATTTGGGCTTAGTAAAGATGGCGATCGATAAAATTTCGAAACCTAGATTTGTGTATTACACACTGAAATTCATATATGAGAATTCTGAAACTTAGATTTGAGCATTTGAAACAGATAGTAATCCAAAGATCATATACCCAGATTAGGGTTTAAATAAACATCAGTCTTGATACTCCTTTCGAAACCTTGCCCTTCAAACTCATTGATTTAAAGAGTTATAAAAGCGGCCTCTTAGTACGGCGAATGGTTTTAATGTGGCAGCTAAGTTGTCGAAGGGGTTCAAAAGTGGCAACCCTTTCGAAAGCTTACTTTTAGAATAAGGGGGGGGGGTTAATTGTTTCAAAAGTAAATAAAAATAGTTTCAACCCTTTCGCAAGCATGCCTTCGACACCATTCCTTCCTTCGGCCTTTCTCCAATACACTATGTACCAAATGCTAGATTCCATATACATTGGTTTCGACTAGATACGAAAGGTTATAAATCGAAGTATGGTGACGGAAGCGAGCAAATGAAAGTGATCAAAGTTGTAATTTGATATAAAACCGATTTTATGCTTTTTAAAGTAATTCTTTTTCACTTAACTTACATAATTTGCCAAAATATAATTGGTTGCCAATAATTTACCAATTGTTTTTTCTAAAAAGCGGCCGAACTCTTCATTGAACAATTGAAAACATTTTAGCACTTAATCCCCTCTCCTTAATAAAACATTTGAACATTTAAGTCCTCTAACTTAAATAATTTATTAACCATAGTGAAACACTTAAGGAAAATCCTCAGAAACCACGATAATTCACAAAAAATATGTTTTCTAACATATATAAATTTTAGATCCGAAAACATTTTTTAATTGCCTTAAATAATTTGAACCCAAATTTCACTTTTTTTTCATAGAAAATTCATAATAAATTATCCACAACTTTAAATATTATGAAAGTATAAACTTGTTTCCAAAATAATGTTTTACATAATATATTCAAAAATCATGGCATTTGGAAATCATTTTGTACGATTTTAGACTTAAAACCGAATTAAATTATTCCACCAAATCCTTGTTTAAATTATAACATGGTATTTAAATCAAAACGTATCATCATTCATCCAATCATATTGTTTTGACCTCAAACCCAAATTTAAAACACTCAAGATGACTTATATGAGATGGTTTAGATCATTATTCACCTTGTTTGGATAAGGAACTTGAGATTTGTTCTTCACTTTAATCTTCCTAGCCTTAATCTTAGCCTATAATTAATTTTTGAGCTCCTCTTCACCTAGGGTTATGGCCAGCCTTCAAATCTCTTTTTGTTTATGTTTTTGGATTATGAAAATGTGAATGAGAATGAGGTGAGGGGTTTAAGGGATATGGTATATGACTATTCCCATTTTTTCCCTGTCCTTATGCTTTTAAGTTTTTAATTTATAAATCACACTTATGATTTCATTAGTTAAGGCACGACCCTAATTAGTTTCCAAATCACAATTACCTTATCACTCTAGCCTTTACATTATTCTATTTAATTTATCTAATTAAAATCTCCTGAATAATGTTATTTAAAATCAAGGGTGTTATAGGCTCCCTTCCTTAAAAATTTCGTTCTTGAAATTCAGCAAGGACTATATACTAAGCATAACAATCATCTGTAATATCTCCTAATTACCATACTAGCCTACTTTACTAGCAAATAGTATATATATATAATGGATGTAGAACTTATCCTTATAATAGATTTGGATAAGTATTTCTAAGCATGTCTTATGTCTCTCAAGAACAGTCCTTCTAGTTGCTGCTCCACTGAACTTTCACCAGCTTGACTGTCTTGTTTCTTAACCTCTTCTCATCTTGTTACAACCCGAGCTGGTTGCCTAGCAAAAGTCAGATCCGCTTCGACTATTAAGTCTTTCAATGTAGCCAAAGGGATAGTAGTCTCTGAATCATGCACATACTTAAAAAGACGAGACACATGAAACACATTATGGACACCTATCAAACTGCTCGGTTACTCTACTCTGTATGCGAGCTTTCCGATCCTATCTACGATTGGGAACGGTCCAACATACCTCAGTGCCAGTTTGCCTAACTTTCCAAATCATACCACACCTTTCATCGATGACACTTTAATGAAAACCCTTTCCCAACCAAGAACTCTAGATCCTTACATCTCTTATCTACGTAACTCTTTAGTCTAGAATGAGCTTCCTTCATCCTACCTCGGATCAACTTAATCTTCTCCTTTGCCTCTCTTACCAGATCTGGACCTAAGACTAATCTGTCTCCGGTTTCCAACCAACATATTGGTGACTTGCATGGCCTTCAATACAAAGCTTCGAAAGGCGCCATTACTGTACTAGTCTGATAATTGTTATTATAGGAAAACTCAACTAAGTGTAGGTGATCTTCCCATAATCCACCAAAATCTAGCACACAAGCTCTTAACAAATCCTCTAGGACTTTGTTAACTCTCTTCATTTTCCCATCTGTTTGTGGATGGTAAGCGGTACTCATATTGAGCTTCGTACCTAAAGTATCCTATAGACTTTTCTAGAAATTGCTAGTGAATAAGGAATCTCTCTCACTCATTATACTACTAAGAATTCCATGCAATCTAACTACGTTCTTAATAAAAAACTTAGCTAAAACAGGTGTCATCCTGATTTACTTAATTGGCATGAAATGGGTACTCTTGGTCAGTCTGTCCACTATGACCCATATACTTTCATTTCCTCGATTCGACCTTGGCAACCCGTCTATAAAATCCATGTATATCAAATCCCATTTCCAAACTGGTATCTCCAAAGGTTGAAGCAACCCACTCGGCTTCTAATGTTGGGACTTTACTTGTTGATAGTTCACACACTGCTTTACCCACAAGCAAATATCCCTCTTCATACTTTCCTAGTAGAAACTCCTCTTTTTATCCTGATACATCTTGGTCCCCCAAGAATGAATTGTGAATTTTGATCGATGACATTCTCTAAGGACTTCCTTCCTTAGGTTTTCTACATTCGGGACACACAATCATCCTTCAGGTCATCAATCTTGGTTTCGACCTCTAGCGTTTTAATATTCTCAACTAACATTGGGTTATCCTTTCGCTTAAATTCTATCCTTTTGATCAGAACTGGTTAGACTTCCAAGCAGGATAATATGGCAGTGCTTTGACTAGATCTAGTAGTCGAGCTTAACTTCACACTACAAGTAGTCAATTCTTCCAGGTCCTTCTACTCTGCTAACATAGCTAACACCACATTCTGATGTTTTCTGCAAAGAGCATCCACTACACTATTTCCTTTCCTAGGCATATACTCTATACCAAAATCATAAGCTACTAAAAACTCCATCTACCTCTGCTATCTCATATTCAACTCCTTTTGAGAGAATAAGTACCTTAAGGACTTATTGTTATCCCACCTTTTGGCAAAGCTGAGATAACCAAAAATTAACTGAAAATCAATAATAACTAGTCATGAATATCAACTATGCATTACAGGATAACCATGGATATCGATGAATTTTGTCCGAGTCCGGATTGGGCTACAACTGACAAAACATGACAAGCAAAGCCATAAAAGCCAATGCTCCAAGTTTTAGGTTAATCGGAGTTCGTATGAGTGAGATATGATCGATACAAGTTAGGTAAAATGTGTTGTTCGTATCCATCATGTTTGCGTAGTTCGAATACATTAGGTTTTCTCGTGTCCATATGTTCGAATCGATGACGTTCGCATCGATCAATCCACGCCACTTCGCATCCATCGATGCACTCTACTTCGAGTCGGTCGGTCTCGTACCCATAAGCCTTAGTTCGTATCGAATCCATAGGAGGAATGGGGCTTGGTCGAATCCATCAGGAAGCCTTAATTTCGTATCCATCAGATGTTCTACTGACATCGATGGATTCGGGCAACGTCTCTAATACGAGTAAGGCGAAGTTTCAGGGGAGACACAGTCGACTTGGAGTAAAAGGTGGATCAACGCGAGGGATGCGCACCACGTCGCTACGAAGCCACGCGCTTTATCGATACGAAGGTCATCGATACGAAATCCTGGGTTCAAACAGAGCTGTACTTCGAGGAACGTCACTTCGTATCGATCATATCTCACAAACCGTTGATCCAAATGCAACAAAATTTTCACCGGAGCTTACGCATGAGGTAAAGATTGTCTCTGCAAAGTTTCAGCTCGATTGGAGCATTTTCTGATCGATACGAAATAGCTTCGAATCGATCATAGATCGAGTCGAAACTTGGTGGGGTCGGTCGCGTGGGTCCACTCACATGCCAAAAGAAGTCTCCCGAAGTTTGAGCGCGATCTCAGCCTCCTACGCCTATAAATAGCCCCCTGAAGCCTACAGAAAGGGGATCTTTTGGCCATTCAGCATCCAGACTCTGCCGGATTCAATTCTACTTCTTTCCATTGTTGTTATACTCGTATTCATTCATTGTATCTGCTGTAATCACCTGTAACCAGCAAGGATAATCAATAAAAGATAAAAACCTTGAAGTGGACGTAGGCCGGAGATAGCCGAACCACTATAAATTGTGTGTCACTTTTCATTATTTCTGGATTGCTGTTTGTTGCTTGCTTAGGTCTGAGATTCGTGTTTGAATATTGCTGATTTGTATTCATACATTGGTGCTTTCACAATACTTGGGGTTTGTGACCAATTTTGGCGCAAACACTTTGGTGCTTTCACTGAGAAGGACTAGCACCCGCTACATCGGATTGAAGTTCAGATTTGGAAAGCGTGAAGAGTTGAGATTTGAATGACAATGACTCGACAAACAAGACAAAGAGCTGAGAGAAGCCAACAGGGAGGAAGTCAAGAGGCATCCTTTGGTGCTGGAGAAGGGCAAGCTTCGATTTACATCACCAGAGATGAAATGGAAGCTATAGCAAATTCATTGCAAGAGAGGATGATGAAGACTCACCAAGAGATGCTGCAGAATTTCTTTGAACAGATGAGAGCAGAAAATATGCATAACCTTGGACCAACTACAGCAACTGCAAGTGCTGAACATGGAGTCGGGATTGTAGAAACCAACAAAGATCAAGCTCAAGATCAGATTGCAGGACCAGAAGGCGATCAACAAGGACTTGGGGGCAGGCCCTCTGGATCCGATACTGGAAGACCGATGGTAGGGGCTCAACGGGTTAGAGCCAATGCTAATGACAACGGGCCACATGAAGAGTACGTACCGGAATACCCTTCAAGACCAAGAGGGCAACCCCAGGATGGAGATGAAAAGATGGCCGGACTAATGCGACGACTCATTAGAGGAGGATTGTCTAGCGGAGGGTTGGAAGAAGTCAGTCGGAGTCCGTTCACTCCGAATATCAGGAATGCAAGGAACCCTCCAAAGTTCAAACTTCCTATGCTAGATCCTTATGACGGGAAGTCAGATCCAACGATGCATATCACTCGATACATCAGGCACATGGAAGTGTTGGGGGCATCCAAGGAAGTGATGGCTCGATGCTTCCCTCTATACTTGTCAGATTTGGCTGCACTTTGGTTCAGGCAATTAGAAACTGGATCGATCAGAACATGGAGCGAGCTTGAAGATTGCTTCATGAGACAGTTTAGGGTCCATGTGACGCGACCCAAGAGTGTGATGACTTTGGCATCGATAAAACAAAGGACCGGAGAGTCCATAAAAGATTTTCTGCTACGATTTAATGCAACGATGGCTTCTGTAGATCGCCCGGATCCATCGATGATTTTGATGGCAGCAGTGGCAGGAGTTGGAGAAGGCACCGAATTCAAAGATTCTTTAACAAGAGACCCACCGCAAGATCTTGGAGAGTTTTACCGTGAAGCTGAAAGATTCATTTGACTAGAAGAATCACGAGCCGAGAGGCAGGAAATTAACGCTGTACAAGGCGTAGGAACCGCCAGGGAACAGCCCAGGGCGGAAAAAGGAAAGAGAAAGCAGGATGACGCACACAATGCTCCTGATAAACGGAAGAAATTCCGAGAGCCCAGATTCAAGCAATACACAGATTTGGCGGCAAGCCTGGAACGAATTTATACTGAAACTCGGGGGTAACTCCCCTATCGAAAACCACCCAGGAGAGATCCCACAGAGCGGGAGCGTAGAACCGGAAAATATTGTCTATTCATTGAACTGGATGGGCACACAACCGACGAATGCCGCCACCTAAAGGATGAGGTGGAAGAATATGCCAGGAGTGGTAGATTGCCACAATATGTCAGAGAACGGGCAGTGGCGGTAAGGCCTGAACAACTACCGCCTCCACCCAAAAGGAATGATCCTGGATCGGGATCACGACTCGTCATCAACTGATTAAGATGGCAAGGGCCAAGTTCAAGATTTGGACTTCGGTCAAATAATTTCGTTAGATTTGTTTTCAGAATAAACGGCTACTCCACTTACTCATGTACGGGAACTAGAGAGATCCCTAGGCATGCTCTAAGATGGAGACAGACCGATTTGCCCGGAGAGGCAAGGTTTAGTTTCTTCCTGATGTTTGAGATTGAACATCTAGGACCTGACTTTAATAAATAAACTTGAATTTCTTGAAATAAACCATTGACCGGAGAGTTAAAGGATGAGTATTAAATACCAATATAAAAATAATCGCTTTATGACCTTACCCGGAGAGACGGGGTCTGGAGTGCAATAAGTGGGTTGCTTCGCCGGAGAGCGACTGGATCGACTCACTTAACGTCGTTTCCCATTCACCGGAGAGTGATTGGATCGGGATTCGATACGAGCCCGGAGAGGCTATGATCGGCCGACGATTTAGGCCATGACATCGCTTAATGTTTAGATATACTGAACCGAAGTGCAAGAAGTGAGTCGCTTCGCCGGAGAGCGACAGGATCGACTCACTTAACGCTGTTTCCCCTTCACCGGAGAGTGACAGGACGGGATCCAGCAGGAGCCCGGAGAGGCTACGATCGGTCCAAAACGACCAAGACATCGCTTTACGCCCTAACTGGGGCCAGAGTGCAAGGGGTAGAAAGCAACGCTGGAGTGCAATAGGATCTTTCTATTCAATCGCCAAGTCTGGGATGGGCTTAGCAAGGGTTCGGAGTAACCGTTGATTGTCCGGAGAGACTACGAAGTTTCATTCTTAACTTCCACAGGAAGAAGTAGATAATGATTTGGCTTCGAACAGCCATGAACTAAATTGAAAATATCATAAGATTTGAATAAAACATGTACTCACTGCGTTCGATTTGAGACTGATCAAAACACACCTTTTACCAAAAGGCATATTTTGGGGGGCAAAGTATTATCCCACCTTTTGGCAAAGCTGAGATAACCAAAAATTAACTGAAAATCAATAATAACTAGTCATGAATATCAACTATGCATTGCAGGATAACCACGGATATCGATGAATTTTGTCCGAGTCCGGATCAGACTACAACTGACAAGACATGACAAGCAAAGCCATAAAAGCCAATGCTCCAAGTTTCAGGTTAATCGGAGTTCGTATGAGTGAGATATGATCGATACAATTTAGGTAAAATGTGCTGTTCGTATCCATCATGTTTGCGTAGTTCGAATCCATCAGGTTTTCTTGTGTCCATATGTTCGAATCGATGACGTTCGCATCGATCAATCCACGCCACTTCGAATCCATCGGTGCACCTTACTTCGAGTCTGTCGGTCTCATACCCATAAGCCTTAGTTCGTATCGAATCCATAGGAGGAATGGGGCTTGGTCGAATCCATCGGGAAGCCTTGATTTCGTATCCATTAGATGTTCTACTGACATCGATGGATTCGGGCAACGTCTCTAATACGAGTAAGGCGAAGTTTCAGGGGAGACGCGGTCGACTCGGAGTAAACGGTGGATCAACGCGAGGGATGCGCACCACGTCGCTACAAAGCCACGCGCTTTATCGATACGAAGGTCATCGATACGAAATCCTGGGTTCGAACAGAGCTGTACTTCAAGGAACGTCACTTCGTATCGATCATATCTCACAAACCGTTGATCCAAATGCAACGAAATTTTCACAGGAGCTTACGCATGAGGTAAAGATTGTCTCTGCCAAGTTTCAGCTCGATTGGAGCATTTTCTGATTGATACGAAATAGCTTCGAATCGATCATAGATTGAGTCGAAACTTGGTGGGGTCGGTCGCGTGGGTCCACTCACGTGCCAGAAGAAGTCTCCCAAAGTTTGAGCGCGATCTCAGCCTCCTACGCCTATAAATAGCCCCCTGAAGCCTATAGAAAGGGGATCTTTTGGCTATTCAGCATCCAGACTCTGCCGGATTCAATTCTACTTCTTTCCATTGTTGTTACACTCGTATTCATTCATTGTATCTGCTGTAATCACCTGTAACCAGCAAGGATAATCAATAAAAGATAAAAACCTTGAAGTGGACGTAGGCCGGAGATAGCCGAACCACTATAAATTGTGTGTCACTGTTCATTATTTCTGGATTGCTGTTTGTTGCTTGCTTAGGTCTGAGATTTGTGTTTGAATATTGCTGATTTGTATTCATACACTGGTGCTTTCACAATACTTGGGGTTTGTGACCAATTTCGGCGCAAACACTTATGATCTGTGTATAACTCAAAATTTTCCCCTAAGAGGTAGTTTCTCTATACTTTCAGTGCGAAGATCACCGTTGTCAACTCTAGATCATGAGTAGGATATCTCACTTCATGCGGTTTCAGCTGTCGTGAAGCACAGGCAATAACTTTACCTTTCTACATCAATACAGCTCCTAATCTAATTCCACATGCATCTGTATACACCTCTCATCCCCGATTCCCATATAGAATTACTAACACAGGCACGTTGGTCAACAAGTGCTTTAACTTAAGGAATGCCTCCTTGCATTTGTCGGACCAAATAAACTTTATGTCCTTCCTGATTAGCTTAGTCAAAGGCACTACTGTCCGCGAGAAGTCCTTAATAAACCTCCGGTTGTAACCTGCAAGCCCAAGGAAACTTCTGATCTCAATCACCATCTCTGGTCCCTTCTAATTGTTAACAGCTTCAATCTTATCCAGATTAACTGACAAACCTATCTCCGAAACCACATGACCAAGAAACTTAACTTCTCTCTTACAGAAATGACACTTTGAAAATTTTGCTTTCAGTTGATGCTGCTTTAGCGTCTCAAGCCCCACTCTAAAATGAACTTCATGCTCTCTTTCATCCTTAGAGTATATTAAGATGTCATCTTTGAATAGCAATATAAACCTATCCAAGTGCCCTCGGAAAACCCGGTTCATCAAATCTACAAAAAAGCTGGCACATTCGGTAACCTGAATGGCATCACTAACCACTCGTAAGAACCATACCTAGTCCAAAACACCGTCAACGGAATACTGTCCTTTGCCACTCTTAGCTGATGAAACTTGTCGCCAAATCCAGTTGGCAAAATATTCCGGCTCTACTTAACTGATCAAATAATCATCGATTCTTAGCAAAGGATACCTATTCTTTATTGTCTTCTCGTTCAACTTACGATAGTCAATACACATCCTTAAGGACCCATCCACTTTCTTCATGAACACCACGGCCGCTCACAAGGAGAACTGCTTGGTCTAATGAAATTCTTTCTTTCTATGTCCACTAGCTGCATCTTCAACTCCTTCAACTCGGTAGGTGTCATTCTGCAAGGTGCTCTTCTTACAGGGTATGCTCCTGGCACAAGATCCATCTGAAACTTAATGGCTTATTTTGATGGTAGTTCGGTAATTGGCTCAAAAACATCTGCAAACTCTTTTGCTACCAACACCCGATCTAATCCTTCTTCCGCTTCCATTGAATTCAGCAAAGCACCAACATTCAGATCTGAATTCTCTACTGAGTATATAATTCGGTTATGACAATTGGGGTGTCTTAGCGATATTTCTCTATATTGGAAAAATATCCTAGCATCGTACCTATCTAACTAATCTATACCCAAAATGACCTCGAAGCTTACGAAATCAAAAACATACAAACTGCATGCAAACTTATGATCTAACAAATCAAGTTCTAACCGACCACATCTCATTCCCAAAGTTGCATGCCCTCATATCAGATTCGCAAACCTTAAGGAAGTAAGTAGGTATGATGGTTCTAAACTTAATTTATCTACCAAACACTGATATATAAATGAATGTGATGCACTAGTATTAAATAGTATCCTAATTGGTATACTATAAATAAAAAGTGTACCTTCCATCACATTCTTTCCCATCTCAGCAGTGATTCATCTAGAAGATGATGGTTCTAGAGAAAAAAACCTTTCCTTTGTCCGCTCTGACTTGTTCTAAACACCGATTCTTGTAGTGCCCGATCTGATCACAGTTGAAGCATTTCACTCCTTTCTTATCAACAGCCTTCTTTGCTTTACCTGTCCGACACTCTTGAGCAAAGTGTTCCTCCTTATCACATTTAAAGCAAACTGGATCAGCTTTTACCTTCTTGGCAGCTCCTCCCTTCCGAGCTCCTTTCTTCTTGATGAATTTCATCTTCTTGCTCTAAGAATCTTAGGTTTCAAACTAATTTTCTTTCTCAAAAGTAGAGAGCATCTATTCATCCATGATTGCCATCTCCACTACAACTATACTTGAACCATAGAGATATGGCATAGTTGCCCTAGCAATCTCAGGCTTCAGCCTTCTAATAAACTTCTCATTTCTTTTGATGACGGTGTCAATTGTAGCATATCCATATCTGGACAACTCATCAAACTTCGTAGCACACTCAATCACCGACATATCACCTTGCAATAAGTCCATGAACTTTCTCAACAATACTGACTTGGCAACTTCAGACAAGAACCCCTCTCCAAATCTCCTTTGAAACTCTACCTAAGTCAACTCTTCCTCGGGAACTCCCACGGTAATACCATTCCATCAATAAAATGTTGCTCCTTGCAACTGCCTAGAAGCAACTCTCCTCTTCTGCTCATCATATGATCCCTAGTCAATGAAAATCCTTTCGTAGTGCAATAACTAGTTTTCTACTTCAACAACTTCCTCTGTTCCCGAAAATGGCTTCCTACCAAGACTGATGTAATCCCTACTCATCTTGGAAAAGTTATTGCCAACTAGGGCCATGGGATTAGCTGCTCCAACATTCACGGCATTTCCCTCAGCTACCACCACAGCTGCTCTATCTTACATCTGATTGACAAAGAACCGATAAAACATCTCCATATATACTGGTGAGGTTCCAACACCTACATTGGCATTTGCACTTAGAATAGCATTTGCCTGTCAACCCAGATTCCTCCTAGTATTGGGTTGAGCATTACCATTAGTTGTAGTGCTCCTCCACTTAGATTTCCTCGTCCGTTTCCTACCTCTATATCTTCACTCTCTTATATCTGCATACGAGCCTTAGTAAGATATAGAAGAACGGTCTAAGAGACAGGGGAATACGTACTTATATATATATATATATAACAAATGCAAGTGTGTTATTATAGAGTAAACCCAAACCATGGTCACATTTTCTAATTCATTGGGTTATGTTTTGAAAAACTTTTAGGTTCAAATTTCTTTTAAATTTACATAAACCTATGCTCTGATACCAAATTGTAACACCTCCCATTTGAAGGCCCAAAACTAAATGTGGATGCTGCAGTCATCCGTAGTTATCAATTCTCGATGACCAAATGCCGTAATGTTATATACATTGATACACCAGAAACACATGAATATGAAAAATTTTAAACTCAATTTTAATTTTTTTATTGTTTTATTACAAATAGCATTTTAGATTCATTACATAATCCCATACGTAAACAATGTTCAGAGAGATTATAATTTATTACAAAATGCGCTAAGAGCGACATATGAAGATGCCCGCTTGGTTGACCAGAGTCCAAAATATAGGCACTAAGTAACTTTGCCATTACATCCAACTAGTGAGTGACCCGTGTTACGCACACGGGAATTGTTTGAGAACATTGCTTTGGAGGTTGTCACGTAAGGTCATATGGTAGTAAGTTATCTATTTTTTTGTAGCACTTATGTACTAAATTACTAAATATATTGTATTTGAAGACTGGTTGGTATTGAATGCATTGAGTGAACAAATTTTTGGACTTCCCATGTGTCTCCGAAAGGTTTTGGTTTAGGTAACTTAAGCATCAGTTGATATCATTAATTGTCCAACTATGCTACAATATACAGCAATTATATTTAGTATTATACTCTACTGCGTATTCAGTTTTGATTGTTATTATAGGTACAGTGTTTTAGGTTATTGCGTGTTGTTATGCGAAAATGTGTTGAAGCACAACAGGTTACTTCTTGTGTTAATGATAAGTAAATATTGATTATGTATGAGAACACATAAGTAGCAGACCAGGACATTTTCATTTTGCACAGTACAATGCATCGGTTTCGTAGATATCAGTGTAAATGGGAACATGGCTTCGAAGGAGCAGTAAATCAGTTATAGAGGTTAAGGTGTGCTGAAATTGATATGATTGAGAGTTTGTGTAAGAATTATTAAGATGAATGCATTATACTTAAGGAAACTGACAGTACTTGCCGCAAATATGGGCCAGCTCATTGTCTTTCACAACCACAGTTTTAAATGCAGCCATGTCATATTTGTACATTTAAACTGATAGATTGAAAAAGCATGTCAAGTTACAGTAGCAGACCAGGACATTTTCATTTTGCACAGTTCTGTCAAACAACATTAGTAGGTACGATAGATGCATAAACACCTAAGCTAAGTACAAAAGCTTGTAAATTTGTAGAATTCTTCAACTGAAATTAAGAAAAAAACGTCAACATTCTCATTAACCGCCAAATAGTGGACTGCATCAACTTTTGACCTCCATCTTTTACTCTTGTCCTATCCATCTGTTGTGAAGGAAAATTATGTTATATTGTAATGAGTTAACCGGTATAATATAATTGAAAGAATAACAGTATGGTTTAAAAACATTGCCATGCATTAACTTTTGTAGGAATCAGAGAAAACAATTTCTCATGAATATGTATTCTGGTTATGAAAGCCTAGCTGGCAATCACACTGAGTGAAGTGTTTTGGTAAAAGTTTTACTCATGTCATGCAAGTGTAAATTAGCATATTATTGGTAATCTTCCAAAGGAAGAGCAATGACCGGTGTCTATGATGCTATGTATATTTTTATAGCAACCAATTAATTGAACTAATCGAGTGAAACTAAAAACTAAGTCCATAAATGCGTTGATATATAATTAGAGAAATCCAGTGGTATTTTAATAGTAGTAAAAGTTTTAGTGCAGGAGGTGGTAGCATCCAAAGTCTATAAAATATTAAGACAACATTATTTATAGTACACACTGAATTTTTTTGGACAAATTTTAGTAATACACACACATGTACACACAAACATAAAAGCAGATTTGTTAAGTTAAAACAAATTTACTACAGTTCTCATATATTCTGTAAAATGGCGACCATTTGTGTCAAGAACCTATAGGTTGTCCACATGGTATTGAAGTATTTTTTATTTTGTTAGAACTTGATTTTGTTTCAATCGACGGCCTAGTATTTCGAAAGTCAAAAGGTATTGTTTGACTACAGTGTATATAAAATTTAAGTTGCCGAGTATTTTTTGGTATTTTCTTGCTGATTGGAAGGGAAAGAGTAGACAATTAAGTCGACCTAGAAGACAGCTAAATTCAAAGTCACTTGAAAGTGTTAAAGATGGCAGTTTGAGTATAATTCATATTTGCAATTGGTCATGTGCGCACATATCATGTATTGTGGCTATCCAAATTCAAAAATTACAACAACAACAAAGTCTAGTCATTTGAAGGAGCTGAAGATGAAATTACAACTAGACGAAAGGAAAAAAAGAGGAAACTAAATGCAAGACGGACCATTTTATCAATTTGAAGAAATTACGCTTGTGTTTGAGAATAAGTATGTTTCAAACACACTTGAAAAAGTTGTAGTATCGATTATAACAACTGTGGAGGAGTTGTTAATCCCGACGCCAATCTATTTGGTAAATGTTGAAAGATGTAATATTGTTTGTACCTTGTTTTTGGATGTCCAAAGTTGCACGTTGAAAGGCTGACTGCCTAAGTGTGCTAACTTTTTTGATATGATCATATTTTCCCCAACCTCCCAGAGCTGTTTCCATAGGGTAAAGTTAAGTAAGAGTAATTTTGGAGGGAAATGAGGATAGTGGTGAAAAAGAAAGAACATTTAGTGAAGCATACCGTATGATCAGATGTTCTTGCACTTTTTAGGTAAACCAATCTCTTGGTTGAAGTTGATGCTGAAGTTTGTTATGGTATTAAACCAAACGGCTGTGTTGGAACATGGTGCCTCATTTTATGATCAGATGATTGTTTGGTGTAGTACAACTGATCAGTTATATAACAATGAACTGAGCTGCTTACCTTGTTTGACGACCACCTGATTTGGACATCTTTCGTTTTTAGATTTTCAACACCTTTGAGCATGAAATAATCCACCTATGGAAGAAAAATATAGAATAGGATGATGCATATAATATTAAATAATGTCTAAAATAAATAGTTGGAGAATGGAACCAAAGATATGCAGATTATGCCACAGTCTTGTATTCTCTATTATTCTTGTTAATTTGGTAACCTGCATCTTGAACAATATATGTAGGAAAACAAACATCACCATACGCTGAAGATATGCACAGTATGGCATTACCTAGTTACTGATAGTTGAAAGACCCAATCTAGGTGACTTGCAGAATTATTATGCAAAGCGTAGAAAAATTTAAAGCCAAAATAATTAACAGTTTATAGATTAAGAAATATAATATTTCGGTCATAGAGTGGGCGGATAGAATAGGGTGATGCATATAATATTAAATAATGTCTAAAATAAATAGTTGGGGAATGGATCCAAAGATATGCAGAGTATGCCACAGTCTTGTATTCTCTATTATTCTTGTTAATTTGGTAACCTGCATCTTGAACAATATATGTAGGAAAACAAACATCACCATGCGTTGAAGATATGCACAGTATGGCATTATCTAGTTACAGATAGTTGAAAGACCCAATCTAGGTGACTTGCAGAATTATTATGCAAAGCGTAGAAAAATTTAAAGCCAAAACAATTAACAGTTTATAGATTAAGAAATATAATATTTCAGTCATAGAGTGGCCAGATAGTGTATGGTAGAAAAAAATAACAATGTAGTAGTCGTGGAAATGAAAAAATCATATCATGTCTAGTAGATACGGCATTTTGGCACGACGGAAGTATGGTATGTTGTGTTATGTGTGACGCAGTATACCAATTTAAATTTTTGATTTTTTCAAGGCTGGTGGATTCTCACTTTTAGTTGTAGGCTCATGCTCATTTGACTTTGAGGTTGGGAGATCCTGAAGGGAAAAAACAGTTAGCGCGTTAGCAGCGTAGGTTCACCAAACCTATAGTAAAAGGGATATATTTTTAGCCGATTGTGTAAAAAGTGATGCAGTACCTGTATGAGGATATTTTTCCCCTTTGAGTTGGCTGAATGACTTACACCAACAGGTATAATGTTGTTTGTGCAGCCAAGCTTTTTCCGCCATTTTTGAAGTCGTAATAGTTGGGCTTCACGTAGAATGTGTAGCTTTGCCCGAGAGCTTGTTGAATATATCTGTTACTGCACTTGTTCCCATTTCCTTCGAAAGACGTGTAAAATGGTTGTTAGTTAGGTTAGAGGTGTTTGTATGATTGAGCAGTCTGTCGGTGTCATTCATGGTGTTCAGTTTGCCGTCAGTAATTTGGAGTCGTGTTTTTATGGAAGTAAAAATAAGGGCCAACCTGCTCGCTTATGAGTGTGAGATCATCCACAGTTTTATCAAGCAAATTTTCAACCTTCTTGCCAAAGGCTACAACGGTTATTTTCGCAGTTTTATCATTGGACATTTAGCAGCAGTTTGAAACTAGCAATGGTAGAAACTTAGTGAATCATGGAAGAACCGTAATTCTAACCATTGTCCTAAATTACGTATTTCCCTGCGTGAAAGTTTGTATATTTATGCAGTGGTAATAATAGAAATTAGCCACCGTACACAGTACTCTTTATTTGATAGCATTGTATTCGTGAACATATGGTGCCTTAATTCCATGTTATTCATCCATAATGCATAAGTTCATTTACACCCAAAATTCATCTAATCCCAAAGGTATGGACCCGTGTATATCAATTTTCTACATATAAACCTAAGTTCTAATCATGCCTCATATAAGAACATGTAGTAACGATTCTGTTCGAATTCAAATTTTTAGTGAAACAAATTTGTAACTGTAGAAATTGAAGTGAATTAGATCCTTCTGACATTCAAATTAGTAGTCAAGTCCAAGTGTAGATCTTAAGTATGAAGCAAGCTGTATTAAAAAAAGGCTTAGTACTAAATGATAACCGATTATATTTTCTTATATTGAGAATGATATATGAAAGCATCAAAAGTTTAGAAGATAACAAACTTGTTTTTTTGGTCTTTTCTACAGATTTATACTGTCTGAGTAAAGATTGAACATATGAATCTTTCGTTAAAAAATTAAATTAAGCCCTTGTTTTATTTATCATGTTACATAGTATGCTCGTAACTACTGAGTAGGATTCCCCACAGACCAAACCGATAAAAAATAATCACAAATTAGTAAACATATTTATGTGTCTAAAAAAATAACCAATGAATTTATCTATAAATACATTTATGAATACAACAACTGATAGGAAAATAAGTTTATTTAGAACCAACCAAACCCATTTTACAATTTAAGGTGCACCAACCTATGGCTAAGACTTAAATATAAAAGTATGAGCATTGTCAAAACATACTTGACTCCATAAACAAAACAGATTCATAATTTGACATAGGAAGTAAACCGAGGCATGTAGAAAATTGACTTTGAAGTTATAGATAACAAATAGATTTCTTGTCAATGTCAATACTGGTTTATTGAATTCATTCATAAGACCACTGATCTTAAGTAGAGTGATGTGAGACAAACTTTCCATCATAAATTACTGTCAAATCCATGTTCTATGAAACTATCGTCTTAACTTACCATTATTTATACGTACTTTAAAGCAACAAAGTTCATTGCATGGTCATAAAGACATCCACCGTCCTGGCCTGTCTACAAAAATATATGCAACAATCATGTTGAACATAACTAAATAACAAATGTTTCTAAACAGAACTAATTCCATGTGAAATAGGAACATGAAGTTACTATTTAGGTATAATGATGTCGTTAGTACCGTAAATCCATGCTATTCATCGATAATGCATATGTTCATTTACACCAAAAAATTCATTTGATCCTAAAGCTATGGACGAATCCACTATTTAGAACATGCATCTACTGTAAAATCAAACAGATTTGTAGTAGTTAAAAAATTTGATTGAAAAGGGTAAAATGAAGGAATTGAAACAAATGAAAAGGTAAATTACCATTCTATGAGTTTAACGGCTGATTTTGATTATTCGTCGGTGAGGTTTCATAAGATATGCAAGTAACAAATTTCAGAGTAGATTTGAGATCTGTAGAAGAAAAATGTTGATTTTGCTGGGGAAGAGAGATAGAATTTGGGAAGAAGTCGAAGTAATTGCCGCCGTCCAATGATAATGAACGGAAATAGGACAGAGTGGAAAATTAAATAAAAAGACACGTGTAAATCAAACAGAGATGTGGATTCTCCTTTCCTATTTAAGTAATGGATTATATAGCAGAATCAAAGAGAAAGAACTCATAATAGCTAGCTTGCCTCCTACACCTTTCAGGAAACGTATTCGTCTAAAGGAAAACATTAAAAACTTAACTCTCAAACTACTCAAAATCAATTGAGCACCCGAGATTTTAAGGGGAAAACATAAACTTCGAGTCAGTCAAAAAGTTTTGTGTGAATAATAACCCACCATCTCGAACCATATAGATATCTTGTGAGACCATGCCATTTAGCAAAATGGGCTTTCCCCTCACTTGTATCTGAACTCAATTTATGATAACCATATACTATGCACCTACATACACAATGGTTAACACATAATATAATAAAATGTATCATGATAATATGCAAAAATGCAATATGCTTCCCAACCATATTTACCCGACCATCTGTCTCTAGTTATAGTTTCTAGAATCACTATTAGCCTACTAGTTATTATGGGCTAACTAATAATTTATTTCAAGCTTACAGACTATCTGTCCGGTTTCATAATTTTTATTGAATCAGTAAGAACCTACTGGTGTCTACCAAACATCATCCAATCATAGTTTTCATGGGGTCACTATGAACCTATTGGATTCTCTAATAACATCTTCTAATCATAGTTTTTATGTGCTTATATGAACCTACTGAATTCTCAAATAATATCTTCTAATAATAGTCTTCATGGGGTCTTATGAACCTATCGGATTCTCCATTAGCATCTCTCATGTCATAGTTTTCATGGGCTGACAATGTACCTTTCGATCTCTATAAAAAACTTGCTCCAGACATAGTTTTCATGGGATCACTAAGAACTTATTGGACCCTGCCAATAACAATTTCCATAACATAGTTTTTATAGGCTTATTGAGAACCTGTCTAAACCGATAATCTTTTTATCAGTCTTGGGCATCCTATATTCTGCTCTTTCTGACCTCCTGGATGTAATTATACTCGCATAAGAGTTAATTCAATGTATATTCACTACTGTGTCAACCTTGTCTATTATCTTGCCCTTAACATCCCAAGATGCAATTATGGGTAATAATGAAGTGAATACGTTTACACAAGCATACAAAATAACTGATCAATTAAAACAATAATATAAACATCCATGGTTTAATTCCTTGTAATCATTTTCTAATGAAATATAGTTAATACCCTTAACCTACTATCTTTAGCAAGGAAAGCTTCCTCTAAATTCAATTTTAAATGCCATTTCAAAACTCTTTTACATTACCCTTCATTTACTTTAAAAATGAGATTAGGTTCTCAAATTCGAAAACTAAGACGTTCGCCTATATCCTTTGGATCATTATGAGATTGTGAGTTACCCTCTGTTACTCTGCCTTTCTACTTCATAGAGAAACCAAGCCCTTCATCCCCTTCCATTTAACTAATGGGTTATAAGCAAGTGGCTATGCCTCTTTTGCCACTCTACTCTAAGGACAGGACCTTTCGAATTCAATGCTTAAAATTTTAGACATCCTCTTTTGAAACCATGAAGTATATCTTTCAAACACTTGGAAACATTCCTTTCAAAACACTTAAAACATGCCTTTCAAAACACATAAAAAACATTTCTTTTGAAATGCTTAAAAACATGCCTTTCGAAAGCACTAGGTTCAAGTAAAAAGTGTTTAAATGACTTCAATCAAATTGAAAGGTATGGGAGCGGCCCCGCTTTTGCAAGTATATGTTGAAAGAAAAGCTTTATTGGTTGCGGAAGGGTAGCAATTCGAAAACCTACCCTCCGAACTCATTGATTTAAAGAGTTATAAAAGCGGCCTCTTATTAAGGCGAAAGATTTTAATGCGGCAGCTAAGGTATTAAAGGGGTTCAAAAGTGGCTACCCTTTCGAAAGCTTACTTTCAAAACAAGGGTAGGTCAATGGTTTCGAAAGCAAATAAAAACGGCTTCAATCCTTTCACAAGTATGCATTCCACGCCATTCTTTCCTTTTGCCTTTCTCCAATACACTACGAAACAATTGCTTGATATCATGTGCATTGGTTTCGACAGGATGTGAAAGGTTATAAATTGGAGTATGGTAATGGAAGCAAGCAAATGAAAGTGGCGAAGTTGTAATTTGATATAAAACTGATTTTATGCTTTTTAAAGTAATTCCTTTTCACCTAACTTACATAATTTGCCAAAATATGATTGGTTGCCAATACTTTACCAAAATTACTTTCTAAAAAGCTACCGAACTCTTCATTGAACAATTGAAAACATTTTAGTACTTAAGCCTCCTTAATAAAATGTTTAAACATTTAAGTCTTGTAAGTCAAAATAATTTATTAACCATGGTGAAACATTTAAGGAAAATACTCAAAAGCCATAATAATTCACTTTAAATATGTTTTCTAACATATTTAAATTTCAAACCCAAAAACATTTTTTAATTGCCTTAAATAATTTAAACCCAAAATTCATAGAAAATTCATAATAAATTATGCCCAGCTTGAAATATTATGAAATTTTAAATTCATCTCCAAAAAATGTTTTACATGACATATTAAAAAATCATAGCATTTGGAAATCATTTTGCATGATTTTAGCCTTAAAACTGAACTACATTATTCCACAAAATCCTAGTTTAAATTATAACATGGCATTTAAATCAAAACATATCATCATTCATCCAATCATAGGGTTTAGATCTCTATCCCAAATTAAAACTCTCAAGATGACTTTTATGAGATGGTTTAGATCATTATTCACTTTGTTTGGATAAGGAACTTGAGATTTATTCTTCACTTTAATCTTCCTAGCCTGAATCTTAGCCTATAATTAATTTTTGAGCACCTCTTCACCTAGGGTTATGGCCGAACTTCAAATATCTCTTTGTTTATGTTTTTGGGTTATGAAAATCTAAATGAGAATGAGGTAACAGGTTTAGGGGTTATGGCATATGGCTATTCCCATTTTTCCCTTGCCTTATTCTCTTAAGTTGCTAATTTATAAATCTTACTTATAATTTCATTAGTTAAGGCATGACTCTAATCAGTCTAAATCTCAATTCCCTTATCACTCTAAACTCTACATTATTCTATTTAATTTATCTAATTAAATCTCCTAAATAATGTTATTTAAAATTAAGGATTTTATAAAGGTTGAATTGAATATAAGCGATCTAATTTGTGAAGATCTGTTCTTTAAAACAAAGAAGGAATTCTAGTTTATGAATATGGAATAAGTTATAGGTATTCCATGCTTGTATAAATCTATTTTGTTAGGCTGTGGTAGCAGTTGTTCTTGTTGGAATTGTAGATTTGTATGAGATTGATATTTCAAAATACCTTCTAAGTGAGTTATTCTTAGATTGTTGTAATGTAATGATTTGACCTCGAATTCCACCCATAAGTATAAGTGTGTGTGTGTATATAAGTGTGTGTATGTAACATGAGATATTGGTTATAGCATTTTAAACATGAAAATTAGTATTATTAGGATAGTTACGTAATATTAATTTATATGAAGGGAGTTAGAGTAAATTATATAATTAATCCCTAGTTAGGGACGTAATAAGGGGACACCTTATATGGCCTCAATTTTTATCCTAGTAGAATGATGTATGTATATAGTGGAAATATATATATATAGGTTATGACTAAGTTATAGGGATGCAAGGTTAGTCAAAAGTTATATGGAAGTCTGCCCAGTTAAATCTGGCTACCAACGGTGTGGCTCTGCGAACAAATGTGGAACATCGCCTATAATAAATAACCATAGTGGACGCGAGGTTAGTCCCAATTCTGCAGGGTAAACCTGCCCAGTTAATCTGGCTACAAGCACCTATAAGTAGTCGGACTAATGTGAGACATTATGAGTGGGTTATGCGTTATAAATTGCATTTTTAATGCGGTAGGTGGAATTATTCGAAGGGGTCCACTTCGGGTTTGAGCTATAAAGTGGTTATGGTAGGGCCCACCTCTTTTTAGTAGAAGTATTAAGTGACCTAATGAGATTATTTATGTGTTAGCTAGTGAGAACCACGGAGGGACCCACCTTGGGTTAGGTCTTAATGACTGGACCTGCATATTTTATGGTCATATACGGTCAGAGTCTGCATAAGTCCTAGGAAAGAGGTATTAAGTGATTTGGAAATTCTCTCTCTCACATCGTTAACAATAGTGGTGTTAGAACTAGAAAATGGGTTAGGTATTAAAGGATGGGGACCTATTGATTTATAGGTATTAAATTGTTAGCATCCGCCTAATCGCCAATAGAGGGTATATATTCGGTTTGGATGCTTTTTCTTGCAAAATTGGTATTAGTTGCGTTAGAATTTTGGAATTGGACTGGAAAGGCCTTTGGCTTACAGTTAAAGTTAATAGTATTTGTAACATCACTATTTAGGGTGACGATTACATTCGATATAGACTTAAATACGTAAGACATATTTCTTATTTAAATAATAATTCTCAAGTACAACTATGGTAAAGCCTAATGTTTTCATTTCACCATACTTTATTGTTCTGACCCACTCCTCATTACAATACATATTAGAGAGAGTAATGCTGATTTAGGAGGTGCAGATGGAGGCGAAGACCTGTGGAAGTTATCTATCTATTTATGCTTTTAAAGTATTTTATTGTACTCAGTTCAGACAGTTATGTGATTTTGAGATATTGTACTATGGAGGCTTTCTGTAAACATGTTGTAATATTTAACACTTTATGTTTTGGAAATGGGTACTTGTTTCTAATATTATATTTTATCCATTCTATTATGAGATTCTAAAAGCATAGATAGATAGCTCTACATATTGTGTAATGCTTTAATTTTATCAACTTAACAACTCGCCTTTAGATGGGTCTAAGGTTCGATGGGTATCTATTAGATCGAAATTAGGTCTGTTTTGGGATGGGTTGTTATCGGCCTAAATTTAATAATAATAAAATATATGATTGTTTATGGGCCTATTTAAAGGCATTTAAATGTATGTTAGAGGTAATAGGGAAGCTAGTTCCTTATGAGAGGACACAAGGTCATTGTGGTGTTGGATAAATATTCTTTAGCCAATTTGGGATCAAGTAATCAATTAGGGGCGATGTATTTCACAAATGGCACTAACAAGAGGTCCTACTTTGGATGCGCTACACAGGCGAGGATGCCTGATGGAGTAGGCTCGGCATAACGAGAGTCCTAGTATGCATGATTTTTTATGCGATGTGGTACAGTTTCAAAAGAGGATCCCGACGCATGCATAAAGAGGCCAACCCTACAATTGAGAGGTGATAGCAGGTGCAGACGATCGTATATACCGACGAGTCAGCATTTTTGGTTCTTCCTCTTCAAGGATAGTGCATAGTGATTAATAGGTAGACTTTAACGACCTGGATTTTTAGTCGTTTGATTTTGAACATTGAATTTATTTTAAATGTTGAATTTGAAATGTAAATGGAATTTTATAATGAAGTTTATCGATCAAATAAGTGGAACAAAACTTAAGTTCAAATATAGCGATTTATTCGATAAATTAAATTGTTGAATTAATAATTGGAAATCGTTTAAATAATTGAACTGGAGTTGAATATAAATCGAAATGATTTCTAGTGTTGATATAAATTCTATTGGAACTATAATTAAGTTAATAAGTTTTTAAAACCGAAATTTCGAGTGATTTTGACAATTTTTGTAATCGTCGATTTAATCGACACATTAAAATAGCGATCCAGGGCACAGTCTTGAAATTTAACGAAACCAGTTCCATTGGATCCATAATAGTGTATTATTATCGGATTTCAAATTTCATAACGTTTGGGTTCACCGGTTGGTCTTACTACCTGAAAACGCCTAGAAATAATTTAATTGGATTTAATTTAAATAGTCGATTTAAAAAGCTATCTTCTCCATACGATAGAATTGGGACTCGAAACTTTTTCCATTGGGTTCGAAATAGCGGAATAACATTAGGAACGCTGGGCGATACTCCTTAATAGGGGTTCGAAATTTTGAGATATGCAAACGAGATAATTTGAATATTTAAAATAATTATAAATCTATCAAAGGTCAATCCAACCGCCCTAGCTCTGAGAGGTCGACCTATGAGCCACCCTATAACCTGACCAAGCCGCCTCCTTGCATTTCTAAATCGTGAAATCTTCCTCTTTGCTCCTTTTCAATTCAGCGTGAACAAAATCAGTTCGAATAAACAAAATCAAATTTCAAAGCTTCGTATATATACAAAAAATAGTATACGCGATCGAAATTAAATCGCGAAAGGGAAGCGAGCACGAGCTGATGGAGGCGAAACAAGTTTGAGAAGTAGAGTTTAGGCATTCATGACATGTTATCGTGTGTGTGGCCAGGTAGTGGAGTCATTCGACTTGAAGTTTGCATGCGCGAGCAGGGTGACTCATGTCAGGATGGAGGCGCGATGATTTGGAGGAGGGTCGCAATGTTGTGGGGCATTTTAGGTGACAAGTGCGGTGGCCTATGGCATTCGCGATGTAGGGTTCAGTGAGAATTTTTGGTCGAAGAACACGATCGAGGGAAGAGCAGAGTTCACGCGCACGTATACGTGATGTAACAACCCGAATTCCAGTGGGTCCGGATTTTTCTCAAAATGCTAAAATCCAAGCCCACTGAAGCCCGAGTTGGGTTTCTGTTATCCTGCAAATAGACAAAGACAAATATATCAGATCTCAAATAAATATCTCACAGCTGAACATACTAAAATATAATAGTAAGTAAATACTCACCAATATAATAACACTTTCTAAACAAGTGTCTCTAAGCTGGAAAGTCTCTGCCATCTACCTAACCTATAGGATGTTATGAGGAGGGGGTCAGAACTAAAGTTCTGGTGAATGGACAAATTATACACTTCTAAGCTTAATTCTACATATACCATTTTATTTACATTTACTGTTATATTAGGTTTATTGGGTTCATAATACTCTCGCCTCTATGCGTGAATCGTACCCATCTACCCCCAGTAGATCAAAACCTAATAACTAATATATGTAGCTATATGCCCAATGACCATATTGGTCCTAGGTACTACCCTTAGTACCTCCCGTATCCTCCTCGAAAAGGACTCCATCGTCTCACTGCTAGGGCGTTCTGTGACTACATCTATAAAGGACTGCCTCATAAGGCCTACAATATAGATGTTCCGTCGTCAACTATGAAAACGTAAAACTGCATTCGCACTAGCCTATACTAATGCTCAGATATCCATAATGTACCACCCAGTGCGTACCTTGAGGACTATACGTAATCGTTCGGTCTAGTTCCTGAATCCCGCTAAACAAGGTCTACCTTGTATGGAACTCAGTTGGGGATTTTCTATATTTGTAAAGGACTGCCTCGTTAGGCCTAAAATACAGATATTCTACTTGGACTGTTGGTTTAACTCTAGTCTATCTCGAACTCACTTATTGGTGAAATGCATCTTACTATTTTATTAGACCCTACGTCTAATCTTTGATTATGCGTTTAGTTTACTTTTTATATTCTGTTGGCTATTTATTTACCCTAATAAGCATAAGCTTGTCCCAGCCTCACCTAACTATTGTGAGACCATCAGTTCCTGACTGAAAGGGAATGCTGTTGGTATGAGCCACTTCTATTACCTTGCTTATTAACTTATTCCAACATCTAAGTTTATTAAAATGAGCCTCTTTTGTTATGTCTGCTCTATTTGCTTATTAACTTAATTTTTAAGTCTTAAAATAAGTCTTTTCTATTCTTTCTACTTAAATATAACCTATGTTATAATTTTACTTGCAATTGTCACTACTGTATTCTTTTATAATCGATATATTATAAATATAATTACAAGCATCTCTTTTCTATTCTAGTATGTCTTCTTTTATTATGATATTGAATTCTCTTTAATTATCTTATTATATGACAATCTTGGCTCTGGACTACGTCCGACTATCACAAATTTACTTATCATAATAACTGCTTTGCTTTTATTCTATTATCTGCGCAGTAAATGCAGATCTAGATACATTTCTGTTAATTGCTTCTAGTGTTGTCTTAATTATTAACTTGATTTCTTCTTTACTTCCTTTAATTCTTCACTTTATTTTCTTATACTCTAGGAAGTAATTCTATTCTATTTGATTGGTTACAAAAACTGTGCTAAAAATCCATTTCCATGTTTTAATACTGAATACTAAAAGAAATGCTATAAACAATAATCCGTAATTGCAAGATATTTCTTCTATTATTTCTTTACTTTTTGGATAGTGCAAAATGCAGTAGTTTCTCTATTTTACACTAATTCCCTTTTTCTTTCTTTTATTCTTGCAATTGCGTTTATCGTTATCTTTTAAATATTAAACTATGGAAATATATTCTCTTTTCTAAACCAACCACCTAATCAATCACTAACTTCCCTATCAAGTTTTTAAATTTTCCCCTTTAATTTATTTTACCCTGTTTTAGCATAATTTACTGCAAATTTCTATTTTTCTCTTTTTATTTCAGCTTGTCTCATTTACATATAATTTCGGTAAATCTAGTGTTCTTCTATTTTAGTCCATATGTGCGAATTCTTCTCTTTACTATTTTATTTGCGTAAAAAGGAATAAAAAGAAGCTAACATTTACAGGCTAAATTTCAACTTTTAAAATAGATGTAAATAACTGTAAATTTCTTAATTTTAGGCTTATGCCTTTCTCTAACTGTTAAGCCTAATATTATTCACATTTAATTTGATTACTATTTTCCATATAAATAATAATTATATATATGCTCTTTTATACAATTTACAGTCTCAACATAATTAATTACTGAAATAAATACTGAATAAAATTATTTAATGGGAATCCAACGATAATATATCATAAACGTAAAAGTTATATAATTAAATCCACTCACCTGGAAAGAAAACATTCAAGTTCCAGATCTGATTTTAACCAAGTTCTATTATCCATAGCCTTCCCTATTGCAACCCTATTTGGATCCACAAATTGGAATTTATATGGATTTAGAAATCCAGATCTAATTGAAGAAAAATAAAATAAATAAACTAGAGAACCAGATCTAAGAACTTTACCTCATTCGGACGACTTTATTTGAACAACTCTATTTTAGACCTATAATTTCTATCTCCAACTTGTAATTTAGAAGACATAAATCTAAAATAGCTAATTTATGAAGAATTGGAGGAGAAAGAAGAGTGACAGGGCTTCCGCGCCCATGTAAAAAATTATGAGTATGAAGGCTAGCCCTGCCTCTTTATTTATAGAGAATCAAAACCGTGTCATCCGTCCGCTTAAAATGATGCAAATCAGGCCGTTCAAAAGGGTGCAGAATGAACGCGCCTGATTTGTTTTTAAACTTTTTATTTATTATAAACGTTTAACGTTTCCTATTAATTCCAATTAACTCTCATTAATTCTATGATTTAATGCTCTTTATAACACACGTCTATTTTTGATTTTAAACGCGCCTTATTTGTTTTATTAAATGTTATTTATAAACGTTAACTTTTAGACGTTATAAATTATAAACATTTAATTTTTTTTATGTTGCTTGTTTATTCTAATTAATCACCATCAATTGCTTGATTAATTTCCCAATATAAAACTTGTCTATTTTGAATTTCACATGTGACCAATTAATGTAAATTAATTTCCTCCATTAGCTGATTTCATTACATTGCCTGCTAATGTTAATTAATTGCCATTAATTACTGATATCAATTAATTTCCTTTATGGTGGCATTGTTAATGTTATCCCACCTTTTGGCAAGGCCGTGACACCAAGGAATTGACTAGTAACTAATGACGGTTCGTCTTAGAGATCGGTTATACACGGGCTCCCTATGGATATCGACGAATTTTGTCCGAGTCCGGATCAAGCTAAAATTGATATGACACGACAAGTGAAGCTATGAGAGCCAACGTTACAAATTTCAAGTCAATCCAAGTTCGTATGTTCAAGTTATGATCGATGCAAAATTGGGTGAAAACCAACCTCAGTTCGATTCGCTCAGTTCGTATCCATCAGGGGAGCTCACTTCGACTCGATCAGCCAATGTCCACTTCGACTTTACCGGCGAAGCCTCTGTTCGACTCGCTCAGCTCCGCATCCATCACCAAGCCTTAGTTCGACTCGCTCCGCTTCGCATCCATTGAATAGCCTCTGTTCGACTCGCTCTGCTTCCTATCCATCGGAGAGCCACGTTTCGACTCGATCATCCAATACCCACCACGTCATCACCAGATCAGACGCGACCATCGATTCGAAGTGATCGATTCGAACAAGACCGAGTCAAACAGGGATTCGAACAGGACCGAGTCGAAATGAGGGAGTCGAACAAGACCAAGTCGAACAGCGATTCGAACAGGACCGAGTCGAAATGAGGGAGTCGAACTAAACAACCAACCGAAGATCATAATTCGTATCGATCATATCTCCTAATCTACAAGTCCAAATGATATGAAATTTTCACAGAAGCCTACGTGCGTGCTAAAGAAAGTCCATGCCAAATTTCGACTCCATTGGACACAATCTTGATAGATACGAAATCCGTTCGTATCGATCACGGATCGGACCGAAACTTCGTGGACTTGGGCGCGCGGGCCTGGTCACGTACTAGAAGGAGCCCCCCGAGATTTGAACGAAACATCAGCCTCCTACACCTATAAATAAAGCCCCAGGGCATACAGAAAAGGGGCTTCTTATTCTTTGAATTCTCCAACGCCCAGACTCTGCCGGATCCAGATCTAAACTCCCTTGCTGCTGCCAACAACGAAATTCACTGCTACAAATCATAATTATCTGCTGTAATTCATTGAATTCACTTGTAATCTTCAAAGAAAGATCAATAAAGCTACCAACTTCATAGTGGACGTAGGCGCTACGCGGAACCACTCTAAATTCTTGTGTCTCCTTGCATTTTAATTAGTTTCATATATGAGATTTGGAGTTTTTGTTAGATAATCCTCTTTTTACATTTAATTTCTTCACTTTATCTCTTCAAAAACTTCCGAAGAGTGCTGTGCCCAATTTTGGTACAAACAGTTAATTAATTACCTTTATGACGCGCGTTTATTTTAAAATTCAAATGCGCGTTATTTCTTGAATTTCATACGCACGTATATTTATTTATAACAAATATATTTACGTACATTTACATTTATAATTATTTCTCGATACAAAACTTCGAACGTTAGTAACTTTTTCATACGAACTTCGTTCGAGACATATTATATATATATATATTAATCATAAAATCACCACGAACATAATGGAATAAGTTTCAAGGCCAAATTCCGAGAATTCCAAAAATGCTTATTTTCACTGTTCATAATTATTTGATTATTTAATTACATAAAAATACGGGGTGTTACATTCTCCCACCCTTTAGGAAATTTCGTCCCCGAAATTTGGCAAGGGTAAAACTATGTAATTCCTCGCATTAATTACATCCATTTTGTGCACATCCAATTTTTCAACCATCCGTGTCATTGTGCAAAGTGCAATACATCATAAAATATATGCATCTACAAGAATTTCTAAGCGGTACCTCCTATATGAATGCTTTTTCTTTTAGAAATTCTTTTTAAAACATGATGCACACATCCTAAATATACTTGCAATTTCTATATGAATGCAGTCTTTTGAAAACTCAAAACATCTTTCATCCAATTTTTCCCTCACTCCTACTGAATAGGAGCATAGTTCAAAAAATTTTACGTCCGAACCTACCACGCAACTTTTAATTTTTAGAAAATTCTAATATTCCAAATTTGATTTCTTATGTTATAAAGGTGGAAAATGGAAAAACTTCACATTTCTCCGTTTTACTTTTGCGTACCTCTCTCTCCGTACTTGGAACTTATGCCGCTATCCTATAAAATCTCTATTTTCTTTCCCAGACACGGTTTACATAAGAAAGATTTTCCTTTTCAAACTTTTCCCAAGCTTAATTTATGAGAAAGATGTATTTTTCTTTTACATTCTCATTTATTTCTATTGACGTTTCTGTTGCTTTCTTTAGATCTTACTGTTTTTCTTTTAGTTACCTTTTATCTGCTTTTACTCTTTGTTTGTACCAAAATTGGACACAACACTCTTCGGAAGTTTTTGAAGAGATAAAGTGAAGAAATTAAATGAAAAAAGAGGAATTATCTAACAAAAACTCCAAATTTCAGAATAAGAATAAGTAAGGTAGAAGGAGACACAAGAATTTAGAGTGGTTCGGCGTATAGCCTACGTCCACTATGAAGTAGTTTGCTTTATTGATCTTCCTATGATGTTTACAATTGATTTCAACAAATTACAGCGAATAACAATGATTTGCAGCAGTGAAATTCGTTGGTAGCAGCAGCAATGGAGTTCAGATCTGGATCTGGCGGAGTCCGGGCGTTGGAGATCTCAAAGAGGAAGAAGAACCCCTTTTTTGTTGGCTTTGGGGAGTCTATTTATAGGTGTAGGAGGCTGATATTTCGCTCAGATCTCGGGAGACCCTCTCTGGCACGTGACCAGGCCCGTACGCCCAAGCCCGTGAAGTTTCGGTCCGATCCGTGATCGATACGAACAGATTTCGACTCGCTCAAGATTTCATCCAATGGAGTCGAAATTTTGGCGTGGACATTCTTTAGCATGCACGTAGTCTTCTGTGAAAATTTAATATCATTTGGACTTGTAGATTGGAAGATACGATCGATACGAAATGGAGTCTTCGGTAGGCTGTTTCCTTCGACTCGCTCTTGTTTTCGACTCGCTTCCGTTCGACTCGATGACAGGGCACTTGGTTCTTACTCTGTCCTGGATGTTGCTTCAAGCGAGTCGAACTGTTCATTGATTGAGCGAGTCGAAGTGTGCCCAGATCGAGCGAGTCGAAGCAAGCATTGGTCGAGCGAGTCGAAGCAAGCATTGGCCGAGCGAGTCGAAACGAGCATTAGCCGAGCGAGTCGAAATGTGTACTACTGATGGTTTTAAACCGGAGCGAGTCGAAGAGAGCAATCCTGAGGGACATGGAGCGAGTCGAAGTTGGCTTCTTCTGAGTGTTGCGAAGCGAGTCGAAGGAGCGAGTCGACCGGCAAATGATTTTCATCCAATCTTGTATCGCTCGTAACTTGAGCATACGAACTCGGATTGACTTGAGATTTGAAACGTTGGCTCTCATGGCTTAGCTTGTCACGTCCAACCAATTTTGGCTCGATCCGAACTCGGACAAAATTCGTCGACATCCATAGTGAGCCTGCGTACAACCGATCAGCAGGATGAACTGCCCTTGGTTTTTAGTCAAGTTCTTGGTATCACGGCCTTGCCAAATGTGGGATAACACTCTTCTTTTAATATAGCAACTAAACACAGCTATTATCTAGGTCTAGGGCCATTTCCACTTTGACACAGAAAGGTCCTATTCTAGGAATCCAAGTAACTCATATACTCCTTCTACCACCTATTACTTGTCACCAACTTATGTTGTGTTACCCATGACGAATAAGATCTATTCATCTCTTCTATTCCATGCTATAAAAGGAATAACTAATTCTCATTTACTGCAATGGATAAGGGTTTCAATCTATGCAGTCTCTATTTCAAAAGGCAACTAAGCTTGAGGAAATTTTTTAATTACCTTTCATTTTTTCCCAATTAAGGTCTATTTTTCTCAACCACGTATGTCTTAATATCTTACTAATATCACTTCACTATTCTTCTATAGTCTACACAAGTAACTGTTCGTATCGATCACCACTTTCCTGTTCGTATCGATCGCAACTGCTATGTTCGTATCGATTCTCACACGTAGTTCGTATCGATCCATCTGCGTCCATTTCGTATCGATTCTCACACGCAGTTCGTATCGATCGATCTGCATCCATTTCGTATCGATTCTCACATGCAGTTCGTATCGATCCATCTGCGTCCAATTCGTATCGATACTCACATGCTGTTCGTATCGATACGTCTGCGTCCAATTCGTATCGATACGAAACTTTCAAAAAAAAAATCGAGTACGACCCAAATTTCCTAAAAAGAAGGAACATTCCGTCCGTGCTTCTGATTGTTCCATCACTGAACAAGACATAGAAGATCAGGGCAACAAATGCTGACTTGCAATCAAGGAATGGGTAAAGGAATACTAATCAACCGGTGCTCCCAGAGGCTAGAGAACCTAACTAACATGCCACGAACTGGAGTTGGTTAATATATCATGCTGCTAAGGTGGACTGTAAATTCCTCCAATTGACCAGCTTTTAAACTTCTGAATTGACAACTATGGTACGATGGCTAATAAGACGACTCCCCTACCCTATTTACTCTGCCAACTCAAAACATAGCTTGTCACCGCTGAACCATCTTCAAAGGCCCGCATCTTAATCATTCCACATCCACATGACTAAAAGCATGGCATACAACCTCAAGAGGACTTCCTCACTATCTTATATGGGCCTCCTACCTGGGTGAAAATTAAAAATAATCACCAATCTATGAGCCCATCTTAACCAACTCACCATCCAATCGGCATCACCAAACCACTCGAACATTGGGCAATCGTGCATACATCATTCACTAGTGTTACAAGACCCCTTAGCAATAAAATGGACCTTATCATAATGTCGATTGGAGAATCTTTCCCAATCAAGACCTATTCGTTGGAACCATCCTACATACAGAACTTCCAGTGAAAATTCAACATGTTAACTATGTCGGTGTACTATGGAAATACAACCCTCGACACTACCTTATGAAGTGGGAATGGCGCGTGGATTTCTCCAAGGGCGATGAATGCCATCAAACATAAATGTCTTCCCTCATTCCTCAGAGAAGACCGTCAATCACGACTTTGATAAGAGAATTGGTGGATAGCCTCCGACGACTACACAAACATGTCTAGGCCAATATTGAGTTGATGAATCAGATGAAGGATCAACATAGCAAGATAAGGAGGGGACCTACTCCATACTCTAGATCAGAAAAATCCTCTTCTCTAGATGGCTACCATGAACGCCAACGCCATAAGGCTACTCCGAGAAGGATAGCTCCGACAATATGTGCAAGCCCCATAAAATGAAGGACCGAGAACATCCGATCCCTATCGATCAAGGACTTTGATCAAATTGAATCATTTGCGTTAGACTTCCAACTGAGAAGGGCTGGACTGAAGTGCAATGGCGAGCATACGACGCTGCCTCACTTATCAATGAGATTTGATCTGAACTCTTTTGAATTATTTCTAATTCAATTTCATTTACGTTGCGAAATATGACCTACTTGAATTAAACTACTTGCAAATGATGCAGGTAACCGAGTACTTAAGATTGGGTGCAAAACAACCTCCGCGGACTATGATCAAATCATTGAGGTATCATCATGACGAGCATGATTCAATGACTCATTGGCTACTATATGCCCCTAACTGGGGGCAAGGCAACAAAGCGGAAAAGATCGACAAGGTCAAGACTCTAGTACAAAGTGGATGCAACTGACCATCCACTCATCCGCCTATGCAATTTAATTAGGAGATGTAAGAAAGACTTAGAGTTATATATCCCAACAATGCACTCTCCATCTCGTACTTGAAGCTCGCCAAAATACTTATGCTTCTTTTGATGCCTGATAAAATCAGAATTACACCAAGGGTGGACATGACATCACCATCCATGCATCCAATCCTACATTAGACACTTGGGATTATTTGAGAACACATGTTTAAAGTGGATATGATTTGACCATTCACTCTCCAGTTTGCTTATGTAATTCGGCAAAACAGTCATGCCATAAACCAACTTCATCAGGGTCCAACCCTCAATTTAAAGTCATCAACGACTGACTGCCTACTCGCTAAACATCATGAGCTATCATTTCAACTCTCTTCCTTAGCTCGATCGAAAGAATGCAAAGTATAAATTTGACGTGACTCGACTGTTTGCTCTTTAATTCTTGCACCCGACTTAAGGGAAAATACACAACTCAAGTGGATGTAGTTCGACCATCCTTTCCTATGCTCGAACACAAAGCTTGCCAGAACACTATTCTTACTCCTTAGGTTTAGCAAAAGTGGAATCCAAACGAACATGGACGTGATCCAACCGTCCATAAACTAAATCTCATCCTTCGTTGAGGGGCACATAAGTGGAAGTTAATCGGGATCCCACCGATCACTCGCTAAGTGAAACCCCGAGCTCAGGGACAAGCCATCACACTTCGGCAATATGGGATTGATACACGACAATCCTCCAACTAACTCCGGCTCCCAGAGGGTGAGCTGGAGTATAAACTTATGGACATGGGCTCGAGGAGGATGGATCCGTCCATCTAACGACTTCACCCGTGTTCAACCTAAACACGAGGAGGATGGACCCATCCATCTAACAACCTCGCTTGTTAACTTGGGGTGGATGTGATCCGACCATCCACGATCCTAACACACCTTTGGCTCCCAGAGTGCGAGCGAAATCCAAAAACATACAGCAGATGTGACTGACCGTCTGTTTATCAACTCCAAACTCCCAGAGTACAAGTCGAAGTATAAACATCAACTTTGGATTCCCAGAGTGCGAAACGGAGTATAAACATCAACTTTGAACTCCCAGAGTGCGAGTCGGAGAATAAACATCAACTCCAGATTCTCAGAGTGCGAACTGGAGTATAAACATCAACTCTAGATTCCCAGAGGGTGAAGCGGAGTATAAACATCAACTCCAAACTCCCAGAGTGCGAGTCGGGGTATAAACATCAACTCCAGATTCTCAGAGTGCGAACTAGAGTATAAACATCAACTCTGAACTCCCAAAGTGCGAGTCGGAGTATAAACATCAAATCCAGATTCCCAGAGTGCAAACTGGAGTATAAACATCAACTCCGGATTCCCAAAGTGCGAAACGGAGTATAAACATCAACTCCGAACTCCTAGAGTGCGAGTCGGATTATAAACATCAACTCCAGATTCCCAGAGTGCGAACTAGAGTATAAACATCAACTCCGGATTTCCAGAGTGCAAAACGGAGTATAAACATCAACTCTGAACTCCCAGAGTGCGAGTCGGAGTATAAACATCAACTCCAGATTCCCAAAGTGCGAACTGGAGTATAAACATCAACTAACTCCAGATTCCCAAAGTGCGAACTGGAGTATAAACATCAACTAACTCCAGATTCCCAGAGTGCCAACTGGAGTATAAACATTAACTAACTCCAAATTCCCAGAGTGCGAACTGGAGTATAAATATCAACTAACTCTAAGTCGCCAGAGTGTGGACTGGAGTATAAGCACCAACTGGGTGGAATGACCACCCATTAACTTACTTCGGTCCCGAGATCGCAGGCTAGAGTATGAACACCAGATGGGTGTGACCAACAACCCATCAACCAACTCTAGTCCTCAAAGCATGGTTTGGAATATGAATACCAAAAGGGATGTGATTCGACTGTCCATCTATCGGCTATGGTTCCTCATAAGGTTCTGTAGAACAAAAAGCGGATGTGGTTCGACCGTATGCTTTCCAATCTTCCCCTGGCATAGGAGCACACTTAATACACAAAATTAAATGTGATCTGACCATCCAGCACTAAGCGGGCGTGACACAACCGTCCATGCATCAACTCTTGTCCCCGGCACGGGACCCATAACGTAAATTTATAAGGATGGACTCCAACCCTAACAGAAAAAATTTCTTCCTCGATTCAACAGGGAGGCGTAGATTCGAAAAAGGGACCTAGTTGGATGTCCTATTCTGAATTGATATTACTACCATCCAATCGCAAATGAACGTGGCATGACCATTCATCCGCTAATTCTCGCTTGTGATCCGACGGGTTGTGCATGCAACATGGATGGATGTGACCTAACCATCCGCCAATCAATCCCTTCCTACAGTTTAGTGGGAGAAGCATCAAACTAAAGTTGTTGTAATTTGACCAGCCACACTTCGACTTTTGCCCTTGACTGGGGGCAGAGGAATTGACCGAGGAAAACGCGGTTTGACCATTTTCTACTAAAATTCTTAGTCCCTAGAGTGCGGACAGGGGTATAAACATCAAATAGGTGTGGTTAATGGCCCTTCAACTTACTTTGATCCCCAAAGTGTGGCTACAAGAATAGACAAACAAATGAATGTGATTCGACCATTCATTCACCAACTCTGACCTGAACTCGACGTGAGGAGTGTAAACTCACTACATGTGCAATTAGACCATCCACGAACTAAATCTGTTAACCCAAGACTGGGGATAGAAGTACAAATAACCGAAAGAAGAGAAAGATGACTCGCTACATCTCCAGCTTGGCGTACTTTACAACTTAAGGAAATGACTACAAGGAGACCTTAATGCTAACCAATCAGAATGATGCCCGAAGTACTGGGCAACCAATTATATCGTACCGCCAGATCGACGGGCAATTGCACCTTTCATAGCATACCATTGGACCGATAGGAAATGAGGTTCGAGCATTCTACATCGTGCCGTTGAATTGACGGTCAATACCGATCCTCTTCGACTACAAATCGATGTGACTCGAACGTCCATTGAATAACTTTGACCAACCGAGCATGGATAGAAGAATAAACCATGAACGAGTGTGACTTGACCATTCGTCCTCCGTCGCCTTCCTTCGATCCATCAGGTAGAGCATGAGACCAAATGAGCATGACATGACTGCATTTGAAGTCGACATTATCTACCCTGCCACTTATCGAGATATTCCCCAGACTTGGGGGCACGAAAAAGAAGATATGATTAATATGATTCAACCATTCATCAATCGACTTTGGTTCTTAAAGCTTGACCTACAGTATAGACACAGCTAGGACGAGACTAGACCGTCCGCATAATGCATCCGCCAACCCGAGACTGGGGGCAAAAGAGTAATTATCCGAGAGTTGACTATGACAACTTGAACCTATGACCCATGCCTGATATTCATAACAACTCTATGTTGCAACCGAAAGGATGCCTATAGATAGAGTCATCAGATCAATACCCGGACTTATGGGCAACTGATCGTCATTCTGACCCTTCCAATGAGCAATGGATCGCAGGTACATTGCATGAAGAGTGCACCGTTCAGAAACATAAGTAAATTCAATCTCAAAGCTGGAGCCAGCTATGTAGCAGCATGCAATACAAGGCTAAGTTCTACTAATCCTTTGATTCAATGTCTTTATAAGCCTGATCATTTACCATTGCAAATAAACACATGAAGCGCCTACAACCTATCACGAGTATTATAGATTAGATCACAACTCTACGTAATGATGAAGAAAGAGTCAACTATTTTACTTTAGGTGAATCTTGATGTGTTCGCTTGGACTCGATCTCATATACATACATACATACATATATATATATATATATATATATATACATATATATATATGGACTCTCGCCGGCCATGAAGAACCCTGCATTACATGTCTCGATGAACAAAAACGATGCGACATGGATCTAGAGAGATCTGTTGTACTTAAAGAGGAGGCGAATCTGCTCAAAACCAGTGGGTTTATCCATGATGCCCTCCAACCAAAATGAGTATCCAATCCTTTACTTATAAGAAATACGAACAGAGAGTGGAGGAACGTCAACTACTCAGATTTGCATGGGGTATGACAAAGCTCAGCTTTCCACTCCAAATGATCAACCAATTGATGGACCCGACCATCAGACATGAATTACTGTCATCCATGGATGCAAACTCCAGATACAATCGGATATTGAAGCATGTCCTAGACCAGGAATACAACTGTTTCATTATTGACCTGGGCCTACAGTGCTATGATGAAATCCCTGGATTCAAACTTGAGAACGCTTATGCTACTTACCAAAGGACGATTAACAGATCGTTCAAAAATCATATCGGCCGATCGATGAAAGTAAATGTGGTTAATATGCTTGTGAGATCACGACTATCAAACGACCATATCAATGACTTGACAGAGGTATTTAGCGCTCTCCAAAAAATGCAGGATGAAACTCGATCCTTTGAAATGCTCTCCCACCATTACATCAGAAAGATTCTTTGTTTTCATCATCAATTCTCATGGAATCAAGACTAATTTCTAGAAAATTCCGACAGTTAGAGACACCCATGTACCGAGGACAACCAAGCAGGTACGAAGACCAAGTCAGAAGATTACCGTCCTAAGTCGATTCAACTCTAAGACCATCTACAAGTGAATTCTCTTCTTCAACCTGACCAAGAGAGGGAAGAGAACTTTTGAATGAACTAAAAACTTCGTTGATGCACTTCCAGCTCTGATAGATCACTTAAAGAGACCTCCCATTTTACCAAAACCTTTGGATCGCGAAGATTTATACATCAATTGGGCCGTGTCAACACAGGACATAAGCATCGCAATGCTATGTGAAGAGAAACGAATCCAAAGACCAGTATATGATGAAGGCTGGCTATTGACAAGCTCACCCCGTTAACGTCCATATCGACCAACCGTTATGATAGGTCCAATAGAAACCTTAGATGTCTGAAAAGTTACTCAAATGGAGTATCAAGTTAAGCCAATTTGATATCACTTATCTCCCTCGGAGAGCTCTTCAAGGTCAAACATTAGCATACTTCATATCTTCACTACATCAGACGATTATTCGAAGAACAGTGGAGAACCGTCTAACCGATGGAGAGCGTACACAGATGGAACTTCCAATAATCGGCTTTTTAACGTCGAAGTTGCATTAATGACTATTGAGGAACGATCGATTTGCCACGCCCTCAAACTCAACTTCCCTCAACAAATAATGAAGCTAAGTATGAAGCCTTGGCGCTCAAACTTGCAAGAAAACTAGGAGTGGAAACTTTACATATCTTATGTGATTACTGGTTAGTAGTATACCAAGTCAGGGAAGATTATTCGACTAGGGGGCAACATCTTGCTCCTTATCCTAGCTGGGTCCAAAAGCTACTAGCCGACTTCGACTATTGCACCACTACACAAATCCTCAGAGAACTAAACGAAAAAGCCGAATCACTCGCCAAGCTAGCAAGTTCTGGGGATGCACGACAAATAGACTTTATCCCAGTTGAAATGCTTATTATTCTAGGCATTGACATATGAAGATCAACTAGATCTTGGAGACGGATCTAGAATAAGAGTCATGGATGACTCATATCAAAGATTATCCACAATTGGGGATTCTTATTGAATAAAGGAATAAGAAATGGCATATCCTCCGTGAAGCATCACTGCATGATTATGTCTGGATCGTTTGACTCCATCGATACAAAGCATTACTTTTGTATCCATCGATCCGAGACCCAATTTTACGTATCCATCGATACGAAACATACATTCCAACCTTCTACACCGATTTAGGAGAGGATCAATACGAAGGAACATTCAAAAACGACCATCGAGCGTTGTTAAAATTCGAATTTCACGTCGGTTCTGGAGAGGATCGAGGCGGAATTAAATATAAGATAAACCGACAACGACTCGTGAACGTCAGCGAGAGTCAGATTAACATATATGCATATATGACAGACTAATATTCAATATTCCAGATTTACAGGAATTGAAAACTCATTTGATAACGATTACAACAACAAACGGCTAATCGCTAGCGTACAGCAATCAGTTACAACAATACAAGGTAGAGTAGTTGACAGTCAACAGTTTAAATTATCGAGAAAATCAGCCGAAGATTACGGCTTTCATCGAAAAGACGATAACTATTCAGAATGAAGAAAGCAGCACTTCAAAGCACATCATGTTTCCACAAGACATACTTTGGGGGGCAAATGTTATCCCACCTTTTGGCAAGGCCGTGACACCAAGGAATTGACTAGTAACCAATGACGGTTCGTCTTAGAGATCGGTTATACACGGGCTCCCTATGGATATCGACAAATTTTGTCCGAGTCCGGATCAAGCTAAATTGATATGACACGACAAGCGAAGCTATGAGAGCCAACGTTCCAAATTTCAAGTCAATCCGAGTTCGTATGTTCAAGTTATGATCGATGCAAAATTGGGTGAAAACCAACCTCAGTTCGACTCGCTCAGTTCGTATCCATCAGGGGAGCTCACTTCGACTCGATCAGCCAATGTCCACTTCGACTCCATCGGCGAAGCCTCTGTTCGACTCGCTCAACACCGCATCCATCACCAAGCCTCAGTTCGATTCGCTCCACTTCGCATCCATTGAATAGCCTCTATTCGACTCGCTCCGCTTTGTATCCATCAGAGAGCCACGTTTCGACTCGATCATCCAATACCCACCATGTCACCACCAGATCACATGCGACCATCGATTGATTCAAACAAGACCGAGTCGAACAGGGATTTGAACGGGACCGAGTCGAAATGAGGGAGTTGAACAAGACCGAGTCGAACAGGACCGAGTCGAAATGAGGGAGTCGAACGAAACAACCAACCGAAGATCATAATTCGTATCGATCATATCTCCTAATCTACAAGTCCAAATGATATGAAATTTTCACAGAAGCCTACATGCATGCTAAAGAAAGTCCACGCCAAATTTCGACTCCATCGGACACAATCTTGATCAATACGAAATCCATTCGTATCGATCACGGATCGGACCGAAACTTCGTGGGCTTGGGTGCGCGGGCCTGGTCACGTGCCAGAAGGAGCCTCCCGAGATCTGAGCGAAACATCAGCCTCCTACACCTATAAATAGAGCCCCAGGGCATACAGAAAAGTGGCTTCTTCTTCTTTGAATTCTCCAATGCCCAGACTCTGCCGGATCCAGATTTAAACTCCCTTGCTGCTGCCAACAACGAAATTCACTGCTGCAAATCATAATTATCTGCTGTAATTCATTGAATTCACTTGTAATCTTCAAAGAAAGATCAATAAAGCTATCAACTTCATAGTAGACGTAGGCGATACGCCGAACCACTCTAAATTCTTGTGTCTCCTTGCATTTTAATTAGTTTCATATCTGAGATTTGGAGTTTTTGTTAGATAATCCTCTTTTTACATTTAATTTCTTCACTTTATCTCTTCAAAAACTTCTGAAGAGTGTTGTGCCCATATTTGGTACAAACAGTTAATTAATTACCTTTATGATGCGCGTTTATTTTAAAATTTAAATGCGCGTTATTTCTGGAATTTCATACGCACATATATTTATTTATAACAAATATATTTACGTACATTTACATTTATAATTATTTCTCGATACAAAACTTCGAACGGTAGTAACTTTTTCATACGAACTTCGTTCGAGACATATTATATATATATATATATATTGATCATAAAATTGCCACGAACATAATGGAATAAGTTTCAAGGCCAAATTCCAACAATTCCAAAAATGCTTATTTTCACTGTTCATAATTATTTGATTATTTAATTAAATAAAAATACGGGGTGTTACATTCTCCCACCCTTTAGGAAATTTCATCCCCGAAATTTGGCAAGGGTAAAACTATGTAATTCCTCGCATTAATTACATCCATTTTGTGCACATCCAATTTTTCAACCATTTGTGTCATTGTGCAAAGTGCAATACATCATAAAATATATGCATGTACAAGAATTTCTAAGCGATACCTCCTATATGAATGCTTTTTCTTTTAAAAATTCTTTTTAAAACATGATGCACACATCCTAAATATACTTGCAATTTCTATATGAATGCAATCTTTTGACAACTCAAAACATCTTTCATCCAATTTTTCCCTCACTCCTAATGAATAGGAGCATAGTTCAAAAAATTTTACGTCTGAACCTACCACACGACTTTTAATTTTTAGAAAATTCTAATTTTCCAAATTTGATTTCTTTTGTTATAAAGAAGGCGGAAAATGAGAAACTTCACATTTCTCCGTTTTACTTTTGCGTACCTCTCTCTCCGTACTTGGAACTTATGCCGCTATCCTATAAAATCTCTATTTTCTTTCCCAAACACGGTTTACATAAGAAAGATTTTTCTTTTCAAACTTTTCCCAAGCTTAATTTATGAGAAAGATGTATTTTTCTTTTACATTCTCATTTATTTCTATTGACGTTTCTGTTGCTTTCTTTAGATCTTACTATTTTTCTTTTAGTTACCTTTTATCTGCTTTTACTCTTCTTTTAATATAGCAACTAAACACAACTATCATCTAGGTCTAGGGCCATGTCCACTTTGACGCAGAAAGGTCCTATTCTTGGAATCCAAGTAACTCATATACTCCTTCTACGGCCTATTACTTGTCACCAACTTATGTTGTGTTACTCATGACGAATAAGATCTATTCATCTCTTCTATTCCATGCTCTAAAAGGAATAACTAATTCTCATTTACTGCAATGGATAATGGTTTCAATCTATGCAGTCTCTATTTCAAAAAGCAACTAAGCTTGAGGAATTTTTTTAATTACCTTTCATTTTTTCCCAATTAAGGTCTATTTTTCCCAATCACGTATGTCTTAATATCTTACTAATATCACTTCACTATTCTTCTATAGTCTACACACATGAAGTAACATTTCTAGATTTTCACTAGTGTCCTATACACCTTACGGGAACTTTTATTATTACTACTAGGAGTAATTACTGCTATAGCCTTACAGCTTTCCTATTACACCTAGGAAATGATTCCTATCTACCCCATATTTAAAAGTCTGGTTTGGTTTGGTATTTATCATTTTACTTCAAAAATTAAAGCTTCTAAATTTTTGAAACATCAAATCCCAAAATTCTTGCCTTTGAAAGTGTTATTTTGAAGTTTTCTTTTAAATTCAAAGGTATTTGGTTACTTAAAAATTTTATCTTTCCAAAAACTTATTTACTTTTCCCCCAAACCATTTTTCTTTAAAACATGTCTTGCTTATTCTTAAAACATTTTTTTTCTTGACTAAAAAAAATGTCCTCACATGTTTTCAAAATATCTTCTTTTTGTAGATTTTCAAATTTACTAAAATTGGAGTAGGTAAGAACAATTATTCTATCAAAAATCACTTAACTTTTCTAGTCTTCCAATTTCTCAACTTTGGAAGAGTTTCTATCTTACTACACTTAATGGTTTTATACCTTAATGTATTGGAATTACTTTCTCTTATAAGAAACCATTAACGCCAAAACCTTCTATGAATCCTTTAAAAGAGGATTTCATGTTTATGTGAAATTATAAGGAATTTATTTTATATTTTTTTCGAAATAGGCTATACAAAATATGGTGTTTTCCATACCTTGTATATCTCTTTCACGTATTCCTTATAACTTGCACAAAACATCTTTATTTGTGATTCCTAGAAAATTTTATCATTATTCATTTCATTCCAATAGATTAAAGTATGTTTATCTATATTCAGTTACAATATATATTTCCTACTAAATTTATTAATTTAACTTACATCCTTTTTCAAAAGAACTCATTTTCAAAACTGTTTTAATATCTTCATAACTAGAAAACATTTTCATATACTTGTTTAAATAATAAGTGTACTTACAAATCACTTTATTTCTATACTTAGAATTTATCTTCAAAACTTTTTTATTTGGGTCAAAACAGATGTTGCATAAACATCGTTACTGCAACCCAAAAATATTAGTGTATGGATTTAATCAAAATAAATAATATATATTTTTAAAACTGCAAAGTTCTCTATATATTTCCTATTTTAAAACCATAACTTTTCTTTTTTCCTCAAACTACCTTTTCTTTTTCAAAACCAAATATGTACCTTTCAAATATGTTACTTACATGTTTTTTAATTTTTCAAATCTCAAAAATGTCTGTTTTTCTTTCAAAAATTGTTTTCACACAATTTTCCATGCTTAAACCAGTACATATTTAAAACTGTAAACTTTTAAGTTTAAAAGTTGAAAACTCTCTAAATCTCTTTTTTTCAAATTCTTAAAAGTTTAATTATTGGGCTAGACTCAAAGTGGGTTCTTAACTTCCTTATACTTTCCCAAATATTCCCACGAAGTTATTCTTCTCAATCCAATTATATATGTTCCTAATCTATTTTCCTTTCTTATGCTTCTTTTTATTCAAAGGCCTTGCCGCCAAATCCGCTTTTCTATAACAATTATAAATCGACAATCGTTTTCACAAAGCTACCCCTTTCTATACTGAATCTATTGTATATCTAAAATCTTTTCCATACTAGGGCCTTTAGCTCTTTGGATTTCTATAATCCAAACTTCGATGTGCAAACTATTCCCAAACTCTTTCCAAATGTTGATTTTCTCAAAAGAATGGATTTCTCTTTGGGTCTAGGGATATATATATATATATATATATATAAATACAAATATGTTCACTCACTATCTACCTAGGAATCCTAAACCTAGGCTCTAATACCAAATGTAACAAACCCGAATTCCAATGGGTCAGGATTTTTCGCAAAAATGCTAAAATCCAAGCCCACTAAAGCCCGAGTTAGGTTTCTGGTATCATGCAAATAGGCAAAGATAAATATATCAGAGCTCAGATAAATATCTCACAGCAGAACTAACTAAAATATAATAGTAAGTAAATACCCACCAATATAATAACACTTTCTAAACAAGTGTCTCAAAGCTAGAAAGTTTCTGCCATCTACCTAACCTGTAGGATGTTATGAGGAGGAGGTCAGAACTAAAGTTCTGGTGAATGGACAAATTATACACTTCTAAGCTTAATTCTACATATGCCGTTTTATTTCCATTTATTGTTATATTAATTTTATTGGGTTCATAATACTCTTGCCTATATGCATGAATCGTACCCATCTACCCCCTAGTAGATCAAAACCTAATAACTAATATATATGTAGCTATATGCCCAATGATCGTATCGATCCAAGGTACTACCCTTAGTACCTTCTGTATCCTCCTCGAAAAGGACTCCATCGTCTCGCTACTAGGGCGCTCTATGACTACATCTATAAAGGACTGCCTCATAAGGCCTAAAATATAGATGTTCCATCGTCTGCTATGAAAACATAAAATTGCGTCCGCACTAGCCTATACTAATGCTCGGACATCCACAATGTACCACCCAGTGCATACCTTGAGGACTATATGTAATCGTTCCGTCTACTCCCTGAATTCTGCTAAACAAGGTCTACCTTATACGGAACTCAGTCGGGGATTTTCTATATTTGTAAAGGACCGCCTCGTTAGGCCTACAATACAAATATTCTACTTGGTCTGTCTCTTTTATTATCGTGGCTATGTCCCCACGCAGCCACCCCTCAACTAATCGAAAGACCTCTAATGAGCTAAGTGCTTGTGCCCTACTGCAAACAATCTAAACATCCAATTGGCTGCGCCCCTCATCCAATGTATTGATAGTGAAAGGTACATTGGACTGTTGGTATAACTCTAGTCTTTCTCGAACTCACTTATTAGTGAAACGCATCTTACTGTTTTATTAGACCCTACGTCTAATCTTTTATTATGCGTTTAGTTTACTTTTCTTATTCTATTGGCTATTTATTTACCCTAATCAGCATAAGCTTGTCCCAGCCTCACCTAACTATTGTGAGACCATCTGTTCCTGATTAAAAGGGAATGTTGTTGGTATGGGCCACTTCTATTATCTTGCTTATTAACTTAATCCAAGATCTATGTTTATTAAAATAAGCCTCTTCTATTATTTCTGCTCTATTTGCTTATTAACTTAATTTAAGTCTTAAAATAAGCCTTTTCTGTTCTTTCTACTTAATTATAACTTATGTTATAATTTTATTTGCAATTGCCACTATTGTATTCTTTTATAATCTATATATTATAAATATAATTACAAGCATCTCTTTTCTATTCTAGTCCGTCTTCTTTTATTATGATATTGAATTCTCTTTAATTCTCTAATTATATGACAATCTTGGCTTGGGACTACGTCCGACTGTCACAAATTTACTTATCATAATAACTACTTTGCTTTTATATTATTATCTGCACAGTAAATGCAGATCTAGATACATTTCTGTTAATTGATTTTATTCTTGTCTTAATTATTAACTTGATTTCTTCTTTACTACCTTTAATTCTTCACTTTATTTTCTTATATTCTAGGAAGTAGTTTTATTCTATTTGGTTGGTTACAAAAACTGTGCTAAAAATCCATTTCCATGTTTTAAATACTGAATACTAAAAGAAATGCTATAAACGATAATCCATAATTGTAAGATATTTCTTTTGTTATTTCTTTACTTTTTGGATAGTGCAAAATACAGTAGTTTCTCTATTTTACACTAATCCCCTTTTTCTTGTTTTTATTCTCAATTGCATTTATCATTATCTTTTAAATATTAAACTATGGAAATGTATTCTCTTTTCTAAACCTACCAACTAATCTATCGCTAACTTCCCTATCAAGTTATTAAATTTTCCCCTTTAATTTATTTTTCCCCGTTTTGGCATAATTTACTGCAAATTTCTATTTTTCTTTTTTTATTTCAGCTTTTCTCATTTACATCTAATTTCTGTAAATCTGGTGTTCTTCTATTTTAGTTCGTATTTGCGAATTCTCCTCTTTCCTATTTTATTTGCGTAAAAAGGAATAAAAAGAAGTTCACATTTACAGGCTAAATTTCAACTTTTAAAATAGATGTAAATAACTGTTAATTTCTTATTTTTAGGCTTATGCCTTTCTCTAGCTATTAAGCCTAATATTATTCATATTTAATTTGATTACTATTTTCCATGTAAATAATAATTTCATATAAGTTCTTTTATACAATTTACAGTCTCAACATAAATAATTAACATAATTAATTACTGAATAAAATTACTGAATGGGAATCTAACGATAATATATCATAAACGTAAAAGATATATAATTAAATCCACTCACTTGGAAAGAAAATACTCCAAGTTCCATATCTGATTTTTAACTTAGTTCTATTATCCATAGTCTTCCCTATTGAAACCCTATTTGGATCCACAAATTGGGATTTATATGGATTTAGAAATCCGGATCTAATTGAAGAAAAATAAAATAAATAAACTAGAGAACCAGATCTGAGAACATTACCTAATTCGGACGACTTTATTTGAACATCTCTATTTTAGACCTATAATTTCTATCTCCAACTTGTAATTCAGAAGGCATAAATCTAAAATAGTTAATTTTAGAAGAATTGGAGGAGATAGAAGAGTGACAGGGCTTCCGCACCCATTTAGAAAAATATGAGTATGAAGGATAGCCCTACCTCTTTAATTATAGAGAGTCAAAATAGTGTCGTCCGTCTGCTTAAAACGATGCAAGTCAGGCCATTCAAAAGGGTGCAGAATGAGCGCACCTGATTTGTTTTTAAATGTTTTATTTATTATAAACGTTTACGTTTAAACATTTCTTATTAATTCAAATTAACTTTCATTAATTCTCTGATTTAATGCTCTTTATTACGCACGTCTATTTTGGATTTTAAACGTGCCTTATTTGTTTTATTAAATGTTATTTATAAATGTTAACTTTTAAACGTTATAAATTATAAACTTTTAACTTTTTTTATATTGTTTGTTTATTCTATTTAATCACCATCAATTGCTTGATTAATTTCCCATTATAAAACTTGTCTATTTTGAATTTCACATGTGACCAATTAATGTAAATTAATTTTCTCCAATATTTGATTTGATTACATTGCCTGCTAATGTTAATTAATTGCCTTTAATTACTGATATCAATTAATTTCCTTTATAATGGCAATGTTAATTAATTACCTTTATGACGTGCATCTATTTTAAAATTCAAATGCATGTTAATTTTGGAATTTCATATGGACATATATTTATTTATAACAAAAATATTTACCTACGTTTACATGTATAATTATTTCTCGATACAAAACTTCGAACGTCAATTACTTTTTCATACGAACTCCGTTTGAGACATATTATATATGTAAATTGATCAGAAAATTGCCACGAACACAATGGAATAAGTTTCAAGGCCAAATTCCGACAATTCCAAAAATACTTATTTTCACTGTTCATAATTATTTGATTATTTAATTATATAAAAATATGGGGTGTTACACGTGATGTCGGCGGCTGAGGCTTAGTCGCGATATGGTGAGGCTATCATTGTCGACGTCGATAACGATAAGGGAAAAGGTATAATCTACAATTTAAAATTTAAGTATATAATTATTTATTAAATTAGGAATTTAAAATTTTGATAGCTAATAAAATTTAATAAAATTTGCATACGAGGTCAAAAAATCATGAAACAAGTCGAGATTGGTTCGTAGCTGTGAAATCTTCGTAGTAAAAACTGGTTCAGAATTTATTGAAGATAGATGCAATTTTTAAATTAAACTGAACACTGTTCAATGTGATTTAAAATTGGAACGGACTTCAAATAAAAAAAATCAAGGTGAGAAAATCTCACTCAATTTGGTTGAATGGAATTAATTAATAATAATTTAAATTGAATATTGGATGATTGGTTGAATTGGTATATTATTATCAGTTTGGATGTTATATATATATATATATATTAGTATATATATTAGTAGTCGGATATATTTTTCGCTGTTGGAGTGGTTGAGACCCTATGCTTACCACATAATAGCGGATGACCCTATATATCGCGATATCCCCCTCGAAGTGGGATTGGTATTTTTATCTTATATTAGCATCTGTGGATGTAGGAAAATATGTTGGAGGGAGCCAACTAGATTCCTCAAAAATGTTGATTTTAATTTCATATATAATGATATATGATGTGTTAGAATAATCTGTTATATATTATTGTTGTGATTGAATAATTGGATGCTATAGTAGCACTGGCCTGAATTTTGGTATTTTAAATACAATAATATTATTTTTGGAATTTGAACAAGTTTTAAAGGAGATTTTTGATATAAAAATATTCATATCAAAATTTGGATTATTTTAAAGAAAAATTGATTTGGATAAAACAATAAATTGATTTGGAGTCATACTTAACTATTTGTAAAATGTTTTAACTAGAGATTTAAAATTAAATTATAAAAAGGATTTTTAATAGTGGATTTTTAAGTGATATTTCTGGATTGATGGAAAAGAAGTTAAAATCGATAATAAGAAATGGATTTATAAAATGAGATTTTATAAATGAAATTTGTTTTATAAACATGTGAAAACTCAAAATGATTTATAAATTTATAAACGATGTTTATAAATAAGGGAAAACGATATCAATTGATAATTTGGGAATATGAATTCACAGTGTGAATTTATACTGAGTTATGGAAGTCGATTTGGGAAAAAAATTTAGTAGAATCTATTTTTGAATATGAGAATGATTATGAAATTGAGAGGTGGTCGATGTGATATGAATCGAGAGGGATTTATAAATTGGAATAGGTAATATTGGATTTTTAAATATAGATTTTTGTCGAGAAATTAATATTGTTTTAAATTGGGATTTCTATTTAATAAACTATATTGTTAAAGCTATTTAGTATTGAAATCTTTTGGAATAATGGATTTTTCAAATATTTAATGTTTATTGAAATGAATTCACATTTTTATAATAAGATTTGTAAATCGATTGGGTTTATTTTAAAAAATTGGAAATGAATTATCAATGTTATTTAAAATGTTTTAATATTTTAAATAATTACCTAAATATGTTTTTAAAAATAAATTATTATTCTTTAAAAATACTTATCATATATATATATATATAGTTTTGAAGAGATTGAAATTTATTTATAAATTCTCTCAAGATTCATAAACGCGGTTTATAAAATGGATATGATTTTGATAAGAGGGATTTAATAAGGGATTTGGAGAAAATGAAATTTCAAAAATGTTGAGTATGGGAACTTTGAAAACGAAATCCGAATTCATAATAGAAGTTATAAGTTGTTGGTTGGCTTTATAAAAGAGTATAAATCGGTTTTGGAAATTGTAAGAAGGAATTTATTATTAATTCCAGAGATTATGAAATAAGTTATGAAATATTCTCCTAAGTATTAAAAAGAGGGTTTTGGGAAAATATTTTAAGTGTGTAATGATTTATATAGAAATATTTTTCTAAGTGCTGTAAATTGGATTCGGAAATATTTCTAAGTGTTGAAATGGTTTAAAAATATACTGTTATGGATAAGTGCTGAATTTGTTTTCAAATATTGAAATACTGGAAGAGATTTGAATATATAAATCTTATAAAGATATTTTGAAAATAAATATTTTGGAATATTTATATTGGTCCTAGTGACTACTTGTGGATGTTATTTGATAGTTAAATAACCGACTATCAAATTTGGCCAAATCCGCAGATCGTTTCAAAGAGACCATGATTGGGTTTAATTATCCGAAAACCACTTCGATTCGGTTTGAACGTTACGAATGGTAAAATCATGAAGATGGTGAAGACGGTGACTTGGTTTGTCAAGACCCAGGACAACTTGTATGAATGAATGATATCAGAACAACGTCATTGGAGGATGATGAGCATTCTAAGTGGAATTGTTCTTGAAAGGTAAACGTAGCCTCAAGCCTCATCAACCAGGAATGACTAAAACAGGGGAGATGCAGCAAGGCTATATAGGTCGCACCCAATTAGGGTATGTTATCACCTTTCTAGATACCCTCGGATTTATAAAAACTATGGATATGGTTGTGCATGGAAAATTGAGCGCTCGATTAAGGGTGGGAACACCCGAGGTGATAATATATTCGGTACTATCCAAGTTAGGGGTAGGCCAGCCTTGTGTTGGCAGAGGATCCCGGCGAGGTCCTCGGCACATTTTTCTAGAAATGTACTGTGACAGGCGGTACCTTTAACGACCCAGAATTTTGAACAATTGAAAATGAAGTATTTAATTAATTTTAAATATTTGAATGATGGTTTGACTTGAATTTCAAATTATCAGAATAAATTGGCGATTAAATTTTTAGAATTTAATCTATTAAATGTTGAATAAAAATTTAAATCTTCAGTTTTAAGCTGAAGAAAAATATTTCAAAAGCTTTTAAAATTCATATTGATAATACTGGAGATAATAGGAGCTTCGAATTGAATTCGAAACTGTTTTGTTCAGTTTTGAATTTATATTGTTTAAATTGAATTTGGAAATAGCGTTCTGGGGCACAGTCTCCGAATTCGACGAAACTAGTTTCATTGGATCCGTAATATTGTATTATTATCGGATTTCAATTTTCATAATGTTTGGAGTGATCGTTTGGCCGTACGATAAGCAAACGCGCTGAAATTAAATCGAAAATTTAATTTAATAATTGATCCAAAAAGCTATCTTCTCCATACGATCGAATTTGGACTCGAAACCTTTTCCATTGCGTTCGGAATAAGCGTATAACATTATAAACGCCTAGCGGCATGCCTCGATAGGAATTCAAAATTTTGAGCTACGATTTCGAGACAACTTAAATTCAAACTTTGAGTATAATTTATATATATACCAAATCACCCTCAGTAGTGATTCTTTCCCATCAGCCTGCTTCCTTTCTCCATCAAAAACTTTATGCCTTCTCTGTAGCGAACATTGCCAGGCACGCTAATATCCCATCCTGTTCCCTTCATTTCCATTTTATAAACCCTCGTTATCAAAAACATTTCAAACTAAATAAAGCAGTTGCTTTGAGATAAATCGCCGATCGAGTTTTTCCCTTTTTCTTCCCTCTTTACAAATCGAAGCCGAAAACATTCCAAAGAAAAAAATCATCAAAGAAAGAATAAGAACGAAATCGCATACTCATTTCTCTCTTTTATCCCATTTCAAATACCTCTCCTCTTTTATCATCTTCAATTCAAATAAAAAAATGGCCGAAGCCCTCAGTTTTCCCTCTTTCGTTCTTCATAAGCAAAATCTCGAGTACGAATCACGATCGAGGCTTGACTTCAACTGATTCGTTGCAGTATGGATCGACGCCGAAGAAGGGAGTGACGTGATTCAAGTTGATGTCAAAATCATATCGCGATTTCTCAAAGGCGCGACAACGTCAAGGCGCGTGGCTTAGGAAGGTGATGGCGGCCAGGAAATCGAATCGCGAGGGCGGGGCAACTCACGTGGACGAGGAGCAGTTCAGAAAAAAATCGCGAATCTGGATAGTGTTGTCGCGATGTAGATGGGCGAGTGCTCGTCTCGTTCAGATATGAAATCACAGTAGTCTCGAGCTGGGCGAATTGTTGTTGATCAATTTGGGGTTCGTGGTGTATCTCGAGCATGTCAATGGCATGTTTCGAGGTGGTGTGGCCATCGGCGCGATCTGGGTTTGTTTGATGGCAGTTAGGTATTTTTCAGTTTTGTTTTAATTAAAATTTTAATCTAATGTTAAGTAGGAACTTTAATTAAATTGGTGGTTTAAAAATTAAGTTGCTAGAATTGAGCAGTAAAACACTACTGTTGTTAATATATATACATGAGAATGTTCTTATATAGTAAAATTTATTTATATACATACATACATATATATATATAGGATTTTTGAAAAAAATAGATGTTTTATATGTTAAAGAATTTAAAAATTAGAATTTTTAAACCCTATACCGATTGAAGAAAATAATTTGAAAAATAAATTAAAAACACAAACACATTTTCTAAATCTACCAGTTATTTTAAATAATGTAATATATTCATTTGTTCAATTACTAGTTTTATTTAAACAATTTAATATGGGATTAACCTGTTAATGATACTTATCTAATTGCTAATTTAAATTATTTTTGATACTAAAAGATTTTCAGAAAGGGATTTCGATTCAATTAAATTGGTAAGAGAAAATTGGTTTAAAAAGAATTATCAACAAATCAAAAACTATTAAACTGAAATTAATTGTTCTGTTGGTTTGAATATTAATAAATTGTATAAAATGTTTATACAAGGTATAAATCAAGAAATCGAGCCGGAGTGGGAAAAAAAATGGGATGGCAAAATAAAAAGCTAAGGTGAGATCCTTTCACTCAAAATAAATGTGGATTGCAGTTATTGATTGCTATTTGGATGTGATATTAGATATAGTAGGATATATCTATATATATAGCAATATATACATATTGGCATATGTATATATTGGATTGATTGATTTCCCGCATTATATAGCGGATGAGACCCTATTGCGCCGTTATTAAGCGGATTGATATTTTTATAAAACCCAAATACAGCGATATTCCACCTCGAAGTGGAACGGGTATTGTGCTAACATCTGTGGATACAGGGAAACAGGTTGGAGGGATCCAACTGGATTCCTCACCAGTATTTATTTATTTACAGATATTGTTGTATATTCTGTTATCATATGATGATATATGATGTTTGTTGTCGTGATTGACAAATTTGTGTGTTGCATCATCGGATTCAATTTTGAAGTTTAAAAATAACGATTTTTTACTTTAAAAGAGATTTGTAAAGTGATTTTTGAAAGTATACACTTTATTTAAATCTTGGAATTGATTTATTTTAAATAAAAATAAACGTTAAAATCTTAAAGTTATAGAAATTACAATGTTGTGAAATATAACCGAAAGGTAATTTCTTTTGAAATAAATAGTTAAGCAATTTATAAAATGGTTTTAATTGGAATTTTTGAATTATTAAAAACGATGTATGTAAAAGATATACAAAATTGATATTTATAACTTTAAAATATTGGGATTATAAAACGAGTTTTTATAAGCGTTAAAATGAATTTTTAAGAATTTATAAGTGGATGAAATTTATAGATTTATAAATTGTGAAGTTATAAAATGAATGAAATTGTAGAATAAAGGATTTATAAGAAATTGACTTATAAATTGGATTTTTGCCTTTAAATGGAATATTGATCGAATTTGTTAATAAAAGTAATTTATAAATCAAAGTTGTTATAAAATAGAAATAGAATTTATAAACGTTGTTTATAGATTCGAAATCAATTGAATTTGATAAATTAAATATAGAAGGTTATTAAGAAGATATATTCGCAATTTTGGATAGCGAATTTTTATTGAAATAAAATATGTAGAGATGATAGAAATTTGGTTAAGTGAAGTATATTCACGATTTTGGAAAGTGAATATATTATTAAGTAAAATGGATCTGTTTTGGGGAAGTGATATTTTAAATAGAAATGAAGTTGATTGTTTTAACGATGTTTTAAAATGTGTTAAATATCGAAACCATAGATTTCAACAGTCATTGTTGAAATAGACTTTTTCGAGGAAAAAAGGAAATGGTGGACTATAATACTGTTGTTATAGTAAATGATTTCTGAAAGGAAATGTTTTTATGTAGTATTGGGATTTACATATCTATCTTAATTCCGAATCCGTACACTAGTGATTTTGAGTCGTCGTAACGATGTTTTACGTAACATTCGTTTTGACTCAAATAGATGTTGTTATAGTAAATGATTTCCTTAAAGAATGAAATATATACTTAACATTTATTTAAGTATATCGAATATTTTCAAATGTTGAAAATAAATAGATTTGTGAATTACTTATTAGTTAATAAGTATGGAAATGTTTTTCCAATATGAAATGAAACGTTTTGAGAATTTATCTTTGTAAAGATAATTGAAATGAATATTTGAAATTTGTTTCAAATGGTTAAGTGTGGAAAATTTTATATCTTGTAAAGATATTTTTGGAAAAAAAATTATTTGGGAAAATTATTTGGAATCTGATGATGTTGCACATCTTTATTGATAGTTAAATAACCGACTATCAATAATTACCTTGAATGGGTATTTGTTGTGAATTGGATGAATTTAAATGCCACACTTATTTTTGAATAAGCGCTCACTATTCGGGTTAGCCGGGAAAGGACCATGGGGTCGTATAACCCATTCCGAATATGTGATACGTCGTAATGAATTGCATTTGATGACCGGTGTTGAAGACCGGATATTTTTGAAAACGGAAGGATTACCGTCGAGTTACTCTACATCGGCTGATCTCCGATTTAGATGTTTTATCACCCTTAGTGACGGGAAATCCGGACGTGATTAGAAAATTAACCGGATTTGCAAGGGCTTCGTGAGAAGTGCCTTCGTTTTTGTTCGATCCCGGAACAGACTTGTATGGATTGTATGTCTGACGCTACAAATTGAGATATAAAGCTGATTTCTTTCAAATACATATCTGTTGGTGGCGGAGAATTTATTCTCTTAGCTTAACACCCTTCTCTGAGACGTACGAGCTCAGAGGTTATGTAGTTGGAATTTATCAGCAATATACTCCCAATTTGGTAACGTGGCATGCTGAGTGTTGCTGTGAAATGATCATTGGTTGATCATTTGTGATATGATCATTTGCTTGATCATTTATCTTTGTGATCATTACTTTGATCATTTGTTTGACCCGAAGCATGGCTTTGTGACAAAGCGTAGCTTTGTGGACGAGACTTCGTCGAGCCTCACACCCCGGAAATGGTCAAAACAGGAAGGATACGACAAGGTTCTAGGGAGTAGCGCCCCTTAGTGTATGTCATTCCTTCTGGATAGAGGTGGTATCATGGTATGGAGCCCAGATACTTAACCTATGTGGTTACTGCATTATTATTATGTGGTTGTTGGAAATCGAGGATCCTCGGGAAGATCGGTTACGATCGGGGGATGGCATACGCATGTCAGTAGTTACCTATTTTTGCAGAGGTAACCCGGCCTTGTGTTGGCAGAGATCTAACCGTAATGTTAGGTTATTTCTCGGGACGTTATTCCAGAGGCGTTTCCATATGGCAATGGGAAGTTCCTTGGCCTGACCATTTGTTGGAAATCCAAAGAAACAATACGTGACGTGTACGGTTTTAGCTGTATTACCTGCTATGGAATGTGGCGGTAACCTGCTATTGAACATAGTAGCTATAGTTGGCATAAGTGCGGAATGCCTATGCTGGCTAAGATTTATATTGTACTTTCGAAATTTTTCTACACTATGCAGTAATAATAATATAAAAAATGATTTGATTTTGCGTATCAAGCATCTTTGACTATCATAAGGAGAAATCTCCTCTGATTCTGCGTTTGCATTGTGTGTGTGTGTGTGCGGGAGGCCTTATGGTAGTCTCATTTTCCAAAAGCATTGCGAAATTGACTTTAAAATTATCCTGTTGCTGTTTTAAAGATAAAATTGTTTTACGATCTCACACCAGTCACCATGACTTACTCGGAGTTTATTGTTTCCCTTCTAAACTCTGGGTGCCCACCAATTTTCCACACGGGCAGCCTAGAGTTATGTTATCAGGATATTCTGGAGCTGTGGAAGCAAGCTGGATGGCGAAACGTATCACCTATACTTTGTATTATTCTGCTGTGTATTCTGTATGAGGACAAGTTATATAATTGTCCATTGATGTGATGTTTTTGTATTGAGTTGTATATTGACTCTGTTGATGTATGTATAAACTGATAAAATTCTTTGTTTTAAAGATTACTGATTTATCTATTATATTTTTGTTCCGCTGCAAATGTGAGATTGTGATATTGTTTCTATTTCTGATGTTGTTCTGTTGTTCTTCTTTCCTTTTCTTCTATCTTTTCTTCTACCTCTTCTTTTAAACATTAAAGTTCGCGTTTCCGCCATCCGATTGTTCGACAGTTGCAACAGTGAACGTAGCAGTGTCGGGTTTTCAGAAGACGGATTTGCGGGTCTTAGAACGTGGTATCAGAGCATATGGTTAAGCGACAATCCTGCTCTGTTGGGTGTTACTCATTAGAGATAGAGTCAATAGTACTCTAGAATGAGTGTGAGTGTAATAATAGATATGAGTGCGTATTTGTTAGTGAATATGAAATTGTTTTGTATTGTGTTGACTTATCGGTTGATTGTTTATAGATTCTGGTCGGTGCAGTCTAGCTAACTGTGTTGATAGGAGTTTCTAAACTCTTAAACAAGATAAACTGACACAGTATTGTTTTTGAATAGGGTAAATGAGATAATTTTGCCCAAAACTATTTTTGTATAGAAAAGAAATGATTTTTTTATGAATTATCATAGTATATGATTGCATGGTTGTTAGGAAAGTGATAATATTGAAATGTTATCATTATTATATGGAAATTGAATAAGAAATTAAAATAATAACCAAAGAATGAAGATAAATCCATTTAACAAATGAAGTTTATAAATGTGAATTGAAAGATAAGGAAATGAATTCATATACAAATAGAAATTGTTAATGTAAATTATAAATGTGATTTGTAATTTGAAACGGAATTCCAGGGAAGTATTAGAAATGTTTTGAATAGAATTTGAAAATTTTGGAGATTTGGAAAGTTTAAATCCTTTTTGATTTGAAAACGAATTTCAAAGGTTTTGAAAAGTATTTTGGAGGGATGAAAGCTCAAAACTCTTTTCGGTCGCTGGAAAATAACTTCGATAATGACTGCAGCATCATCGATGTTCATTTTCGGGTTTCCAAAAGAGGAATTGCTGCCAAATTGTTTTAAATGGAAGTTGTTTGGAAAAATTTGGGTTTTGTTTTGGAAATTCAAAGGATAATTTGAATTATTTTCAAAAATGGTTTTGAAAAAGTTGAAAAGACTCTGGAATCCTATTTAAAATATTTATATTATTTAGTTGATAACTTATACAATTTGAATTTTGATAGAATAAATTTAACTTAAAGGATGGAGTTAAAATAAAATAAATACAAATGAATCAATTAAATGAAAGTGAGATTGGAAGTTGAGATTCATTTCGAATTTGTAAGAAAATAGAATTGAATTGGAATTGGATTTGATTTGTGATAAATAAAGCGAAATATTAAAATAAATTAGTAAGTAAAACTAATTTAAAATGAATTGAATTGAATAATGTGAATTGAAAGATGAATTAAATTTCATAATGAATTTGAAATCCAGTTAAATATAAGTGGTTATAAACCATAATAGAGAATTGAAAATAAATTTTGGGAATGAACAAAAGAATGAAACTGGAATTGAAACTGAATGTTGAAAACAAATTTGAATAAAGTGAATTAGAATTTGTAATGAATTAGTAATTGGACTAATCTAAAATAGTGCAGTTATGAATGAAAGTTAATTGATAAAATTCAATATTCAGGAATTCAATATTTAGAAGATAAAACTGAATCCCAATTGAATTGAAATTGTAAATTGAATTCAAATGAAATTTGAAATGCAAAATTGAATGAAAATAGATATGTAACTTCAATAGTGAAGTAAAAATGGTATAAGAAGTAAATATCAAAATTTTGTAATAAAATGTGCAAAATGGTTTGAATATTGTAACTAGATATTATGGCTAGTAGGATATACAGGTGTTATAAAGGAATTGGAATTTTGATTTCAAAGATAATTTGAATTGCTCGACAAAAGGTAAGTATTTGAATTTCTATATGAGATTTGATGACTTTCTTTTCTAGCCGCTTGGCGTTTTCTTTTCTTTTTGAAATCTGAGAGTCCGTAGGGACGTTTTGTAGTCGTGCCGTGTTAGCCGCGCAAAGGAGACGCTGGCGAATTTTTTCGAAAATTTCGAGTGTTAGGAAATGTTTGAGAAAAATTGAAAGTTTAAATTTGAATTTAAATTTAAAATTGAATTGAGAAGTAAAGCAATGTTGTTTTAAACTTATAATTGAAGTTGGAAAGTTAGTTGAATTAATAACGAATCTTTAGTAGAAAGATTTGTTTTGAAAATTTGATAAAACTGTTTGGTTTTAGAAAATGATAAATGGGTATTGGAGCTTTCTTCCTAACTTGTAATTTCAGGACGAAATTCTTTTAAGGGGGGAAGATTGTAACGACCCAGAATTTTGAACAATTGAAAATGAAGTATTTAATTAATTTTAAATATTTGAATGATGGTTTGATTTGAATTTCAAATTATCAGAATAAATTGGCGATTAAATTTTTAGAATTTAATCTATTAAATGTTGAATAAAAATTTAAATCTTCAGTTTTAAGCTGAAGAAAAATATTTCAAAAACTTTTAAAATTCATATTGATAATACTGGAGATAATAGGAGCTTCCGAATTGAATTTGAAACTGTTTTGTTCAGTTTTGAATTTATATTGTTTAAATTGAATTTGGAAATAGCGTTCCGGGCACAGTCTCGGAATTCGACGAAACTAGTTTCATTGGATTCATAATATTGTATTATTATCGGATTTCAATTTTCATAATGTTTGGAGTGATCGTTTGGCCGTACGATAAGCAAACGCGCTGAAATTAAATCAAAAATTTAATTTAATAACTGGTCCAAAATGCTATCTTCTCCATACGATCAAATTTGGACTCGAAACCTTTTCCATTGCGTTCGGAATAGGCGTATAACATTATAAACGCGTAGCGGCATGCCTCGATAGGAATACAAAATTTTGAGCTATGATTTCGAGACAATTTAAATTCAAACTTTGAGTATAATTTATATATATACCAAATCACCCTCAGTTGTGATTCTTTCCCATCAGCCTACTTCCTTTCTCCATCAAAAACTTTCTGCCTTCTCTGTAGCGAACATTGCCAGGCACACAAATATCCCATCCTGTTCCCTTCATTTCCATTTTATAAACCCTCGTTATCAAAAACATTTCAAAGTAAATAAAGCAGTTGCTTTGAGATAAATCGCCGATCGAGTTTTTCCCTTTTTCTTCCCTCTTTACAAATCGAAACCGAAAACATTCCAAAGAAAAAAATCATCAGAGAAAGAATAAGAACGAAATCGCGTACTCGTTTCTCTCTTCTATCCCATTTCAAATAACTCTCCTCTTTTATCATCTTCAATTCAAATAAAAAAATGGCCGAAGCCCTTAGTTTTCCTTCTTTCGTTCTTCACAAGCAAAATTTTCGAGTACGAATCACGATCGAGGCTTGACTTCAACTGATTCGTTGCAGTATGGATCGACGCCGAAGAAGGGAGTGACGTGATTCGAGTTGATATCGAAATCATATCGCGATTTCTCAAAGGCGCGACAACGTCAAGGCGCGCGGCTCAGGAAGGTGATGGCGGCCAGGAAATCGAATCGCGAGGGCGGGGAAACTCGCGTGGACGAGGAGAAGTTCAGAAAAAAATCGCGAATCTGGATAGTGTTGTCGCGATGTAGATGGGCGAGTGCTCGTCTCGTTCAGATATGAAATCGCAGTAGTCTCGACCTGGGCGAATTGTTGTCGATCAATTTGGGGTTCGTGGTGTATCTCGAGCGTGGCAATGGCGTGTTCCGAGGTGGTGCGGCCATCGGCGCGATCTGGGTTTGTTTGATGACAGTTTGGTATTTTTCAGTTTTGTTTTAATTAAAATTTTAATCTAATGTTAAGTAGGAACTTTAATTAAATTGGTGGTTTAAAATTTAAGTTGCCAGAATTGAGCGGTAAAACACTACTGTTGTTAATATATATACATGAGAATGTTCTTATATAGTAAAATTTATTTATATACATATATATATATATAGGATTTTTGAAAAAAATAGATGTTTTATATGTTAAATAATTTAAAAATTAGAATTTTTAAACCCTATACCGATTGAAGAAAATAATTTGAAAAATAAATTAAAAACACAGACACATTTTCTAAATCTACCAGTTATTTTAAATAATGTAATATATTCATTTGTTCAATTACTAGTTTTATTTAAACAATTTAATATGGGATTAACCTGTTAACGATACTTATCTAATTGCTAATTTAAATTATTTTTGATACTAAAAGATTTTCAGAAAGGGATTTCGATTCAATTAAATTGGTAAGAGAAAATTGGTTTAAAAAGAATTATCAACTAATCAAAAACTATGAAAATGAAATTAATTGTTCAGTTGATTTGAATATTAATAAATTGTATAAAATGTTTATACAAGGTATAAATCAAGAAATCAAGCCGGAGTGGAAAAAAAATGGGATGGCAAAATAAAAGGCTAAGGTGAGATCTTCTCACTCAAAATAAATGTGGATTGCAGTTATTGATTTCTATTTGGATGTGATATTAGATATAGTAGGATATATCTATATATATAGCAATATATACATATTGGCATATGTATATATTGGATTGATTGATTTCCCGCATTATATAGCGGATGAGACCCTATTGCGCCGTTATTAAGCGGATTGATATTTTTATAAAACCCATATACCGCGATATTCCACCTTGAAGTGGGATGGGTATTGTGCTAACATCTGTGGATGCAGGGAAACAAGTTGGAGGGATCCTACTGGATTCCTCACCAGTATTTATTTATTTACAGATATTGTTGTATATTCTGTTATCATATGATGATATATGATGTTTGTTGTCGTGATTGACAAATTTGTGTGTTGCATCATCGGATTCAATTTTGAAGTTTAAAAATAACGATTTTTTACTTTAAAAGAGATTTGTAAAGTGATTTTTGAAAGTATACACTTTATATAAATCTTTGAATTGATTTATTTTAAATAAAAATAAACGTTAAAATCTTAAAGTTATAGAAATTACAATGTTGTGAAATATAACCGAAAGGTAATTTCTTTTGAAATAAATAGTTAAGCAATTTATAAAATGGTTTTAATTGGAATTTTTGAATTATTAAAAACGATGTATGTAAAAGATATACAAAATTGATATTTATAACTTTAAAATATTGGGATTATAAAACGAGTTTTTATAAGCGTTAAAATGAATTTTTAAGAATTTATAAGTGGATGAAATTTATAGATTTATAAATTGTGAAGTTATAAAATGAATGAAATTGTAGAATAAAGGATTTATAAGGAATTGACTTATAAATTGGATTTTTGCCTTTAAATGGAATATTGATCGAATTTGTTAATAAAAGTAATTTATAAATCAAAGTTGTTATAAAATAGAAATAGAATTTATAAACGTTGTTTATAGATTCGAAATCAATTGAATTTGATAAATTAAATATAGAAGGTTATTAAGAAGATATATTCGCAATTTTGGACAGCGAATTTTTATTGAAATAAAATATGTAGAGATGATTGAAATTTGGTTAAGTGAAGTATATTCACTATTTTGGACAGTGAATATATTATTAAGTAAAATGGATCTGTTTTGGGAAAGTGATATTTTAAATAGAAATGAAGTTGATTGTTTTAACGATGTTTTAAAATGTGTTAAATATCAAAACCATAGATTTCAACAGTCATTGTTGAAATAGACGTTTTCGAGGAAAAAAGGAAATGGTGGACTATAACACTGTTGTTATAGTAAATGATTTCCGAAAGGAAATGTTTTTATGTAGTATTGGGATTTACATATCTATCTTAATTCCGAATCCCTACACTAGTGATTTTGAGTCGTCGTAACGTTGTTTTACGTAACATTCGTTTTGACTCAAATAGATGTTGTTATAGTAAATGATTTCCTTAAAGAATGAAATATATACTTAACATTTATTTAAGTATATCGAATATTTTCAAATGTTGAAAATAAATAGATTTGTGAATTACTTATTATTTAATAAGTATGGAAATGTTTTTCCAATATGAAATGAAACGTTTTGAGAATTTATCTTTGTAAAGATAATTGAAATGAATATTTGAAAATGAATATTTGAAATTTGTTTCAAATGGTTAAGTGTGGAAAATTTAATATCTTGTAAAGATATTTTTGGAAAATAAATAATTTGGGAAAATTATTTGGAATCTGATGATGTTGCACATCTTTATTGATAGTTAAATAACCGACTATCAATAATTATCTTGAATGGGTATTTGTTGTGAATTGGATGAATTTGAATGCCACACTTATTTTTGAATAAGCGCTCACTATTCGGGTTAGCCGGGAAAGGACCATGGGGTCGTATAACCCATTTCGAATATGTGATATGTCGTAATGAATTGCATTTGATGACCGGTGTTGAAGACCGGATATTTTTGAAAACGGAAGGATTACCGTCGAGTTACTCTACATCGACTGATCTCCGATTTAGAGGTTTTATCACCCTTAGTGACGGGAAGTCCGGACGTGATTAGAAAATTATCTGGATTTGCAAGGGCTTCGTGATAAGTGCCTTCGGTTCTGTTCGATCCCGGAACAGACTTGTATGGATTGTATGTCTGACGTTACAAATTGAGATATAAAGCTGATTTCTTTTAAATACATATCTGTTGGTGGTGGAGAATTTATTCTCTTAGCTTAACACCCTTCTCTGAGACGTACGAGCTCAGAGGTTATGTAGTTGGAATTTATCAGCAATATACTCCAAATTTGGTAACGTGGCATGCTGAGTGTTGCTGTGAAATGATCATTGGTTGATCATTTGTGATATGATCATTTGCTTGATCGTTTATCTTTGTGATCATTACTTTGTCATTTGTTTGACCCGAAGCATGGCTTTGTGACAAAGCGTAGCTTTGTGGACGAGACTTCGTCGAGCCTCATACCCCGGAAATTGTCAAAACAGGAAGGATGCGGCAAGGTTCTAGGGAGTAGCGCCCCTTAGTGTATGTCATTCCTTCTGGATAGAGGTGGTATCATGGTATGCAGCCTAGATACTTAACCTATGTGGTTACTGCATTATTGTTATTATGTGGTTGTTGGAAATCGTGGATCCTCGAGAAGATCGGTTACGATCGGGGGATGGCATACGCGTGTCAGTAGTTACCTATTTTTGCAGAGGTAACCCGGCCTTGTGTTGGCAGAGATCTAACCGTAATGTTAGGTTATTTCTCGGGACGTCATTCCAGAGGCGTTTCCATGTGGCAATGGGAAGTTCCTTGGCCTGACCATTTGTTGGAAATCCAAAGAAACAATACGTGACGTGTACGGTTTTAGCTGTATTACCTGCTATGGAATGTGGCGGTAACCTGCTATTAAACATAGTAGCTATAATAGGCATAAGTGCGGAATGCCTAAGCTGGCTAAGATTTATATTGTACTTTCAAAATTTTTCTACACTATGCACTAATAATAATATCAAAAATGATTTAATTTTTCGTATCAAGCATCTTTGACTATCATAAGGAGAAATCTCCTCCGATTCTGCTTTTGCATTGTGTGTGTGTGCGGGAGGCCTTATGGTAGTCTCATTTTCCAAAAGCATTGCGAAATTGACTTTAAAATTATCCTGTTGCTGTTTTAAAGTTAAAACTGTTTTACGATCTCACACCAGTCACCATGACTGACTCGGAGTTTATTGTTTCCCTTCTAAACTCTGTGTGGCCACCAATTTTCCACACGGGCAGCCTAGAGTTATGTTATCAGGATATTCTGGATATTCTGGAGCTGTGGAAGCAAGTTGGATGGCGAAACGTATCACCTATACTTTGTATTATTCCGCTGTGTATTCTGTATGAGGACAAGTTATATAACTGTCCATTGATGTGATGTTTTTGTATTGAGTTGTATATTGACTCTGTTGATGTATGTATAAACTGATAAAATTCTTTGTTTCAAAGATTACTGATTTATCTATTATATTTTTGTTCTGCTGCGAATGTGAGATTCTGATATTGTTTCTGTTTCTGATGTTGTTCTATTGTTCTTCTTTCCTTTTCTTCTATCTTTTCTTCTACCTCTTCTTTTAAACATTAAAGTTCGCGTTTCCGCCATCCGATTGTTCGACAGTTGCTATAGTGGACATAGCAGTGTCGGGTTTTCGGAAGACGGATTTGCGGGTCTTACAGTACCCCACTAGCCCAGTCATTGTATGGAATTCAAAATCCACTATGAGCCTTTACGGTTTTGATTGTAGAGCCTAGTATGCTGGAATTTAATTAATGTAACAATTTCACCTATTTGAATAAGTATTTATACTTAGACACTATCATAATATCACTAGATTTTCTATAAAAATGTTTTGGTTATCGTAGGGGAAAACTCCATCGTGTTTATGTGTGACGGGTCTTACGGGATATCTTTTGTTTTTCAAAGGATTTTGATAACTTTAATAATTAAAATTGAGTGTGTTTTCTCACGCTGGTTTTTCAGATTGACTCAGATTTTATTTTATTATAATGCCCGGGTCCGACTGAGGATTACAGATTCAGGTTAGGATACTATAGAGCTTAGGAGACGAGTTGGAGGACAAAGACATATACCCATACTTGATTATATTCCACTCTGTGTATAGACTGTATAGTCAGCACTGGTGAGGACAAGTTATAATAACTGTCCCTATTGATGTACTGATTGTTGTACTTTGATGATTGTATATATATTCTCAGCTATAGATTCTTTTGTATAAAAATTTGTTATTATATATTATATTTTGCTCTGCTGCGATTGTGAGATTCTATGTTATTGATTTTGTTCTATTTTCTTCTACTTCTTTCTTGTTTACCTCAAACAATCGGTGTTTCCGGCACTTGAATATTTGGAATGTTATATAGTGAATGTATTGATGTCAATTTTCGAGGGTCGAAAATCTCAGGTCGCTACATAGATGTAGTTAGGAGAAAATAATTTCCCCATATTAGCCTAGTGGCGGTGTTTCTATAGTTAGTAGCAAAGATGGTGATGTTTGCATATTAAGTAGCTCAAGGAATGGTGGTCGATCGTTAGATATGAGATTCGATCTGTAGTTTGATCATTTAGTAGCCTACACAAATTGTAGCATTGGTATGTATTAGACCAAAACCCTTAGATAATGGACTTTAGGAATTCACGGACACCCATATCACACACTATGTCATCTAGAGTAGTATTAAAGTTAACTGCACATGATCATCACATATTAAACTTGTACTCATTCAACAGACTTTTGTCCGACCCTCTCTTTTTCTTTCCTTTTCCCTCACCAAGAGTGGATAGGACAGTAGGTGATTGGCCCATTCTTGATACTTGGAGAGTCGAGCTTACCTCTAGAGACGGCTTTTTACCATATTTTCTCTCCATGTATCTATCTATCTTATAATACATTTTATCTCTTTTATCAAACTTGGAGCGATAAAGGTAAGTGATCCTACAAGTTAGGCTTTGGTTATGCATTTGAGGTTCGGGGCGTAAACATTCTGATATGGTTCCGTCGATACCTTTAGGCGAGGGGACGGGATGAGCTAAATCCCACTAGAGAGCATATGGAGGAAGCGACAGGTGCCGTTCCTACCCGCCCACCTACCGCTATAGACTTTGCTAAGCTATGCAAAGATTATTCAAATCTTGGAGGAAAGCACATGGGGACAAAGCCTTACGTGGACTCGAGGGCATGGATCTGCACTTGTTAGAGGATCTTTGATTTGATGGGTTGGCTGACGAGGTGGGGAGGTAGTTAACTACATAGCAGTTATAGGGTGAGGCATTGAGCTAGTGAGAGGTTGTTGAGGCTAAGAATGACATATGCAGTGGACATAGCTTGGAGGTTTATTGCAATCCCCGAGGATCAGTTATGTTGAGCTACTTATATTCTTTAGATATATCACATAATGAGATAGATGCGGTGCATTTAGTTAGGGACTTCCTAGATGTTTTTATTGAGGTTGTTGATATCCTGCTCAAAGAGAAATCGGGTTTAGAATTTATCTTATTGAGAATGCCAGACCGATCGTGCAACACCCCGAAGTTTTTTCGGATTAAATAAGATAATATAAAATTTAAATTAAACAAGAACCCAAAAATAAAATTTTCACGATTGTTTGAATTTGGCTACGAGACTTGCACCATTTTGTTCGTAGCGATTTTTCGGACAATTTTCATATGTAACACTTCGAAATTCTAGTTAGCATGAGAGAGTTATGATTGTCAAAAGGATTAAATGAAATTAAAATAAATATAACAAAAATAAAAAGGGTTAGGTCGACCATTGATTGGGCTAGGTCGACCATGGGCGGTCGACACAACCTTGGAACAGCCGACCCGACCCATATTAAATCTAACGATTATATCTTTGTGTCGATTCGTTAACGGTTGAGATGAATTGCGTAGCGATAAAGTATATGATCATCGGTTCAGATGATTGTTGGGTGAAATCTAATGACCTATGTTAACTAATTACCTCTATAAATCAGCACTAAGACTAAACACTAAGTTTTGTATAGAAGTTCACTAAGTATACTCTACCAAAAATCTACAACGAAACCCTAATTTTTTCCTTAATTCTTAAATCAAAAATAAAAATTATAGTTAAACCTAAATTAAAATCAAATCAAAGAGAATGATTAAGAAGAGAGGCAAGCAATTAGGAGATCTAGAGGAACGCTATTGATTAAAGGCCACTTTTTTAGATATAGAATTAAGGCTACAAGGTGAATGGTCACCAATCTAATAAAATTGTTAAATCGGTTAATTTTATTTTATTTTAAGTTGATTAAACTTAGAAACACCTAAATTATATTATTAAATTATAGGTTTGTAAGTTAAATAGATTTTGATGTTAAATCTAATCATTTGAATATGTAAAACTATAACCTTTTTATTTAAGTTGAATATGTTAGAATTATTGTAACGACCTGAAATTTTAGATATTTGAAGTTGGAATATTTAATCGATTTTAAATATTTAAACGTAAATTTTTAACTTGAATTTCAAATATCATTGTTTATTGGATAATTAAATTTATTTGATTTAATAATTGGAAATTTGGTAAAATATGAAATCTTGGCTTTTAAGCTTGTTAAAAATAATTTAAGGGCTTATAAAATTTATATTGATAATACCGAAGATAGTAAAAATGTTAAAATTGAATTTAAAAATGGTTTGTTCAGTTTTAAAAATATATCTATTAGATTGATATTTAAAAATAGCCTTTCGAGACACAGTCTCGAAATTCGACAAAACCAGTTCCTTTGGATCCGTAATATTGTTTTATTATCGGGTTTCAAATTTCATAGCGTTTGGAGTTATTATGTGAGCATACGAAATATAAACACACTGAAATTTAAATCGAAAACTCAATATAATAATTGAGTCCAAAAAGCTATCTTCTCCATACGATCGAATTAGGACTCGAAACCTTTTCCATTGCGTTTGAAATAGGGGTATAACATTATGAACGCCTAGCAGAACGCCTCGATAGGAGGTCGGGATTTTAAGTTGCAAATTTTGAGACGATTTAAATAATATAATTATATGCATTGACAAGTCAAAATTTCACATCAGAACTTTAGCATTCGAATCATTGTACCCTACCGTGCAACATACGTTTCACCTTTTTAAAATCACATCGTTTCACCCTTTTCAAATATTGCGTCCCTTCCCTCCTTAATTTTATTCAGTCGAAACAAAAAATTGAGAAATGAAAATGGCCGGCGAAAATATTTTTTCATCCTTCTTCAAAAATTCGATTTCCCTCTCCTCGCAGTTCGAAGCAGCCCCTTCCCCAAATTCCTTTTCTCCTCCTATATAAATTCGAAAAAAAAGGGTTACTCTCATGCGAGTGAAGAGGTGGATCGCGATCGAAATCACGAGCGGCAGCGGTAGGGCACGCGAGTAGAGAAATGTTAGGCTGCGTCGGCACCGTGATTCGATCGAGGAAGGCGGCGTTCGCGATGGTATTTTTTGGCGCTGTTGAAGTCGCGTACGAGGTGGGGTTCGTCTTCGTGGTGGTGGAGGTAGGAAGGTCGAAGTGTCGAGGCGAATTCGTGGTTGATAGTCTCGAGTAGGTAGTCGCGATGTTCGAAGTGGCGATGGGCCGCGATACCGACTCGAGGGGGTAGCTGCGTGCGTGGGGTTTAGGGTTCGGCTTGGGTGGTGGTAGTAAGGTATTTTTATTTTATTTTATTTTAGTAAATTATATATATGTATACAGATTTGAGAAAAAACAAAAAATATATAGGTAATATTTGAGTTACAACAAGATACAAATCAATCCTGTTTTAATTTAATGCATATATATAGATTAGAAAAGGATATAAAAATATATACAAATATTTTAGCTTATTGTTTAATATTAAAATATGTATAATGTTAATTAGGATATATGTACACATTCCTATTGTAATTTAATTATATATATATATATATGGGTAGACAGGAAAATTTTATATAGAAAAGATTTTGAAAAATAATTATAGTGAAGATGAATGAATAAAAAGGGTGAATTTGGGAAAAAAGTAAATGGTTGATTTCGAAATCCTATTTAATAAATTCTGGGGTATGGGAAAATAAGGATTTTGAATAAATGGTAATAAAGAGTCGTGAGGACTTAAAGCGATATTGTTTAAGAATTAAAGGATTTATTTTTTTAAATCCAAGATTTAAATGGTTTGGGAAAAATAAAAGGAGAATTTTGAAATTAAGTGTGGGATTGATTTTTCAGATTTAAATAAGATTTTAAATCAGAAGAGGCAAGTAGATTTGAAATTAAGGGTTTGGGGTAATTTTGATAAATCAAGAAATAAATTTCAAAATGAAATTAATTCAGAGAATCAATTTGAAAATCGATTAGGTGTTTTTGAAATAGTGATTAAAAGGAGAATGAGGCTTTGGATTTATAAACTGGGTTATAAATTAAGTGAGGTAATTATTAGTGGATAATTTGGAATTATAAAATTCACGGTGGAAATTTATAAGGAGGAATAAATTGTTTTAAAAATAAATAGTGGTTTATTTTTAAAAATGCGAGAAAAGAAATTTATGGAGTTGGAATGTAAATTTTAACTAGAAATAAATCGAGAAGGATTTATAAATGATTAGATAGGCTATATTGGAGTGGAAAGTGTATTTTCCTGAAAAGCTAAGTATATTTTCAAAGAAAGATTTTTAAGTATAAATTAGAAGTTTAAAGATGTTTTAAAAAGAATGTTTTTAGAAAATTTATTATTAAATTGTTTTAAAATTTTTACAGTAAAAATTTATTAAGTTAATTATAGTAGTTAATTATTTTTAATGGATAAATTAGTATTATAATTTAAAGGATAATTATTTAATATTTATACTTTATATAAGGGTTTTATTTTAAAAGTAGTTTTGGCTAAAGTTTTAACTTGGAAAATTATTATAGAATTTCATAAGTATTATTCTGAATAAGGTGATTTAAGTAGCTTTATTATAAATATTTTAAGTGTATATTTTTGGATAAAGTGATTTAATTTATTTAAAAACCTAAATTAAAGAAGACTTGGTGTTTTAAGTGGAAATAAATAATTGGTTGAATGGTTGTTTAATTTGATAGTTAAATAACTGACTATCAATATTGGTCAATGCGCTGATCGTTTCGAAGAGACCGGGATCGGATTTAATTATCCAAAAACCACTTCGATCCAGTTTGAACGTAGCAAACAAATACCGTGAAGATGATGAAGACGGTGATTCGGTTTGTCCAGACCCAGGACAACTTTTATGGACGAATGCTATCAGACCATCGTCATTGGAGAACGATGAGCATTCTAGGTGAAGTCCGGTCTTAAAAGGTAACGCTTAGCCTCAAGCTTCATCAACCAGGAATGACTGAAAATTAGGGGATATGCAGCAAGGCTAAGTGGGTAGCTTCCAATCAGGGTAAGATTTCCCCTGTCTAGAGTCCCTTTTATTTTGGCTTTGTGGCGGTTGTTGATCCCAACTGCGGGGTGATCTTATTCGGGCTATCCAGTAAGGGGCAGTCCGGTCTTCTGTTGCAGGGGATCGGGAGTGGTCCTTGGTATACTGATCTAGACCAGGTACCGTGATAGGTGGTACCCCAGTGCCTAGTCATTCAGTTGGAAATCCATTTTTCCTACGTGCCTTTACGGTTTTGGTTGTAAAGCCTAGTATCCTGGAATTTAATTAATGTAACAATTTCGGCTATTTGAATAAGTATTTATACTTAGACACTATTATAATATCAGAGGATTTGATATAAAATGTTTTGGTTATCGTAAGGTAAAAACCCGACATGTTTATTTGTGGCGTGGTCTTATGAGATACCTTTGATTTTCAAAGGATTTTGAAAAACTCTAATAATTCAGTTGAGTGTGTTTTCTCACGCTGGTTTTCCAGACTGACTCTGGTGTTATTTTATTATAATGCTCGGGTCAGACCGAGTATTACAAATACAGGATAGGATGCTATGGAGCTCAAGAGACAAGCTGCACGACGGAGACGTATATCACGTATCTGACTTATATTCCACTGTGTATGGTACGCTGTATACTCAGCTTGTGAGGACAAGTTATTATAACTGTCCAACGTGATGTTATTGATTGTGTTATACTATGATGATGTAATGTATAAAAACAGTTATAGTTTCTTTTGTATGAAGATCTGTTGTTATCTATTTTATATTGTTCCGCTGCGATTGTGAGATTCTAATGTTGTTTTCTATTTTCTTCTTCTACCTCTTTCTTCTTTTCCCTTATGGTCTGGTATTTTCGGCAATCGATTGCTCGGCATGTAATACAGTGGACGTAATGATGTCGATTTTCGGAGGGCGAAAACCCGGGCCATGACAATTATGATTTTTATATAAGATCTGAATTGAACTTGTTGGTTAACTAATTGATCATGGAAATGAATTAGAATAATAGGCATCGGTTGGATAATTAATTGAACATACTTATGGATTAAAATAATAGGCACGAATTGGATAATTAAACTAGATATATTAAATCTAAATTGGATATGGGTAGGTTATTGAATATGTTTGAAAAATGAACTGAATATGCTAGAAACATGAATTGAATATGTTAGGTAACTGTAAATTTAATATGTTAAGTTAAAGTGAATATGTCGAAAATTTAGATCGAATGTGCCAAAATTCTAAAGTTTAAGCTAAAATACTAAAATTGGAATTACAACAAATTATTAACCTGTTCTATCATCAAGTTGTAAACCCTAAACAACAAATAGTAAATTGTTATGTTTAATTTGTTAAATGATAATTAGACTAAAGTTAGGATTCACTAATATGTATACAACTTGATAATTAACGCGTGAACAAACAACAATTCAAAAATGATGTTTTGAACCTCCACCTTTTGCCCAAGCAAATGAAAGAAATTTGGATGAATAATGAATAGAATGTTGCACTATTTTGGACCATGATGTATATGTGAGAGAGTAGGGAAGTAAGTTCCCTATCTGAATTGTAGTGCAAATTTACTTTCCTAAATGGATAAAACCCAGAAAATCCGTAAAGGTGGGAAATTAGATGGTCTATTAAGCGAATGTAGAAACTGGATTTAGAAAGATGAGGTCGATTTATTCACTTTAGTTTCAAGGAGTGTTACGTACGGGTGGGACAACACTGGTAGGAACCCTTTCTGAGGAGGGCCCGATCCTAACAAGAGATTCAGGTATGGCACGATTTCTTTCGCAACGTGGTACTTGTGGATGTTAAAGCTGGACAATAAGTGACCATAGGAAATGTGACGATACTAGGTGGGAGCGCAGTCCTAGCGGTGATTCACACACGGTGAACATTGAAGTAGCCAATATGAGGCAATTTTCCACTACAATTGAGAGATGAGTATAGGTGCATTCGATGAGCCACTTTGTGAGAGTGCATTACACGTTCTCCCTTATTGGGCGTAGTAGAGTAGATAAGGGATAGTAGATCACAGTTTGGCTGATTGATAGTGGGAGAAATCCACAGACATAGTATATGCACTATATATAGCTTAGAATAGATTTGGAATCAATTGTACTTAATCATCTTATTAGTCTTGTTCTCATTCACCAGACTTTTGTCTAACCCACCCCCCTACTCTTCATTTTCCCCCACCACATAATTACATGTTAATAGTGATTTATTATAATGTGGGGAAGAAATGAGCTTAATGATGGAGTTCTAATATTTTCTGCTATTTTCTTACAGTTAATTATTGTATTAGAAGTCTGTAAACTTATCTTGTAATTTGAAAATCAAGTATTTTGTAAATCAAGTATTTTGGAGAATGTTTTTATGAAATTTAGTTTATTCTGTATTTATATTTTAATTTCTTCCACTGTGAGATCTAAAAGTATAGAATGTCTTAGAACTCTATCTCTGTAATTATGCTCTGTAACTTTTTAAAAACCCAACAACTTGTATTTTCTTGGCGTGATTTGTGTGAAAATGTGTGGGTTGTTACACTTGGTATAGAGCTTAGGTTTAGGATCCTCTATGATTTAGGCATGTATTGAGAGATTACACTTGAAAGGTTTTAGAAAAAAAAATAGTTTTTCAAAAGGTTTTCCAAAAACGTTTTTAAAAAAAATGGGTTTTGGAAATATATATATTTATGTATATAGATAAAAGTTTTCAAAGATATTTTTATATCAATCTATGTCTAAATTTCTTCTGTTCATGCCTATACTATCTATGGGGAAAGTTGAAAAATAATTTGCAGACACTGATAGTGAGAATGAGAACAAGTTTTGGGGGTTAGGATGGACCTTTCATATTTATTTCGGTAAGAAATGCTAGTAGAGGTCTCTAGTACCAACTAGCAGTGAAAAATAAACTATGGATTTAAGGGTGAATGAAGAAGATTAGCACCATGAGACCCTTATTATGAGAATGAGATGAAGATAAAGCATAAGAATATGAAAGAGGACTTTATGACCTTAAGGAAAATCTCCCCAGTCAAAGCAGAAACCCTATTGTTAGTAATTGCAAGGACTCACATTTAATTAAAGGAATAGCTAAAGCATTTCCATATTTAAGTTAAGCACTATATTTAGAAATAAAATTTGATTCTACCACCTTTGAAAAGAAGAATGGAAAATTTTATGCATTAAAGGCATTGATAGGTAGAAGTGGGCTTAAGTAATTAGGTTCCTATTGTCTACTACAATTTAAGTGATAAACTAATGGAAATATTTTCTAAAAGTTAGAACTTGTTGATACTTGATATTGTAAATAAAAAAGAAGTTGATTTACGTTCGTATATAAAATAGTCAGATAAATTTTATGGGGTATGTGTAAAGAGAAAAATTCAAGAATTTGGTAAAAAGTTATTTTTCAATAACCGTTTTAAAGCTTTTATTTGTTTTAGGTACATTGTTGCATTCACCCTCAACGTGCATATTGCTTTTAGTAAGAGGACTTTTAAAAAGAAAGAAGTGGATATCTGATATTTGAAAAAGAACAATGTGTTAGTTTATGATTTTCTATAAAGTAATTAGACAATTTATGTAAGTTTTGTTTGAAAATCGAGATTAAAAGAATTTGAGAAAAAACAAATTTTTAATAATTGTTATAAAGCTTGTTTTGTCTCTTAGGAACACTGTTATCCTTACCTTCTATGTGCACTGTGTAATTAAACAAAACTTTTGAAAAAAAAATCAAAAGGAAAAAAAGATGGCTTATAATTTTATATAAAATAGTCGGACAAATTTTATGAAATTTGTTATGAAGTAGACGTAAGGAAATTAGTGAAAAGTTATTTTTCCAACAATTGTGTTAGAGCCTTTATTTTATCTTTTATGCAAATTGTCGCACTTAACCCCAATATGTAATTTGCTTTTAATAATAAGAACTTGTGGAAATTTTTTCAAAAAGTTTGTAAGGCACTATTTTTGAACTCCTTTTATGATTAAGTAAGGGGTATGTAATAAAAAATATTTCATAAATGTTTTTGTTATACATTAAAAATAATAATGAAAATAATAAAGTAGTAATAATAAGTTAAAAATACGTTTTGCAAAAATTTCTTATTTATGAAAGGAAATTTGAAAATGTTGTGTTTTATGTATATTTTTATTAAGTTAAGTTAATCATTTTTGATGGTTTGATTAAAGTAAAATATTATGACCTTAGTAAACAGGAAACTCTTGCTAAAAATTAAAAGAGAGTTTTACAGTTTTAAAACTTACTAATTATGTGGAAAGAAAGTTAAAAATCAAAGATTTTGATTTAAAAAGGCAAAGTGCAAATATTTTGACTATCACTTAAACTTTAAAAGGAAAAAAAATTGATTTGGAGTTAGATAAATAGAATTAAAAAACCCACTAGGATAAGGTTGACTGTGGAATTTGAAAGAATTGAAACGATTGAGACAATGATAAAAAGGTAAAATGGGAATTTAATGACCTTTCCAATCAATGTTTGACGGTAGTAGGTCAAACTTACTGAAAAAGTAAAGAGCAAATGCCCACATGTATTGTCCCGCCCAAGTATGGTTGGAATTGTAGGATCCTTGGATGAGGAAGAATAAAAAGTTTGATTTGGGTGAACATATTTCCAAGTTTGGAAATAGTATGCTAAGATGCTTTATTAAATCGAGCATGTTATAGATGCTAAAAATTTTTCAATATAAAGAGTAAGAGGGCCAAGTAGGGTCAACTTTGATCTTTATAGAGAATGTTAAGTAAAAAATAGGCATTTCCTTGATTACATTAGGTAATCTAACTGGAAAAATAAATGTAGGCTCAACACTATAGCAACCAGGTCGATACCATATAGGTAAGGATAGGATATATGTAGGTTATTTCCAGTCCAGATATTATGCAGCTCCACTGAAGCTATTAGCAGACCAGGTGGACATGAATGGGAAATTATACCTTCTGGTTTATGTTATTGGTTTATATCAGTATGGATGCATTCCACGTATGCCTAATGGAGATCTTGGAATTGTAGGGTTAAGTATAACATATATTGAAACATGGAAAATAAGGAAAGAAGTAGTCCCTAAACTAATGAGAACCTTCTTAAAGGAAGTTGTATGATAATTTCCAAATTAGTAGACCTACATGACTTGAGAAAATAAAAATTTAGAGTTAGTCATCGCAGTAAATTTTTGAATAATTGATATGGCATAGTAAACACCAAATCTGAAGTTGTTATAAAATGGAGTGGGATTTAAGTAGCATTTTAATTCATTAGAATGAAGTATGTAGCAATGTAAGTTTCCATAAATTATCTAGTTACAACATAAAAGTGTATCGTTTGAAATAACAAGTAATATACCCGAGAAGAATGAGATGTCAAAAACATGGATGGTCACTATATTTTATACTGTTTATTTCAACATTAGGAGAAAAGACAATTCCTTGTAAATTCAAACATGACACAAATCCAATTATTGGTAATTTACGGAAAACTATAGAGTTCACATTTCCTTTTGCGAAAAGTTGTAGTTTCAATGCATTAAAATGCAGAAATCCCTAAGTATAAACCAAACTATTGGTCAACATATTTATTGGATTAAGATGGCAAAACACCATTCCACATTAGGTTGTACCAACCATATGATAAATGAAAATGATGTAATAAAATGATAAGAGGTTATGTTTGATTAAAGTCACATTTATGGGAAACAACAAGGAATAGAAAGGGAAACTTTTGGAAGTCCAACTTACAAAAAGGATATCCTAAATGATAATTTAGTCAAGATTTTTTTGGAATGGATAGTTAATTCAAGAATTTGGGTCTTAGTTAATAAAAGGTGTTATTATAACACGCATTGAGAATTTGAAGAAAAATTTCATGTAAAAGAAATTAGAAAAAAAACTTGGGTAAATTTGAATAAGGAGATAAAAAGATTTTTCTCAAACCACACTCGGATTAGAGAAAGGTTATTTTCTTAAGAAAATTTATGAAAGGCAGACATATAATACATGATCGTGTGCGTAGTAACTGCAAGCAGATGAAGTAACCCTTAAGTGGACACTATTTTTGGTTAGAATGATCCCGGATATAACTCTAATGAATTTTAGGTACTTGTGCATGTGTCTATGTGGGGTACTTAACTTAATCAAACCATTATAGCTAGAGAAGCTTAGATTACCTTTGAACTTAGGATTAGATGATATACCCTTTAGGTAGAGACCATTGGATGGTAGGAATGGTTGTAAACTTATCAATAAGACATGTTATTGGTGATGGACGTTGATGGATACTAATGGATGTATATGGATGCTTATGGATGTTTTTGTAGCATTTATGCATTTCTACAAGTTAGAAAAAAAGATCAGCCATATAGGTACAACTATAAATATCATGCACATATTTTTTTGTCTCCCTGGATGTTATGCATATGGATGTCGCATTGGTTGTATGGTTGGGCAAGCATGTAGAATTACCAGTTTATCATTGGGATTTTGCATACATTTGGACGCATAACATGAGCATTCTTGCATAAACTGGAGGTTGACTGTATTAGTAGATGGATAGTTCTTTTGCATTAGTTTAGGCTCATGTGCATTCCATATTGCATAAATACTTAAGTGCATTATAAATTATTGATGATTATGGTTTCTATGGATGATGAATGAGTAGATGGATGTAGAATTAGGTTGTTGGTCGTAAATGCATTTTTCCATCCTTAGAGATTTCGGAGGCGAAATCCTTTTAAAGGGGAGAATGTCACACCTCGGAATTTCTCTAGATTAAATAAGAGAATTTAAAATTTAAATTAAACAAGGACTTTATAGTAAAATTTTCATGGTTGTTTGAATTTGGCTACAGTACTTGCAACATTGTGTCCGTAGTGATTTTTCAGACAATTTTTATATATAATACTTCGAAATCGGGTTTAGTATGAGAGAGTTACAAGTGTTGGAAGGATTAAACGAAAATTAAAATAAATACAACAAAAATAAAAAGAGCCAGGTCAACCATTGATTGGGATAGGTCAACTATGGGCGGTTGACCCAACCCAAGGCATGGTCGACCCGACCCATATTAAATCGATCAATCATAGCTCTATATCAGTTTTGCTTAACAGTCGAAATGAACTGCGTGGTGATGAAGAAAATGATCACTGGTTCAGATGAATAGTGTGAAATCTAATGGCCCATATGAACTAATTACCTCTATAAATTAGCACTAAGTCTAAACCCTAAGTTTTGTACAGTCGTTCACTAAGTAGATTCTGCAAAAATCTATATGGAAACCCTAATTTCTTCCCCAGTTCTCAAATCAAAAATAAAAACTCCGATTAAACCCAAATTAAAATCAGATCAAAGAGCAAGATTAAGAAGCGAGGCAAGTAATTAGGAGATCTAGAGGAACGATATTGATTGGAGGCCACTTTTTCAGATCCAGACTTAAGACTGCGAGGCGAGTAGGAACAGACCTGGTAAAATAGTTAAATCGGTTAATTTTATGTTGATTAGACCTAGAAACACCTAAATTAAATTGTTAAATTATAGATCTATAAATTAAATAGAATTGATGTTAAATCTAATTATTCGAATATATTAAACTATAAACCTTTTTATTTAAGTTGAATATGTTAGAATTATGATTTTTATACAAGATTTGAATTGAATATGTTTGTTAATTTATTGAACATGCATATGGATTAGAATAATAGACATGAAATGGATAATTAATTTAACATGCATATGGATTTGAATAATAAGTATGAAATAGATAATTAAGTTGGAGATACTAAATCAAAATTGGAGATAGATATGTTATTGAATATTGTTAGAAACATGAATTGAATATGCTAGAAACATGAATAGAATATGTTAGACAAATGTAAATTTAACAAGTTAAGTTAAAGTGAATATGTAAGAAATTTAGATCGAATATGCCAAAATTCTAAAATTAAAGCCAAAACCTTATAACTGGAAGTACATCAAATTGTTAACCCATTCTATCATCAAGTTGTAAGCCCTAAACAACAAAATCTAAATTGTTAACAAATTACAATTAGACAAAAGTTGGGTGTTTGCACAAAAATTGGGGTAACACCTCTAAGTTCGAATTTGTCTAAGTCACATTTAAGTTGGTTGACATGGAGTTTTTAATGTTCCAATCCATTAATAGATAGTTTTATAGTCACAGAACAGTTCATAAGCTCACAATTGGAAAGCAGTTAAAGGAAATAAGTCACACGAAATTTTATAGTGGTTCGGCCAGAACGTGCCTACATCCACTATCCATCTTATTATGCTCCTTTGATTTGATTACAGATACAAGTTTGATCAGAAAGGGTAAAAGAAAAACATAGAGTAACTTGGATTGTTAAGTCTCAGTAGAGTTTTCCCTCTTTTCTCCAAAACTCCATCCCCATTGTTGTTGTGGAGCTCTGGTATTTGTAGACTGATGTTGTGAAGGGTATAGGTGGAGATATAACCACCCAGGCTCGGTTCAGCATGATGAGGGCTTATCTGGTTCGGCATTGAATTCTTTTGGTTTTGGTTAAACGATGAGGGATGTGGAGCTCTTGGAGTCGCTTCTGTCCTGAGGTCGGCGCGCCTTCTTGCCGGTTCAAACATTTGGCTCGGCTGCTCCAACCACCAGACCAAATGCTTGGGCTGGTGTTGTGGTGCTATGCCGGACCAGATGTCTGGTCCGGTAATTCAATGTTATGCCAGACCAGATGTTATCCCGCCTTTTGGCAAGGCCGTGATGTCAAGGAATTGATCGGAAATTGAAGACAATCCGTTCTGGAGATCGATTGCACATAGGTCTACTATGGATACTGATAAACTTTGCCCGAGTTCGGATCAAGCTATAATTGATATGACACGACAAGCAAAGCTATGAAAGCCAACTTTTCAAATTTCAAGTCGATCGGAGTTCGTATGCCCAAGTTATGGATCGATCAAATTCTATGAAATGCGAGTTCTGTTCGTATCCATCTATTTCGTATCGATACATTTCGTATCACTCTGTTTCACATCGATCCATTTCATATCCATCGGTCCACAAGCCTCAATACATATCCAGCATCTTGCAATGACCCTATTCATATCCATTAAGTAGCACTCCCTCTTTGTATCCGTCAGCAATAACACGTTAGTCCAATTCGTTTCGGTCCACTACTTAGAATGTTTTGTATCGATCAGCTACAGATCGATACGAAGTTGGCATCCTCTATCGATACAAATAGGCCAAGGACTATTCGTACGAAACAGCTGCATGTAATCGATACGAAGCAATCTCTATACCATCGGTACGAAGCGGAGCATAGAGCATCGATGCGAACTGGGCTTCCAACCATCGTTACGAAGTGACTTCGGGAATCGATAGGAAGAGCATTTCCTAGGAGCGATATGAAGAAGGCATAGTCAAGTGGATGACTCGGTCACTCGACATGAAAAGTGGATCGATCCTGAAAGTTAGCGCCATGTCACCTAGCAAGCACGTGCCTAGAAGCGATGCGAATGGAAGCGATACGAACGGAAGCGATACAAACTCGACAGCCTTCAACAAATTCAAACTTGCATTGATCATAACTCGAGATCTATAAGTCCAAATTATACTAAATTTTCACAGGAGCTTGCGAGAAACCTTAGGAGTGTTCATGATCGATCTCGACTCGATTGGGCTAAATGTTCATCGATACGAATTTCATTCGTATCGATCACGAATCGAGTCCAAACAACCGGGGATCGATCGCGTGGGCCCACCCAAGTGAGAGAAGAGGTCTTTCGGGATCTGGGCAAGATATTTGTTGCCTATGCCTATAAATAGCTGCACAGGACCTATTGAAAATGGACTTTTGGCCCTTCTATGTCCAGACTCTGTTGAGTCAAGATTTTTATAGAGTTTTGATTTCTGACAAAGGGATAAGCCGTGATCGACAAAAAGAAGTTATCCATTGTTTTAAAGAGACACAAAGAGCTCCATACATTAGAGGTTGATTATTTGATATGTTAGTAGTGTTATTTATGTTAAAATCTATCCTCAAATAATCTCATACCTTCAATCTTTGAATATATAGATATATATGTATGAGTGCACATTAACTGTGCAATCTGAGCTAAACCGATCGACCGGTTAAAACCAGGCGGTCGACCGTTTCTGCCCAGAATGCACAAATAACGTGCACAAGTGTACATAACGTTTATATATTCAAATTCCTGTCTACTGGTCCATTTTGACCTGACGACCGTTTTCAAACAGAAAGCAACCTTTCGTATAGACACTTCCTTTTCTTCAACGGTTGCTTCTCTTTCTCTTCACCAATGATCATGACCTTTGTTTGTACCTTTTCACAAAGGGTTACAACTGTTTATTTCTTATATAAACATCATGAAATCATTATTCCAATAGACCAATTCTATTATTCTAATCTTTATTCTATTGATCTCTGTCTTGAATTCTCAAGCGCTCAAATTGCTCATATTCTATCATATATCGTTTTGAATCCTAGAATTTATTTAACATTCTTTTGATTCAATACGATATCCACTTCCAAATCTTCATATATACAAATATTCTATTTGAGGATAAGATTATAGGAAGTTTGTACTACAAGTGACAAATTTGTGTTAGCAAGAACACATACTGTCAACAAACAATTATATTTATCTTTGTTGAAGTCCTCGGTGTTGTAAGAGGCAAGTGTTGAAGTCCTCAGTGTATTAGAGGCGTGAAATCCCGTTCGTCTGCTCGGGTGTTGTAAACTTGTTCCTCCGGGTGAAGCGAGGTAGTTGGTAGTGAAAATCCAGATAGAAGTCTGGGACTGGACGTAGGACGGTGCTCCGAACCAGTATAAAAATCTCTGGTGTGATTTTTCTATTTTACCGAATTTTCTATTATCTGTGATTAGTCATATATTTGTGTGTTATACATCATATTACACGATCCGTGTGTACTATATTAGCACGTGCACATTTTCATTTGGTATCAGAGCACGGTCATCATATAACCGTAACATAGTTATTTGAAATATTCTTGTAATATGGCAAATAACGCAAGTACTAGCACTCAAAACACCACTTACACGGAAGGTCAATCGACACAAAGACCTCCATTTTTCAATGGTCTTAACTATAGCTATTGGGCAACACGTATGTCATTCTTTATGCAATCAAATAGTTATGATGCCTGGAATGCTACTCAAAAAGAAATAGTGAATCCAACAACTGATTATTCAAAATGGACAGCGGTTGAGAAAACGCAGCAGCCGTAAATGCAAAAGCAATAAATATGTTGTTTTGTGCATTAGACCAAAATGAATATAACCATGTTAGTATCTACACTACTGCATATCAAATTTGGCAAACACTGAAAACCACTCATGAAGGTACTAACAAGGTTAAACAAGCTAAAATAGCCATGCTGAAAAGTCAGTTTCAAAATTTCAAAATGAAACTGAATGAGACAATCAATGATATGTATTCACGGTTTCAAACTATCCACCATGCACTTATTGGCTTAGGACAAAATAATTCTGATTTTGATGTTGTTTCAACAGTCCTACATTCTCTGACTGGTGAATGGGAAGGAAAAGTATTAGCAATTGAAGAAGCTAATGACCTTTCCGTCATGAAGCCGGATGAATTGATAGGAAATCTAATGTCCTATGAAGCTAACTTGCAGACTAGAAAAGAACAAAAAGAAGAAAAGAAAAACGTGGCATTCCATGCTGAAAAAGACGAAAATGAATCAGAGTCTGAAGATGAAGATCTGGCATTCATTGCAAAAGGTTTCAAAAAATTCCTAAAATAGCGAAAAGCCAGTCGTTATAACAGAAAGAAATCTGGATCAAATAAACCAACATCATCCGCTATAGAATGCTTCAACTGTCACAAAAAGGGGCACATGCACAAGGATTGTCCGGAGCAAAAGAAGAAGTCAGAAAATGACAAATTAAAATATAAGAAGGACAAATCAAAGAAACGAGCATTCTCGGTAACATGGGATGATACAGACTCATTAGAAAGTGATAGTGATACGGAAGATGAACAAGCAAATGTCTGTTTCATGGCAACAGAAGATGAGGTACAAATTCCTACATTTGATGAAGTACTTGATATTAATGCTGAATTGATAGTCAAATATAAAGACATAAAATGACAGTTAAAAAAAGCCAAAGCAGATTTGAGTAGAGCAGAATTTGAACGAGATATGTTAAAAGATGAGAAGAAAATATTAGAAGAAGAACTTGAAAAACTTCAAGAATCATCATCTAATGTTGACTCTTAATTATCTCTTTTGAGTCAAGAAATTGAAACTCAAAAAGAGAAAAATGATGCTCTCACTATTGAAAATCATGAGCTTAAGGCAAAAGTCAAAATTCTGGACCTAGAAAAGGCTAGTTTACAAACTAAGTTAGATGACATTACTCAAAATGTTTCTAACTTTAACAAAGGTCGAGAAAATTTGACAAAAATCATTGAAAGTTCACAATCTGTTTCAAATAAACAAGGTTTGGGATATAAGAAACAAGAAACCAGGAAACATCTTGGTAATGAAAGGAAGAAGAAAGTACAAAAGACTGAAGCTAAGAAAAATCTTAGTTTATTATATTCCAAACCAAAACAAGTTGTGAAATTTCAGAAGAAGAATGTCAAGACTATCAAAATATGGGTTCCTAAAACAAATAACAATTTGATTAGGAACAAATATATTCAGAATTTCATGAATACTGTGCATCTTAATACTAATTATATATATAAAGGGGATACCAGACCCGTATGGGTTTGGACTCCTAAGACCTAACTCTTAGGACCCCATAAAAGTGGGTACCATGGACTTAATTTTATTTTTTGTAGGTCCCACTTAAGAAAAGAGGAAAGTGATCTATGGTAGTATTTTTATGTTGCTTATACTCTGGCTTATATCATTTACATCCTCTATTTAACAACTCCTTTTCGTCGATGACAAAGGGGGAGAAAATTGTGCTAACAGTATATATGCAGGAAAATATAGATTTACAGGCACAATCTCAGGGGGAGATCATATACAGGGGGAGATTCATAACTATGCTGTCATCAATCAAAAAGGGGGAGAATGTTGAGTCAAGATTTTTATAGAGTTTTGATTTTTGACAAAGGGATAAGCCGTGATCGACAAAAAGAAGTTATTCATTGTTTTAAAGAGACACAAAGAGCTCCATACATTAGAGGTTGATTATTTGATATGTTAGTAGTGTTATTTATGTTAAAATCTATCCTCAAATAATCTCATACCTTCAATCTTTGAATATATAGATATATATGTATGTGTGCACATTAATTGTGCAATCTGAGCTAAACCGGTCGACCGGTTAAAACCAGGCGGTCGACCGTTTCTGCCCAGAATGCACAAATAACGTGCACAAGTGTACATAACGTATATATATTCAAATTCCTGTCTACTAGTCCATTTTGACCTGACGACCGTTTTCAAACAGAAAGCAACCTTTCGTATGGACACTTTCTTTTCTTCAACGGTTGCTTCTCTTTCTCTTCACCAATGATCATAACCTTTGTTTGTACCTTTTCACAAAGGGTTACAACTGTTTATTTCTTATATAAACATCATGAAATCATTATTCCAATAGACCAATTCTATTATTCTAATCTCTATTCTATTGATCTCTGTCTTGAACTCTCAAGCGCTCAAATTGCTCATATTCTATCATATATCGTTTTGAATCCTAGAATTTATTTAACATTCTTTTGATTTAATACGATATCCACTTCCAAATCTTCATACATACAAATATTCTATTTGAGGATAAGATTATAGGAAGTTTGTACTACAAGTGACAAATTTGTGTTAGCAAGAACACATACTGTCAACAAACAATTATATTCATCTTTGTTGAAGTCCTCGGTGTTGTAAGAGGCAAGTGTTGAAGTCCTCAGTGTATTAGAGGCGTGAAATCCCGTTCGTCTGCTCGGGTGTTGTAAACCTGTTCCTCCGGGTGAAGCGAGGTAGTTGGTAGTGAAAATCCAGATAAAAGTCTGGGACTGGACGTAGGACGGTGCTCCGAACCAGTATAAAAATCTCTGGTGTGATTTTTCTATTTTACTAAATTTTCTATTATCTGTGATTAGTCATATATTTGTGTGTTATACATCATATTACACGATCCGTGTGTACTATATTAGTACGTACACATTTTCAGACTCTACCGAAATCACTATGCTCGTTTACCACCCCGATCTATCTCGTGTTTTGACCAGTGGGCAACTATGTTTGTTGAACAGTTGCACAAGCATGTCACAAGGCCAAAAGATGTCAATACCTTGTCTATTGTCACTTAAGCTCCCGGAGAGACACTCAGACGTTATCCGGAGAGGTTTCATGCTGCATGCGCTGAGATTAGTAATCCGAATGATAACTCAATTCTGATGGCACTAACTAAGGGGATCGATCCCGATTTTGAATTTGGCAACTGGTTAGCCGGAAAGTCATTGGACCGTTTCTATTCCAAGGCAGCCCAGTTTTTGAGAAGAGAGGATGCGAAACAGTCTAGGAACAAGGATGATGTAGGACCCAATGTGGAAGGAATCCAAAGCAATGTCCCTGTTAAACAAACCGGGGAGATTTTTGGAAAGGTGCAATTGAACATACAAAATAAATAGAATCAACAAAAAGGAAATAGGAATCAAAACAGGAAACGGAATCAGAATCGTGGGCCACGACATAGGACTCCTATGTTTGACAATTATACTCCTTTGAATACGTCGCTGGAAAATGAGTACTTGCAGACCTACGATACTATTCTGTATAAGAAACCTGCTCCGAAGCAATCATTAGAAAAACAGATTCAAATGAGGAATTTTTGTACATTTCACGATAGCTATGGCCATAACACAAATGAGTGCCATCATTTATAGGATATTATTGAGAAGTTGATACGAGAGAGAAAGTTGGAGTAGGTTGTGCGGGTGCCGTAGTATGGAGGAGCGGGCCCATCGAATCAGAACCAAGTACCAAATCAGGCGAGACAGGAGGAACCTGCTCATATCAGCGGGAGGTTGGTGATTAATACTGTTAGTGGTGGTCCTCATCCAGCAGATCGAATCTGTAAGGAAATAGAGTCGTATGCCAGTTCTATTAGGCATGCGAGCTTCGAATGTTGTAGTAATTTGGAAGACGGGGCTCCGACCAAGCAACTGTGAGTGATGACAGACGACATTGTATTCCGGAGTAGGGATGCCAACAGTGTCGAAGCCTCAACCATTGATCCGCTTGTCATTTCAGCTCAGATAGGTCCTACGTGGATGAAGAGGATCTTAGTGGACACTGGAAGCTCAGTGAACATATTGTTTAAGTGAGTTTATGATCAGATGAAGATGGAAGCAAAAGATTTGAAGCCTTGTCAATCTTGCATTCATTGTTTCAATGGAAGTGTCACTATAACCACTAGGATGGTGGAGCGACCAGTGGAATTGGCAATTGAAGAACGCTGGAGAGTCCAGATATTACAGTTTGTTGTATTGGATATAGACTCGTCGTACAATGCTTTCTTAGGCCGACTAGTCCTAGCCGAGTTTAAGGCTGCCATTGCCCCTTGGTGTCTGACTTTAAAATTCCCTACCGACAACGGAGTTGGAGTCGTTCAGGGAGACAGGCTGCTGGACGGGCCCGTTATGTTGCCGAGCTGTGGAAGGCGCAGCGAAAAGAAAAAGGAAAGGACGTAGAGGAATCTCTCTGCGTCCGATTTGCGGAAAATTGACAACTAACGCCTGGGCACCCCAACCAATTCCCAAGGGATCTTGACCCTAGAGATACCGAAAGTGAAGACGAAAGTAAAGACAGTCATGCTTCCCCGGCCAAGCTGGCGATCAATGTTCCAATCGACGATAATGGCGATTCTAAAATGATAAAGATTGGATCTCAGCTAAGCCAACAGATGCAAGAGGAATTGGTTGAATTTCTCTGGGCAAACCTTGACGTGTTTGCCTGGATGCATTCCGACAAGTTTGGAATCCCCCCGGACATCACGAGCCACACATTGAATATTGATCCATGGCATGTCCCGGTCAAGCAAAAAAGGCGTGGTATGGATCTAGAGAGATCTGCCGCCCTTAAGGAAGAGGTAGATAAACTCAAGTCGAACGGGTTTATCCAAGATGCATTATTTCCAGAATGGGTGTCCAATCCTCTACTTGTCAGAAAGCCTAACGGGAAATGGAGAACATGCATTGACTACTCTGACTTGAATAAAGCTTGCCCCAAAGATAGTTTTCCACTTCCCCGAATCGATCAGCTCGTAGACTCAACAGTTGGACATGAACTCTTATCCTCTATGGATGTGTATTCTGGCTACAATTAGATACCCATGCACTGCCCGATCAAGAGCATACTAGTTTCGTCGCCGATCTAGGACTTTACTGCTACAAAGTCATGCCATTTGGACTCAAGAATGCTGGAGCAACCTACCAACGGCTAGTTAATCAAATGTTCGCTAACAAGATCGGAAAAACCATGGAAGTATATGTGGACGACATGCTTGTGAAGTCGCGATTCTCCATTGATCATATCAAAGACCTGGAATCGATGTTCAACATCCTCCGAGAGTGCAGAATGAAACTCAACCCATTGAAATGTCACTTTGGGGCCGCGTCTAGAAAATTCCTTGGATTTATCGTCAATACCAGAGGAATTGAAGCCAATCCCAAGAAGATATGGGAAATCAGAAATCATGAGACTCCAAGGACTATAAAGCAGGTTCAGAGCCTCAATGGGAAAGTAGCAGCACTGAGCAGGTTCATTTCAAAATCCATCGACAAATGCATTCCCTTCTTCGATCTGATCAGGAAAACGAAATTTTGAATGGACTACGGAATGCAAGGGCGCATTGCGAGCACTGGTTTAGCACCTCTCCACACCACCCATTCTGTCAAAGCCTATTGATCATGAGAGATTGTACATCTACTTGGCGGTGTCAGAAAACGCAATCAGTGCTACCCTAATTCGGGAGGAAGACCGGATACAACAACTAGTATATTACGTTAGCAAACGACTGACCGGAGCAATGAAAAATTATCCGAAGTTGGAAAAGTTGGCTTATTGTCTTCTCATTGCCTCAACGAAGCTTCGCCCGTATTTCCAGGCTCTTCCTATCACCATTTACACCGACCAGCCATTAAGAAAGGTCCTTACGCGGCCTGAGACGTCTGGTAGGTTACCCAAGTGGAATTTTGAACTGAATCAGTTCGACATCACTTACACACCAAGGCAGGCCATCCATGGACAAGTCCTGGAAGATTTCATTGCTGAATTCACTATCCCGGAGGACTTGCCCAAAACCAGTGAATCTCTTAAATATGTCTGGAAGCTACATACTGATGGTGCATCAAATGACCGCTGCTTAGGCGCCGGAGTTGTACTTGAAACTCCTGAAGGCCGATCTATATGCTATGCCCTAAAGTTCAATTTTCGTGCAACTAATGACGAGGCCGAATATGAAGCCCTGCTCGCCGGATTGAGACTTGCCAGAGATTTAAGAATCATTGCTGTGGAGATTTATTGTGATTCACAATTGGTCGTGTGTCAAGTTCGGGGGGAGTGTCAGGCAAAAGACCAAAGACTGGTTGCTTATCTTGCTCAGGTTTAGGAAATATTGGATCAGTTTGATTATTATGCCATTTATTGCATACCCCGAGAACGTAATCAGAAGGCCGATTCCTTAGCATAGTTAGCCAGTACAGGTGAGGCACAACAAATGGGAATCATTCCCATAGAGACATTATCTTCCCCTAGTATCGATCAGATGGAAACAGATTGGGTATTTGAAGTCATCCCCGATAAGGAGTCATGGATGACTCCGTTCAGAAACTATCTCGAGCATGGGACCCTGCCGGAGCATAGGAGTGAGAAAAGACAAGTTCTTCGAAAGGCTTCATGGTTCACTATTCAGAATGGAGTCTTGTATAGAAGAGGGTACTCTATTCCTTTACTCCAGTGTATCGCCCACGATGAAATAAAACGAGTATTGCATGATGTACATGAAGGAGAATGTGGTGATCACACCGGAGGGCAAGCTCTTGCCAAGAAAGTGCTCCGATATGGATATTATTGGCCAATTGTAAATCACGATGCATCGTATTACGCCAGAAAATGTGAGAAATGTTAAAAACACACTCAGATACCAAGAGCCCCGCCTACCGAAATAACTCAAATGGTCAGTTCATGGACATTCGTAGTATGGGGCATCGACATTATCGGTTCTCTACCTTTAGATAAAGTTGGTGCGAAGTACGCCATCGTTGCGGTGGATTACTTCACCAAATGGGAAGAAGCTGAGCCCCTTGCTACTATCACAATGATGAAAGTGATCAACATTGTTGTACACAACATTATCTATAGATATGGTCTCCCACGTACCATCATCACTGACAATGGAGCACAATTCGAGAGGGTTGAATTTAAGAATTTCTGTCAACAATTCAACATTCAGAAGAAGTTCTCTGTAGTTGCACACCCTCAAGTGAATGGACAGGTTGAAGCTGTTAATAAAGTTGTAAAGTCCATTCTGAAGAAACGACTGGAAAAGGCCGGAGGCAAATGGGTCGATGAACTTCCTATGGCTTTATGGGCTTATCGGGCAACCCACAATCTGCGATCGGCCACACTCCATTCTCTCTTTCCTATGGCTCAGAAGCCGTTATTCTAGTCAAGATGGAAGTACCTTCTCATCGTGTGACATATTATGATTCGAAGACGAATGATATATTACTTGTCGAATCCCTTGATTTATTGGATGAGAAGCGTGAAGAGGCCGATTTGAGGGCAACCGTATACCGAAGTCGAGTCGCCCGATTATACAATGCCAAAGTCCGACCCCGAACCTTCAAACTCGGTGATCTCGTCCTTAAGAGAATTTACTCAATCCCTTCACATATGAAGCCAATGTGGAAAGGACCATATGTCATCGAATGAAAGCTCGGAGACGACACATTCAAATTATCGACCGTTGATGGTATTACTTGAAAGTCTTACAGATCGTATATGTTACTAATGTGCAAGTGTACTAACAGTATAGCAAAGATATAAGCAGGTATGTAAATGTAAGTAGAAATAAAAACGATCACACCAGAGTTTTTATGCTGGTTCGGACCTCCCGTCCTACGTCCAGTCCCGAAGCTCCCCTTCGGTATTTCACTACCCAAATACCCTCGCTTCACATGGAGGAACAGGTCTTTTTACAATAGATTTTTTGACAATCTTGTGTTCTGATCAACACTGATATTGACTGATAATACAAAACTTCCTATAATCTCCTTTGAGTGATTGTGTAAGTGTGAGCACAAATTTGAGGAAGAATATAACCAATATTAATAGTGGTTATAGTTTTGATTTGAGAATATTAGAAATTAGGTTTCAGAAATCAACTTGATAATGATAATTCAAGAGAGTAGAAATCAGTAAGTTAAGTTGGTAAATCTCAAATCAATTTGATAGTATTTATAGAATTTGAAGAGTTATGATTAAAGAGAAGTGACTGGAAACCATTGGTGAAAGGTTGCAACTGTTTGTAGAAGAATAACGTTTGTTTTAAGGTTTCGCAACTTTTCAAAAATTGAGCCGTTGTAAAAAAAATATTCGTAACCAAACGTCTGCAGTATAGCTCAGACGTTTGGAGTATGTTTCAGAAATTTTCCTGAACCTTACTGCAGACGTCTGAGTATACACTGCTGACGTCTGTAGTATGTAATTTCCAGACATTTGTGTGTGTCACTTCATTGGAGATTGTACAATACTTCTATATACTACTTTCACGAATAATCTTCTTGTAATCTTCAAATCATTGCTCTTTGACATGATGGATATCTTGAATACCTGCATATGTTAATATATATGTATATATATGATATTGTATAGTTGTTATCATTGAATCATAGAATGGAGGTTCCAACATTTTCTCCCTTTTTGATGATGACAACTATACAATATTTTGCTAGAGATATGAACATATTTACTCCCCATAAATATGTTATCTCTCCCTGAATATGTGCAAGTTATATTTTCTCCCCCTTTGTCATAATCAAAACAGAATGAATGAACATAAATATGACATAAAACAAAATAGTTAATACATATGAAATGCAGGAAAAAAAAAGAAACATGTAGACAAATTATTCTCCTTCATAGAAGAATGCCCCTCCATAGCCTCCAAAAGATGAACCATAGGATGAATAAGGATCATATGAAGAATCCCTTTGTTGATATTGAAATGGAGGCTCTTCTTGAATTGAAAGTCCTTGCATAGCCTCATATGGTAGATATGATTCTGTAGGCTCATCATGGTCATCGTTATCCTCTTCAGTTGAGTCATCGTACTCTTCTTCTTCTTCGTCGAAAACCATTTTACCCTTATTGGTTGAAGAAGGATGACGTAATCCTTGTCCTTGAGTAGGAGCATGAGGAGTAGGAGATGGCGACGATGATGAACTTGAACTAGACCGACCTCTAAACTTCTTCATTATCTTTCCTAAGCTGGAAACTACTTTGTCAAGAGATTTCTCCACTTTGGTCATTCGTGTAGAAAAAGACCTTTCAAGCTTCTTTTGGTTTCTTGCTAAAATGGATTGGTTGCATAACAAAACATCTTTAATTGACTCGTTTGAAGCAAGTGTTGGTTGGATTTCCAAGATTTCTGAGTCAGAATAGTATTGTGTGGTTGGTTGTGATGAAGAAGCTAGTTGTTGTTATGGTGGAGAAGATTGCGGTCGGTTCTCCCATTGTTGGAAAGATATGATAGGAGGTGGTGTTCTCGGTAGTTGCATTAATGAAATAAACCGTTTACCTCCGTCTTTTGTTGGAATTTCTTCAAAAGAAGATAGATATGAAGGTATTTCCAATGCCGTTAAAATCCGCATAATGTATGCGGCATATGGAATGGTTGGTTTGGGGTTATTCCAATAATATTTTATTTGAGTCAAGATAAATTGTGCCCAACTTACCGAGACATTACCAAAGATTGCATACAATGCCTTATGATCATTTTAGTAGACCATCTCATGGCTACCAAATCTAGGAATAATAGTGTTGATTATCATTCGATTTAGTAACCTAGCTCGGGGTCGTAGAAAGTTTGAGCGCCATTTCATATTGTCTTCCCATATAAGGTATGTAATTCTATTTCTAGGTTTTCCTAGCATATCGGGTATATCATCAAATACCATACCTTCATAACTACAACCTAGAATTGCCCCAATTGTTGGAATATCAAGTCTTATAAGTTTCCCATAGACGGATGTCCAAAGAGTATTATTACTCTCTTCTTCTTGTGATAAACCGGCACTTGAAAGATTTGCATAAAATAGATAGATAGCTAGAGGATCTATATTTACCGAATTTACTTCAATGTCAATCAAGGAAGAGCAACCAGAAGCTTGAGTTAGTTGATAAAGATTGTATTCCAATGGATGATGAATGTTGTAGAAGGGGCCATTGTGAATCTTTTTCTTCTTGATAGTTTCAAATCTTTTGATTGTTGCTTTTTCATGTCTCATCCATTAAAGAATTTGTGTTTCGGAGACTAGGTTTGCTAAGGATGACGATTGGCTTTGCTTTTGTCTCTTGGAAGCTACATTCTTTGGTGCCATTGATTAGGATTTGAAGAAGTTTAGAGAGCTAGGGTTTTGGTAAATAATGGGGGCTGGTAAAAATGAGATAGGAAGATAAAAATATGTTATATAGGAAGGTTAAAATAGTGATTTTCAGTTGTAAGATTTTTGTCCTGAATGTTCCTGCAGACGTCTAAGATAGGGGACCAGACATCTGAGGTAACTGGTTTTTGTTTTTAATGTTTAATTTTGTATTTTGGTAATCCGTTTGAATTTTGTTATACTATACTTCTTAATTTAATGTGAGAAACAAATAATTTATTCAAATATATATAAATATACATCAAAAACTTTTTGAAACAAGATGATGAATACACGGATTATTCAAAAAAATTATATAATAGAGAAATTTAGTTGTTTCCAGAAGGACCTCCTTGCTCCTATGAGTTTGGTTCATCCTTGATGATAGGATCATACATTGGTCGAATGGGCGACCAACGATTGGGGTGAACAGGAGAAGGAGTACGTTGAATGCTATTAACTGTATCTTTCTTTGGAGAATGACCACATATTTTTGCAATGTGACGAGTTAAGAAATTCAATTGTTCTCCTTGGCATCGCTGTTCCTAGGCCATTTCCTTTTGAAGGCCAAGGCTCTCCCTTTGAAAATGATGTAAATCATCAATCTGATAGTCATCGGTTTGCATGATTGTTCCTTGAAATTCAATTGCAGATTTCACTTTCTTTCCTTTAGGTGAATATCCAGTTGTAGTATCTTTTGGAGGAGTCGAGATTCGTAGAGAACCTTTGTAGCGAGGAGGCGGAGCATAATCCGGATGTTGAACAGTGAATCCGGGTGGAATAATATAGCGTTCCAAGTGATCAACATCAGGAAAGTTAGATGGTGGTGATGGAACGGTATAGGCGGATGAAGAATGATTAATTGACGAGTGTTCATTTGGAGATGAGGCAGAATTATAAATTTATTCGTGGGAAGACATTGTAGCTTAAGGAACATATACTATGAAAATATATGAATGACGCTTGAATTTATATATGCTCATGATATAAAAATAGTACAAAATTGTTGAGCCATGCATTATTTTATGCAATGAAACCAACCATTTGTTAGAATTATATTTGAGAAAATTTAAACCAATAAAAAAACTGTTTTGCTATAAATAGAAAAAAAAACTTTCAGTTTTAAAGGAATGTTTATATATTCAAGGTAAAAAAACAAGTATATTCTATTCCAGTTCGGATAATGAGCAAATTCCTAAGTTTCTTCTTAGATTAATAAAACTCATTTCATTCAATGGTATAGTAAAAATGTCTGCAATTTGATTTTCGGTACTTGCATATTCTAAGTTGATTGTTCCCTTTTCAACATTATCTCTTAAGAAATGATGTCTTATATCAATATGTTTTGTTCTAGAATGATTTACTGGATTTTTAGATAAATTAATCGCACTTGTAATATCACAATAAATTATAGAATTATTTAATTGACTACCGTAGTCTTGTAATGTCTTTTGCATGTATATTACTTGAGCACATGCTAAAGCGGTAGAAATGTACTCAGCTTCACAAGTAGACAAAGACACGCAATTTTGTTTCTTGCTAAACCATGAACCTAGTGATTGACCTAAAAAATGACATGTACCACTTGTACATTTTCTATTCGTTTTGCATCCACCAAAGTCTGCATCACTATAGGATATGAGTTCGAATGGATTATTTTTCGGTTAGAATAAGCCGTAATCCGTTGTATTTATTAAATAGCGAAGAATACGTTTTATTGCATGATGATGTGATTCTTTTGGTTGTGCTTGGAAGCGTGCACATAAACATACACTCATCATTATATCGGGTCGACTGGCAGTTAAATAAAGAAGAGATCTTATCATACTTCTAAAAAGTTTTTGATCGAAATCTTTACCATTTTCATCTTTATCCAGGTGAGTAGTGGTACTCATTGGCGTTGGTTTACTAGACGTTTTACTCATACCAAAACGATTTAATAAATCTTTACAATATTTTTCTTGATTTAGAAAAATTCCATTTTCTAGTTGTTTTATATGTAATCCTAAGAAAAAATTTAATTCTCCCATATGTGACATTTCAAATTCGTTAGTCATTATTTGAGAAAATTCTTCACATAAAAGTTCATTTGTTGATCCAAAAATTATATCATCAACATAAATTTGTACTATTAAAATATCATTTTGCTTTTTCTTAATAAACAATGTTGTTTCGATTTTACCAATTTGAAAATTGGATTTAATAAATGAGATTTTAAGCGATCATACCAAGCTCGAGGTGCTTGTTTTAAACCATATAGTGCTTTATTAAGTTTAAAAACATGATCCAGGAATTTTTCATGAACAAACAACGGGGATTGTTCAACATAAATATTCTCTTTTATAAAACCATTTAAGAAAGCACTCTTAACATCCATTTGAAAAAGTTTGATATTATTATGACAAGCAAAAGCAAGTAAGATTTGTATTGCTTCGAGACGAGCTACTGGTGCAAAGGTTTCTTCATAGTCAATTCCTTCTTCTTGGTTGTAACCTTGTGCGACTAGTCTTACCTTATTTCGAACAATATTACCGTGTTCATCTGCTTTATTTTTGAAAACCCATTTTGTTCCTATTACAGATTGATCACTTGGTCGGGGTGTAAGTTCCCAAACATTATTTCGTTCAAATTGATTTAATTCATCTTGCATTGCTAAAATCCAAGAATCATCATTAGATGCTTCTTTATAGTTTCCAGGTTCAAAGTTAGATATAAACGCTACTTGACTCATTTGATTTAGTTGATTTCTTATCGTTACTTTAGAATCTAAATTTCCTATAATATTATCCATGGGATGATCTTTTAAAATTCGTGGTGGTGATTTTGATGTATTGATATCATTATTTTCATTTGAAATTTGTTCTGAGTTTATATCTTGATTTTGTGATAAAGTTGGAATTTCTTCATCATCATTTTTCGATTTAGTAAAAAAATCTGCATCGAAGGATACATGTAAACTTTCTTCTATTATATTTGCTCGTTTATTAAAGATTCGATATGCTTTACTTCTATCAGAATATCCAATAAATATTCCTTCATCTACTTTTGCATCGAATTTTCCAAGATTATCTTTCGTGTTTAGTATAAAACATTTTGAACCAAATAATCTAAAATATGTTATTTTTGGTTTTCTTTTATAAAACATTTCATAACACGTGTGTTTAGTCATAGGTCTTAAAGTTACACGATTTAATACATAGCATGCCGTTGCGACTGCTTCTGCCCAAAAATTCTTTGGTAAATCACTACTATTTAATAATGTCCGTGCACATTCTTGCAAAGTACGATTTTTTCTTTCAACAACACCATTTTGCTGTGGTGTTCGGGGAAATGAGAAATTATTACTAATACCCTTTTTATTACAAAAATTTGTAAATAATTCATTTTCAAATTCTCCACCATGATCACTTCGTATATTTTTAATTTTTAAATCCGTTGAGGTTTTAATTCGTTTAGCAAAAATTTTAAACATTTCAAAAGTATCACTTTTATGTTTTAAGAATAAAGTCCAAGTATATCTTGAATAATCATCCACAATAACAAAAACATATTTATATGATTTATAGATCGTACTTGAGTTGGTCCAAATAAGTCTAAATGAAGTAATTCAAGTGGTTGTTTAGTGGAAATTTCCTTTTTAGATTTAAAGAACTTTTATTTAATCTGCCAAGTTGACATGCGTCACAAAGATTTTTAACTTTAAAATAGATCTTAGGTAAACCTTTAACTAATTCATTTTTAGCTAATTTATTGATATTTTTAAAGTTTACATGACAAAAGCGTCTATGCCATAACCATGGATCATCATGATTAGTTGCTAAGCATACATCATCTTTATGATTAATATTCATGTTTAGAATATAAATGTTTCGTTTTCTAAATCCTTCAAATATTAAACTTTTATTTTGATCATAGATGTTGCATTTATCTTTTGCAAAATCAATTTTAAAACCTTTATCACATAATTGACTAATACTAAGAAGATTATGTTATAAATTTTCTACTAGTAAAACATTTGTAATTATAGGAGATGTAGATATACCTAGATTGATGACTTCTCCAATGCCAATGACAAATCCTTTGGAATTATCTCCGAATGTTACTGTTCCGCCATCTATATTTTTGATATTTATAAGCATGGCTTTATTTCCCGTCATGTGCTTGGAGCATCCACTATCTAGTATCCACTTCTCTTTTCCCTTACTCTTATTTTGGAGTACCTGCAAAAAATAAATAATAATTTAATTGGTACCCACTTCCTCCGTTAGGGTCCTAAGGGTTAGTAGGGGAAGGTAGCCATACCCATGATGATTTGGGACCTTTAAACAAATAATTATTGTTATGAACTACTTTTTCCAAATATTCATTTATAAATTTATTTCTAATCAAATTATTATTTGTTTTTGGAATCCAGATTTTAATATTTTTAGATTCGCTGCTTTTATGAAATACCCTTGATTTCTTGAATTTAGTGTAGAGAGAACCATACTTAGTTGCAACATTTAGATTTTGTTTCTTGGTGTTGATTTGATTTTTAACAAATCCTAATCCATTTTTATTTCCTGATGGTTTAGAATTTTTAATTAAACTTTCTAAATTTTGTTTCCCTTTATTAAATTTTGAAACATTATTTGTTATTTTTTCTAAACTATTTTTCAAGTTAGATATTTCAATATTGTCAGATTCTATCCTTATTTTAAAATCAATATTTTCTTTTAGAATGACATCCTTCGTAGTTACTTCTTTTTGTAACTGATGAATTAAATCAGAATTAATTGTAGACAATTTTTTACATTCATCTTGAGCTAATTCTAATTCTTCTTCTAGAATTGTTTTCTCATCTTTTAACATTCCGATTTCTAATTCTAATCGAGTAAATTTTCCTTTGTATTCTTTGATCAATTTTTTTTTGTTCTCTAAATTTACCATCTAATTCCATACTTATTTCAAGTAATTCGTTATAAGATAAATCAGAAAGTACCTCATTAGTGTTAGCCATAAAGCAAACATTTGCTTGTTTAGAATCACTCTCACTATCTGATGATGATGAGTCAGAATTGTCCCATGTTACTTGAAATGCTCTCTTCTTTTTCTTGAAATCGAATTTGTTCTTTCTTTTATCATTGTTACCTTGAGGACAATCCTTCTTCATATGTCCGAACTTATCACATCCATAGCATTTGATTGAAGTTAGATCAGTTGTTTTTGAATTTGAATTTCCTCCATTTCGAAACTTTGTCATTTACTTGAATTTCTTGAATTTGTTGTAGTTCTTTGCTATGAATACAATTTCATCTTCTTCAAGATCTGAATTCTCATTATTGGCTTGAAAAGCAATATTTTTCTTTTCTTGATTTTCTTCTTTTCGTGCCTGCAGGTTAGCTTCATATGACATCAAATTTCCTATTAATTCTTCAACTTTGAGTTCGGAAAGATTATTAGCTTCTTCGATAACCAAAACTTTTCTTTCCAATTCAGTAGTCAAAGAATTTAAAATTCGAGTAACTAGTTCAAATTGAGTAAATTTTACTCCTAGAGCCATAAGATCATGTTGAATAGTTTGAAATCTCATGTACATATCACTTATAGTTTCATTGGTTTTCATTTTGAATGATGAAAACTGATTTTGTAGAATTGAAATCTTTGTTTGTTTAACTTTTGTAGTTCCTTCATGAGTAACTTGAAGTGTATGCCATATATCATATGAAGTGGTGCATAACATAACTCTAGAAAATTCATTTTTATCAAGAGAACAAAATAAAAGATTCATAGCTTTTGCATTATTTCCAGCTAAAAGTTTTTGTTCTTTTGTCCATGTGTTTCTAGCAGTGGTTGGTGCTTCAAATCTAGTTTGAGTTGTTTCCCAAACATCTAGACTATTAGACTCCATAAAAATACGCATACGTGTAGACCAATATGCATAATTTGAACCAGTGAATAGTGGTGGACATGTAGTAGATTGACCTTCTCGAAAAGTACTTGCCATATTAGTGATAATTCAACTACGTGTTACTGTAACTTGAATTGAACTATGCTCTGATACCAAATGAATGTCTTACGGATCGTATATGTTACTAATGTGCAAGTGTACTAACAGTATAGCAAAGATATAAGCAGGTATGTAAATGTAAGTAGAAATAAAAACGATCACACTAGAGTTTTTATACTGGTTCGGACATCCCGTCCTACGTCCAGTCCCGAAGCTACCCTTCGGTATTTCACTACCCAAATACCCTCTCTTCACCTGGAGGAACAGGTCTTTTTACAATAGAGTTTTTGACAATCTTGTGTTCTGATCAACACTGATATTGACTGATAATACAAAACTTCCTATAATCTCCTTTGAGTGACTGTGTAAGTGTGAGCACAAATTTGAGGAAGAATATAACCAATATAAATAGTGGTTATAGTTTTGATTTGAGAATATTAGAAATTAGGTTTCAGAAATCAACTTGATAATGATAATTCAAGAGAGTAGAAATCAGTAAGTTAAGTTGGTAAATCTCAAATCAATTTTTTAGTATTTATAGAATTTGAAGAGTTATGATTAAAGAGAAGTGACCGGAAACCATTGGTGAAAGGTTGCAACTGTTTGTAGAAGAATAACGTTTGTTTTAAGGTTTCGCAACTTTTCAAAAATAGAGCCATTGTAAAAAATATATTCGTAACCAGACGTCTGCAGTATAGCTCAGACGTCTGGAGTATGTTTCAGAAATTTTCCTGAACCTTACTACAGACGTCTGAGTATATACTGCAGACGTCTGTAGTATGTAATTTCCAGACATTTGTGTGTGTCACTTCATTGGAGATTGTACAATACTTCTATATACTACTTTCACGAATAATCTTCTTGTAATCTTCAAATCATTGCTCTTTGACGTGATGGATATCTTGAATACCTGCATATGTTAATATATATGATATTGTATAGTTGTTATCATTGAAATCATAGAATGGAGGTTCCAACATTACTCTGCCGAGAGCCTGGAACAGCGGGAGTCATCGTCGCTATTACACATAGCAGGCTCAATTTATTTATTCAGTCTACTTTTCATTTGCAATTCGTTTATGCATTTCGAAATCTGAATTTGTAATAAGGCAACTGACTTTGCCGTATTTTCTTATTTCAATAATAAAATGCAATCTCTTCGAGCCAGAGCAGTGATTTCTAAATGTGCCATACGACCATCACAATGCACAGAGAGCTAAGTTCCATCCTACGGTGGGACTTGTTCAAATAGGGAGTGACTGTGATATGACCGGTCACTTGCTAAGTGAAACCCGAGCACGGGGGCAAGTCATCACACTGAAGCTAAAAAAGGATTGATACACGACAATCCTCTAACTAACTCCAGATTCCTAGAGTGTGAACTAGAGTATAAACTTGCAAATGCGAGCTAGAAGAGGGTGGACCCATCCACCTAACGACTTCGCTCGTGTTTAAACCAGGTTCGAGGAGGATGGACCCATCCATCTAACGACCTCGCTTGTTAACTCATGGTGGATGTGATCCGACCATCCACGATCCTGATACATTTTTCGTTCCTGGAGTGCGAACGAAATTCTAAAACTCACAGCAGATGTGATTGACCATCTATCAACTAACTCTAAGTCCCCAAAGAATGGACTGGAGTATAAACATCCACTTACTCTAAGTCCCCAGAGTGTGGGCTGGAATATAAACATCAACTAACTCTAAGTCCCCAGAGTGTGGGCTGGAATATAAACATCAACTAATCCTAAATCCCTATAGTACGAATTGTAGTATAAACAAAAACCGGGTGTGAAACGACCACCCATTGGACAACTCTGAGTCCCCGGAGTGTAGACCGGAGAATAAATGCAAATCGGGCATGGCTGACCACCCATGAATCAATCTAAGTCCCCAGAGTGCAGACGAAACTCTAAATGTCAAACGGTTGTGACCGACCGCCCATAAAATAATTTTAGTCCCCGGGGCGCGGGCATATTTGTAAATTTTAAGTAGGCGTAGCCGAGCACCGACAAATAAGTGCAATCCCCAAAGCGTGGCTACGGACACCAATGGATGAGCAGGTGTGATTCGACCACCCGAACTCATCTTGTTTTAGTCTTGATTCAACGAAGTTAAGCTCAATGTATTAAAGCCGAAGAGCGATTGCCAACCGATCTTTTCAATTTATCCCTGAAACTAGGGGCAGAACTTAAGTATCAGCCACTGATTGAGACAGTGCAGTATTGGAATTTGACTTAACGATTCGATCGTGACCCAAAGCCGCGACTCTAGAACTTAGCAACTGAACCCGGATCCAATTCAAAGAATAAAACTCCACATGTACATTGAATGGAGGTTCAAACGCTGAAATACTTAAGAGAAATAAACGCAAACTATGCTGAAGACAAAATAAGATTTTATTTCAATTATTCTTTGGAAGATAAGGATAAGTACAAAATTATTCCCAAAAAATCCTACTAACAGGGGCCAAATCCGCATCTATTCACGACCTATAAAAAGAAAAAAGAAATTCCTATCTTTCTACCAAAAATGAGGCGAAAAGACATGCCTATTCTTTCACTTTCTTCTTCTTCCCCCTCGGCGTTAACCCACTGGAGCTACCACTTGGATGCCTCTTCGAGCCTTTGCCTTTTAGTGGTTGGTCTCCAGTCGGGGGCATTATTGTAACTTCCTCCTCCGAACTCACATGGATTGGAATGCTTCCTAAAGGCGTAGTCGGAGGGACATGATTAATGTTAGAAGACGGAGGGGACACACTAGTGTCAACGACCGTGCCTCTCGGAGAAATCATTCACAAAGGGGCTGGACCAGGTCCCTCCATTCCACCTCCAAAACCGCAGGCCCGCACGGCCGCTTCCATCTTAGCATTGATCTCAGATATTATTTCTTCTTCATGAAGTGTTTGAGTATCTTCGGGGATGCTAGCAGTCAGAACCGAGGAGCTGATCACAGGTGCGCCTCCACCCATGACGAATGGAAAATCGGCAAAAAGGTCACTTTGATGACCGAGAAGTTCCTCCATCATATGCTCATCAAAGGTAAGAGTGCTTCCCTGCGCTCCATTGGTCGGTGCAGTGGCCTTTGTCGTGTCACTTCCATTATGATGGTCTCCTGCTTGTGATGCGGCTCTTGGGTTGCAGGAGGCACGATAGGTGTAGCTCTTATCGCTGAATAGAGACAAAGAAAAAGAGTTAGTGATTACTTTAATCAACATTTTCGGCTTTGAGTGAGCATAAGAAATATTCAAAATACCTTCCTCAGATTGGCTCGCAAGTGGCGGAGAAGCTTCAGAAACATGCTCGTAAGCTGGAGATAACTGTGGTTGATCAGGATTATATGCAGGAACGGGCTGAGGATCAACCGCAGATGTAGGTTCCGATAGGGTTGGCACAAGAGTTTTGGAACCCGCATCATGATGCTCAAAACCAGAACCATCTCCAGCTTTCGAATGCTGAGTAGCGAGTTTCTCCTTTTCATATGTGATTATGATATCGTGGAGAACTTTTCTCTCATCTTCACTCAGCACCCGGTTCTCTAGTTCAAATTCATCAACTGATTCAGCTTGGTGTTCTGCCTTTTCATCTTCCACCAAGCGGCCCCAAGCATTATATAAGTGTGATGGATAGTTATCGAGCCAGGTTAGGTTTCGGTGCTTCAAAATTTAGTGTTGTATGTGATAAGAAGATCTTCGATGTCAGTCTCTGACCTGGCCTCCACCGCTTTTACTTCATTCTCAACCTTGGCCTCGGCTTCTTGAATTTTGAGCATTACCGCGTCCCTCTCATCCATAAGCACCACAGCCTATTCACATGCTTCCTGGCAGCTTTGTTTGCATCGTCTTTCTCTTTGATGATTTCGGCAAATTTGGCCTTAAGCTCTTCAAGTTCTTTAAGCGCCCCGTCACACTCGGCCATGACTATGGTCGTACGCTGCCCCATCTCCTCAACCAGGGCTAAGTGCGTCTGCCTCATCTCTTCCATCCATCGAGTAACCTTATCAGCCCTTATGTTGGCCTCTGTCTCTGAGTTTCTAGTGAACTCGCTCTCGTCATGAAGCACTTGAATTATGCGGTCCTTTTGAGCGAGATCAGTTTCTAGTTTCTCAATTATTTTCGCCCGCTAAAAGGCCACCGCCGATGCTTTGTCCACGGTCTTCATCCCTTGCTGTTACTGGCTGTAAACGTCATGGATCTAATCGTGCATTGTTTGTTCTGCCTCGACTGGAATTCTCTTTAAATGCAGAGGGAAGATGAAGCCATCAAAACAGATGTTTGGAAAATCTTTTTTCAGCTGGGCTATTCTGATCGCTCCCTCCCCTGTGGGCTCGGTGATAACTTGCTTAGTGATAATAGGAGTTTTGGATTTGGTTATCTGACGTTGTGGATCGGGCCTTGATACTTGAGTAGGCAGTCTTTGGCGTGAAGGTTCCAAGGGTTGTTTACCATGACCGGAAGGTTGTGTTGGGGCACGAGGTGGCAGAGAACGTGACTGGGAGCGAAGCCTGTATTCTCTCTCTCACTATCCCTCTCCCTTTCATAACGCTCCTGGCTAGAATAACCGCGATCGCGGTCTCTATCAGCCTCCCTTCTGCGGGACTCATAGTATGAACTAGACGAGTGGCGTGCCGAGCGAAGGCTACTAAGCATGGATTCCCGCCTTGTCATTGTATCTGTAAAATAGAAAGAGAAGCAGAGTTGGCAATCTCCAGAAATGAATAACTCATGATTGGAAATCGTGCAGTGCCGTGAAACTGTATGTATGCATGTGCAAATCCCCCCGACCAACTTGTTGTGTCGGCCATACTCATAAGAAGTGACTCGCCTAAATCTAAAGCGCTTTGAAGCCCTTCCAATCCGCTGTCGTGTTGAAGCGATAGATAGTCCTTAATTGGAATGTCGGTGAGTCCTTCGAAAGGAATCTCCAATTGTGCGGAAGGATTTTCCAAAATTCTAACACCGACGGCTGGTAGGGACATCACCACGGATTTCCATCTTGAAGACTTATAAAGCCTATGAGCAACTGCCTTGCCTTTCCTCCTACCCTCTAAATGCTGAGAACAATCTAGGGGCCCGGCTACGGGTTCGTCTTCGTGGGCATACCTTCTTCATCGCCCTCCTCGGTAATTACAATCCCAGGCGCCCTATGCTTCACCCGTCTTGCCGGGGCTGTCCTAAGCGGTCCCTTAAGTCTTATGCTCTGGTCTTGATCAATTAACCTAGCAACCCTTAAATTTTCATCTGTCAGCACCGAGTCAATCTCTCTCATCTCACCAAGCACCTCTTAAAGGATCCGCACTATTTCTTTAAATTGGGCACCTTCGGGTCGTGGAATTGCGGCGGTAGAGGAAAGGAAATGTTAGATTCAATGTCGATTGAAACTATCTCATAAGCCACTAGAGAAATTGCGATGTTTATGTCTAACTAACCACCTTCTGGCAAACCCTGGCGGACATCGAACGTAGAACCACTCTGTCTTGAAGTAGCTGAGCCTGGTCTAGGACCCAGTCACCACTTGGCAATTCCTGATCGCCTATAGGAATGTGAATGAGGGGTTATCCCGTCGACTCTTGACATTGAACAAGAACCTAACTTCCTCCAGAGTCAGGGGCCGTAAGAGATGCTCCATAAAAACAATGAATAAGCTGTTTAGCAACGCATACCCATTCGGATGCAACTGTGACAGAGCGATCCTATAGAAAACTAACACTTCTCGAATATATTAGTTAAATAGAGGAAGTGTTCTAGTTGTGCACGAATGTCGATTAAAAGTTGTGTATCCTTCTGGAGGAGTATGTGGCCTGTCGTTTGGCCCTAGTAACAGGACATCATCCAGCGATAGCCCATGCCTTAAACAAATCCTCCTCAACATATCTTCAGAGATGTTAGATGGTACGGAATCTTGTGGATTCCAACAAAGATTGCTCCTGGCAGCTCATTTGGAACTGGAATTATGACTTCGGCCGCGATGGCCGGCATCTCTATTACTAGAGGAGGTGAACTTTGAGCCTCCTGCTACCGTGAACTCTCGGGTTTCATAGCTAATCTACTTAGTAAAAACCATCGTTAGATGATAATAAACCCATGTGTTCCCCAGTGTAAAGTGCATGAATGTGTTGTGCAGTGCAATGCTATATAATACTTAAGAAATTCAACATAATTTGAGAAAATGTTCAAACGATAAGATCTCAAGATTCAACCGGAGCGACCATCATTGCTGACCGTCACAACCGTGCCATTCAGGCTTTGGAGAAGGATCCACGCAAAAGTTAGTTAATTTTTTCAAGTTATAGTTCCATCGACGAGCTTCTAAGGGCAGTCAAATATGCAGTTACATATTTATGTCCAATTATGCGAAGTTAAAGCATGCCGGAGTCAAATGTTCGAGTATGCAAAGATTTCCTATCCAATTACAGTTTGGACTTAGATCGATCACCGGGGGCACATTTTGTATCAATCAAAGAATAACAGCTCGTATCGATCATGGAAAGTGGTGGTTCGTATCGATCATCTGAAGAGTATCTCGTATCGATGCTCTGCTTCGTAACGATCAACCATAACAACTTCGTATAGATCGCCAAATCTAGGAATCGTATCGATCACTAGGCATCGATATGAATGACCGTCATTAGTTAATCGGCACGAATACCCACCAGCTATCGATATGAAGCGATTCATTCATTCGATATGAAGTTTCATTATATCCAGATCAATACGAACTCGCTCCTCATTCATCATCGATACAGGTCCTTTCTTCATAACCCTTCACACTTCTTCTCCAAACGACATTATTGCCATTACAACCTTCTTCAATCATGCTCCGATCCATTTCCGGCCTCGACATCATCGGAACCGGGCATGAATATGAATGGGTTGGCAGTCAAACTTAAGTCTCATCGTTTTTTATGTGAATCCATTAATTAATTATCTAATTAAGAGATTTGAGCCGAGAGATTATCAAACTATATTGATTTGGGGACGAAGACGAACTGGGCTTCTAACCATCGATGCGAACTGGGCTTCAAACCATCGATACGAACTGGGCTTCCAACCATCGATACGAAGTGACTTCAGGAATCGATAGGAAGAGAATTTCCTAGGAGCGATACAAAGAAGGCATAGTCTAGTGGATGACTCGGTCACTCGGCATGAAAAGTGGATCGATCCTAAAAGTTAGCGCCACATCACCTAGCAAGCATGTGCCTGGAAGCGATGCGAACAGACCGATGCGAACGGAAGCGATACAAACTCGACAGCCTTCAACAAATTCAAACTTGCATCGATCATAACTCCAGATCTACAAGTCCAAATGCTACCAAATTTTCATAGGAGCTTGCGTGCAACCTCAGGAGCGTTCATGATCGATCTCAACTCGATTGGGCTAAATCTTGATCAATACGAATTTTGTTCATATCGATCACGAATCGAGTCCAAACAACCGGGGATCGATCACGTAGGCCCACCTACATGAGAGAAGAGGTCTTCCAAGATCTGGGCGAGATATTTGCTGCCTATGCCTATAAATAGCAACACAGGACCTACTAAAAATGGACTTTTGGCCCTTCTACGTCCAGACTCTGCCGAAATCACTATTGTACTTGGATTGTACCATTGTAACCCATTGTAACCGCCAAGCGAAAATTAATAAAAGTTAGTCATTTCATAGTGGTCGTAGGCCCTACGCCGAACCACTCTAAATCTGTGTGTTTTTATGTGTTTTTCCTATTTACCGATTGGTGTGTTTGTTAGGTCTTCCTCGTTTTACATTTAATTTCTTTATTTTATCTCTTTAAACACATCCGAAGAGTGTTGTGTCCAATTTTGGTACAAACACCAGATATCTGGTCCGGTATCTCAGTGATGTGCCGGATCGGATGTCTAGTCCGACATCTCAATGTCGTGGCGGATCAGATATCTGGTTCGGCGTTTTTTGGGGACGCCAAACCAAACACCTGGTTCGGCATCCCAATTGCCTTTTCTATTCCTTACCTTTTGTCTTCCTTGCATGCCAAAATAGCGAGCCAACACATGCCCCCCAAAGTACATTTTGTTCCGCATGACGTGCTTTGTTTGGTTCGGCACTTCCTGCTGACCATTCGATTTCCTTCTCCTTGATTTTTAAATACTGCTCCCCTCTTCATATTTTCCTTCTCCTATTTTCTTCACTTTGAGTTAGTTTTTATTGTCTGAACTCCAAATACTTCCACATCTTCATTACTTGAGGTAAGGCCCTCTAAATTCGATCTCTGTCCTAAGCTTTTGGGGTTTAGATTTTTAGGGGTGTTTAGTATGAGCATGGATGATTTTGGCTTCGAATTGAGGAAAGGGAGTGAGCGAGGGGACTTTAGAGCGATTCGGTGAAGAAGAAAATCATGCTTGGTGAAGGCATGGTGGTGATTCCTGATGGAATGCTAGGTCGTGGCACCGAATTATTGTACAACTTGCTGGTCCACCGGATGCGTGATGTAGAAAACTAGATCAAGAGTGGATAAGAATTCTAGTTTAAGTAGGAGCTGTGGGGAAGCAAGTATCCAGGTTGCGAAGAGAAGTTTTTTTTGAGTAATAATCGCACTAAGATGCAAGTAATGGTTGCTCCAATTATTGTCACACTCCGATCATGCAAGTAACATGAGGTGTTTGGCTGTGTCGAAGGGCACTAATCGGAGTGTGATAGATGCATGAAATATGCATATTTATGCAATTATTACTTGGGCTCTTCTCCACTCTTGACTCGGCCTTCAATCTCACAAGCACTTCATAGCCCTCATTTGTGTTACAAGCTATCATTACCTAATTCGGCTATGGTATGATACGTGTTTCTATGTGGTGTGGTTGTGTGAGTGGTTAGGTTATAGGAGGGCGAGCTTCTTGCATTATAGTTAGCATTCGGTGGGTTTGGTTCGGCATTGTGATGCTACTCGGTTTTCGGCATAGGGTAACGCCGGACCAGATTAGTTCGAGCATAGTGATCAGGGGTATGCCGAACCAAAGTGGGGAGATCCTCAAAACGGTAGTTTGAGTTTTGTAGGGTTAGGTTTGGAGTATGGTTTTAACCAGACCAGGCGATAGGAGGCTTTAAACGAGCATTTAAATTTCCATTTACGATTGCATATTTTCTAGGATGTTGAACTTATTCCTGCTTTTTACTTCCTTGTGCAGGAAAATGTCGTCTGGTCGTGAGCTTTGATCTAAACTTGCATCATCACAGCCTGCCGGGGCTGGCGCTTCTTCTTCTAATGTCCCTGTCAATCTTCCAAGACAAGCCAGCTCATCATATTATTTGGTGGAGGGCTACGCTCCCAACCAGACGCTGATAAGGATTTTTGAGTGTTACCCTAGCGTGCTGACAATAGAAAAGCTTAACTCCATAGCTATGACGTTCAGGATTGTTCGCCGAGACATGATACTACCTGGACCAAATGACAGGGCCTGCTCTCCCCTAGGTAGATACATGGCATATAGTAAGTATCACCGCATGCGCGGTGAAATTCCTCCACTCGCTAATTGGATCGTCGGTTTTGTGGTTTACCTGAAAGTCGCTCCCCTACAGCTTCAACCGAACTCTTATGTCATCCTGACATGCCTATATATGATATTCGTGAAGCGCTATTGGAGACCCCTTACCCACAGAGAGATTGGATACTTATATAATGTGAGGAGTTTTTGAAAGGGGAACCCCTTCATGAGCTTAGAGTCGGCCCACAAATTCAAGCCAATTTCGATTTATACTCGAAGTTTAGCATGTTTACGAAGGAGTACTTCTTTGTGCGTGATGATGTCGTTCCTCAACATGATTTCACTTCTGGGTGAAAGTCTCCATTATATTTTTTCAAAGTTTTCTGTCGACTTGGTTCCTTAATGCTCCATATTATTCAGGCTGCATGAAGGCGACAGAGGATGAGGGGTTAAAATAGATGGCCAAGGAAATATTAGATATCCTAGAGGCTGAGAGGGAAGCCTCGTTTTTACTTCACGACATAGCCCTTTGCTTTTACAACTTAATTGGCCTTGGTCAATCCATGTTCAAGATCAGGCCAAGCTCAGTTGAGAAAGCAGCAGGAGCCGAAGGAGGAGAGGGAGATGCGGACAAAGGCAAGGATCCGGAGGAAGATGGTGACGTGGCCGGAGTCCCGAAGAAGTTAAGGCGTAAGAAGAGCACAGTTCATCCTCCCCGTATGTGGAAATCTTTGCACATACGAGATGTTCCTTCTCTAGACGACGCGGAAGGTTCTCACTTAGAGGGAGACAGTAAGGAGGAGGAAGGGTCAGAGGGAGATTTTGAGGCAATAGAATCAAAGGCTTATGCTTTTTAAGATATAGAGATTATTGGTAGCGAAGGCTTGGGCGCGACTCCCTTGAAGAATGCCAAGGCTATGCGGGAGTGGCCCGAGCAGTTAGATCAATCCGAGCGACCCCAGGGCCAATTCTTGTCACTGATGCCCCTCAAGAGAATGTAGCTATGGGTGACTTGGGTGGAATGTCGTTCCTTCCAGTGCAAAGCGGAATGGGAATTAGCGAGGCATTTGGGCTTTCCCTAGGTACTTTTGATTTCTGTATGGATTTTGGGGTACTTCTTTAGAACTTTTTGTTTTTTGACTAGTCCCAGTCTCCACTTTCTCCTTAATCCAATGAAGTCGGGTCACCGTGTGTTCTTCTTCCTCCAAGTGGAGTCCCATCCCACTGTATTCACTACTTGAGTGAGACCCCATCCCGACCACATGATCCAAGCTACCCTAAGGGTTTGTAGTAGCTCGTACTGTCCCAGTGTCTTGCATGTTTTGTGTTTATGCTTTCTCCATTTCTTAGCTCTAAAGTTGTTATTCGCTTTACAGGGAAAAGAAGAAATTTGAAGAGGTATAAAATGTCCCGGCGACTTGAACAGTTCAAACGGATGAAAGGGGTTTCCGCTCCATCTAAGATGGTCTCTCAAAAGGGAAAAACTGCACAAGGGAATGTCAAGGAAACTCTGTCAAGCTTGGACAAAGGAGGGAGCCACAAAACATCCCAGAAATGTGCAAGGTCTCCGAATAAGGATGCTACTTCCACTGGTTCTCAAACTTCTTCTCGTCGCCATAACCAAAATTCAACTAGTCCTAATGTGCACGGAGTGCCTGACGATTTAGGAGAAGAAAATGTCGATACCTACTTCTCAGAGTTTCAACCGCTGGTGAGGAATCCCTTCGAAGGTCACCCTGATATTAACCCCGGCAACGTGGGTCATCATCTAGCGGACTCTGATACCGAGTTCCTTCTACCTCGAAATCCCTTGGTTTGGATCTTGGATAAGGCAAAAACTCGTTACTTTGCCAACTTGACAACAAAAATGGTCCAAATTACTGATGAGACTCGAAAAATTATCGATTATTAGTCCCACCTAGCTAAGGCCAGTGATGAAGTAGGGAGCGCTAATGTATGCTTACGCTTGGAGGTAGAGGATCTTCTTAAAGCGCTCGAATAGAAGGATGTGAAGTAGGAGGCGGTTGAAGAGTCTCGTGCAGCCTAGATAAAGAGGGCCAAGGAAGAAGAGATGAGAGAGGCTGCTGACTTATGCAAGGTATAGATTGACGAGGCTATCAGTTTAGTGGATGTAGCTCGACAAAAGGATTTGGAGTGGATCGGCTCTCTCAAGGGTAAGGTGAAGAAATCACAGGAAGTCTTGGTTGAGCGAAAGAAGTTTTAGGGTGAGTGGCGGAAAGAAAAGGATTGTACAACGTTGAGATCAATATGTTGAAGGCGGAGCAGGCCCGGTGGAGGAAGGACAAGGAATAGTACATGAATAAGGTGGTGTGCCTCCAAACCAAAGTCGACAAGTCCAGTGACTTTTGTGAAACGGTTATCCAGATGCTGAAGGACACTTATTACATGTTCTGGAAACAGGGAAACCTTTAGTCGATGGACGACTATCCCCAGGTGATGGCAGGAATGCATGCTTGGCTGATTGAGGAGGCTTAGGCTTGTGGTTGCGCAGGAGGAAGGTGTCATGTATGATGTCTGTGTGGTGAACCGTCAGTTCACCGTGGAAGAGACCAAAGCCACCGCCAAGAGATACGAACTGCTGGTGGAGGATGAGGACGATGAAGATGGTTTTGATCTCGAGGGGCTTGGTGACCCACGCACCCTTACCGCATGTATCTCGTCATTTTACTTCTACTTCTTGATACTTATCCTAGAGTGTAAAACTTATGATTTTTCCTACTTTCATCGTGCAAGGATGTCTTCAGGACAGGCCGGGCCCTCAAAGGGTGTTGATGAGGTGTTGCAACAGGAGGGCGAGTCTCTCGAGTGACCCAAGCCTTTGAAGGACTTGGCCGGAGGGAGCGGGCCGAGTGACAAGGGTGTCCCTCCTACTTAGTCTAGGAAATTTTCCTTTCTCTTTTCGTACGTCTTTTTGGAGGATGTATGGTTGTCCTACATATGTATTTATAAATGAAAATTTTTGTACATACGGATTTTAATGTGGTAATGTTCAACTTTTATCTTTTTCATGTTTAATCTGGAATGACTTTTGTGACGCGTGATTTTTACAATCTGTCTTGTCTCCTTGTGAAATTCTTACGACATAGTTAATCATTATTGTGTTCTGAGACGTAGAAAACCATAAACGTGTCGTTATGTTCATGGCCGATCGCAAACGATAATTACTCAGGCTATTGCCTGTGTCGTGAGTATTATTCGATTTATCGTTGCCGCCATGCATAATGCTTATCGTCAACTGCGAACAACCCCTGGCTACAGCCACGCCTTAATCATGGGGTTTATAATCGGTTCGCAGTTGCCGGCGAGCCGAACGCCAATGATGAACTGCCTAGGCTATAAATCATGCCTAATCCATGGCATATAGTCTAGTCGGTTCATCATTGCCGGCTTGGGGGTGCCAATCGTCAGTAGTGAATTGCCAAGGCTTGTTTCATGCCTCTTATCGTAGCTATCTTATTTTCACCACTACCGACGAGCACCTACGATTGCTCATAGTAGGAATAATCATCAGATAAACAATTAAATGAAAGAACGTTTAAATAAGACAAGTAATGCGAGACACCAAATTTTTATATTGGTTCGGTCGAAATATGCCTACGTCCACTTTCTTTCTATTATTGTTTCAGTTAATACATGCTTCTTTACAGTTCAAGAGAAATAACGATGGAGATGTTGGAGATTCCATGCTTTCCAAACACTTCTCCGTCTACTGCTAATAAGATGTAAGCTCCATTATGAAGATCCTTATGAACAACAAACGACTCCTCCTAAATCGGATCTAGTGCTCCTAGTCACAAGAAGACCCGCTTGAGTACCAAGTCTCCCTCTTGTAGCGCACGAGGCTTCACCTTAGAGTTGTATTGCCTTGCCACCTTCTGTCGAACAGCAGCTTTGAGGGCGGTGTCGTTCCTTTTCTCCTCGATCAGGTCGAGTGACATGCTCAAGAGCTCCTCGTTTTCTTTTGAGTTATAATGCATCCTTCGGTGTGAGGGGATGACTGTTTCGATGGGGAGCATGGCTTCGGCCCCATATGCCAATGCGAATGGCGTATGCCCTATCGTGGTCTTGTAGGAAGTTCGGTAGGCCCATAGTGTAGTAGGCAGTTTGTCGACCCACGCCCCTTGGACTTCTCTAGCTTCTTCTTGATCAGTGTTTTCAAAACCTTGTTTACTGCCTCGACCTACCCATTTGCCTAGGGATATGCTACGGCCGAAAAGCTTCGAGCAATCCCATGTTCATGGCACCAACTAGATAATTCTTCACTATCAAACTGGAGTCTGTTATCTGATATGATCTTCTCCAGCACCCCAAACCTGCATAGGATGTTACGTATTAGGAAGTTTATCACTTTGGTAGATGAACTTTTTTTCAAAGGCTCCGCTTCCACCCATTTGGTGAAATAATTCACTGCCACTATGGCATATTTTTTCCCCCTCGACCCATGGGGAGTTCCCCAATCAAATCAATTCCCCAAATGGCAAAGAGCCAGGGGCTGACCATCTAGATTAAACCGGTAGGTGGCGGTCTCGGGATTTTGGCAAATATTTAGCACTTGTCACATTTCTTAGCAAACTCGGCTGCATCCTTATTCAGTGTGGGCCAAAAGTATCTATAGCATAGGATCTTCCTGGCTAGAGTTGTCCTTCGGTGTGATCGTCGCAACTCCCTTGATGGATGATTAAGGATATCTTTTGTTTCGTTCCCAGCAACACATCTTAGTAGTGGGTTGGAAAAACTGCGACGGTACAATATGCTATTCTGGATGGTGTAGTGGGATGCCCTCCTTAGGATCTCCTGACTTTTGTTATGTTGGTAAGGTTCCTTCTTGCAAACACTCGAAACTTGGTGTGGGTTGACTTATGACGGGAGTTGCCCTCGACATTGGCTCGGTTCTTACACTAGCCTCTTTGGCGAGGGCGTCTGCCTCTTGATTTTCCCCTCGCAGGATGTGTTTTATTACATAGTGTTCTAGCTCATCAAGGAGGGTTTTGGCCCTTTTGAGGTAAGATGCAAGTCTTTGTCCATGAATATGGAATTCTCCAAGGATCTGGTTCACAATCAGCTATGTGTCACTGTGAATACATATCGATTTGACCCTTATTTCTTTAATGATCTCTAAGCCAGCTATCACTGCTTTTTATTCAGCTTCGATATTGGTTGCAGCGAACTCTAGTCTTAGCGTGCAGCTTAACTTTTTTCCTCGAGGTGTGACTATTATGACTCCTGCCCCTGAGCCGAGCTTGTTTGACGCTCCATCAACAAACATATTTCATTTGACATTTTCCTCAGTTTTTGCCACTATCTCCTCATTTCGCATTGTAAACTCAGCTATGAAATCAGCCAAGGCTTGTCCTTTAATCACGGTGCGTGGATGGTAAGTAATGTCGTACTGGCTCAGCTCAATGCACCATTTTAACAAGCGCCTTGACATGTCTGGTTTATGTAGGACTTGTCTCAAGGGTTGATCTATTAGAACCCTAATGGAGTGTGATTGAAAGTAATGTCGTAATTTCCTAGATGCTATGAGCAGACAAAAAACCAATTTTTCGATCTTAGGGTATCTAGCTTCTGTTCCTATGAATCTTTTGCTAATAAAGTATATCGGTCTCTAGACACGATCATCCTCTCGCACTAGTATGGCACTTAGGGCGTGGGAGGATACAGTTAGGTATAAGTAAAGACTCTCTCCATCCATTAGAGTGGAGAGTATTGGCGGCTTCTGCAGATGTTCAAGCAAATTCTGGAAATCTAAGTAGCACCCTTCAGTCCATTCAAACTTCCCTTTGTCCTCTTTGAGGACTTCGAAGAATGGGATGCATTTGTTAGTTGCTTTGGATATGAATCTGCTTAGAGTGGCTACCATTCCATTTTGGCTCTGCATTTCTCTTCGTGTTGCCGGGACTTTGACATCCCTCAAAGCTTGTACTTTTATAGGATTCGGTTTTATCCCTCTATTGTGTACAATGAAACCTAAGAATTTGCCCGAAGATACCCCAAAAGAGCATTTTAGTGGGTTTAACTTCATTTGGTATTTGCGTAATCCTTGGAACATTTCGTCTCGGTGGCTTGGATGATCCGATGCTCTTCTTGATTTGACAAGCATGTCATCTACATATACTTCCATAGAGTGACCAATTTGTTGCTCGAACATCTTATTAACTAGACATTGATAGGTAGCACCATCATTATTAAGCCTAAAAGGCATGACCTTGTAACAATATAGGACTAGATCCGTGATGAAGCTAGTATGTTCTTAATCCGACAGATGCATGGGAATTTGGTTGTATCCTGAATATGCGTCCATGAATGACAACAACTCATGCCCTGCAGTTCCGTCCACCAGTCGGTCAATTCGGGGTAAATGAAAACAGTCTTTGGGACAAGCATCATTAAGGTTGGAGAAGTTAATGCAGGTCCGCCACTGTGACGCCCCACCTCTATACCCATGCTAGCCAAGAACACTACGGAGTAATGCTATCAACTAGCATAGAGAATAAGGCTGTTGAGGATCGACCATCCATGTAACTTCTTTATGCGAGCACCGATATGTCAGATAGTATAGCATGCATTTTATTTAAGGAGGAAATCCGACATACCGATACAAACTCAAAGCTATCACACAGTGGCTATATATAACCTTCGAAAAAAAACATAGAAATAAACATAACATCAATCAGTCACAGACATCCATATCACAAGGCGGAAGAAGATATGAATATATAACACATGAAAGTGTACATCAGAGTAGTGGTCTAACAAGATCCACATAATACAAAATAATAGCTACAAGCTATACAAAAGAATAAGTATACATCACGGAGTCTATATCTCAAATGTATACAACCAAAAACTACTAATCTAAGTAGTTAGCCAAAAGTCAGAGTAATAGATCCCTGGAGAGAAGTCAAGCAGAAGCACCTGTAACATCTCGGTCTGACCCGAGTATTATTTCATAAGAAAATAATAAACGGATCAGTCTAGCTATAAATATCAGATGACATGATATAGAATAAGAGATATGGCATAACATATAATAACTGTAATGTCATACTACTATAAGTATGTAAATGATAATCAGCAAGAGATTAATCAATATCACAAGAATCTTCTCAAAGATCCAAATCCAGAAAAGGCTAATGACACACGAATTCACCAATGCACAAAAATTGATAAAACATATCAACAAAAATCACGAAAATTGGTGAAGCACAGATTCCAGAAATCAACACACGAAATCCAGAACAAATTCCAGAAATCAACACACGAAATCCAGAAATCACAAAAAGGTGGAAGGCCTATCACATGAACGAGAAGCTATCTCATGGAAGCTAACCATATAATTTTTCGAACACACGAATGGTCCGAAGACCTTTGAACACACGAACGGCCCGAAGACCATGGGGCGCTACCCCATATATGTGAGTAGAAACATCACACAAGCAGGGTCTAGTCTCCCTCGCAGACAAAGAGACATCGCTCAATCGTTAGTCTAAATCACAAATATGATCGTCATGATCATAAAGAAGTGTCAATCACACTAAGGTAGTAAATATATGAGTTTAGCTTCATGTCCCAAAACCACTTGCTTAACTTAAATATTTACGAACAAACTATAGATCTTCAATAGAAAATTGTCATAAGAGGCTCAATCGAACAAGTCCAAGAATTAACCGACGAAGAGAACGCAAGTGTTTCATACCACTCGTTTTACTAAGCCGTTTAATTAGATTTCTCATTCGAGTAAATAAAGGCTTGTATATACTAGTAGATTGGAAAACGGTTTGAGAAAAAGAGCTTTGTAGTAAAACAGTGTTGAAATCACTTTGATGAAAGAGTTATGATATTTACTACTAGTATTGAAACCTTCATATTTTAAAGTGACAAGTCACAAAATTGATTGTAGAAAAAAATCAATCCACTAAACTTCACATGCGAAGACGTGAATAAAACCCAAGGAAACCAGTTCCAAAACCATCAAAGTAGAAATATACTTGCAACCTAACGGGGTCGAATTAAAGTGCAACGACTTAAAGTAAAGTAGGTCGAACGACCTAAGGGATATAATGCCGTGCGACCTAGTAGAAGAGAAGGTCGAGCGACCAAGTGAAATACAGGTCAAACGACCTAAATGTAAAAAGGCGAGCGACCTATAAGAGCACGGCCTAACTATGGCGCGACCTAGCGGGGTGAGCGACCTAACGCGGTCAAGAAAAGGAAAGACTCGACCTAAGTGGAAGACAGGTCGAGCGACCTAACTCCAGGCTGAGCTAAGGAAAGGTGCGACCTAACGAGGTCGACCTAAGTGCAAGCGACCTAAGGGTGTGTGAGGTCGAGCGACCTAAGGGATATAAGGTCCAGCGACCTAAGTGAAGTAAGGCCTAACGACCTAAGGAGAAGAGACTCGCGACCTAAAGACTCGCGACCTAAAGACTCGCGACCTAAAGACTCACGACCTAAGGCGAGCGACCTAATAGGTCACGAGATGCTTCAATGGTCAACCGACCTAAGGACGAGCGACCTAAGCATGCAAGCAAGCCGAGCGACCTAAGGAAGTGTACGACCTAAGCCCAGAACGAGCTTATATTTGAAGGCAGAAACTTATCCACGCTAGAGCGACCTAAAGCCCAACGACCTACGACCTAACGGTCAATGACCTATATGCGAACGAGCCAGTTCCGAGGCAGTGCGACCTATGTCCAGGAATTTGCCAAAACACACGAAAATTTGGGATTTTCACAAATTCGATCCAAACCAAATGCAACATACATGCTAAAGTGATGGGGAATAATTCCCAACAATCCAATGACAGTTATAGGCAAGAATGTGAGATAAAAATCTCACCTTTTCCACGAAATTGATGATGGAGAAGCTTAAAAGTAGTGGAAGAATCAACCACAAGTTTAAACCCAATGTCTTCACGTGAATTTGGAGTTAGATGTTGAATTTGCTAATGAACTTGAGCTTGGAATTTTAATTTCTCATTCCCTCCACCATTTTTGATGAAGCTTTGTTGTTAGGAAAATGAAGAAGGAAGTAATGAAGAGGAGAGGGGGTTGGGACTGAGTTAGTAAGTGGTTCAGCCCAAACCAAAGCTCAAAGCAAAAAGTGACGAAAATTCCACTATCTCCAAACATATCGAAGTTTACACTTAAAAAGATCGCAAACGTCATTTTGAACTCAATAGGGGTGGTCTCGAGTCCTAATTTGACCGTATGCAAAAAGTAGCTTTTCGGAGTAAAATCTGACTGACGATAAAATATTTAAATAAAATATTTAAATATAAAATCGATGAATATGCGGGTTGTTACAGACTCCCCTCCTTAAAGAAATTGCGTCCTCGCAATATATAAGTTGGAAATAAAAAGTAACAACCATAAAAGCATATTAACACAAAAGAAATTTGAAGTAAGAAGTTTACCATAAAGAGCATGAGAAAGTAGTTCCGGGTGTGTTCGCTCGATGAATTATCTAGTTTCCCAAGAGCAATCCTTAGGATTCGAGGACCATTGAACCTTCACAAGCGGAACATCTTTATTTCGAAGTCGTTTGACTTCCGAAGCAATAATTCGAACAGGATGCTGCTCATAAGTTAAGTTAGGTGAAACTTCAATCTCTTCCACAACACCAGGCTCAAGAATAGAATCGGAATCCCGAAGGCACTTCCGTAATTGAGAAACGTGAAACATGTCATGCATGGCAGAAAACTGAGCCGGTAATGAAAGGCGATAAGTCATAGAACCAATACGTTCAGTGATAGGAAATGGCCCAATATATCGAGGCGCTAACTTTCCTGATCGATTGAAACGTACTACACCCTTCATAGGTGAAACATGAACAAATACAAGATCTCCAACAGAAAATTCTTATTTCCTTCTTTGATTATCGGCATAGGATTTTTGTCTGTTCTGGGCTTCTTTCATCCTATGACGAATAAGTTCAATCTTTTCTGTGGACTCTCGAATAAAATCTGGACCTAAGTCCAGCTTCTCACCGGCCTCAAGCCAACAAGAAGGAGATCGGCATGGCCTTCCATAAAGTGCCTCGAAAGGTGCCATACCAATACTAGATTGGAAGCTGTTATTATAGGAAAACTCAACGAGAGAAATATGATCTTCCCAACTTCCACCGAAATCAAGCACACAAGCACGAAGAAGATCTTCAAGAGTTTGATTCACACGCTCAGTTTGTCCATCGGACTGGGGGTGATAAGCGGTGCTAAAATTAAGCTTCGTTCCCAAAGCTTTTTGAAGACTCTTCCAAAATCCACTAGTAAACAATGGATCACGATCGCTAACAATGGAAGTAGGGACTCCATGCAGTTTAATAATTTCTCTGATAAAGAGTTTGGCCAGAAGAGGAACGGTTCGGTTCGACCGAACTGGAATAAAATGGGCAGATTTAGTAAGTCTATCAACGATCACCCATAAGCTATCATGACCCGAACAAGAACGGGGAAGGCCATCAATAAAATCCATGTAAATTTGATCCCACTTCCAAACTGGAATTTCCAATGGTTGTAATAACCCACCGGGCCTTTGATGTTCGGCCTTAACAAGTTGGCAAGTCATGCAACACTTTACAAAGTTAGCAATATCAGATTTCATTCCCTCCCAGTAATAAAGTCACTTCATATCTGCGTACATTTTACTGCTACCGGGATGAATGGAATATTTGGAACGATGAGAATCTTCTAGAATATCTTTACGAAGATCACTACTATTTGGTAAGATAAGTCTACCAAATTTTCGAATGCCGCCACGAGAATCGATATCAAAGTCTTTCAAACCTTCAATATCGGTTTTATCCCTAATATTCTGGCTAAGAAAAGCCAATTCGGGATTTAGCTTTTGAGCTTCAAGAATGCAGTCTAAAAGAGAAGGATGAGCCTCAAGGCTACATAAAACCAAAGATGAACATAAATCGGAAACGCGATCTCGAATTTCACAAGTGGATAAAACCTCGAGATCATTCCATTCGGATATCATCATAGAAACAACCGTTTGTTGCTTGCGACTAAGTGCATCGGCAACTCGATTTCCCTTTCCGGGAGTATAAAGAATATCAAGATCATAAGCGGCAAGAAATTCAAGCCAACGCTGTTATCGCAAATTAAGTTCCTTTTGAGAAAACAGATATTTCAAAGACTTATGATCAATATAAAGTATAAATTTCTCTCCCAAAAGATAATGTCGCCAAATTCGAAGGGCGAAAATGATAGCCGCGAGTTCTAAATCATGTGTGGCATATCTAGTCTCAGCCGGCTTCAATTGCCTAGAAGCATAAGCAATAACACGTTCTTTTTGCATAAGAACGGCACCCAAACCAACGCGACTAGCATCGGTATAAACAATAAAATCTTGATTCCCTTCGGGAATAACAAGGATAGGAGCATCAGAAAGGAATTCTTTTAATATCTGAAAAGAAGTTTCACATTTGTCCGACCAAATGTATTTAACACCTTTCTTTGTTAAGCCAGTAAGAGGCACGGCAATTTTAGAAAAGTCCTTGATAAAACGACGGTAATAACCAGCCAATCCGAGAATGCTATGGATTTCAGTCACGCTCTCCGGTCTCTTCCAATTTTGAATCGCTTCAATCTTTGAAGGATCCACTGATATTCCGAATTCGGAAATAATATGACCGAGAAACTTCACACTAGATTGCCAAAAGTGGCATTTAGAAAATTTTGCCTTTAACTGATTACTCCTAAGAGTTTCCAATACAATCCGAAGATGCTTTTCATGTTCCTCCTCGGTTTTAGAATACACAAGAATATCATCAATAAAGATGAGAACAAACTGATCGAGGAAATCTTTGAAAACTCGATTCATGAGGTCAACGAAATAAGCCGGAGCATTCGTTAAACCAAATGGCATAACAAGCCATTCATAAGATCCATAACGAGTATGGAACGAAGTCAAAGGAATACTATCCTCTGCAATTCGAAGCTGATGAAAATCGGTAGCCAAGTCCAATTGTGAAAAGACTCTAGCACCACTAAGTTGATCAAACAGATCATCAATCCGACGTAAAGGATACTTATTCTTAATAGTAAGATCATTAAGCTTGCGGTAGTCGACGCAAACCTAAGTGTACCATCGGACTTATTTACGAAAATAGCTGAAGCTCCCCAAGGCGAGGAACTAGAGCGAATAAGTTGCTTCGTCTCCAATTCGGATAATTGTTTGTGCATCTCTTCATTCTCCTTATTGGACATGCGATAAGGAGGACGGGTAATAGGTTGAGCTCCAGGTATAAGATTAATTTTGAAATCAATAGCTCGCTTAGGTGGTAATCCTAAGACGGGCTCGAATATATCGGAAAATTCACGAACGACGCGAATAAGAGAAATGATATCCTCCTCATCATCATTGTCATCATCACGAGGATTTAAAGAATATAAAGATGCAACCAAAGCGGAATCCGAATCTTTAAGAATAATAGAAATCTGCTTTACAGATTGTGGATGTCGAAGATAAATAGTCCGCTCAGGACATAGGATATGAGCTTCATAACGATTAAGCCAATCCATACCCAAAATCATTCCAAAGCCTAAGTAACGCATGACATGCAAATCGGCTAGGAAAGGAAAATCACACAAAATAATCTACACATCTTTACAAAGTAAACTAAGAGTTGTGGATCCACCAACCGGATTCGCAATTCTTAAAGAAGTCATTAAAGCAACAACACTTAAGGAAAAAGTATCGACAAGTTCCGTTGATATAAAAGAATGGGATGCACCCATATCAAAGAGAACTCTAATAGGTTGATTATGAAATATAATAACGCCATCAAGGACAGAATGAGACATACCTTGACCGCGAGATGTGTTGCCAAGGGCTTGAGCAACGTTTAACTTTCCCTCCTTCTTACTTGGAAGCTTAGGGCATAGATGCATATAATGATCCGGACTTTTGCAATAGCGACAAGAACGGGGCTTTGAACACTTGTTCGCAAAATGGCCCCTAGCACCACAGTTGTAGCATTTCCCATCACTAGAGGAAAAGGTCTTAGCAGTAGGAGTTGGTTGTTTACCCTTTTTGTTGGGATAAGGACCTTTGAACTTGTTAGGCCTCTTCTTGTTGTTGAAGTTTGGTTTGGAACCCACTACTTCAACATCACTTTCCCTATCCTCCTCTTCAAGACGAAGAGCGATATCAATGAGTTGGTCAAAGGAAACTTCTAATTTTAGAAGTAATGGCTTCTTGAGATTTTTGTTCAAGCCATAGACAAATATTTGGTTCTTCTTCAATGGGGTGTTGATGTATTCAACCCCATATTTAGACAGTGACTCGAAGGATGTGACATAATCTGTCATAGAGGATTCACCTTGAACAAGGTCTATGAAACGACGAGCCAATGTCACTTTCTCAGCTTCTGGTACAAACTTTAGTTCGAAGCGTTCCCGGAATTGCTCCCAAGTGAGATCCGCTTCATTAATCTCAGAAATAAGAAGTTCGTACCAGTCCAATGCTCTTTCTTGGAGCATATTGGAGGCCACCTGAACACGGTGAAGATCGATAAGATTCATGCGAGAAAAGATTCGATCGCATGTTCGTAACCAAGCCTAGACTTTGATAATAGTTTCAAAACCTTTGAATGGCTTCCCACCAAAGTTGGTATAATCGTTGAACAAGCGTGCAAATCTAGACTTAGGGTGAGTAGGTTCCTGATTAGGACCAGCTGCTTGAGCATTCTTTACTAAATCAAGAAGCTATTGAGCAGTCATAAAGACTCCATCCTGAGGAGTAACAGTAGATGGTCCAGCTCTGGGACGGCCTGGTCTAGACATTCTCTTCTTTAAGAAAGAGAGAAGTAGATAAGTTATTCTCCAAATAAATATCAAGCAAATCTTGATATATAAAACAAGGATGCATAAAAGGAAATAGGATGAATCGGTTCGAAGACTCGAATTACATCCTAAGGCACGACTCCTAAGTTGGACTTAGGACGATGATCCTTGTTAAGTTATTCTATATTGTTCCGAAGTTTGGCTCTGATACCAAGCTGTGACGCCCCACCTATATACCCACGCTAGCTAAGAACACTACGGAGTAATGCTGTCAACTAGCATGGAGAATAAGGCTGTAGAGGAGCGACCATCCATGTAACTTCTTTGTGCGAGCACCGATATATCAGATAGTATAACATGCATTTTATTTAAGGAGGAAATCCGACATACCGATACAAACTCAAAGCTATCACCCAGTGGCTATATATAACCTTCGGAAACAAACATAGAAACAAACATAACATCAATCAGTCACAGACATCCATATCACAAGGCGGAAGAAGATATGAATATATAACACATGAAAGTGTACATCAGAGTAGTGGTCTAACAAGATCCACATAATACAAAATAATAGCTACAAGCTATACAAAAGAATAAGTATACATCACGGAGTCTATATCTCAAATGTATACAACCAAAAACTACTAATCTAACTGTTAGCCAAAAGTCAGAGTAATAGATCCCTGGAGAGAAGTCAAGCAGAAGCACCTGTAACATCTCGGTCTGACCCGAGTATTATTTCATAAGAAAATAATAAACGGATCAGTCTAGCTATAAATATCAGATGACATGATATAGAATAAGAGATATGGCATAACATATAATAACTGTAATGTCATACTACTATAAGTATGTAAATGATAATCAGCAAGAGATTAATCAATATCACAAGAATCTTCTCAAAGATCCAAATCCAGAAAAGGCTAATGACACACGAATTCACCAATGCACAAAAATTGATAAAACATATCAACAAAAATCACGAAAATTGGTGAAGCACAGATTCCAGAAATCAACACACGAAATCCAGAACAAATTCCAGAAATCAACACACGAAATCCAGAAATCACAAAAAGGGGGAAGGCCTATCACACGAACGAGAAGCTATCTCATGGAAGCTAACCATATAATTTTTCGAACACACGAATGGTCCGAAGACCTTTGAACGCACGAACGGCCCAAAGACCATGGGGCGCTACCCCATATATGTGAGTAGAAACATCACACAAGCGGGGTCTAGTCTCCCTCGCAGACAAAGAGACATCGCTCAATCGCTAGTCTAAATCACAAAAATGATCGTCATGATCATAAAGAAGTGTCAATCACACTAAGCTAGTAAATATATGAGTTTAGCTTCATGTCCGATAACCACTTGCTTAACTTAAATATTTACGAACAAACTGTAGATCTTCACTAGAAAATTGTCATAAGAGGCTCAATCGAACAAGTCCAAGAATTAACCGACGAAGTGAACGCAAGTGTTTCATACCATTCGTTTTACTAAGCCGTTTAATTAGATTTCTCATCCGAGTTAAATAAAGGCTTGTATATACTAGTAGATTGGAAAACGGTTTGAGAAAAAGAGCTTTGTAGTAAAACAGTGTTGAAATCGCTTTGATGAAAGAGTTATGATATTTACTACTAGTATTGAAACCTTCTTATTTTAAAGTGACAAGTCACAAAATTGATTGTAGAAACAAATCAATCCACTAAACTTCACATGCGAAGACGTGAATAAAACCCAAGGAAACCAGTTCCAAAACCATCAAAGTAGAAATATACTTGCGACCTAACGGGGTCGAATTAAAGTGCAACGACTTAAAGTCAAGTAGGTCGAACGACCTAAGGGATATAATGCCGTGCGACCTAGTAGAAGAGCAGGTCGAGCGACCTAGTGAAATACAGGTCAAACGACCTAAATGTAAAAAGGCGAGTGACCTATAAGAGCACGACCTAACTGTGGCGCGACCTAGCAGGGTGAGCGACCTAACGCGGTCAAGAAAAGGAAAGACTCATCCTAAGTGGAAGACAGGTCGAGCGACCTAACTCCAGGCTGAGCTAAGGAAAGGCGCGACCTAACGAGGTCGACCTAAGTGCAAGCGACCTAAGGGTTTGTGAGGTCGAGCGACCTAAGGGATATAAGGTCCAGCGACCTAAGTGAAGCAAGGCCTAATGACCTAAGGAGAAGAGACTCGCGACCTAAAGACTCGCGACCTAAAGACTCGCGACCTAAAGACTCGCGACCTAAAGACTCACGACCTAAGGCGAGTGACCTAACAGGTCACGAGATGCTTCAATGGTCAAGCGACCTAAGGACGAGCGACCTAAGCATGCAAGCAAACCGAGCGACCTAAGGAAGTGTATGACCTAAGCCCAGACCGAGCTTATATTTGAAGGCAGAAACTTATCCACGCCAGAGCGACCTAAAGCCCAACGACCTACGACCTAACGGCCAACGACCTATATGCGAACGAGCCAGTTCCGAGGCAGTGCGACCTATGTCCAGGAATTTGCCAAAACACACGAAAATTTGGGATTTTCACCAATTCGATCCAAACCAAATGCAACATACATGCTAAAGTGATGGGGAATCATTCCCAACAATCCAATGACAGTTATAGGGAAGAATGTGAGATAAAAATCTCACCTTTTCCACGAAATTGATGATGGAGAAGCTTAAAAGTAGTGGAAGAATCAACCACAAGTTTAAACCCAATGTCTTCACTTGAATTTGGAGTTAGATGTTGAATTTGCTAATGAACTTGAGCTTGGAATTTTAATTTCCCATTCCCTCCACCATTTTTGATGAAGCTTTGTTGTTAGGAAAATGAAGAAGGAAGTAATGAACAGGAGTTAGTAAGTGGTTCAGCCCAAACCAAAGCTCAAAGCAAAAAGTGACGAAAATTCCATTATCTCCAAACATATCGAAGTTTACACTTAAAAAGATCGCAAACGTCATTTTGAACTCAATGGGGGTGGTCTCGAGTCCTAATTTGACCGTATGCAAAAAGTAGCTTTTCGGACTAAAATCCGACTGACGATTTAAATAAAATATTTAAATATAAAATCGATGAATATGCGGGTTGTTACAGCCACTTTCCAGTGGGCCTCTTTACCATGACCGGGTTGGAGATCCATTCTGGGTAAATGGCTTTGCGGATAAAGCCATTGGCAAGCAGGTTGTTCACCTCTTCGTTGAGAGCAGTTGATCATTCTATCCCCATGCTTCTTTTCTTCTGTTTGATCAAGAGCTTGGTTGGGTCAATATTAAGGGAATGGCAAGCTATTTCTGGGGATATCCCCACCTTATCTCCATGGGTCTATGCGAATACATCCAAGTTCTTTCGTAGGAATCCTATTAGCTGGACTTTGAGGAACCTATGTGGGGTCCAACTCGTTGAATGGGTCGCTAGTACATTCGAGAGGAGGGGCCTTCTTTGATTGCTATGTTTTCGCATTTTTGGGCAGAGGGCGACCCCCATGCCTTTCCCTCTTTCCTTCTTCTTGTTTTGGTGAAGTTCAGTCACATAGCAATCGCGAGCTGCGTCTTGGTCACCTTCTACTTCTCCTATTCCATTATCAGTTGAGAATTTCATCTTCGAGCACCATGGTGCCAAGACTATCTCGAAGTCTGACAACGCGAGCCTTTCTAAGAAGCCGTTGTAGGTGGAGTGTCTGTCTACCAGTACGAACGTTTGCTTTCGGACAACTGATCGAGGGTGACTTCCTAGCTCAACGAACAAGTCTAGTTGCCCAAGTGGCATCGTGGCTTCATTAGTGAACCCGTGCAAGGGCTTACGACATGGAGATACATCTTTCGTTGATAACTTCATTTTATTAAATGCATGTTTGAATAAAATATTCACCAAGCTTCCTGTATCGACCAAAATGCGAAACTCCTCCGCCGGGCCGATCCAAGCGGAGATAACCATAGGATCGGTGTGCGAGTACTATTTTCTAACTAAATCTTCATCGTTGATGGTTATGTCGACTCTTTCACTCTGTTTTGCGATGCATCCTTAAGTTATGGAATGAACATATCCTTCCCTATCTTTCGAGGATTTCTCATACCACTCCATTTCGACCAAACTTCCGTCGGCTATATACGGGCCTCCGGATATGGTGTGGAAATTATCTTTTCTTGGTTGGAGTGGCTCGTACCTGCTCCTTCCTTGTTGTTCCCTTGCGGGGGTTGCCTAGATCCTTTATGGACCGGAGCGGGAGAGTTGCGCCCTTTCTGCATGTATCGCTCTAGTTTCTTTTTTCGGATGTACTTGTTTGTACCAAAATTGGGCACAACAGTCTTCGGGCATGTTTGAAGAGACTAAAGTGAAGAATATAAATAGAAAATAAGGTAGATCCAACAAACACACCAAAGACAAACAAACATAAGTATAAAAACACAGAGATTTAGAGTGGTTCGGCGTTGTAGCATACGTCCACTATAGAAAGTTTGCTGTTTATTAATAACTTTCACTGATTACAATTGTTTTCAATAGAACACTCAAGATACAATGAAGATTTCGGCAGAGTATCGACGCTCCAGAGTTAAAAGTCCCTTTTTCAAAGGCCTAGGACTGCTATTTATAGGTGTAGGTTGCAAATATCTCATTCAGATCCTAGGAAACCCCTTGTCTCACATGGGTGGACCCACGTGATCGATCCCTGGCCATTTGGAATCGATCCATGATCGATACGTATGCAATTTGTATCGATCCACAAAACCACTTTTGGGTTGAGATCAATCATGAGCATTCTTGAGGTGGTATGCACGCTCCTGTGAAAATTTTGTGGCATATGGACCTGTAGATTTTGAGTTAGGATCGATACAAGTTTGCATTTTCAATGTACTGCCGAGCTCATATCGATACAATTCGTATCACTTGTTTCGTATCGATGCTGGCATGTGTCGATCAGATGACATAATGCTATATTTTAGGATCAATCCACTTTTCATGCCGAGTGACCGAGTCTTCCACTTGAATGTGTTCCTTTTCGTATGGACCAAACATATTCCTTTCGTATCGATAGTTTTGTGTCGATGCTTGAGACCACTTTGTATCGACCGCTTATGCTCCCATTTGTATCGATATAGGCTCAAGCATTTCGTATCGATTGACGACCGATTCATATCGAGGCCTTTTTGAGAGTTTTTTGTATCAATTGCTTCTGGTCGATACAAATTAGGACGAGGGGAAGCGATACGAAATGTTCTCAAGTGATGGGTAAGAAACAGGGCAGACGCGTTGGATACGAAGTGGTGTTCTTTCATGGATACAAACCAGTGCTAACTTGATGGATATGAACTATTGTTAACCATGATGGATACGAAGTAGGGTGAGCTTGATGGATACGAAGCAATGTATATTTGATGGATACGAACCATATGTGTTCCATATGAGACTTGATCGACTAATATCTTCTGCATATGAACTCTGATTGACTTGTAATTTGGAACGTTGACTTTCATAGCTTTACTTGTTGTACCATATTGATTGTCGCCCGATCCAGGCTTGGGAAAAATTTACCAGTATCCATAGTAGACCTATGTACAACCGATCTTCGAGACGGACTGTCCTTGGTGTCACGGCCTTGCCAGAAGGTGGGATAACATTTGCCTCCCAAAGTATGTCCCGTGTGAACATGACGTGCTTTGAAAAGTTGCGACCTTCTGTCTGAAAAGTTCTATCTGATTTGATGAGTAGCCGTTGTCTTTCTGCCAATAGATGTAACCTTTGGATCATTTCCGGTAATATAAATGTTGAATTGTTGACTGCCAATGATCGTAAAGTGTATTGTTGTAACCGAGTATCGAGTGTTAGCAAACTGTTGTTCACTGTTATAATTGTCACCAAGTGAGCATTCAATTCCTGTGAATTTTGAAAATTGAATGTTAATTCGTCATACATAAATGTATGTTAACCTGACTCTATTAACGTTTGCACATTCTCGAGTTGTTGTCAAGTTTTTTATATCGAGTTTTGTGTTAGTCCTCTCCTGAACCGATGTGAAATTCGAGTTGTAAAAATGCTTGATGGTCGTTTTTGAATATTTCTTCGTATCGATCCTCTCCTAGATCGATTTGAAAAGTTGAAAAATCTTCTTCGTATCGATGGATATGAACTTCTGTGGGCTTTAGGTTGATGGATACGAACTCATCATTTCGTACCGATGCATCCCTAATGGTTTCTAATGGGTCAGATAAGCCCTTGCCTTGTACTTCATATTGATCGGTGGATGGATACGAATGAATGTTGCATCAGGTAGATGGCCCATGGATACGAAGAGCTCTATTCGTATCGACTGGAGAGGAAACTTGTTTTAACCGGTTAAAACAACTAGGAGACGAATCGTTTCCCTTCATCCCTCGTGTCCATATAAAAGCCTTTTGTACTTAGCCATTTTTTCTCACTTGCTCATTTTTTCCTCGCCTTCGTATCGTTACGAGTTCACAAAAAATAGAACTGCCTTCGCTTTCATGCTACCCAACCCATTTACTGCTTAGATTAGGTAATTAGACAACGAATTAGTGTCAAAAACAATGAGACTTGAAATTCAACACCTTTCTACTCATATCCATTGCCGAGTTTGGTGAAGGGAAGGCTGGAGATGGTCGGAGTATGGTCGAGGAAGGAGGGGATGGTTCCTATATTGCTTGAGTTGATCGGAGAAGATGAAGTGCATATGGATACGTAGAAGCCACTCGTATCGAACTTGGACGAAGGAATGTAATTCGTATTGATATGAACATAATAGAACTTCGTATCGATCGATCGAAACATTTCGTATTGGAAGATGATGAGCTCTCATATCGATCAACCGATGATAGCCTTCGTATAGATCCAGGGAGATCGACACGAAATTCAAGTTCTAGCGATCGATAAGAGATAGGGAATTTTGCATTGATATGAAAAGACTTTCGTGTGACCGATACGCAGCATTGTTCCCCGATCGATATGAAGTATTGTTTCCTTTGATGGATATGAATCGTGCCCTTGGTGGTCGATAAGAACGGGGCTTCTGATGATTGATCCAGATCTAGACTTTGATGGATACGAAAGCCCTGCACTCTTGAACATTTGACTCCGATGCGCTTCTGCCTTACATAATTGGACTTAACCATTTCACTGCATATTTGACTGCCTTTCGAAGCTCGTCGATGGAACCGTAACCTGACAAAATTTGATGAACTTTAACTTGGGCCAATCTCTGAAGTCTGGATGGCACGGTTGTGACGGTCAGCGATGATGGTCATTCCAGTTGAATTTCGAAGCCTTGTTGTTCAAACATTCTTTTTTAAATCTTATAGAATCTCCTAAGTAATATACAACACTTCACTACACAACACATTCACGCACTTCACATTGGGGGAAACATGGGTTTATTGTCATCTAACGATGATTTTTGCTGAGTTTATTAGTTCTGGAACCCGGAAGTTTGCAACCGTAGGAGGCTCAGAGTCCGCCTCTTCCTATAATCGAGATGCCGGCTATCGTAGCCGAAGTTGTTAGTCCTGCTCCGGATAAGCTACCAGGAGCAGTTTTCATCGTGCATCCGCAAGATTTTGTTCCTTCTAATATTTCTAAAGACATGCTGGGCTGGATTTGCGTAAGGCATGGATTGTCAAGAGATAATGTCTTATTGCCAGGGGCAGAAGAAAGAGTCCATACTCCCCCGAAAAGGTACACAACCTGTAAAAGATTTTCATACGTAGCTGGGACACTCCATCCATTTAATCAATACATCCAGGAAGTGCTATTCTATTTAAGGATTGCCTCATCATAGCTGCACCCGAACGGGTTTGCCTTGCTGAATAGCTTGTTCACCGTCATCATGGATCATCTCTTCTGATCCCCAACTGCAGAGGAAGTCGGATACTTTTTCAATATAAAGAGTCGAGGAGTTAACCCATCCTTCACTTTCTCAGAGGCAGTCAGGAACTGTCAAGTCGTGATCGGGGCTTGGACCAAGCTGGATAATTTCAAGACCGAATGGTTCTACGTTCGATGCCCACCGGGTTTTGCCAGATGGTGGCTAGCCAGACGTAAGTGCTTCAACTTCTATGTCGGTTAACTGGATAATCTGATTCTAGATCTAACTCTTTCTTTCTTTCACAGCTTCGATTCCGGGACCCGAAGGGGATTAGTTTAAGAAGATTGTAAGAGTTCTTCAAGATGTGCTTGCCGAGTGCAGAGAGATCGATGATGTCCTCACTGATGAAAATCTAAGAGCCTTTGGGCAAATCGATAGAGATCAAAGCATCAGTCTTGAATGATTTCTCAGGATAGTTCCAGCGAGGCAAGTCAAAAGGAGAGCTCCTGGAATCGTGATCACCGGCAAGGTGACGATGAGAATATGCCCGCTGGAGATGAGCCCGCACCCGGGCCTTCACAAAGTCACCGACATTCATAGAGGGTAAGGAGAGGTAAGGCCGCTGCACAAAAAGCTCCAAGACGCAAGTCTGTTGTAATGTCTTTGCCAGCAGCAGCTGTTGTAATTTCAGAGGCTCCCTCTTCACAAATAGAGAGTCCTTTTGAAGGACTTGCGGATATTCCCATTCTGGATGATGTGTCTCTTCACTAAGGTACCAGATTAGAGGGGCTTCAAAGTGCCTTAGATTTAGGAGAGCCAACCCCTCCGAGTACGGTTGCTACATCCAGTTAGTTGGGGGGTTTACACATGCATGCACACACTTTATGGCACAACACAACTAATATTCACAAGATGTTCAATCTACGGAGATAACTAACTCAATTTCTTTTTTCACTTTACAGATACAATGTCGAAGAAAGGATCCATGATAAGTAGCCTTTGTGTTGCACGCCAACCTTCCAGTTCATACCGAGAGTTTTGCAGCCACAAGTCCGATTACGATCGCCACTACTCTAGTCAAGACAGGGATCGCTATGATAGGGAGAGTGATAGGGAGAGAGAGGGGGGGGAAGAGATAGAGAGAGGGAAAGAGAGCGGTGAGATAGACGCCACTCCCGATCGTGCTCTCCTCCACCTAGAGTCCCCTTGCCACCCTCCAGTTCTAGAACACACACTACTAAAACTTCACGCCATCCAGCACCTCCACAAACTTCAAGGACTGGCGAGCAGCGCGACAGAACTGGGGCAGATGCACCTATTGTCACTACATAAATGGCTACAGAGCTTATAGGGGAGGAAGCCACTCGAATAGCCAAGCTAAAGGAAGATTTCCGTAATATTTGCTTTGACGGCTTTCACTTCCTCCCAAACTTGAGGTTGATTCCAAAAGAGCCGTAGAAAACGGTGCACGACTATGTGTATGACGCTTATAGCCAGTACCGTGAATGGAAGAAAACTACAGAAAAGGCCTCAGCGGTGGCATTCGATCGAGCGAAGGCAATTGGACAGCTGCAAAAAGACCTTGCTCACAAGGATCAGATATTTTAGGTGCTCACTAATGAGAACGACACTTTGAGAATTCAGAAATGGAGGCCTTGAAAAAAATCGATAAGGCCAATAAGAAAATGGAGCAAATGTGGCAAGAGCACTTGAAACTGGTCGACGATATGGGCCATAGAAATGCCATCGTCATACCTGAAAGAAACAATGCGCTCAAAGAGCTTAAAGCTAAATACACCGAGGTCGTCAAAGAAAGGGACGATGCTAATAAGGCTGCTCATGAGGCATGCGGTTAGATAGTGGAGCTTAAGGGAGAGCGGGATGCAGCTTTTCTAAAGGTTTAGGAAGTTGAGGCTAGAATTGAAGCTGAAGTTGGAGCAGCGGAGGTCAGGTTAGAAGGCAATATGGAAGACCTTCCGATCACTTATAACGCCAATGTCCAGAAATACCGTAGTCTGAGCTGGCTCGACGATTATCCGACTCATTTGCATAATGCATGGCGCCGCGTAGTGGACGATGAGAAGGCTGAACACCACACTACATTTATTGACGAGTTTGATTTGGAGAACTGGGTGTTGACCGAAGATGAGAGGAGGGTTCTTTATAAGGCCATTGTTACATTTGAAAAAGAGAAACTCGTCACTCAACATCCGAAGGTCGGAGAGGATTCTGGTGTTGAGCATCATGATACAAGCTCTGAAATCCATGTGCCAACCCAGCCTGAACTTACCCCTACAGTCGATCCTCCAACTGTGCATGCTTACGATCTTGATCAACCGCAGTTGTCTCTAGCTCACGAGCACATTTCCAAAGGAGTCCCGACTCCACTCGCGAACCAACCTGAGGAAGGTATTCTGAACACTTCTCGAATTTATTCAAAGTCTGGAGTGTTATCATAAGAAGTCACAAATATTTTCTCTTATCTCCATTCATTTATAGGAGCTGCACTAGCCGTGCCCCTGCAACCCAAGAGCAGCATCAAGAGCAGGAGGCTATCATAACGGAGGCAACAACTACTATAGCTATCGCATCGACTGGGGAACTTCATGTGAGCACTTTTATCTTCAACGAACAGATAATGGAAGAACTCCTCGGTCAATAGAGCGATCCACTCACAGACTTTCCTTTTGTCATGGGCGATGGCGCGTTCACAGCCAGCTCTTCGGCCCCAACTGCCAACATCCCGCCGGACACTCAAGCAGCTAATGATGAGGAGATAATGGCAGCGATCAGTGCCAAGATGGCAAGTTCCATGCTGGGTAGTGGTATTGGAGGTGGAAGGGCAGGTCCTGGCCAGGCCCCTTTATGTATGGTCTCTTCGGGTGGTACTGTCATCATCACTGGGGTACCCCCTGCGTCTTCTCATATAGATAGCACCCCCATCTCTCCGACCACGAATTCTGAAAGCGTTCCAATTTTCGTGAGTTCGGAGGAGGAGACTACAATTCTTCCCCTGGCCAAGGATAAGCCAGGTAAAGGCAAGAGTTCGAAACGACACCACAGCGGCAGCTCCAGTGGATCGACGCCGAAGGGGAAGAAGAAAAAGAAACATAGGGAGTAGGAATGTCTCTTTGTGTCCCTTTTTGGTATATAAGTAAGAATTCCTTTTTTGCTTTCAGTAGGCCGTGTATAGATGCGGGTTCGGCCTTTGCTAGTAGGAATTTTTGGAATAAGCTTTTCTGTACTTATTTTGTTTCCAAAGAATAGATGAAATAAAATCTCCTTTCGATTTTTGGCATAACTCTTAATTTATTTTCCTAACTGTTTCGGCACTTGAATTTTTATTCAATACACTTGTGAAGCTTTAATCTTCGGATAGGGCTCGTGTTCGGTTGTTAAGTCTCGGGGTCATGGCTTCGAGCCGTAACCAAACGTTAAGCTGAGTCCTAATGTTGTACTATCTCAATCGGCACCTGCTGCTCGAGTTATGCCCCCAGTCCTGGGGACGAGTTGAAGTTGTCGGATGATGATTGCTTTTCACCTTTGACACTTTTAATTTTACATAGTCGGAACAAAGTTGTTGTGAGATGAGTTTGAGTGGTCGGATCACACTCGTACATGTACTGACAATTTCATCCACACTCTGGGGTTTGAACTTGTGTACTGGCTGTCGGTCACACCTGCTTAATGTTCAAAGATATGTCCGTGCTCCGGGGACTTAAGTTATTTTATGGGCGGTCATTCACAACCGTTTTAATAATCGGAATCGCGTCTACACTCTGGGGACTTGGGTTGATTTGTGGGCGGTCAGTCACACCCAATTTGTGTTTTTACTCCAATCCACGCTCTGGGCACTTAGAGTTGTGGGTGGTCAGTCACACCCAATTAATGTTTATACTCCAGTTTGCGCTCTGGGAATCTGGAGTTAGTTAATAAACGGTCGATCACATTTATTTTGAGTTTTGAGATCTCGTTCGCACTCTGGGAATGATAAACTAATCAGTATCATGGACGGTCGGGTCACATCTACCCTGAGTAAACAAGCAAAGTCGTAGATGGACGGATCCATCTTCCTCGAGTTTAGATTGTACATGGGTGAAGTCGTGGGTGGACGGACCCACCCCCCTCGAGCCCATGTTTTGGATTTTAAGTTTATACTCCAGCTTGCACTCTGGGAGCCGGAGTTAGTTAGAGGATTGTCGTGAATCAATCCTTTTTGGCTTCAGTGTGACAGCTTGCCCTCGAGCTTGTGTTTCACTTAGCGAGTGATCGATCATATCATAGTCACTCCCTATTTGAATAACTCCCACCATAGGGTGGAACTTAACTCTCCGTGCATTGTGATGGTCGCATGACGCATTTCAAGAATCACTACTTTGGCTCAAAGAGGTTGCATGTTATTGCTGAAATAAGAAAGTATGGCAAAGTTAGTTGCCTTATTACAAGTTCAAATTTCGAAATGCATAAACAAATTGAAAATGAAAAGCAGACTAAATGAATAAACAAAGCATGTTATGAGTAGTAGCGACGGAGACTTTCGCTGTTCCAAGCTCTCGGCAAAGTGAGACCGTCAACAGTTGATAATTTAAATGTGTCGTCTCCAAGTCTCTATTCAATAACATACGGTCCTTCCCATGTTGGCTTCATGTGTGAAGGGAACGGATAAATCCTCTTGATAATGAGATCGCCAAGTTCAAAGGTTTGGGGTTGGACCTTAGCATTGTATAATCCGGCGACTCGACTTCGGTGTGTGACTGCCCTCAAATCAGCCTCTTCACGCTTCTCATCTAATATGTCCAGAGATTCGGCAATCAATATGGCATTTGTCTTCGGATCATAATAAGTCACACGATGAGAAGGTACCTCTAACTCGACCGGAATGACGGCTTCTGAACCATAGGAAAGTGAAAATGGAGTGTGGCCGGTTGCAGACTTGTGGGTAGTTCGGTACGCCCATAGGGCCATGGGAAGTTCATCGACCCATCTGCCTTCGGCCTTTTTTAGTCGCTTCTTCAGAATGGAATTGATAACTTTATTAACAGTTTTGACATGTCCATTCGCTTGAGGGTGAGCAACCGCTGAGAACTTCTTCTGAATGTGAAAATGTTGATAGAAGTTCTTGAACTTGACACTGTCGAATTGGTCTCCATTGTCAGTGATAATGGTATGTGGGAGGCCAAAACGACATATGATGTTGCGGACAATAAAGTTGATTGCTTTCTTCATCTTGATAGTAGCAAGGGGCTCAGCCTCTGCCCATTTGGTAAAGTAGTCAACTGCAACGATGACGTACTTTGCACCACCTTTAGCTAGAGGTAAAGATCCAATTATATCGATGCCCCACGTGGCAAATGGCCATGGACTGACCATTTGAGTAATTTCAGTAGGCGGGGCTCTTGGTATTCGAGCATGTTTCTGACATCTGTCACACATCTTGGGATAATCTAATGCATCACGATTCATTGTTGGCCAATAGTATCCGTATTGGAGTATCTTCTTAGCAAGGGCTTGCCCCCTAGTGTGATCGTCGCATTCTTCCTCGTGCACATCGTGTAACACTCGTTAGATTTCATCTCAGGCAATACACCGAAGTAAAGGAATAGAGTATCCTCTTCTATACATGACTCCATTCTGGATAATGAATCGTGAAGCTTTTTGAGAACTTGTCTTCTCTCACTCCTGTGCTCAGGGAGGGTTCCATGCTCAAGATAATCTCTAAGCGGGGTCATCCATGACTCCTTCTCGGGTATGGCTTCATGTACCCAGCCAGTCTCCATCTGATCGATAGTCGGAGAAGTAATTGTCTCAATGGGGACTAGTCCCATTTGCTGCGCTTCACTAGTGCTGGCCAGTTTTGCCAGAGAATCGGCCTTCTAGTTATGCTCTCGGGTTATGCAATAGATGGCATAATAATCGAACTGATTCAATACTTCCTGGACCCGAGCAAGATAAGCCGCCAACCTCCGGTCTCTAGCTTGGTATTCTCCTCGCACTTGGCATATGACCAATTTTGAATCGCTGTAAACCTCCACAGCAATAATTCTCAAGTCTCTGGCAAGCATGAGTCCGACAAGTAAACTTCATATTTAGCCACGTTATTGGTTGCACGGATATCAAACTTCAAAGCATAACATACAGATCGACATACTAGGGTTTCAAGTAAAACTCCAGCGCTTGAGCAACGGTCGTTCGATACACTATCTGTGTATAGCTTCCATACATATTTGGGAGATTCATTGGTTTCAGACGAGTCCTCTGGTATAGTGAATTCAGCAATGAAATCCGCCAGAACTTGTCCTTGAATAGCCCGCCTTGGTGTGTAAGCAATATCAAGCTGACTCAACTCGATGTTACACTTTAGTAACCTACCAGACATCTCAGACCGAGTAAGGACCTGTCGTAACGGCTGGTCAGTGTAGACTGTGATAGAATGAGCCTGAAAGCAGGGATGGAGCTTTATCGAGGAAATGACGAGATAGTAGGCTAGCTTTTCAAACTTCGGATAGTTTCTCTCTGCTCCGGTCAATCGTTTGCTAATGTAATAGACCAGTCGTTGTATTTGATCCTCCTCCCAAATTAATGCAGCACTGGTTGCATTCTCTGACAATGCCAGATAGATATACAGTCTCTCATGTCAATCGACTTTGACAGAATAGGTGGCGTAGTTAGGTGCTGAACCAGTGCTTGGAATGCACCTTCACACTCCTCAGTCCATTCAAAGTTCCGCTTTCCTTTCCTGATCAGATCGAAGAAGGGAATGCACTTGTCGGTGGATTTGGAGATGAATTTGCCCAACGCTGCTACCTTCCCGTTGAGGCTTTGTACTAGCTTTATTGTTCTTGGAGTCTTGAGATTCCGAATCGCCCTGATCTTCTCGAGATTGGCTTCAATTCCTCGAGCATTGACAATGAATCCAAGGAACTTCCAGATGTGACTCCGAAGTGACACTTTAATGGGTTGAGCTTCATTCGGTACTCTAGGAGGATGTTGGACATTGCTTCCAGGTCTTTGACATGATTGATGGAGAGTGGCGACTTTACAAGCATATCGTCCACGTACACCTCCATAGTTTTTCCGATCTGGCTAGCAAACATTCGATTGACAAGTCTTTGATAAGTTTCTCCAGCGTTCTTAAGTCTGAACAGCACCACTTTGTAACAATACAATCCAAGATCGGTGACAAAGCAGGTATGCTCCTGATTTGATAGGTGCATCGGTATCTGATTATAGCCGGAATATGCGTCCATGAAAGATAAGAGCTCGTGTCCGGCCGTTGAGTCTACAAGCTGATAAATCCTGGGAAGTGGAAAACTATCTTTAGGATAAGCTTTATTCAAATCCGAGTAGTCTACACAAGTTCTCCAATTCCCGTTTGGTTTTCTGAGAAGCACCGGGTTGGATACCCACTCTGGATATAATGTATCTCGGATAAACTCGTTCGACTTGAATTTATCCACCTCTTCCTTAAGGGTGGCAGATCTCTCTGGATCCATACCGCTCCTCTTCTGCTAGACCGGGACATGTCGCGGGTCAATGTTCAATGCGTGGCTCACGATGTCCGACGAGATCCCATACGTATCTGAGTGCGTCCAAGAAAACACATCGAGGTTTGCCTGGAGAAATTCAACCAATTCCTCTTTCATCTGTTGGCTTAGCTGAGACCCGATCTTTATCATTCTCGAGTCATCATCGATCAGAACATCGATCGTCAGCTCTACCGGGGAAGCCTGACTGTCCTTGACTTCCACTTCACTATCATCATCTCATGGATCAAGATCCTTTAGAAACTGGTTGTGGCGCCCGAGCCTAGGCCCAGGCGTTAGCTGTCAATTGTCGGTAAAATGGACGCAGAGAGATTCCTCTACGTCCTTCCCTTTCTCTTTCCGTTGCGCCTCCCGCAGCCCAGCAACATAACAGGTGCGTCCAGCCGCCTGATCTCCCTGAACAACTCCGACCCCGTTGTCGGTGGGGAATTTCAAATTTAAACACCAAGGGGCAATAGCTGCCTTAAATTCAGCTAGGGCCGGTCAGCCCAAGAAAGCATTATACGGTGAATTAATATCCAACAAACGAAATGTAGCATCCGGACTCTCCGGTGTTCTCCAATTCCCAACTCCACTGGTAATTCCACCATCACAGTGGGTATAGTTGAACTTCCATTGAAGCTATGTATGCAAGACTAACACAGTTTCAAGTCCTTTGCTTCCATTTTCATTTGATCATATGCTCGCTTGAAAAGGATAACCACGGAGCTTCCATTTGTTGGATCATAGGTTTTGATTGCTAACAAGACACAACAATTCACGAATCTACGACTATGATAACATCCGGACTCATCGACTCAAAAGATGGTTCGTATAGTTATAAATTTTAACAAGAGTCAATAAGTATATATATAGATCTAGTTAGTGCTTTGTTAAAATCTTTCCTCAAGATTCATCACTAACAAATTCAATTTGCATTCAGTTTTAAATTCAAATACACACAGACACATATTTCGCTGCACTGAAAAACAGTACTCATTCGATTGACCATGTGGTATCGGTCGACTGAGTCAGTGTAAATTTTTTTAATATTACACGGATTGGTCGATTGAACACACCTGGTCAGTCGACTGAGTCTATGCATGAATTTTGTGCATCTTTTGAATTCAGTCGATTGAATCCTGCAACAGTCACATTTTTGAATGGACACTTCCATTGATCCAAAAGTTGTCTTCTTTCTGAAGTGTTGCATCCATTTCCAGAGATTGTAACTCATCGTATACTATAAAAGCACTCTTGTTTCAATGTTCAAATCACCTAATTTTCTATTCTCTCTTGATCTAACGAGCATTACATTCTTGACTCTATTATTTATGAATCTCTATGCAATAATTGCTTACGATTCCATTTCCATATTCTTCAAGCAATATTAATCTTCCTATTTTTCATACACAAACAATTATACACATCATTCTTGAGGAAAAGATTATAGGAAGGGTGTACTACAAGTGACAAATCCATTTTTTTTCAGAACACACAACGTCAAGTTAATCCAGTTTGTAAGAAAGTCCTATTCAGTTGCTCAGGCGGTCAAGTCCTATTCTGTTGCTCAGGTAGTCAAGTCCTGTTTGGTGGCTCAAGCGGTGTAATACATGTTCCTTTGGATTAAGTGAGGGTTGCTAGCTCTAATTCCAGAAGGAGTCTGGGACTGGACGTAGAATGGGAGTTCGAACCAGTATAAAAATTCCTGGTGTCATTTTACTTTACTGCTATTATTTTCCGCACTAGTTATTTTATTATATTCCATATTATTTGATCCTATAGCACAGTCACTTTCATTTGGTATCATAGCAAGGCCATCATATAACCGTAACATAGTTATCTGATATATTTTTAATATGGAAAACAACACCAGCACTGTAACTAACACTACCTTTCTAGAAGGTCAATCTACTGCACGACCACCTCTATTTAATGGAATGAACTATAACTATTGGGCTCCTAGAATGAGAATCTATACACAAGCAAGTAGTTATGAAACTTGGAACATTATGCAATCTGAATATACTATGCCTACTACTAAATATTTAGCATGGTCTAACACACAAAAATTAGACGCTACTGCAAATGCTAAAGCTATGAATATGTTATATTGTACATTAGACAAAAATGAGTTTAATAGAATAAGCATGTGTAAAAATGCTCAGGAAATTTGGCGTACACTTAAAATTACACATGAAGGTACTAACAAAGTAAAATAAAGTAAAATTTCTATACTTAAATTTAGTTCCAGAATTTTAAAATGAAGCAGGATGAGACTATAAATGAATTGTACTCTAGATTTCAAGATATATATCATTCTTTGATAGCATTAGGAGAAACTTATACACATTTTGATATTGTCTCAAAAATTCTCAACTCACTAACGGATGAGTGGGAACGAAAAGTCTTAGCAATCGAAGAAGCTAATGATATTTCGACCATAAACAGGAGGAGTTGATAGGAAATCTAATGTCTTATGAAGCTAATCTCCAGGAAAAACGAGTACAGGCTCAAGATAAGAAGAATATAGCATTCTAGGCAGAAAAGGATGAATCAGTTTCAGATGAAGAAGATATGGCACTCATTGCTAAAAATTTCAAAAAGTTTTTGAAATTTAGAAGAGCAACAAATTCAGAAATAACAAGAACAACTTCAGCAACAATAACAACACCAACAAACCATCATCATCTGCTCTAGAATGTTATGAATGTCATAAGAAAGGCCACATCAAGAAAGACTGTCCTGAGAAAAAGAAAGAAAAACATAAGCACAAGAAAGATAGATTCAAGAAGAAAGTTTTCTCTGTCACTTGGAACGATTCGGAATCATCTTCATCATCAGATAGTGACTCGGATAGTGATAAAGAACATGCCAATGTATGTTTTATGGTCACAAAAGATGAGGTGATTGATTTATCTTTTGTTGATCTATTAGAAATAAACTCAGAATTACTTAATAAGCTAAAAGACATCAAAAGAAAATATAAAGAATCTCTTGAAAAACTGAATAGAACTGAAATTGAAGTAGATGTGCTAAGAGATGAGAAAAAAATCATAGAAGAAGAACTTGAGGTTACTCAAGAATCTTGTTCTAATATGACATCTCAACTCACTATGCTAAGTCAAGGGATAGAAACACAAAAAGAAAAGAATGATGCTCTATTAATTGAAAATCATGATCTTAAAGCAAATGTCAAGATTTTAGAATTAGATAACTCTAGCCTTAAAACAAAGTTAGAAAATATTACTAAAAATGTCTTTAATTTTAATAAAGGAAGAGAAATTCTTTCCAAAATTATAGTAAATTCTCAAACTGATTCAAATAAAAGAGGACTAGGATATAAGCAATCTTCTAAAATTATTCCAAAAAAAAAAGAATTCTTCATATAAAAGGAATAATAAAGTTGAGAAACCGAGTTCAAAATTTTCAAATTTTACTAAATAAATTAAAATTTGGGTTCCTAAAACAAATAACTATTTGATGAGAAATAAGTATATAAAATCCTTTATAAAAACTATTCATAAAAATAAAGATTTTACTTTCAAAAGGAATTCTGAACCCTCTTCGGTTTGGCTTCCTAAGATCTAACTCTTAGGACCCAAAATAAAATGGTGGGTACCAATGTTAATTCTGTATTTTGTAGGTACCACTTAAGATGAGAGGAAAATGGATACTAGACAGTGATTGCTCAAAACACATGACAGGAAACAAAGGGATGCTAACGAATATTATCTACTCAGATGGAGGTTCTATTACATTTGGAGATAATACCAAAGGATATGTCATCGGCAAAGGCGATATGAGCAGTAACGGTATATCTAATTTACCTCTTATTACAGATGCTTTATTAGTTAAAAATTTAAAGCATAATTTACTTAGTATTAGCCAATTGTGTGACAAAGGATTCAATATATCTTTTTTTGAAAATAAGTGTAGCATTTTTGATCAAAATATAAATCTTATTTTTGAAGGTTTTACAAATAAAAATATTTATGTTTTGAATATGAATATAAATTACAATTCAAATATGCGTTTAATAGCCAAAGAAAATGATCCTTGGTTATGGCACAAAAGATTTTGTCATATTAATTTCAAAGCTATAAATAAATTATTTAAAAATGATTTAGTAAAAGGTTTACCAAAAATGAATTTTAAGGTAAACAATATTTGTGATGCTTGTCAATTAGGAAAATTATCAAAATCATCCTTTAAATCAAAGAAAAATATATCTACTTTACAACCACTAGAGCTATTGCATTTGGATCTCTTTGGTCCAACTCAAATTCAATCCATAAATCATAACAATTATGTATTTGTAATAGTAGATGATTTCTCAAGATATACTTACACTATTTTCCTAAAAAATAAAAGTGATACATTTGAAAATTTCAAGATCTTTGCAAAGCGAATTCAAAATCTCAAAAATTTAAAATATTAGAAGTGATTATGGAGGTGAATTTGAAAATGAAGCTTTTGAACATTTTTGTAATAAAAAGGGAATTTATCATAAATTTTCTTTTCCTAGAGCACCACAACAAAATGGAGTGGTTGAAAGGAAAAATAGAACGTTACAATAATGTGCAAAAGCTTTATTAAATGGAAGCAAATTACAAAAACATTTTTGGGTAGAAGCTGTAGCAACTTCTTGCTATATTCTGAATCGTGTTTCCATCCGACCTTTAACAAAACACACTCCATATGAGCCTTTTCATCAAAGAAAACTAAATATTTATTATTTTAAAACTTTTGGTTCAAAATGTTTTATTTTAAACACAAAAGATCATCTTGGAAAATTCGATCCAAAATCCGATGAAGGAATCTTCGTAGGATATTCGGAACGAAGCAAAGTTTATCGAATTTTTAATAAAAGAACAAAAACAATCGAAGAAACATTTCATTTTTCATTCGACGAAAATTTCAAATTTAATAAAAAATTTAAGGATGATAAAGTTATACCTAAGATAGTCACAAATACGGTTACTCAAAATAATTTTGAAGAAGATGAAAACATTGTTCATAATTTGAAGAAGATGAAAACATTGTCCATAATGAAAATGAATTAAGATCTTCTCCTAGGATTTTGCGAGATCACCCAGTGGAAAATGTTATAGGAGAAATTGATTCACGTGTTAGAACTAGAAATCAACTTAATCAAATGGGCCATGTATCATTTCTTTCTAATATTGAACCTAAAAATGCAAAAGAAGCCTCTACTGATGACTATTGGATTTGTAACTACCCGCTATTTTGGACCATTCGCATCGGCACATGTCAGACTGGAATTGCTCAAAATACCGAATTGTTAATAAATTTTTGGCAAACTCATCGTATACAGTAAATAAATAATCATAGATCACAGACACAGAGTAATATAATGCAGTGGAAATAAAGAAATAGTAGTTCATGAAGCTACTATATAAATACATTAGAGTTAAGTAAGATACAATAGGAATACCAAGATACAACAGGAGTAACAGTATGAAAATCAGGTACAACTCAGACTACAACTAGAATCAACTGGATAACAAAATGAATAGATATCTGGATCTTCAAAGCAAAACTCCAGCTCCGAAGGTGAGTCTCTAATGGTGTATCACTCAGTCTGACCCGAGCGTAAAGCAAAACACAAAACACTCGAGTCAGGACATGCCTACTTATACAATGTAAACCAACTCAAGTGAACTGTAATAAAGGGTACAAGTAACTTAAAGAATGCTTAGGATCGCCCATTCTTTAAGGATCCGTTAAACTATCTACTATGTAGTAATATTCGCTATTATAATAATGTCTAATATAAAATAAACATACTTTTAAATAGCATTAAGGAGTGACCCAATATTCCCCTTAACACGTAATAGTCCCAGTAGTCTATCCAGTATTAGCATACTCCCAAAATGGGGGCTATCCTCGATACTCCACAGGCTACGGGAGAAATTCAAACTCGTAGTAAAGCTCGCTATGGTAGGTGACACGGCACAACTAGGCAATGCCAGGGTAGATATACCAATTACGCATCCGGACTGGTGGTGACACATAGTAGCCACTACCGTCCACCTCTAACATCACTCCCAAATCAAGGGGTGCACCTAAACAATCACAAAGTAATATAACGGTATCGAAGGAGTGTGTCCGATCAGAGGTGCTACCTCATTAGTCCATCAATCGCTCCTGTTTTAGCCACCTTATGCCAACTCACGGGAGTTGGGTCCACGTATATACCTTAGGATCGTCGCCACCATCCTACTTCATTCTGGAAACTCCACCACGTACAAAGTTGTCAAAGTGGTTTTCGGTATCGACAGAGAGTGTGTCCATATCAGATCACGGTCTCTTTAACAACCAATCGTTATTATAACTCGTGGTTATAAATTTAAAACAGTTTATACTTCAAAATAGAATATCATTTCAAATCCAAACCTTTATCAAAATAAAGATTAAATCAATTCCAAACCATTTCAATATATTTAAAATATCATATCATTTCAAAACCTCATTTCAAATCATTTCAATATATCAAAATATCATATCTTTCCAAAACTTCATTTCAAATCATTTTAATATATCAAAACATCATATCATTTCAAAACTTCATTTCAAATCATTTCAATATATCAAAATATCATATCTTTTAAAAACTTCATTTCAAATCATCATTTGAGTTCAAATTCAAATATTCAACTTTAAATACCTTTTAAATTCAAAGATATCATTCATTTATTATCATTTCAAGTCACCATTTAAATAGTTTATATTTCAATCAAAATAATTCATCTAAACCATTTAAAAGTGTAATTATTATACTTTCAAATCAAGTATTCAATTTCAAAAGTTTTAAACTATTCTGAGTTCATTTACTAAGTTAAAAACCATAAACATTGAAAATTTCAGCCTTTCACAGCATTTAGAAAAAGCTTTTATAAGTTACACTTGAAAACATTTTAATTCAGCAAAGACAGCAGTTTAAAACTGCTATTAAATCTCAGTTTAGTTGAAATTTAGTTTAAAACAGCAAAGACAGCATTTCCAGAAATGCCGTAATAGCTCAAGTTTCAAATGAAGGTTTTTATAAGTTTCAGCAAAGACAGCAGACTACTACAGCATTCATTGAAATGCTATAATAGGCCTTTATTATGTTTTTAGCCTTTAATTCATATGCATCTACTACAGCATTTACAGAAATGCTGTAATAGCTCTTTTAATAAGCTTTTAGTTCATTTCAGAAACCATAGCATTTCTGAATGCTATTAAAAATATTTCCCAGATTTTAGTGTATTTCTAGCAACAATAAATTTTAATTTAAACCTTTTTAACATTATAAAAATCATATTTTAACATTCAAAAATGTTCATTAACATGCCTTTTAACATATGATTTTTATAAAGTAAACTTTACAATAAAATCCAAATTTTCAATAGTTTTACTTAACACTTCAAATATATAATTTTCCCATTTTTACCTTTTACAATTTATTAACACTTACATTTTCAAATTACCATTTCACACATTAAACTAAATTTCCAATTTATTTAATTAATTTAAACCTTTAATTAAAATCAAATTTCTCATTTCCAAGTCAGGTTATATTTCAAAATTTCACATCTAAGCATTCATTTATTTAACCATTTTAATACATAGAAAACTCAATAACACTTTATTAAATCATTTAAATTCAAATTAAATTATCATATTTACCATTTTCCAAATATAATTAAATTTCCATTTTATTTATATAACTAAATATCATTTTAAAACCGAAATTCCAAATTTCCAAACTTAAGTTATATTTCCAATTTCAATTTAACTAGCCGTTTATTCAACATTTTTAACTTACAGAAAAAATCATAATTTCTTTATTTAAACAATTTAAAATCCAATTTAAATCAAATTAGCATAGATTTACACTTTTAAACATATTTAAAATATTCAAAATACTTTATAAAATAACCACGGGCCTGTATATAGTTTTCTAACCTAGGTCAAGTGATACGGATATGTATCATTTCAATCTGTAGTTTACAAAGCAAAACCGGGTTCTATCATTTCAAACCCGCAATCCCAAGTCAAAATAAATTAAATAAAACCGTTCAGGCCTATCATTTTAGCCCATAATGATTTTTCCCTATTCTAAAGTCCGTTCGGGTATGTATCATTTTAACCCATAGTGAATCTAATCTACAGGGAACTTGCAGTGTGATAAACAGATATAGAATGAACAGTATACAATATAACAGTAATAGATGATATGACAGGTAATTAAACAGGTTTAACATCATATAATTGATAATCATAGGCAGTTATAACATCATATAAAATTCTACACATTCAATTGTTGTCGTTTCACATTTGTATAAGTATAAAATGTCGTGTGAGATTTACTCACCTTTTACAAAGCCAGAGACCAAAACAAAACACAAGCACGATTCCAAAGGCACGACAAGCACAATAGATTTGAATGGATGGAGAGCCTTGATAATGATCTTGCACACAACCAATAACACAACAATATAACACAAGAATTTTCAATACAAAACAACATTGAAACTGATTGAAATAAAAAGCGACAATGGACAAGATGATTTTACCATGCCTTAGCTACTCAAATGCTTGGCCTAAGTGAAGCATACACTCAGCCATGATCATGTTTAGCTTGGGTATGGCATCCATAAAGCACGGCTAGAAGGAATATGAAAGGTAGGGTTTGCAACATGAAGCATACAAATGGTCAAAGCAAAATAGGTGAAGTTTTTTAGCACAACAAGGCTCGGCCTTGAGTCAAGTGGGGCTCGGCCATACTTGTACAGGTTTGGACATGTCAGGTCAGATATGAAACTGATGGTCAGGGGTAATGTGATGGCTGGAGGTGGTGGCTATGGGGTGGACAAAGTGATTGATGAAGGCTAGGTGCAACATAGGTCGGCAAGGCAAGATTTGTGGAGTTTTTGTGCAAAGGTGTGGTGATGGCTTCATTTGGATGGCACGAACTGAATTGGTCAGAGGAGGAGGGAAGGTTGCTGCTGTAGATGGAGGAGGTGTGGTTGGTGGTGATGGTGGTGGAGTAGAGGCCGAACAAATCAAGGTAGAAGCCAAGCAAAATCAATAGAAAATAAGAAAGAAAAGATGAGATAAAGGAAGAGAGAAGCCATTACAAATTTTGGCCGTGAGTTTCAGATGTGAGAAGTAAATGTTTCTCATATGAAATGTAAAAGAGATACACGGAAAAAGCATAAGAATGAACAGCCAAGAGAAGAAAGTGAAAAGGAAAAAGCAATTTGAAAAGACAAGGAGATGAAAAGACTAGAAAATGAAAAGGTTTTGACTCTTTGAATTTCCATTTCTTTAAATCCAAATAAACAAAATAAAAATTCAGTAAATGAACCTTAAAACTGAAACAAAGTAATATAAAATAAAAATAAATAATTTAATTTAAAGAAAATAGAAAAAGAATTAAAGAAATTGCTTAAAATTTGTAAACAGGCTCAAAAATTACAAATAAATTATCACTAACTTTAGAAAAATTATCTACTTCATTTTAAAAATATTATAAAGCAAAATTTTGAAATAAAATAATTTCTAGTATTTTCAAAGTGAAATAAATAATTTGATTTAGAGAAAATAGAAAAAGAACTAAAGAAAATGTTTTAAAAATTGGAAATAGGACATGAAAATTACAAATAAATATCACTAGCCTTATAAAATTTCTATTTCACTTTAAAACAAATAAAAGTCCAATAAATAAAATAAATGACGAACAAAATAAAGTTTTAAATCAGGAAATTAAATTAAAGTAATTAAAATATATAATTAAAATAATCACAAAATACAAGGTTGTTACAGGATTATAGCTATGCAAGAAGAGCTAAACCAATTCGAATGAAACGAAGTTTGGGAACTAGTTTCTAGACCGAGTGATTAAACAATCATTGGTACTAAATGAGTCTTCAAAAATAAAGCAGATGAACGATGTAATATAACTAGGAATAAAGCTAGATTAGTTGCACAAGGATATAATTAAGAAGAAGGAATTGACTACGAAGAAACGTTTGCTCCAGTTGCACGACTTGAAGCAATAAGAATCTTACTGGCCTTTGCATGTTTTCATAATTTCAAACTTTATCAAATGGATTTTTAAAGTGCTTTTTTAAATGGTTATATAAAAGAAAATGGTTTTGTTGAACAACCTCCTTTATTCACACATGAAAAATTTCCAGACCACGTCTATAAACTTAAGAAAGCCTTATACGGTCTAAAACAAGCACCATGTGCTTGGTATTAACGTCTTAAAAGCTATCTAATATATTCTGGTTTTCAAATTAGGAAGGTTAATCAAAGTCTTTTCATTAAAAGAACTAAAAGGATATTTTAATTATTCAAATTTATGAAGATGATATTATTTTTGGTTCTACGAATGAAAAATTATGTCAGGAATTCTCAAAAATAATGACCAAAAAATTTGAAATGTCACATATGGGAGAATTATCTTATTTTCTTGGTTTACAGATTAAACAATTGGAAAATGGAATTTTTATTAACTAAGAAAAATATTGTAATAATCTAATTAAACGCTTTGGTATGGAAAATACATCTACCAAACCACCTCCAATGAGTACAACGATACATCTCGATAGAGATGAAGATGGCAAAAGTGTCGACTAAAAATTATATCGAAGTATAATTGGATCATTACTTTATCTAACTGCTAGTAAACCTGACATAATGATGAGTGTTTTTTTATGTGCTCGATTTCAAGCAAATCCTAAAGATTCACATATGCGAGCAATGAAACGTATATTGCGTTATCTAAGCAAAACCAAAGATTTTGGACTTTTCTATCCGAAAGAATGTCCTTTCGAGTTAGTTTCATATAGTGACGCTGACTTTGGAGGATGTCGAACGGATCGAAAAAGCACTAGTGAGACTTGTCACTTCATTGGACAATCTTTAGTCTCTTGGTTTAGCAAGAAACAAAATTGTGTTTCACTTTCGACTTGAGAGGCAGAATACATTTATGCTGCTTTAGCATGTGCTCAAGTCATTTACATGCAACAAACACTTCAAGATTTTGGTATAAATTTATCTAAATCTACTATTTTCTGTGATAATACAAGTGCTAAAAACTTACATAAAAATCCAGTCAATCACTCACGAACTTAATATATTAACATACGTCATCCTTTTCTTCGTGATAACATTGAAAAGGATTTAGTCAGGTTGGAATTTGTATCCTTTGAAAATCAACTGGCTGATATATTTACAAAACCTTTAACTGAAAATATTTTTATAAAACTTCAAAGAGAATTTGGAATTTTGTCTTCAAAAGATCTATAGTTATTTTCTTTCAAATAGTTTTAAATAAAATTTGTTTTCAACAATTTTTTTTTAAGATTGCCAGAATTGAACTTCAAACCTCTAACCTGGCAATATAGTATTCTACCACTTTACTATATTGTGTTCCTTATCTCTATTTTTTAGTTCGTACGATTTCTGATTTTCTATATATAACAACTCCTTTTAACATGTTTTTTTACAACCATTCCTGTTTCTGGTTGTTGGTTATTTTTTCTTGGTTTTCATTTTTTTCATCTATTTTTAAGGCTTCTGCTTATTGTAAATTCAATAGTGTTTTTGTTTATAACTTTCACAAAAACTTCTTGAATTCAAAACAAAGATTCAACCTCTTCAAATTTTTTAATCATGTGTTCTTAACACAACTCTGTATCCTTGTCCCTCTCCTATACCTCTGTTAGCTCAAATTCTGTCTACCTACCTACTCCAACCCCCATTTACGAGCCCATTCCGATATTTCAACCATCCACTCACAACGGATATACTCCTCCCGGTAAAAGAGCGAAATGCTCTTTATTTTTCAGATCGCCATCTACCAAAGAAAAGATAGACGACATTCATCATTATCAACGAGAGACAATGGAATTACAGCGAGAGCTGTATTACGAGCAGAAGGTGAATGTGAAGCGATTAAGCTTCCTCGAATAAGTGGCTCTAAAATTCTGTGGATCGTCATCTCACAATACGGTTCACCAACCAAGTTCACCTTCACGTTGTTACCCGTGGGAACCATCACCTTAACGTCTCCCTGTCTCTCCAAATTCATAGGAATGCGGAAATGAATGGTCATCACTACGACCACTTCAGGAGAATACTAAAGTTGAACTAGACGAATATGACACTCCGTATTCTTCATCCAAGTCTTCGTAAATTATATATATATATATATGTTTATATCATATCTCCTGTATTTCTTGTTTGATTGGTTTAAATATTTGTATGTTAATTTTTTAGTAATTCTTATAATCATATGTTTTGTTTCTAAAAAATTGTTTCAAAAGCATGTATCTTCGTCGTGTAGATTTAATACTTCCAATCGACTAACATTGGATAAACAGTCGACCGAACCTATTGTTATACACTATTTTTTACCCTGCAGTCAGTCGACTGATCCTTCAATTTAGTCTATTGAATTTAGCAAATAGAACTAAAAAGCCTCCGGATGAATTCAGTCGAATGAACCGCTAAAGTCAGTCAACTGACTCATATAAATTCTTTTTTAAAATACCCAAACAGTCGACTAGTTTTGAATACTCAGTCGACTGAAACTGGTAACCGGGGTTTTTTGGCCTAAAGTCACTTAAAAACAACTATCCGGTCTCTTACTTTTTCACTTTTTCACTTCTTTGCTTTCGAATTTCTACCATTATTCCTCACTCCCACTTCAAATTCGTTCAAAAAGCTCTCAACTTTTTCAAATTTAAAATCCTCCTCTTCCATTTCAAACCCTAGCTCAATCAATGGCACCCAAACGAGCTCGACAATCCTAATCTTCAACGGGTCCTTTCGATTCTCAGATTCGAGGGTGGTTGCACAATGAAAAAGCAGCACAACGATTCGATAAGATGAAAAATTCTTGCTTCTTCGAAGGATCGTTTGTGAAATTTCCCAACTTCGCTCCTTATGCAATCCAAGAGTTGGCTCGACGCAGCGGACTAGAGTCTCTAATCGATTTCGCTGTAAATAACAACAAAATGAACCATCTACTCGTAAACCTCTTCTATGCCAACCTAAATCTCGACCACCATAACATCACAAACCCGGATAATGCCGTTTAGACTATGGTATGTGGTGTGAAAATTTTCCTTCCTCCTCAACGTCTTGCTAGAATTCTTATTTGCCCAGATGAAGGAGAAGAGTTGGGTGAAATAGCCGTTAACATGGAAACTCGAGATCGTGTAAGTCATTTGTTCCTCTCCGACGACTTAACAGAACTAAATGTGGTTACGCTATGACCTAAGGCTCGCAACTTTCATCATGCGTTAACCCATACCGTCAACCCTAGGACCAAAAGTTACAAGAAAGTTTACAGGAGGCACTTTCAATCTTTTTATGCTATTTGGGGAGGTCCTCGAGTGAATTGGGCTAAAGTCATCTTGGACGAATTTCAAACATTCAACCAAAGTCGCATGAGAACATTTCACTATGGTGCATATACTATGCGTATTCTCAAGCCCTTTGACGTTCCTTTTGCCAACTTGGAATGCTCAACCATTGGCTCATTAAACACCAAGATACTTAGCTTAATGAATCTTCCGAAACAATATCTTGACCATACCATCATTACATATAAGCATTAGCTTGAAAACCAATCCTCTGGTCAAGCTTAACCATCCTCTCGCAAACAAACAACTCATGTTCAAGCTTCTACTTCATCTCAACCTCCTCCACCTAAAAGAGAAGTTACCGAGATTCAAGAAGCTGATCCTCAAGCTCGGCCTCAAGAAGCCGTATCTATCATTTCCTGAAAACAATAACTTCTTCATTAATGATTTTCTTAAGTGGAATCAAATGTATCTTGATTTGAAAAATCCATCACCAAGGTCAACAAGAAGCTCAACCATATAAAGAGTTTTCTCAACAATATTTGGGAAGCAATAACTTGCTCTTAACCTTCTTCAGCTTCCGTTCACGTGCCTATTTCACATGGGAAACGACCTACTAAGCACTTCACATGGTCAACTTCAAATGTGGAACAAGAAGAAGAAGAAGGAGAAGAAGTTGGTGGAGAAACTGGCGATGAGGAGACAGAAGGCGATGAAGAAGGAGAAAGCTCAAATGAAGCAAGCGACGGCGATGAGTAAGGTTATTTCTTCTGTTCCAATCCAAAACATTTTTTTCTTAAATGAACTTATGTGTTATTTTATTTCAAAACATTATCTATGTGTTTTTTGTTTAAGTGGTCATTTCTCTAGACTAACTATGTCATTTTTTAAACTCTGTGTTTCTGTGGTTATGTGATAATTGTTTCCGTGGTTATATAATTCTTTGTGGTTATGTACTCTTGTTTTTAAGTTATGTGTTTCATATGTATCTTTGTTCTATGATTATGTGTTACTATCATTGTTCTTATTCTCTACTTTGAGACCTCTCCTTTTTGTCAATGACAAAGGGGGAGAAAAGATTAATTATTTCTAGTATAGCATAGATTCAAGGGGACAAAACTATAGTACACTTGCAGGAATATATTTATGGGGAGAGATCAACAAATCTTGTCAAAGCTTCGTTCGTAGCAAATGAAGTTGTCATCATCAAAAAGGGGAGAATGTTGGATCATAGGTTTTGATTGCTAACAAGACACAACAATTCACGAATCTACGACTACGACAACGTCCGGACTTATCAACTCAATTTATGGTTCGTATAGATATAAATTTTAACAAGAGTTAATAAGTATATATATAGAGTCTAGTTAGTGCTTTGTTAAAATCTTTCCTCAAGATTCATCACTCACAAATTCAATTTGCATTCAGTTTTAAATTCAAATACACACACATATTTGACTACACTGAAAAATAGTACTCAGTCGACTGACCATGTGGTACCAATCGACTGAGTTAGTGTAAAAAATTTATATATTACACGGACCAATCGACTGAACACACCTGGTAAGTCGACTGAGTCTGTGCATGAATTTTGTGTATCTTTTGAATTCAGTCGACTGACCAAGCAAGTTTAGTCGACTGAATCCTGCAACAGTCACATTTTTTAACGGACACTTCAATTGATCCAAAAGTTGTCTTCTTTCTGAAGTTTTGCATCCATTTCCAGAGATTGTAACTCATCGTATACTATAAAAGCACTCTTGTTTCAATGTTCAAATCACCTAATTTTCTATTCTTTCTTGATCTAACGAGCATTGCATTCTTGACTCTATTATTTACGAATCTCTATGCAATAATTGCTTATGATTCCATTTCCATATTCTTCAAGCAATATTAATCTTCCTATTTTTCATACACAAACAATTATACACATCATTCTTGAATTGCGACATTCATTAGTGTTATGACCATATCAATCACGGAATCTACAGAATTTCCCAGATTGAATCTGCTTTTCGAATGACTACTTCGGAGCAGGCTTCTTATATTAGCCAGTATTATAGGTCTTTAAGTAAACATTCACCAAGGATGTATTCGAAGGAGTATAGGTGTCAAACATGGGAGCTCTACGTCGCGGTCCGCGATTTTGATCCCGCTTCTTACCTTGACTTCCATCGCCTTTCTACCAATTCTGCTTATTATGTATATTTAACTACACTTTACCGGAGTCCTCACCGGTTTTCTTCACAGCGACGTTACTTTGAATACCTTCCACACAAGGCCCCACATCATCCTTCTTCCTATATTGTTTAGCATCTTCCCTTCTTAAGAACTGGGCCGCTTTAGTGTAGAAACAGTCCAGCGATGCGGGGTGTTTCCTAGCCAACCAGTTGCCAAATTTGGAATCAGGATCGATTCCTTTAGTCAGCGCCATCAATATGGAATTATCATTAGGGTTACTAATCTCCGCACAAGCGGCATGGAATCTTTCCAGATAAAGTCTGAGCGGCTCTTTCGGAGCCTGAGTGACGATGGATCGGGGCGGTAGCCGAGTAAACCACATGATTGCGATACCCCCGAGGGAGATAGGAAAACTTTTGCATTTGACTGCACCGTCGGCTCGTGCAGCATTCATAAGCCATTCATACATTAAAATGTGTTGGTTAGGGTTTGAACTCCCTTCATAAATAGGTAAAGTTGGCATTCTGAATCGGCGAGACGAGTCCGCATATAGGATGTCATTAGTGAAGGGCATATGACTCCGGGAGATTCCACTACACCAGAAAAGCGATTTCACCACGGCTATGAGCCGTGGCTAAATTATTTTGCCACGGTTTTGAGCCGTGGCGAAATTGGCAGTGGCAAATATTTTGCCACGGCCTTGAGCCGTGGCTAATTTATATCTTGCCAAGGCCCAGAGCCGTGGCAAATTGAAGTTTTGCCACGGCTTTGGGCCATGACTAATTTATATTTTGCCACGGTCAAGGGCCGTGGCAAATTAAACTTTTGCCATGGCTCAGAGCCGTGGCTAAATGAAAAACAGCCATAGCTTCTAACCATTTTTACCAGAGCTCAAATACATTCCTAAATGCAGTTTCATGATACATAGACATTCCACATACAGTTTCGAAATATATATAGTACATGGAATAAATAACATGAATACAAAACGAGTAATAGATGACAAATCCAATTTATAATAGAACTACTGCAAGTGCTTGGTTACAAACTTACAACTTTCAGTTCATAATACAACTTCATTTCATAATGAAATAGTCAGTTCATGGTAGAACAAGTAACAACACCTATTGTACATGCAAACACTAAACAACAAGAAAGAAATGATTCCTGAATTCGCCAAGCATATACTTCATTATAGTATAATGACTGCAGTAGCCCACGTGCAGACGCAAATTAAAGATATTTTAGATGCTTCTCTCCCTAAGCAAAATCCCTAGCTGCAAAATAAACAGAAATATGCAGAAAGTCAACAATGGATGAATCTTCAATTGAATTTAAAGCATCTCAATCAACTAATTGTTTCAGGTTATATTCATTGCTTGCACATTTAGAAATACTTTTTTCATCCAATATCGAAAATTTCATCAAAAATGATCAATTAACAATAGAGAAGTGGTGGCTGAATACTCAAAAGAAAGTGAGGGTGACAAAGATATCATCTGAAATGATCAATAAACAATAGGGAAGAATGGATTGCCTGCACATAAAGATCCAAATGCAATTACTTAAATAAATTGAGCACCACTGCAATCGAGTTGCAAACTGAATGCAAACTTAGTTGCATTGCAACTGAATGCAACTGGATGCAAACTCAGTTGCACTGCAACTGAATGCAAACTCAGTTGCACTGCAACTGAATGCAAACTACAACTGAATGCAAAGTCAGTTGCACTGCAACTGAATGCAAACTTAGTTGCACTTCAATTAAACTGATACAAAATAAACTAAAGTCGGAAAGAAGATACATGTTTCTTTATGGTCATCAAAACATTCTGCTAGAAGATTTAGTAAATGTTACATGCTCACTTGGTATTCATTCTCATGCAATAGAAATAGTTATAGTTTTGCATAAAGGTGCCATGCATAGAAGTAAGAGTATAAAGGTGCCATGTATAGTTTGGGTCATCAACTTCACTAAATTTCAAAATATTTTTGTCCAAGTCAAGTTCACACACTAATAATTCTTTACGTGAAAACTACTTCATTTATTTTTCATTTGGCACGAGGACGTACAGCACATCAAGGTCCGTGAGAGTCTTGTCAGTCTGTTACTTTGCAAACTTCCTACAATTCAAATAATTAGCTTCCAAGTATCAGAAGTTGACAAACATTCCTCTAAATTAAAGTTGAGTTAAACGAATTGGGAAACAAATCTTTGCTGCTTATGACCAACAAATTAATTTCATAAGTAACCAAGCAAATAACTAAAATAGTTTTATGTTTCCAACCAAATTACAAATAAAAATCATCGTTATTTTTGGATACAATAGACGTTGTTAGAGAGGTATCGCCGACATTTATTTGATTGTTTAAGATTTGACTTTCCCCCTCCATGTTTTTGTATTTAAAATAAAGGTGGAGATGTCGATACAATCAAGGTTTTTTTTAAATCTTTTTGTATAAAGAAAACTCGATGCTAGTTGATCTTATTTTATTGCTTTATTGTAATTTGCACTAGCAATGCTAGCCTTGTGCATTAGAGTAGACTAACACTATATACGTATGAATTTGAATTTAGTAGTACCTATTCCGATATTCTTCATTCTTTGATCATAACACAAAAATCATTTATAATACATACATGTTAGAAAAATAGAATAAAACAAAATTTAATACCTAGCAAGACAGCAAGAGGAAAAATAAAAAATTACCGACAACCTTTTGATAAATGATTTTGTTTGAACTAATTAACATCTTGGTGGAAACATGCATCTATACTTATGTGCACATGCAAATATACTTATAATATAAAGAAAAACATGTCAGGCCATTTTCAAATTTCATTAAGGCAAGAATGTTTGTCTTGTGGTGTGAAAGCAACGTACCATTGAAGAAAGGCAAATACTGACATTTGTATTCAAGAATGCATGCACAAACTGACAAGAATGGTATAACTAGTGTAGCCATATAATTTTGAAAATTACCAAAGCTAGAATTAAAAAAGCAGCTCAAAAGGATGTGCAGGTGATTTAAAAAGCAAAGAGCTATTGTATTGAATCAAATTGTATGAAAACCCCCAAATTTTGGAGAATTTTGGAGCTGGAGTTCAACTCTAATTAAATTTTTGGATTATCGAGATGAACATTCCATTTCTATTCAAAACTGCAAGTTTTGTACTAATTAAATACTTGTATATATTTAATAATTTATTTTTTAACACAAATAGTTGCAAAAAACATTTATAAATTGCCATCTAATTTCTAAATGCAAATGTTTGCACTAGATAACTATATTTTACTTTGTCTGTTCGCCGTTTGCTTATATCTACACTAGCTTGTTGGACAATCACTTGTATTTACGCCAAACAGTTATAATTTAAATTGGTATTTAAAATTGAAATATTTATACCGATTATCGAATAATTGAGGTTTGCACTGTCTAAATTTGAAGAAAAGAAAGGCCAGAACCTCAGTAATGGGTCTATTATTTGAACTGGTTACTGACTTAGTAGGATTAAGTGACCGTGAGCTGCCATTATTTGTATATCGTTGTCCTTAAAGGAAGAATGAGTGAGAAATCAGATATGCGTACATATGCAGTTTTGTTGGGTGCATTGCTATGAAGTACCAAATGAAATGGAATGAAGTATGAGGTGCATGGGTTGATTGACTTATAAATTATATGAAATGTTACTTAGCAGCAAGTAAATCATTGAGGTCTAGAAACCATACTATTTTGTCTTTCCAATGCTCGGGTCTTGAATTTGGTATATAATGGTCAATTTGAAAGAAACTTCTACAAGAATCTATCTTGACTTTACGATAAATCCGACAAAATGAGTAAAATCCATGTGACAATACTGCTGCTTTAAATGTTTTTCTTTCTTTTCATTGAATATAAAAAGTAAACCAAACTTTATAGTGCAATTTTGGAGTTTCAAAAACACGCCGTGGAATTCTCTTTATTATATCTCACGTATGTGTTATTTTGTTGCCTTCCTTGTTCACAAGCAATACACTGTCTTAGCACTTCCTTAGTTCTGATATTTCAAATTCCTATTTTTTAATTACTTGATACATTTAAGGTCCGAAATCAATATCATTATTCCATATTTTAAAAGAAGTCACCAGAAAACAAGTTGTTTCATTCTTAAATGATAACTTGTATTAATTTAAGCTAATGCAAAATTAGAATTGAATCACTTGCTCAACATAGAATCAAATGATAATGTTCAAATTCAGTCTACAAGATAAGGAAAACACTATACTATCTTTTAGTTGTGTGAAGTTTTCAAAGTACCAACTATACTATACTATAAAATAAGTCACTAAGTTACCTTGAACATGAAGGGAAAAGAATAACCAAAACATGTCTGTGTCCAGTCATTCGGATTAATCCAGTTACTGGAGTCATAAAACCAAGCGATATAATCTAAAATTTCCAATTGTTGAAACAAATAACTAATAGCAATTTTATCTATTTGTATATAATTATAATTGTTATACTAATATAATTCTAGTCTATACAATAATTATAAACTCATAGTTATCTTTTGTTAACCATAAATATCATAACTTGCATTTTCATCTTAAGAGCGATCGATAAATTAATATGTGAACCAAACCAAGAATAAGGTAGAGATTTAATTATGAAGATGAAAAGGGATGTGCTCCGCAGCTAGATCATATCTATTTGACTAGAAAATGATCATTAGGGAAATAAGTTGGCATAAATCATAAATGAACTAAATTTGTTTTAAGAAGGAAATGTGCAACCAGACTTTCACAAAACTCATGCACAATAAGATAAACAGTATATCACATGGGATTAAATAAAAGAAAATGCATTGAGAGTAAGAAAGGCCTGTATAAAAGGTACCTCCTGTATTGCACAGATGTTTGTTAGGAAATGGAGGAATGGGGTCTGCCTTCTTTGCAAATCACCTGCAGAATCATCCAAAACAATTGAAAAGTTAATGGTAATAATATTCGTTGGCTTTTATATAGAAATAATATTCTGTTTATTGGAAAAAATTGTTGAAATAAAAGAAATATAATTAAGGAGAAAACATAAACATGGATTTGTTTCCAAATCAAATTCAATGAATTCGTATCAGACACCAAGTAGAAAAAAGAAGAATGATTTCTATTTCAACAAATTCGTTTCTAAATCTGCAACCTTGCAAAGCATTAATCTCAGACATCAAATAAAAACCAGAAAAATCTAACAAATCAACTATCTCTATTTTCGTATGAATACCTCGAAACCAAGAAGAATAATTTGAGCGCAAACATGGATTTACATGACTTGAGTGAGAGCAGAGAGATTCATGTTTGTTCGGGGCAATTTAAGGAGCATCGACAAGGATCGATTTGGGAGAAAATGGATGAGAGTTAGGGCGTAGATCCGGATTTTGAGAAGGGGCTAATTTTGGAAGGGGCGTTATTTTTTTGAGAAGGGTGTGAGAGTTGTTGAGACGTATACACGACAAGGGGTGAAATATTTTTGATAACTTTGGAACGGTCTAGGACCGTTCCAAAATTGCCACGGTCAATAACCATGGTAATTTATTTTACCACGGCTCAAGACCATGGTAAAATTGCCATAGCTTAAGACCGTGGTAATTTTTCCGCATTTGGGTGTGGCAAAATGAGCAGTATGGTGTAGTGTTCCACAGTCGTCATTGGAGAGGCCATGACTTTCATGAATCAATTGACAAATCATGGACGGGATGTCTAGCATCTGGACATTCTGAGCATGCTGGGCCAAGTTCTGGTCGGGTTCCATAATACGAGGATGGCTCGGGCGCGGTCGATGGTACATACCTCACCTCCTTGGCTCCAGGTCTTCGGGCACATAGGGTTTATGAGTACGATCGCGTTGACGAAGGTTCGGATCCGTTCGGTCTTGAATGTCAGCTTCCAAGTCGACGGTGGCGGTGGAAGCACGGTTATCAATAATGTGATAAGGAATTGTCCCTCCTCGGGAGGAGGGTCCTGCCTGGTGGCTCGTAGATGGACCTGGTCTTCCTTGTCCAAGATTCAGAGTGCGTTGATGCCCGGGAGCTTGCGCGTAGCTTCCATCTAGTCGTGGATGTGTGGATTTGTGATGGTAATCAGAGGAAGCTGAGCTCTTAGTGGATGGGTAGGAAGCTTGATCCCTCCTGGATCTCCTTCATCTTTCCTGATTCAATCGGATGGTTAACTCCGTGCTGGCACGGATCTACTGCGTAAGCTGCTGCCGGCTTTGGGTAAGTTCTTGCATCAACATCTGGAACTCCTCCCTGGTGATAGGGCCTTATGGATCTGAAGGTCCAGCTGAGTTCTGGCCTGTGGTGGGTAGCTACGCAGGGTTTTGTCTATCTCTTCCTTCCTGATCCGCAGCGGTTGAGGCAGTCCTTGTAGTAACAATGGTGAATGATGTAGCTCTCTCCTAGATTTGATGTAATCTGAATAGGATGGAAGAACTACTAGATGTGAGATCTGGATCTTCTCCTTAGATTCTTCCAATCCAAGGATGGTAGTAGATCCAAAGAGTAGGAGGAAAGCTGGGTTTTCTCAGTGAAAGCACCAAAGTGCTTTTACCAAAATTGGGCACAACACTCTTCGGGCGTGTTTGAAGAGATTAAAGTGAAGAATATAAATGGAAAATGAGGTAGACCTAATAAACACACCAAAAACAAACAAAAATAAGTATGAAAAAACAGGGATTTAGAGTGGTTCGGCGTTGTAGCCTAAGTCCATTATAGAAAGTTTGCTATTTATTAATAACTCTTGCTGATTACAATTGTTTGCAACAGAACACTCAAGATACAATGAAGATTTTGGCAGAGTATCGGCGTTCCAGAGTTAAAAGTCCCTTTTCCGAAGGCTTAGGACTGCTATTTATAGGTGTAGGCTGCAAATATCTCGCTCAGATCCCGAGAGACCCCTTCTCTCATGTGGGTGGGCCCACGTGATCGATCCCTGGCCATTTGGAATCGATCCATGATCGATACGTATGCAATTCGTATCGATCCAAAAAACCTCCTTTTGGGCTGAGATCGATCATGAGCATTCTTGAGGTGGTATGCAAGCACTTGTGAAAATTTTGTGGCAATTGGACCTATAGATTTTGAGTTATGATCGATACAAGTTTGCATTTTCAATGTACTACCGAGCTCATATCGATACAATTTGTATCGCTTGTTTCGTATCGATGCTGACATGTGTCGATCAGATGACATGGAGTTATATTTTAGGATTGATCCACTTTTCATGCCGAGTGACTGAGTCTTCCACTTAAATGTTTTCTTATTCGTATCCACCGAACAAATTCCTTTCGTATCGATGCTTGAGACCACTTAGTATCGACCGCTTATGCTCCCATTCATATTGATATAGGCTTAAGCCTTTCGTATCGATTGATGACCGATTTGTATCAAGGCCTTTGTGAGTGTTGTTTTGTATCGATTGTTTGTGGTCGATATGAATTGGGTATGAGGGGAAGCGATACGAAATGTTCTTAGGAGATGGGTACGAAAAGGGGCAGACTTATGGATACGAAGTGGTATTCTTTCATAGATACGAACCAGTGCTAACTTGATGGATATGAACTGCTGGTAACCATGATGGATACGAAGTAGGGTGAGCTTGATGGATACAGAGCAATGTATACTTGATGGATAAGAACCATATGCGTTTCATGTGAGACTTGATCGATCAATATCTTGTTCATACAAACTCCGATTGACTTGAAATTTTAAATGTTGACTTTCATAGCTTTACTTGTTGTACAATATCGATTGTAGCTTGATCCGGACTCGGCAAAAATTTACCAATATCCATAGTAGACCTGTGTACAACCGATCTTCGAGACGGACTGTCCCTGGTGTCACAGCCTTGCCAAAAGGCGGGATAATAGTACTCCTCAATGAGATCCCGCAAATGCTGGCATTCTTCGGTGTTATGCCCATGAGACTCGTGGGAGCGACAATATTTTCCTGTTCTAATTGCAGCTTCTAACTCATTTTTTATGGATGGCATTTGTATTTCAACTCGTGTTGAGTAGCCATGTAAATGTTCTCTACGGTATTGTTCAGACAAGTTTATGAATCAGATATTGGTCCAGGTCTGTATCATAACATATTTCCATTTTCCATTCCAGAGTTACCTTGGTGGCCATTTTATACTTCGTTGTTCTATTTATTCCCCTCCACTTGGAGTGGGGCACCCATGTTTCCTTGGATGCTAGAACCTTTGCGGGGTGCTCACTATGTCGGTGGGCCGCCACGTCCTCCAATCTCTTGTACTTTCCAGCTTCATGAAAGAAATCCTGAAGAGTTAGAGGCTTTTCCTTTGTCAATCTTCTCGCGAGCTTTGAATTCAGGTGGATGCCTCCGTATAGCGCCATTAGTGTAAGCCTTTCATTGGTGTTTTGCACTACTTCCGCGACAGCGTTAAAATGAGTAAGATATTGCTGCAGTGGTTTTCCTACTTTTTGTTTTAGTCTAACAGGGAATAGGCATCCTTGGGCTATTCCATGTGGATTCAGAATTGACTTATGAATTTTTCCTTCAACGTTTCCCAAGAGCTAATAGAGCCATGAGCCAGGCGACAAAACCATGTGGTTACTAAGTCTGACGGGAACAGCAGAAAACATTTACACAGCACACCCTCTGTTGCTCCATTCATGAGCATGTGCTAGGTATAGCGTTGCAAGTGGATGATTGGGTTGTATGTGCCCTTGTAAGGATCCATGGTGGGCATCTTCCATTCTCGAGGAGTGGCTGTCACTTCTATATCCCTGGTGAAGGGGCTGGACACCCTTGCCACTATCCCTCTTTCGAGTTGTTTACGCCTGATATATTCCCAAAAGAGGTGTGTCATCCTCTCTTCGGATTCTGGGCTAGCCCTGGGAGAAGTAGGGGATTCCCTTTGATACTGATGGCATTTGGAACCTTCGTTGAGGCTTGATTGGCGATGGTTGGGTTGAAGCATGACAGGGTCAACCACAGTCGGTCCTTGTCTGGTGCCCCCTTGACTAGGCCCAGCTCTTGATGCCCTTTCAAGACCGGCTTTGGGCTGAGTCCTAGCTCGGCTTTGAGTTCTTGTATCTTCTTGATTGAATTCTTTATTTGTAAAGGGTCTGTTCTGTCTACGTGCTCTCCAACTTGAGACTCACCTCGAGATTCAGTGTTGTGAGTGGATTCCTCCATGCCTCTCAAGAGTGTCATGAGTTGGTCCACTAAAGCTTTTTGCTAGATAGCAAAGCAGTCAGTCATCTCATTCACAACCCTATCTAAGTCTTCTTGGGTGATAGCTAAGCCTGGAGGTTGAGAGTGGGTAGCTGGGTTTTCTTGATCTACTTGGATGGGATTGAGTGTACTGGCAGTGGCCGCGCTCTAACCCCTATGTTGTTGCGCCTAGAGGGAGCCATGTTCTAATGTTGAGTTAAGGCTTGGAAGGACAGAAGAGTTCGGCTCTCCACGCCGTTCTCAATGAAAGCACCAAAAAAGTTTGCACAAAAATTGAGCAAACACCTCTAAGTTCAAATTTGTCTAAGTCACGTTTAAATTGGTTGATATGGAGTTTTTAATGTTCCAATTTGTTAACAGATAGTTTTATAGTCACAAAATAGTTAATAAGCTCGTAATTTGAAAGTAGTTAAAGGAAATAAGTCACAAGAAATTTTATAGTAATTCGACCAGAACGTGTCTACATCCATTGTCCATCTTATTACGCTCCTTTGATTTGATTACAGATACAAGTTTGATCAGAAAGAGTACAAAAGAAAAACTTAGAGTAACTGGGATTGTTAAGTCATAGCAGAGTTTTCCCTCTTTTCTCCAAAATTCTATCCCATTGTTGTTGTGAAGCTCTGGTATTTATAGAGTGATGTTATGAAGGGTGCAGGTGGAGATATAACCTCCCTTGCTTGGTTCGGCATGATGAGGGCTTATCTAGTTCGGCATGGAATTCTTCTGGTTTTGGTTCGACGATGAGGGATGTGGAGCTCTTGGAGTCGCTTATGTCCTGAAGTCGGTGCGCCATCTTGCCGGTTCAAACATTTGGCTCGGCTGTTCCAAGCACCGGACCAAATGCTTGGGCTGGCGTTGAGGTGCTGTGCCAGACCAGATGTTTGGTCCGGTAATTCAGTGTTATGCCAGACCAGATATTTGGTCCGGTATCTCAGTGACGTGCCAGACCAGATGTCTAGTCCGACATCTCATTGATTTGCCGGACCAGATATCTGGTCCGGCATCTCAATGCCATGCCGGACCAGATATCTGGTCCGGCATTTATTGGGGATGCCGAACCAAACACCTGTTTCAGCATCCCAGTTGCCTTTTCTTTTCCTTACCTTTTGTCTTCCTTGCATGCCAAAATATCAAGCCAACATTAGGATTCACTGATATGTGTACAACTTGATAATTAACACGTGAACAAACAACAATTTAAAAATGGTGATTTGAACCTTAGCCTTTAGCCCAAGTAAATAAAAGAAATTTGGATGAATAAATAATAGTATGTTGCACTAATTTGGGCCATGATGTATGTGTGAGAGAGTAGGGAAGTTAGTTCCCTATGTGAGTTATAGGACGAATTTACTTCGCTAAGTGGATGAGAATCAGAAAATCCACAATGTAGGCAATTGGATAGTCTGTTGGGCTGATGTGGAAACTGGATTTAGTAAGATGTGGGCGATTTATTCACATTAGTTCCAAGGTGTGTTACATACGGGTGGGGCAATACTGGTGGTAACACTTTCAAAGGGGGGCCTTATCCAAACAGGAGATTCAAGTACGACACATTTTCCTGCACAACGTTGTACTAGTGGATGCTGGAGCTGGACAATAAGTGGCCATAGGAAATGCGACGATACTTGGTAGGAGCTTGGTCTTGGTGGTGATTCGCACGCAGTGAACACCGGTAGGCAATTACAGGTAGTTTTCCACTATGATTGAGAGATGAGCACGGGCGCATTCGATGAGTCACTTTGTGAGAGTCATTTTGTGTTCTCCCTCTAGGGGCATAGTGGAGTAGATAAGGGAAAGTAGATTCTAATTTTTTCGATTGACACTGGGAGGTTATGACCTGTAGATCTGACCTAGTCGGTTAGATAATTATCCTTAGGTATATGACCATAGGAATGCATGGACACAGTATACGCACTCTATATCACATAGAGTAGATTTAGAATTAATTGCACTTAATCATCTTATTAGTCTTGTTCTCATTCACCAGACTTTTGTTTGACCCACCTCCCTCTCTTCATTTTCTCGCACCATAGGACGAAAAGTTAGTAGTGATCTATTATAGCACAGGGAAGAAAGGAGCTCAATGATGGAGTTCTAATATTTTCTATTGTTCTCTTACAGTTACTTATTGTATTAGAAGTCTGTAAACATATATTGTAATTTGGAAACAATGTATTTTGTAAATCAAGTATTTTGGAAAACATTTTTGTGTTATGTCTATTTTCTATATTTATATTTTAATTTCTTCCGCTGTGAGATCTGAAAGTGTAGAATGTCTTAGAATTCTATCTTTGTAATTATGCTCTATAATTTTTAAAAACCCAACAACTTGTATTTTCTCAGCATGATTCGTATCCAAAAGTGTGGGTTGTTACACTTGGTATCCGAGCTTAGGTTTAGAATTTCCTAGAATTTAGGCATATATTGAGAAAACATACCTGAAAGGTTTTTGAAAAAAATGGTTTTTAGAAAGGTTTTCCAAAAATGTTTTCAAAAAAGGGTTTTGGATATATATATATATATATATATATATTTTCAAAGATATTTCTAAAGATTTTATCCACATATGTCAAAATTTCTAAAGTTGAAAATAGTTTCTAAACACGGATAGTGAGAATAAGGAAAAGTTTTAGAGGATAGGATATACCTTTCATATTTTATTTATTTTAGTAAGAAATGCTAGTAGAGATCTCTTGTACCAGCTAAGAGTAACAAATAAACTATGGATTTAAGGGTGAATGAAGAACATTACCACATGAGATCGATATAATGAGAATGAGATGAAGATAAAGCGTAATAATATAAAAGAGGACTTTAAGACCTTAAGGAAAATCTCTCCAGTCAAAGCAGAAACCCTATTGGTAGTAAGTGTAAGGACTCTCATTTACTTAAAGGAATAACTGAAGCATTTCCACATTTAAGTTAAGCACTGTATTTGGAAATAGAACTTGATTCCATCACCTTTGAAAAGAAGAATGAAATATTCAATACATTTAAAGTATTGATATGTAGAAGAGGGCTTAAGTAATTAGGTTCCTATTATCTACTCCAATTCATGTGATAAACTAATGGAAATATATTCTAAAAGTTAGAAATGGCAGATATCTTATATTTTAAATAGAAATGAAGTTGATTTACGATCTTCTATAAAATATTTAGATGAATTTTATGGGATTTCTGTAAAAAGGAATATTTAAGAATTTGGCAAAAAGTTATTTTCTATAACCATTGTAAAGCTTTTGTTTATTTTAGGCACATTGTTGTATTCACCCTCAATGTGCATTTTACTTTCAGTAAGAGAACTTTTGAAAGAAAGCAGTGGATGCCTAATATTTTAAACAAAATAAGTTAGTGTATTGATTTTCTATAAAATAATCAGATATACTGTGTAAATCTTGTTTGAAAAGCGAGATTAAAAGAATTTGAAAGAAAGAAAAATTTTAATAACTGTTATAAAGCTTATTTTATCTCTTAGGCATATTGTTATCCTTACCTTTAATGTGCACTGTGTTTTTAAACAAAACTTTTGAAAAAAACCAAAAAAAAGGAAGCTGGTTTATGATTTTACATAAAATAGTCAGACAAATTTTATGAAACTTGTTATGAAGTAGAAGTAAAGAAATGGGTAAAAGGTTATTTTCCCAATAATCATGTTAGAGCTTTTTTCTTCTTTTATGCATATTATCGCACTTAACCCCAATGTGTATTTTTCTTTTAATAATAAGAACTTGTGGAATTTTTTTAAAAGGTCTGTAAGGCACTAATTTTGAACTCCTTTTTGTGATTAAGTAATGAGTATGTATTTGAAAATATTTCATAATTGTTTTGGTCATGCTTTAAAAATGATAATGAAAATAATAAAGTAACAATAATAAGATAAAATACATTTTGTGAAAATTTCTTACTTATGAAAGGAAATTTTAGAATGATGTGTTTTATGTATATTTTTTAGCAAGGCTAGTCGGCATTTTAACTGTGCCATTCACTTTTATTACTCCGAACTTCTAGAAGAACTGGTGACCGAAATAGGCTCCAAATTAGCTAATAATATAATAGAAAAAATACAGGAGTTAGACTTACATGTCTAAGCTACTATTCAAGGAATGGCTTCTAGTAACCCTTGTCATCACTGACCTCAGCGTCAATACCTGGATAAAGAGCAGGCAAATTACTCGAGAAAAGGGTTGCAAGATTAGAAACGACCTCGAGAGGGTTGAGTAGTTTTACTTCCGATCCTAAGGTACATCCAAAAACAATTGCCAATTGCAATGACCAATAATTCCTCCAGTTGTCAGAGTCAAACCTTCACCTACTACATGATACACCAGTTGCCTTGATTTCGCATTCTCTCCTACATACATACGATAACTGTCAGCCTTTAGATCATCCTTATTTTTGTATCCTTATGAATCCAAGCATGCTATTCTGGGACAAGTTAACGGGATCTAGGGCCTTCAAAGCTACAGTAGTAGTAGAAGAGGATTTCTCTTCGGGAGTAGATATAATAAGGACGGAGGGAGGAGACAGATTCCTAACCGTAGGAACCCACTTCCACACTGGCCTAGGGAGCGGAACCTTGGTAGGAGGAAGCTGGATGGCACGCCCAAATGAAAACGTGTCAGATGTATGACCACAAGACTGACAGGATGTGCAAATATTAGTTTTCCATTTGTTGTGAACATCCACTTCCACATCTTGACCTTCTTCTAATCTAACTTTGAGCTTCGATGGTAATGGCTTGGAAGGGGAAACCTCAATTAAAGCTCTTGCATAGTATAAGGTCTTTCGTGCTATAGCAATAATATCAAAACTCTTGAGATCATCGATAAGGCTGGTAATCTAGTTAAGACAAACCAAAGGCTGTAGCACAGACGTGATATGAGTAAAGGTGGCCCAAACAGGAATAGATAGCACCTGCTCTCTAGCTTTGTCCACATCAAGACTCCATGGTGTAACAATAAAAGGTTTCCCGCAATGATAAGAGTACTGGTCTCAAGTGCTCTTGGCTTATCATCCTTATTAATGAATTTGAAAATAAACATGCTACTGAAAAATTGGACTCGAAAACTACCTTCCAATTTCCATACCTGCTTGCACTGGTCACGAACACCCTCATAAGGTGCGGAAGTATCCAAGAAAAATCCAACCAAAAATTCAAACCAATAGTTCATACCCTCTTGAATCGTCACTACTGGTGGAACATTAACACCGTTAATCACAACAGTATTAAAAGAGCTTGGAGAGAATGAACCAGCATTTTTCGACAAGGATTTAAATAGAGATGTTCGCTTGGATTAGGAAGCCAAATAAATTAGATGAAATAGGAAAATCCTAGGAAGTGTGGTGGACATTACCATGAGCATCATTCGGGCATTCCATATTCTCAGGACTATAACAATTATCTCGATGAAATTCAAACCCGATATTGTCAACATGACCTAAACCACCACCCCCATTATTGGCATATCCTTCTCTAAGGATCGAACTATAAAATTGAGACCACTAATGAGAGTTAGCAATGGCAGCTACTTTAAGCATTGGCGACATAGTACTCTAAGATCGAGTGACTTTTATACCTGAGATAGGCATTGAAAATGAGCTAGAGTTCGACATATCCAATTCTAAAGCAAGAGCTTGTAGAGGTTTAGTAGGGCAATGCGTAACGACGTGCCAGGGAGAGAAACTGAATTCTAACATACATAAACATTGGGTCCAGAGAACGAAGACAAGATGGTGGGGAAGCAAAAGCATGTCGAACATTGGTAGCATTAGGTGAGGCGTTGAAAACCCTACCGGATCTGGTCAATGACACTCTTGGAATTACCAGCTACTCATGAGGATGGGAATTGGGAAAGAGGCAAGAGTGAGGTGCGGGGAGGCAAGGAGGATAAAAATTGATGAGGGAAGTGGCTGTTGGGAAGAGAAGAGCAAGAAAGACGAAGAGGAAAAATTGCCTAAAATGATTTCATGAGAGGCCATCATTTCGTGCCGTGATTTTCTGATTATTAGTAAAATTGTTTTTGATGATTTTATTAGGTTAAGTTTAATGTATATTTTTATTAAGTTAAGTTAATCATTTTGATGATTTGATTAAAGAAAAATATCATGACCTTAATAAAAAGGAAACACCTATACAAAATGAAAAGAGAGTTTTACAGTTTTAAAACTTACTAGTTTTGTGGTAAAGAAAGCTAAAATTAAAAGATTTTGATTTTAAAAGGTAAATTAAGAATATTTTGACTATCACTTAAACTTAAAAAAAAAAGAAATAGATTTAAGGTTAGATAAATAGGATTAAACAGCCTACTAGGATAAGATTTACTGTGGAATTTGAAAGTATTAGAATGATTGAGACAGAGATAAAAAGGTAAAATGGGAATTTAATGACCTTTCCAATCAACGGTTAAAAGTATAAAGTCAAACTTTCTAAAATAGTGAAGAGCAAATGCCCCCATGTATCTTCCCATCCAAATATTGTTGGAATTGTAGGATTCATACATAAGGAAGGTTTGAAAGTTTGATTTGGGTGAACATACTTCCAAGTTTGAAAATAGTAGGCTAAGATGCTTTATTACATCAAAGATGCTATAGATGTCAAACGTTTTTCAGTATAAAAGGTAAGAGGGCCAAGTAGGGTCTACTTCGACCCTTATAGAGAATTTTAAGTAACAAATAGGTATATCCTTGAGTACAATAGGCAATGTAACTGGAACAGTAAGTGTAGGCTTGAAAATATAGCAACGAGATTGATACTATATAGGTAAGGATAGGATACTTGTAGGCTATGTGCGATCGAGGTATTATGCTGCTCCCTAGTTGGCTATGAGTAGACCGGGTGGATGTGAATGAGAAATTATACCTTTTTATTTATGTTATTGGTTTATATCATTATAGATGTGTTCCACGTGCGCCTAATGTAGATCTTGGAATTGCAATTTAAGTATAGCATATATTGGAACATCGAAAATAAGGAGCGAAGTAGTCCCTAAACTAATGAGAACCTTCGTAAAAGAAATGATATGATAAGTTCTAGATTAGTAGACCTATATGACTTGAGCAAATAAAATTTTAGGGTTAGTTATCCCACAATTTTTTAAATAATTGATATGGCATAATAAACACTAGATATGAAGTTGTTATAAAATGGAGTAGGATTTAAGTAGCATTTCAATTCATTGGAATGAAGTATGTAGCAATATAAGTTAATTATCTAGTTTCAGTATAAAAGTGTATGGTTTGAAATAGCAAAGAATATACTGCAAAAGAAAGAGATGTACAAAGTAGAGTTGGTTACCGTATATTGTACCGTCAATTTCAACATTAGCAGAAAAGATAATTCCTTGTAATTTCAAACATAACACAAATTCTCTTTTAGATAATTTATGGAAAGTTACAGAGTTCACATTTCCTTTTGCAGAAAGATGTAGTTCCAATATATTAAAATGTAGAAATCCTTAGGTATAAACCAAACTAATGGTTAGCATGTTTGTTGGATTAAAATGGCAAAGCACCATTCCACATTAGGCTGTATAAACCATAAAATAAATGAGCCAGATGGAATAAGCAAAAAGAGGTTATGTTTGATAAAATGTCCCATTTATGGATAACAACAAGGAATAGAAAAGGAAACTTTTGGAAGTACAAACTACAATGAGGATATCCTAAATGATAATATAGTCAAGATTTTTTTTGGAATGGATAGGTAATTCAATAATTGGGGTCTCAATCAACAAAAGGTGTTGTTATGGCATGCATTGAGAATGCGAAGGAAATTTTCTTGTAAAAAAGATTGGAAATTTTTTTTGGTAAGATTTGAATAAGGAGATAAAAATATTTTTCTGTAACCTCACTCGGATCGAAGGAAAGGTTATTTTTCTAAGAAAATTTATGGATTGCTGACATATAATACGTGGTCATATGCATGGCAACTGCACACGGATGAAGTAACCCTTAAGTGGACACTATTTTGTTTAGAATGATCCTAGATTATAACTCTAATGAATTTTAGGTACTTGTGCATGTGTCTATGTAGGGTAATTATGTTAGTCAAACCATTTTAGCTAGAGAAGCTTAGATTATCTTTGAACTTACGCCAGTATATTAATTGGGGGAACCACTCAACCTGCTTGGACCACCTGAGAATCTTGTTACCCTACTGAACCGCGCTTTGAATTACGAGTTGGAAATATCACAAGTACCCCCACGTCCCAGGCCGTCGCACGGAAAACTATAATCGAAATCCTTTTTATCTGGCATTAATTGCGGCGACAACTAACCCTATATTAATTGGGTTGGATCTCACCCAGTATAAACATGGGCGCTTAGTATACCAAGTCTAGTATATTAATTGGCGACCCCGTTCAATTGGGATGTAGGTGGTCTACCTTTTAGGTAGAGGCAATTGGATGATAGGAATGGTTGTAAACGTGTCAATATGAAATGTTATGAGTGATAGATCCTAATGGATGTATTGGTTGCATTTATGCATTTCTACACTTCAGAAAAAAGGTTCGGCCATATAGGTACACGTACTCATATCATGCACATATTGTTTTTTTTAATTTTATAATTTTTCATGGTTATCCATGGATGTTATGTATATGGATGTCGCATTTGGTTGTATGGTTAGGCATGCATGTAGAATTACCCGTTTATGATTAGGATTTTGCATACATTTAGACGCTTAGCATTAGCATTCTTGCTAAAATAGGAGGTCGACTTTATAAGTAGACCGACTTCTCTTTTAAATTAGTTTAGGTTTATATGCATTCCATGTTGCATAACTACATAATTGTATTAGAAATTATTAAGGATTATGGTTTTCGTAGATAATGGATGAGTAGATGGACATAGTTTTGTTTGATGGTTGCAAGTTACATTTTTCCATCCATAGAGATTTCGGAGGCAAAATCCTTTTGGGAGTGGGGTGGAGAACGTAATACCCTGGAATTTTTCCAGATTAAATAAGATAATTTAAATTTTAAAATAAACAAGGACTTAAAAGTAAAATTTTCATAATTTTCGTAATTTGGCTAGGGACTTGCACCATTGTGTCCATAGCGATTATCCAAACAATGTTTATATATAATACTTCGAAATCCAAGTTAATATAAGAGAGTTACAAGTTTTGTAAGGATTAAACAAAAATTAAAATAAATATAACAAAAATAAAAAGGGTTAGGTCGACCGATTGGCTACGTCGACCATGGGCGATTTACTCAACTCTTAGCGCGGTCGATCCGGCCCATATTAAATCGACTGATTATAGCCCTATGTCGATTCTTTTAACGGTCGAGATGAATTGTGTAGCGACGAAGTAAATGATAACCAATACAGATGATTGTTGAGTGAAATCTGATGGCATGTATTAACTAATTACCTCTACAAATTAGCACTAAGCCTAAACCTTAAGTTTTTATACAATCGTTCACTAAGCAAACTTTGCCAAAATCTATACTAAAACCCTAATTTCTTCCCCAATTCTCAATCAAAAAAAAACCCTGATTAAACCCAAATTAAAATCTAATCAAAGGGCAATATTAATAAGAGATGCAAGCAATTAGGAGATCTAGACCTAAGGCTGCATGGTGAGTGGGCATAGATCTAGTAAAATGGTTAAATTAGTTAATTTTAATTTTATTTCAAGTTGATTAGAACTAGAAACACCTAAGTTAAATTGTTAGATTATATATCTAGAAATCAAATAGGATTTGGTGTTAAATTAATTTTTTTGAATATGTTAAACTATAAACCTTTTTATTTAAGTTGAATATGTTAGAACTATGAATTTTATATAAGATCTGAATTGAATATGTTGGTTAATTAATTGAATATGCATATGTATTAGAACAATAGGCTTGAATTGGATAATTAATTGAACATGCATATGGATTAGAATAATAGGCACGAATTGGATAATTAAACTAGCTAAATTAAACCTAAATTGGAGATGGATAGGTTATTGAATATGTTAGAAACATGAATTGAATATGTTAGATGACGGTAAATTTAGTATGCTAAGTTAAAGTAAATATGTTGGAAATTTAGATCGAATATACCAAAATTCTAAATTTAAAGCTAAAACCTTAAAATTGGAAGTATAACAAATTGTTAACCTGTTATATCATCAAGTTATAAACCCTAAACATGAAATCCTAAATTGTTAGGTTTAAATTGTAATCCGACCACCCCCTTCTCTTCATTTTCCCCCACGACTGGATGACATGTTAGTAATGATTTATTATATTGTGAGAAAGAAAGGAGCGTAATGATGGAGTTCTAATATTTTCTATTGTTCTCCTATCGTTACTTATTGTATTAGAAGTCTATAAACTTATATTTTAATTTGAAAACAATGTATTTTATAAATCAAGTACTTTGAAGAATGTTTTAATGAAATCTCTATTTTTTGTATTTATATTTTAATTTCTTCTGCTGTGAGATCTAGAAAGTGTAGAATGTCTTAGAACTCTATCTCTCTAATTATGCTCTGTAATGTTTTAAAAACCCAACATCTCATATTTTCTCGGCATGATTCGGTCGAAAAGTGCAGGTTGTTACACGTTGCCTTACCATTAAGGCTTATGGCTCTAAAGGAAAGGCGCTAGGTGAACAAGTAGGTTAATGAGTTGTTGGAGAAGGGTTTCATCGGGAGGAGCATTATGAGTGGGGAACAGTAGTTTCCTTTGCTACCAAGGCGAATGGTTTTTTGAGACTCTACGTCAATTATAGGGAGTTGAATAAAATGATAAAGAAGAATCGGTATCCATTGCCCTGTATAGATGATCCCTTTGATTATTTAGTTGGAGCTAAGGTGTTGTCACAACATGACTTGGCTTTCAGATTCCACCAGTTGCATATAGCCAAGGACGGTATCTAGAAGGCAATATTCTGTACACCCAATGGATTGTATGAGTGGTTAGTCATGCCCTTTAGATTGACCAATGCACCCGCTTACTTTGTTGATTCGATGAGCTGAGTATTTATGGGGTTGCTAATAAAAATTCATTGAGGTATTCGTGGATGATATCCTAGTCTATTCGAGGAGAGAGAAGGAGCATGCGTTGTATTTAGGAAAAGTGCACAGTACACTCTGTGCGCATAAGCTGAAGGCAAAGTTTTCGAAATTCCACTTTTGGAGGAAGGAGGTACACTTTTTGGGACATATTGTCTCATAATGGGGATTGGTGATCTATCCTAACCAAGGTGGCAGCAATTCAAGATTCGCATGTGTCGAAGAATGCCATAGAAGTCAGAAGTTTCCTTGGTTTGGCGGGCTACTATCAGAAGTTCATTAAGGACTTCGCGAAGATATCTGACCCATCTTACCTAGAAGAATCTAGTTTTCTTATGGGAGGCTAAATTGGAAAGATGCTTTTAGCAAGTTGAAGGAGGAATTAATTAGTGCACCATTTTTAGTATTACATGATGGGGTGAAGCCATTTATAGTTTATACCGACGCTTGTGGTAAGGGGTAAGGCACGATCTTGATGCAAGAAGGAAGGGTGGTAAGTTATGCTAGAAGGAAATTTAAGACCTACGAGAGAAACTACCAAACCCATGATCTTCTGTTAGCGGCCATTGTCTTTGCACTCAAGTCATGAAGGCGTTATCTTTTAGGAGAGAAGTTTGAGCCATATACAAATCACAAGTCCTTGAAGTACTTGTTCTCCCAAAGGGAATTGAACTTGAGGCAACAAAGATGGATAGAGTTCCTGACATCTAATGACTTTGATATCTCATATACCCTAGGCAAGGGAATGTAGTGGTTGACGCTTTGAGTATAAAACATGTAGTGTTGAGTCCCTTGTTCTTAGTGTAGAGGCATTTGGATTACATTTCTTTCTTTGATTTCTAACCATCATCATATATTACATCGAGACTACTAGCAACTTTATATGAGCAGCTTATATTAGTGGAGCATATTGGGTTGAGATAAAAGAAGGAAAAGGAGCTAGTAGACATTATTAAGAGGATTGGTAGAGGAGAGTCATCGACTAATTTGAGGCGTTATGCTATTTATTCGAGAGGATAGTTACAAAGGGATGATAGGCTTTATGTTCCTTATAGTATGCATATGGTAGATGCAATACTAGTTGAATCGAACCATTCTAGGATGACCATGCATCCCGATGGTGACAAGATGTACCGTGACATGAAGAGAATCTTCTACTAGCCCAGTATGAAGAAGGCAGAGTATGTAGCTAGATGTATGACCTGCCAAAGGGTAAAGGGGGTGCAGAAAAAGCTGGGAGGATTGTTGCAGCCATTGGATATTCCTCCATGGAAGTGGATGAGTATTTCTATGGATTTCGTAAATGGTTTACTATGGAGCAAAAGTGGGAATGAGAGCATTTGGGCCATAATCGATCATTAGACCAAGTGCGCTCATTTCATACGGGTATGGAGTATAAGGATGGCGGCGTCATTACCGACTCTATACATGAGAGAAGTTGTTAGGTTACATGGAGTTCCTGGTAGTATTAGCGACCGAGATCTATTTTTCACTAGCGAGTTCTGGAGGAGTCTACATGGGGCTTTAGGAACCAAGTTGAGTTTAAGCACCGCATATCATCCGTAGACAGACGGAGATGGTAAATCGGGTATTGGAGGATTTTCTATAGATGTGCATTTTAGACTTTGGAGGTTCTTAGGAGGGTCACTTATGATAAATACATCACTAATACTACTAGATTAAAATAAGAGATCATAGATTAAATTTGTGTTGATTTATGTGAGGTTATAAAAGTGGATTTGCCTTTAAATTGTCAATTAATCTCATATTTTTATTCACTTCGTTTTAGTTAGTTTTTACATTTTTTCAGCATAAAACAATTTCAAACTATTTGGGTTAATTTGAGTGAGTAAAATTTAAAATTAATTCATTTCCCTGCAGATTAGGCCTGTCAACGGATGCAAACGAATGCGGATATGGCTATATCCGCATCCGTATCCGAAAATTAAAATCTAAATCCGCATCCGATATCCGCGGATATTCAAAAATTAACATCCGTATCCGCATCCGCGGATATTTTCGGATATCCGAAAATATCCGCATCCGAAAAGAGGATGCGGATATTTCCGAATATCCGAAAATATCCGAAAATCCGCATCCGAAAACTAGATTGAGAATTATAATATAATGAAAATTTTAATCAAAAAAATTACAATTCATAGCATTCAAATAACAATCAGTCGACAAACTAATATACTTCAGTTTCTAAGTTAACAACAAACAATCCACACAAAATCATAATACAGTTACAAAATGCATAATTAATTAGCTTATACAATTTAAATAATTAACCATAAAACCTAAATAAACATAGCTAAGGTGACGAATAAGCATCCGATTTCTTTGCAAAATTGAAGAATGAACATCCAATTCTTTGTTCTATCTTCAAACTCATGAGCTTTCCACACGATCCTATAAAACAAAACATAGCAAAAATATGATCCAATGATTCCAATATATCGAACTTCAAACTCATATTCTATTTTGCACTAGAAGTGCTGCTGCTGTCAGAAAATACAACATAAAGAGAGGCAGCAATGAAATTTGTTTACATAGAAAGCACAAGAATAAAATTCCAACTTAAAACTGAGGGGAGGATGAATAAAAAATGCAAGTGACCAAGCAGGAACGATTGAGGCAGCAATCAACATTAAAGCAGAATGAAAGGGATGAAAACTACATGGTGGAGAACAGTAAGTCTGTAAGTGCATACCTGAACAAGAGCAGTCAGAAAGTGCTACTGCACTTGGTGCAGCAGCAGCACTACCAAGTGCTGCTGTCAGACAGTCAGAGCAGTGCACTTGGTGCAGCAGCAGCACTACCAAGTGCTGCTGTCAGACAGTCAGAGCAGTGCACTTGGTGCAAGTGCTGCACATATGACAGCGAATGCAGTGCTAATCGTTTTCATTACTTGTAAACTTCATGTGTCAGGCAGTCAGGCGTGGCATATGTTGAAGCTATAAATGTGTTCTGCCGAAATTCAAAATTTGAAATCCAATTTACTAATAGATAGTACTGCATCATTTGCTGTTATAGACCGAAATATTTATAGACCTTTGGCATATGTTGAAACAACATAACAAACAAACTTCTCTAAAAAGCAATCAAATTTCACGTTCTTCCTTTGGCTCAGTGGCAACAAAGAATACTTATAGACCGAAATATTAATACGAACTAGAAACTGGAGCAAAGGGACGGTATCTAAATGAATGTTCCTACATTAAATAAAAAAAGCATACAACTTCAGGTTTTCTTTAATAGCTTTACTATTTGTTTTAAATAATACAAATAATATTTTGTTCAGTATAGTATTATTATGTATTAAACTAAAATTAGGAAAAGTTGCAACAAATATTTAAATGCGTAAATCATCAAATGAGGAGAAGTTCCAGGTCAATAAATATGATTTAAATGGGCAACTACCTTTTCAATTTAGGACAAACTGAAAAAAGGATATCAACATTCAACAATATCAATGTTTTCCTTAATTAATTTATAAAATAAGAAATGGATGTTTTTTAAATATAAAACTGTGCTTTGACACATGGAAATATGTGTCACAGTGAATTGTCCACTGCAAAATTCACGCTACGCACTGTAGCATTTCTTTCTTTTGTAAATTCACTTCTAAATAATGCATTTCTTTCTGTTGCAGATAATGATACCATCATCTGAAACATCCTTTAGTCGGAGTTCCCAAAACGAATACAAAAATAGTGCAGTAATTGCTGCTTTTATTTTCAGAAAATTAAATGGGAATTTTCCTTTCATTCGAATAATAAAGTAGATAAAATAATTATAAACGATTAAAATAGTAATATGCCCAGATGAGAAGAAACATGCATGAAATACCTGTGCTTGATAAACACAAGGTCTGAATAAAAATTACGTGATTATTTCTTTCGGTGTTCTTTACCATTTATTCATATTTCTAAATGATGTGTGTACATATAAATTAATTAATACAGCAGCACCATGTGAATGTACACTTAAATCAAATATCGAATATCTTAGATTTATCTGATTTTCATGTACTAATTCGAAGGCCTTGCAGTTTGATCATTTCAACCCATTTTTTGGATGAAATTGTTGTAAATTTTAACATCACAAATCTAAAAACGAAAAATTAATGAAAAACTTACTGCTGGGAAGATGAAACTTTGTTTGATGAACTAAATAAGCGTAAATAACATGACAAAGGCCGGAGCCGAAGCTGCGACTGCGAGCCGAAGCTGCGAGGCGGAGCAGTGAGGTGACTCAGGTGAGCTGCGAGGTTTCGAACAAAGGCCGGATCCGAAGCTGCGACTGCGAGGCGGAGCGACTTGTGATGGTTGTTTCGATTTAGGGTTACTGCGAATCTGCGATTTAGGGTTTTGATATTTCTTTTATTAGCGGCGGTTGTGACTGTAAGAATTGAATTGAGGAAATTTTGTTTGGTGGGCTTGCGAACCTGCGTACTTAGCCTTAGGGACCGTTGCCTTTGCCTTTAATTTTGTTTGGTGGGCTTGGGCCGTTGTCTTTAATTTTCAAATAAATTTTAAACAAAACTTATGGGTACATTTAAATAATAAATCAATAATAATAACAATTTTTATCATAATTAATTCGGATCGGACGGATGTTTTTCGGATACGGATATGCTCATATCCGTATCCGCATCCGAAATCTCTTTCGGATATCGGATATCTGCATCCGTTTTTCGGATATCGGATAATATCCGTATTTTCGGATACGGACTCGGACGGATTTCGGATTTTTCGGGTATCCATTGACAGGCCTACTGCAGATCGACCCGTATTGCATACGTACTACAATTGTACGACCTGCACTTGCGGTATTATAACGGTTATATTTTTAACAACGGTTTTCTAATCGATAAAAAATTCGCCATTATCGACAAGTTTTTGGCGCCTTTGTTGGGAAATTGCAATTTAATTTTAGTTTTACTCTTCAAATTATTTTTGTTTTATTTTATTTTATTTTCACTTTCTGTTTTGTTCTTTTTAAAAAAAATCATTTTTCCTTTGTTTCCTTTGTGTTGTGTGCATTTTAACAAAAAACAAGGAAAAAAACAATGCATTATTTCATTTCTGGAACTACAGTACAGTGTGCAGCTTTGGTACATTGTTTCATTGCTCTCTGGTTGCAATTCTATTTGTGCACAGTGCATTTCATTCTTTTTGTTTTATTGTTATGTTGTTACATTTTTTGGTACAATTCTATTTACATTGTTACATTATTCCATCTTTTTGTTTCCTACTCTCCTACATTGTTTCCTACTCTCCTACATCAAAACTGTCCACATCAAATACCCAACCACTGCCTTCTGCCACCCATTATCATCAACTTCTGCCATAGTCAAACCACAGTTGCACATCTAACTTCACTACTGCCTCTAAAATTTCCTTCACCACTTCAACATTAGAACTACACTACTACATCTCCACTACAACAGCCATCCACTTCACAAAACAACCCCCATCACCACTTAACTACCACCAGCAATAGTGCACATCACTACCTCCATCCGCTTCACCTCAAACTGTTACGAACCTCCACTACAAACTCCTTCTACTGCCTATCATCTCACTCTCCTCTACTTTCTTCACACAACCCTTCCTATACATTCATAACACTCATCAGCATAACCCTAAACTTCACCAACAGCTCCCTACTTGCTTCTCAACATTGTCCAGCAACCAACCAACATCAACTGCTATTCTACACTCAGTTCACTGCAAACTGTTATCAACACAAACACCTCATCTCCAACCATCACAAACATTCCCCATTAGCACTTCCACACTCCACTGCTAGAGTAACTATCACAACTGAACTCACCTACCTACACTATCAGCAATCAACCATTATCACAGTATAACAACCCTACTTCATAGTTCAACCTCCTGCCTTCAACACAAACAACAATCCTCCATTTCAGCACCACCCTACCTAAAACCCTTTCATCATTCATTTCCACTACCACTATTGACATACCTTTGCCTGCAACCTCCTCTGCCATCTGTCTACAACCACAACAAACACTCATCATTCTTACCAAAATCCTCTGCAAAAACATACCACTTCCCAACCACTACCTTCCACTGCCTAATCGAACTGCCAACCTCCTCCATAAACAATCCTGCAACTCCCTCTAATCGCAACCATCCACACTTCTTCTACACCAAACACCACCTCCTAACCATCACCTAATCCATACAAAAAACTCTAATCGCAACCACCCTCTGCCAAACTACCAAACCTTCAACTGCAATCGAACCTACTTCCAATTTCATCAATCTCGAGCACACCAACTCGCTGGCCACCGCCTCCCTTAGTCACGAACTTCAATTGCAACTCCAATTCATGAAACCACAAATTCCCATCTTCCTCAAGCCACAACCAAGAAATCGCTAATTCAAAACTCACCCGAACCACCAAGCGAACTCCGAAAATCCTCGAACTGAAGCCAAATACCCTATCTGCTTTTAGATCACAATTTTGATTTCGTGATTTCATTTTTTTAGTTCACCTCTCTCTTTTCTTTCATTTCGTTTTTTTATAGAGAGAAGTAGATTTGATTTTGTGTCTTCTTTTAACGAAAAAAGAAAAAAAAAATAGTTTTTTAGTGTGGGCTTTTGGCTTGTTGTTGGACTGAACGTTTAACCAAAAAACAAGGAAAAAAAGTGCTTTGCATACCATTTTCCTTTTGTGTTTTCAATTTGTTTTGGGTTTTGTTTTTTTATAATTTTTTAATAACATATATATAAAAAAAAGAAGAAGAAGGTAATAATTTTGCATTAAATCCTTAGATATGTATGTTTATCAGGTTGCAGGAAATAACAAGGAGTTGCTGCTATAAACCTCTTCGCTCTGCTTGCCAAATAAATTGCTTGCTAAAAAAATTAACGCTTAAAATAAATTGCTAATAATTCTTCATGCTCTGGTATCGTGTTCTTATCTCCTGTTGTTAGTTGCTATGCATTGTTGGTTGCTTGCATTTTTTTAATTTAAATTTTCACAAACAAAAACAAAAACAAATTTCATTAGTAGTTGCATTGTTAATTCATGTTTATTTTCAATTTGCATTATCATCTTATTTTATTTTCTAAGGGCAACACCCAAATCCACAGAAGGTGGGGGTTTTGATTACCCATTCCTTGGCCCACAAATTGTATTTCATTGTTGAATTTGACTAATAATAACGGTTAGACTTTGGACTTAATGGAGTCACGAGCTCACTAAGGCTTAATTATATCTTGACAAGTTATCTTCTTTCGATAATTTATTTTCTTGGTGTTTAGGTTATGGAAGAGCAATAATAAAATATAAATATTACGGTCATTCATAAATATCATAGTGATTGTTTCTCTAAAGGTACTTAAACATTCGGTTGCATTGGTATGGAGATTCATGGTACATCGAAAACTCATGTCTGTTACCTGACTAAGAACTATTTTGTTGAATGAAGACAAAGTGTGATTATACAATTTTGGGTTACGAGTTACTAAGGACATAAAATTTATAATTAAGTCCTTTTATTCATTTAGTTGCATTAGTTCATGCATATTTATAAAATAAAAATCCAAAAGTAAAAAAATTGTACATTTTACTTAATGTAGTTTTTATAAAAAACCCAAAAAATATGTCTTTTTAAATTTTCTCCCTAGAAAAAAAAGAGAAAAATAATTTCAAATAAAAATCCAGAAAAAAATAAAAAAATCTTTTCAAAAACTTAAAAAAACAAAAACATATAAAAAAAGAAAAAAAATTTGAAAATCAAAAATAAAAAACAAAAAAAAACTCAAATCTCCCTTATGAAAAGAATTTCCTTTCAGTAAATAGTTTTCCTTTAAATAAAATAATAATAATAAAATAATTTCTCACTTGACTTCATTTTCAAAACCTTATTTCATTCTCTTAACTCAATTCTCACTTCTCTCTCTTCTTGACTTTTTTTGGTGCATGAGTACTTGGACTCGTGACACAACGACAAATCATTTAACTCGAACAAACGACCCTCCAACGATGGCGAACGAAAATGCCCCTCAAACTCTCATGTATAGAATCTTTCTCAATAGAGTTTATATTCCTTCTTGTATCACATTACCAGCCCCAATGTGTAACCATTTTGAGATTCATTCCAATCATATTGCCACGCTCCCAAAATTTAGCAACTTTGAACACGATGACCCATACATTTTCTTAACGAAATTTGAATAAGTTTGCACAGCCATTAAACTTCAACAAATTTGTGATGATGAAATCAAACTCTGATTAATCCCATTTGCTCTTGCTGATTATACTGAAATATGGTTGTATAGCTTACTATCAAATTCAATCAAAACTTGGGAAGAATTTGTTAAAGTTTTCTTAAAAAAGTTCTATCCCTTAGAAAAAAAAACTGAGATCCAAAACGAAATTGTCAATTTTCATCAGTTTAGGGGTGAACCTTTCGGAAAATATTTTGAAAGATTTAAAGAACTTTTGATAAAATGTCCACAGCATAATTTTGAAAAATGGAATCTTTGCCAAATCTTATACGAAGGACTTGAAAACAGCTCATAAACCATGCTTGAATCGATGTGCCAAGGAAATTTTCTCGCCCAACATCACGATGATGCTTGGCAATTTCTTGAAAGCCTAGCCGAAAAGTCATCCTAATGGGAACATTCTAATGAAAAATATATTTACTCATGATCAAGCGCACACTCGATAGGATCATCTTTAGCTTTGGAAGCTAAGATCGATGCAATGATCAATAAATTCGACAATGTATTCTTATCCAACCAAATGAACTAAGCTTCCCAACCAATGTGTTATAAATGCATCGATCTGAATCACATTACTGATCAGTTCCCTAACTCGATTGAACAACTTAATGTTTTCAATAAGGTTAAGAATGACCCATTTTCTCCAACGTATAATTCTGGTTGGAGAAATCATCCGAAATTTGCTTGGAACCAAAATAATTCCAACACAATTTTGGTTCGTCCTAATTTTCAAGCACTTTCGAACAATGCTTCAAATCCTCCCTTTCAACCGAACCATTTTCAACAAAATTTTACGCCTCCATCTCAAAATCAACTACAACAATCTTCTGCTCCGCAAGATGATAAACGATTAAGTTCACTTGAGAAAAGCCTTGAAACTTTGGCTAAGGCAACCACTCAAAGCCTCCAATCAAACAGTAATTTGCAAAATTTATTAACCTCGTACATACAAAATATGAGTCAATTGATTGCGAAACTTGAAATGAAAATGAGTCAATTAGCTACGTCTGTAAGTGAACGTGAACGAGGCACATTGCCAAGCCAGCAAGTTCCGAATCCCAGAAATCAAAACACGAATTCGAACCAAGCCAATGTTGTTCAAGATAACAAAGTAACCCAAATGAATGCTATCTCAACTTTGCATTCCGGTAAATAAATCAATAATCAAGCTGTTAATCCAAACAATTTACCGAAAACTCCTCTTAACACTTCACAAATGACAAGCGAATCTGAACAAAACATTAAGCCAAATGTCGAATTTGAATTCCAATCCAAATTCTTCTTCTACTCAAGTAGACGCACTTACCGAGTATCGTGTTCCGTTTCCACATCGTCTACGACCCAAAAAACACTCTGGCCAAATGTAAAAGATGTTGGAAATTTTTAAACAAGTCAAAGTTAACAAGCCACTTCTTGATATCGTTTAGCAAGTCCCAACTTACGCTAACTTTCTCAAGGACTTGTGTACCCAAAAACGACAAACTAATGTCCCAAGAAAGTTTTCTTAGCCGCGGAACTTAATGAAGTCTTGTCCCAATCAATTTCTATTAAATATAAAGAACTTGGACGTCTGACTATATAGTGCACGATAGGGGACAAACGATTAACAAGTGCTTACTTGATTTGGGTGCGAGTGTCAAGTTGATTCCTTATTCAGTCTACCAGCAACTTGGCTTGGGTGAACTTAAACCGACAAAAGTAACTCTTCAATTTGTCGATCGTTCGATAAAGAAACCCATGGGAGAAATCAAGGACGTACTCATCAAAATCGGTTAATTCATATTCCCCGTTGATTTCATCATTTTGGAGACTCAACCTGTGAACAATCCGATGAATCAAATTCCATTTATTTTAGGCTGACCTTTCTTGGTTACTTTGAATGCTCTAATAAAGTGTCAAAACGGTTCGATGAAAATTTCTTTTGGAAACATGACTTTGGATCTTAACATTTTCAATCTTAAAAATCAATCAAATGAACCACATGACCAAACTAGGAAGTTAGCTCCATTCAAGAAAATTTTGAGTACGAAATAGTTGACCTTAACAACGAACATGAGACCGAATACAAACAATTGTTTCAAGACAAACCTAACGAAATGGAAATTGCACTTTCGTTTGAACCCATCACCATTGAGTCAGAAATTCAACCAAATTTGTTGATTGAGCAACCCCCGAGGTTGGACCTTAAACCCCTTCCCAATCACCTTAAGTATGCATAATTAGGTGACAACGAAACATTTCCCATCATAATCTCTTCAACTCTCTCTCTCTCTTGATCAAAAAGCTTCCCTTATTTCAATTCTGTAGAAAAATAAAGAAGCAATTGGTGTTGATCATCAATATATAAAGAATTAGTCCTGCTCTTTTTCAACATCGTACCCATTTAGTTAACGATGCCAAGCCTATTCGTGACGCGCAATGAAGGCTTATCCCAAAAATGAAGGATACAGTTCGTGATGAAATTCTTAAACTCCTCGATAACGAAATCTTATACCCAATCTCTGATAGTTCGTGGGTTATCCTAATTCATGTCGTGCCTAAAAAGTCTGGACTTACTGTTATCAAAAAACGATCCAAACGAACTCATCCCAACCCGTACTCAAATGGGTTGGCGTGTTTGCATTGATTATCAAAAATTAAATGCTGCAACATGTAAAGATCACTTTCCTCTTGATTTCATCGACCAAATGCTTGAATGTTTAGCTGGCCACCAGTTCTATTGCTTTCTTGATAGTTATTCTAGTTATAACCAAATTCCAATCGCTCTCGAAGATTAAGAGAAAACAACTTTCACGTGTTCCTTTGGCACTTTTGCATATCGACGTATGCCTTTTGGCCATTGCAATGATCCTGCTATGTTTCAAAGGTGCATGGTCAGCATCTTTTTTGATATGATTGAACGCTTTCTAGAAGTATTTATGGACAATTTTTCCATCTTTGGAAACTCTTTTTCCGAGTGCTTACACCTTCTTGAGTTGGTTCTTAAACGATGCAAGGACAAACACTTAACGTTAAATTGGGAAAATGCCATTTTTTAGTCAAACATGGCATTGTCCTTGGGCATGTCATTTCAAAAAAGGCATTGAGGTAGATAAAACAAAAGTTGATGTAATCGTGAACCTACCCATTCCCAAATATGTTAAGGACATTCATTCATTTCTTGGACACACTGGCTTCTATCGATGTTTTGTGAAGGACTTCAGTAAAATTACTCGACCTCTGACAACTCTTCTTAGAAAAGATGTTCCATTCAACTTTAATTCTGACTGTGTTTCTGCTTTCGAACATCTCAAAAACGAACTCATTTTCGCTCCAATCATTTGCTCGCCCAGTTAGGATCTTCCTTTCAAAATAACGTGTGATGCTTCTAACTCTATAGTTGGTGCTATCTTAGGACAACACATCAACAAAATTCTTCATGTTATTTACTAGCGAGTATGATCTTGAATGTTGCTCAACTCAATTACACGACCATTGAAAAAGAGCTTCTAGCAGTAGTCTTTGCGCTTGAAAAATTCCGGCCTTATTTGATTGGCTCACACATTACTATTTTCAACGACCATTCCAGTCTTAGGTACCATTTCGCCAAAAAGGATGCTAAGTCTCGTTTGATCCGTTAGATCCTGTTACTCCAAGAATTTGAGCTTATGATCAGAGAAAAAGGACCCGACAACGTCATCGCCGATCATCTTTCACGTCTTCCTAATGCACCATCTTCTTTATCGATAAATGAGAACTTTCCTGATAAACATCTCCTTTCCATTTCTGTTGATCCATGGTATGTCGATATAGTGAACTATTTAGTCACTAAGGAAACTCCTTCATTTTGGTCAAAACAAGATAAATATAAATTTTTTTCCTAAGTCAAATACTTCAATTGGGATGATCCATACTTGTTTAAATACTGTTCCAACCAAATCATTCGACATTCCATTCCAGTTTGCGAAACCAAAAGTGTTCTTCCATTTTGTTATGACCCACTTGTGGTGGTCACTTCAGTCCTAAGAAAATTGTAGAAAAGGTGCTTCAATGTGGTTTTTACTGGCCTACGCTTTTCAAAGATGCATTCGTGTTTTGTAAAACTTGCGATCTTTACCAAATGTTAGGAAGAATCTCTCAACGAAATATGATGTCTTTGAACCCCATCCTTACGATTGAAATTTTTGATGTTTAGGGTATTGATTTTATGGCACCATTTCCCAACTCTTTTGGACATCTATACATTCTTCTTGCTGTTGACTACGTCTCTAAATGGGTTGAAGCCATTTCTTGTAAAAAAAATGATCATAAAATTGTGAAATTCATAAAAGAAAACAACTTTTCGAGGTTTGGAACGCCTCGCACAATAATAATTGATTATGGAACCCATTTCAGTAATTGTTCATTTGAAACTCTAATGAAGAAATACTCGATAATCCACAAGCTATCCACTCCTTACCATCCTCGAACTTGTGGTTAAGTTGAAGTTTCAAATCGCCAAATCAAACAAAATTTGGAAAAACCCGTGAATAGAAATCGAAAAAATTGGTCACAAAAATTGACAGATGCGCTTTGGGCTTATAGAACCGAATATATAACCAATCTTGGAATGTCTCCTTTTTGGCTAGTATATGGAGAAGCATTCCATTTACCCATCGAACTTGAACATAAAGCGTTGTGGGTAGTGAAGAACTTAAACTTCGATCTTTAAAAGGCTGGCGAAAATAGGAAATTTCTAATCAAAAAATTAGAAGAGATTACGAATGACGTGTATGAAAATAAGAAAATTTACAAAGAAAGAACAAAATAATTTCATGAAAAGTCTATCCTAAGAAAAATGTTTTCGCCAAATCAAAAAGTTCTTTTGTATGACTTTATGCTTCACTTGTTCCCTGGGAAATTAAAATCAAGATGGACCGGACCATTTGTGTTACGAATTGTTTTTCCACACAGTGCCGTAGGAATAAAAACCAAGGATGGAACAATTTTCAAAGTCAATAGTCATCACTTGAAACCATACTTGGAATTGCTAAGTAATCAAGAGGATGAGCTCATGATTCTTCATGAACCATACTACGTCTAGTAAGAAATGTAACCCTCTTTTGTAAATATGTACATATTTTTTCCCGTTGCAGATTCGTCATGATTCTTCATGAGCGATACAACTTCCTACTCTAGAAAACCATCATTAAAAATATAATCGTTGAAATACTACAAGCACACGGGTACTACTGCAGTATGCATGCTAGTACGGGTCGATCCGTAGGGAAATGAAGTAATCTTAAATTCTACTCAATCAAATCAACCCAAAGAGTTTGAAATTGTTTTAAGCTAAAAAATGTAAAAATTAACTAAAACAAAGTGAATAAAAATATGAGATTAAGAGACAATTTAAAGGCAAATCCACTCTCATACTCTTACATAAATCAACAAAAATTTAATCTATGATCTTTCAATTTAATGTGGTTGTATTAGTGATGTATTTATCATAAGTATGATCTATTTGTGTTATTAATTAACACAACTTAAATTATCAAACTTTTAATACAACACTAAAACCACTTATTGATTGTAATGAAAATGAACACGAAGTCAAAGCAAAAGCTATTTTAAGCATGATCTACTTACTATTTTTTAGTAACATAGATCATCAAATTTTGATTCTTTTTTAATCTCATTATCAAAATCAACTATTAAGATGATGATGTAAATTGTGTTTATGTTGGATTAAGCATAGCCCATTTGTGACTTGAAAAACAACATAGGCTATCAAATTCCATAATAAACTTACATTATAATCCAACTTTTCATTAAGCACTAAAAAGAGATCATAACTAATGAAATATGTTGAATCTACATAATTTGAGGGAGCTTTATTACCCCTAAATTGAAGGGATTTAGCTTCTCATTTGTGTTATCATTTGAACATATGTAAATTTCAACATAGAAAAAAAGGAAAGTGCAAGCTAATTAAAATAAAAGGAACTAACTTCTTGCATAAAAATAAAACTAAACTAAGTGCGTAAATGGAAATCTAATCTACTAACATAAAAGGAAAGGGAGCATGTAAATAAAAATGAGCATAAAATAAATTAAAAGCATGTAAAGAACAAAGAAGAAGAAGAGGCTTCGGAAGCCATTTTATTTCTCATTAATTTTGTGGCTATAACTTGCATAATATCATAAGATGATAAATCCTCATTACATGAACATAAGAGGGTTATTTATACATTACTAAAACCCTAATCCCTTTTTAGCGAACTCCCTAAAATGCCCTTAAGGTAGTGTGGCCTCCAATTTATCATTAGCATGAAATTAATCCTCCATTGAATATGCATGTTCCTTTAATCCCCATTACTATATGCATTAGCTTTAATTTGTGGTCCATTAGTTAGTGGGTAGGTGGGATCCATCATGATTACATGAATTCTTTTATTTCTTCATTTCTTTGGCTTCCAACTCTTGTATATGCATATTTCCATAAAGTCACTTCCAAGTTGAATCCGAATTCCTACAAAATTAATTAAAATGTGCAAGTGATTTTTTTCAAATTAATTCGCATATGAAAATTACCATTTTGCTCCCATGTAGATGCATGAATGATGAGTTGAAAGCATTTTTGAAATTTGGTTTTAAACATGTAAAAACAACCAATTATGACATTTATTTTACTAAAATGAGATTAAATGTGTGAGTAAAAATATACATTTTTACGTGCACATCAACTTATCGTTGGTGAAGTTTACCTATAATTATAGTTATCAGGCTAGCATTGGGATGGCAGCATTCGAGGCTTTATACGGTAGACCTTGTAGATCATCGTCATGTTTGTAGGACACCACAGTTAGGATTATTCTTAGGCTAGATATGGTGGGGAGACATCGGAGAAGGTGGACCTGATCTGTCGGAAAATGAAGATGGCTCAGGATATGAAGAAATCCTACACTAATAGGAGATGTACGGATTTAGAGTTCTTAGTGTGCGGCATGGTGTTTGTAAAGGTTTCACCCCTTAGGAATTTTACGAGATTTGGTAGATCGGTGAAGCTAGCACCAAGATTTGTAGGGCCTTTTCCAATATTTTCAAGAGTAGGGAAGTTGGCATATAGAATAGAGCTTCTAGAGAAGTTAGCGGGGGTACATGATGTTTTCCATGTGTTGCATTTGTAGAAGTGCTTACACCATACAGCTACCATAGTCGAGCCGAGTCAGTTAGAGGTGGTTTAGATGGAGCAAGAGGCACTTGTTTACCATGCATCTACTCGTATTCTAGAGCATGATATAAAGCAACTCCACAACAAGGAGACTTGTTTCTTTAAAGGCCAATGGGGAGATGATCCACTAGAGAGTATGTGGGAGCCCGAGGAGAAGATCCGCGCTACCGAAAACTCTTTCCTGGTATGTTTCCAATCTAGGTTTAATAGGTATAGAATACTTATGTATAGGACTTATCTTGGTCTACCCTTTAGGTAGAGACCATTGGATGGTAGGCGTGGTTGTAAACATGTCAATAGGATGTGTTATGGATGGTGGATGCTAGTTGATGTATTTGGATGTATTGCTTGAACTGTTTTCTTTTACACGTTTAGGATAGCATAATCTTTAGGTATACGCACACATTCACATTTAGTAGTATAATATCTCTTGGTTGTTGTTATGTTAGCGGATGTTACGCATATGGATGTTGCAAATGATTTGTATGGTTGTGCATACATATAGAATTGCAAGTATACTAATTTAGGATATTGCATACGTTCAGATGTATGACATTAGCATTTTCATGATAGGAGGTCAACTGGATCGGTAGACTGCCTACTTTTCGCATTAGTATAGGTTCATGTGCATCTCATGTTATATATATATATATTTGTGCATATTCCATTATAAAAATTCTAAGGACAATAATTACTCATGGATGATGGATGAGTAAATGGTTGTAGCTATTGGTTATTGTGAGTATAAGTCACATTTTTCCTTCCTTTGAGATTTTAAGGACGAAATACTTTTAAGGGGGAGAATGTACACGCCGAATATATAACGGAAAAATTAAATTTAAATAAATCAAAGATTAAAAATAAAATTTTCACAGACGTTCTAATTTTCTTATAAAACTTTCATCATTGTGTTCGTAACGATTTTCTAAACGATTTTCATATAAAACACTTCAAAATTAGAGTTAGTACGGAGAAGTTGCGGGCATTGGAAGAATTGAAAATAGAATAGAAAATTAAAAATAAAAGTTCAAAAATAAACTAAGGGACCGATCGAACCAAGAGAGTCGAAGGTCGACCGATACGGTCGATCTATGGAGGTTAGTGGTCGACCGTAGCCTATGTTAAATCAAGGGTAATTAGTGCATCGTGACGTATTTGAAAGGTTGTGATTAATTACTTCCTTGCCAAGCTAAGATATGCCTATGTGATGAATATATAGATTCTTTAGGCTAGAGTTAAGGTCTTAAACAGATTGCTAATCCCTATAAATTCAAGCCTAATCTAACCTAAATCTCACATAACATTTCACGGTAACGAAACTCTTCCCAATTCTAGTCTCTCCTCTAAACCTAAAATTCCTCAAAAATAAAAATATAATCAACATAGAAGTACACAAACAATTGAACCTAGACTAAGCAAGTAGAGCTAGCATACGAAGGGGCGATTCTGAAGCAGAGCAAATAGGAAAAGGTAAGGTTTAAGATGAGTGGGAATAATTTTAATTAGGTGATTATTTCCAGTTAAAATTGTTCTATTCTCCATGATCTAAGATGATGTTAGAAACCCTAAATTTAAACCTGTAATCTAGGATAGGAATTGGAATCACTGTAAACCGTTAAACTTATTCACTTGTTATTGACCTATAAAACACTAAAATTAGTAAACCTTAAATCTGTTAACTCCTGATTTAACAAATTGGTATTGTAATTGAAAACATGGACTTTTCAACTTAGTAATTAAGGTTCAGTGTAAATGACTAACGACACGAATTAAATCAAAATCATTAATCGACATTAAAAATCGGAAGAACCCATAATTTTTGCCAACGACCGGTTGACCTCCAATCCCCAACAGTAGATCGGTAGCGGTCAACTGGTTAGGAATAGCGATCGAACAGTAGACGTGTAAATTGCAGAATCTAAACCTCGGCCTAAGCCCTAAATTTAATTATGAACATTAACATAAACGATGATTGTTTGTGGGCCTATTTAAAGGTATTTGGATGTATGTTAGAAGTAGTAGGAAAGCTAGTTCCTTATAAGAGAATGCTAGGTCATTGTGGTGTTGGGTAAATGTTCTTTACCCAATTTGGGATCGAGTAATCAATTGGAGGCGATGTATTTTCATAAATGGCACTCATAGGAAGTTCCATGGTGGATTCGCAGCACCGATGAGGATGCTTGATGGAGTAGGCCGGACATAACGGGAGTCCTAGTATGAATGATTTCTGCTCCAACGTGATACAATTTCGATAGAGGATCCCGATGCATGCAATAAGAGGTCAACACTACGATCGAGAGTTGAAAGTGAGTGTAGATGATGAGACATACCGATGAGTCAGCATTTTAGCTTCTTCCTCTCCAGGCATAGTGAGAAATAGATAGACCAAGTTAAGGGAAAATCGGTTCCCTAAATTAGCCTAGTGGTGGTGTTTCCAAGGTAAGTAGCCAAGTGAAAAGTTGTTGCATATTGCGTAGCTCTAGGAGCGGTGGCCGATCGTCAGATGTGATGTTGAATCCATAGTTCGATCCTTATAATAACCTACATAAATTGCAGTATAGGTATGTATTAGACTAGAACCCATAGGTAATAGACCTTAAGAATTCACGAACGCTCGTATCACACTTATGTCATCTAAGGTACTATTAAAGTTAACTGCACATGATCATCACATATTAAACTTGAACGCATTCTCAAGACTTTTGTCCGACCGACTCTTTTTCCTTCCTTTTTCCCCACCACAGGTGGACAGGACAACAAGCGATTAGCCAATGCTTGATACTTGGAGAGTCGGGCTTATCTTTGGACATTGCTTTTTACATTTTTGCTCTTTATTTATCTATCTGTCTTATCCATACATTTTATCTCTTTTATCAAACTTGGAGTGATATTTTCTATGTACTCTGTTTTAGACCACGTACTGACTTTTTGAGAGTGTGATTTGGACATTTTCCGAGACGGATATTTTTATGTTTTATAAATATTTCGTTCCTTCCGTTATGAGTTCTAAAAGTGTAGTATATCTTAGATTATATCTGCTTGTATTAGTCTTTGAATTTTATAAAAACCTCAACGGCTCGCTTTTCTCAGCACTACGCGAGTTCGAAAGTCACACTAGGCTTTGGATCGATGTGTGGGTAAGTGCGGTTGCCACAATCCCTATCTACACTATACTAAAATTTTGGTTTGGTTTTCACCACTTTTTCTAAAATTAAAACATCACAATTATACAGTACTTAATGCTTAAACCTTTATCGTTAGAAATATAAAATTGGAAACTTCTTATTTAAATCCTTCAATAGTTTGGTTTCAAAAAAGAACTATGAAAATCTCTTTATTTTAGCTAATGTTAATTAGAGTGCCTTAAGTTTCAAAACTAAAGTCTATAATTTATCATTAATTTTATTTATTAAGTTTAAAAGAAAATGTTAACAATTAAATTTTTAAAATATCCTTTTATTCTTTTCGAATAAGGATCAAATTTTACTACACGAATGGTCATTCAAATTAACTTTTCCTTTAAAACCATTTGCCAACGAAGGTTTTACCTCCTAAAAGTAGGCTTTTTAACTCAAACTATTTATTAATTTTTGTATTCCAAAAACTTAATTTTTATATCAAACAATTTTCTTCGAAAATGAACTTTACATTGTTTATAAAACATCCTTTATAAATTTATTTAAAACTGGAGTAGATAAGGACAATTTCCATCCTATTATTTTCATAATACTCTTGATACTTTCACTTTCAACTTTAGCAAAGGTTCTAATAGCATATAAGAGGGACTTCTAAAAGGGTACGTTTAATTGGTGCTCATATTTGTGGAAACTATCCATTTTTCTTTCTTTTAATTTCATATATCGTTTCTAATTACTAACATTATTTTATATAAATTTCTAACATTTTTTCTATTTATATTTCATAAAGTTACTACTATTTAGCTTTCTTCTACCTAAACTGCTCTTATTTAAAATATCTTCCTTTTACATAACTTTTCCATCAATTGACTGTTTTCTTTACTGAACCATCGCAATGCGTTCGCCTACTGCTTTATTTTCGGGTTCTAATCTTCTTTCCCTGGTCTATTTATCCCATTTAAAACTTGTACCACTTCTTATTGTCCACCCCTAAAAAGAATTTCATAACTTGAAAATTTTCATTTTAGAAAAATCAATGAGCTATATACGCACTACTATTTTTTTCAAAACAGATAACTTTTTATAAAATCCCACTTACTGATATTTTCTATTTAACTAATTTCGGTTGGAACTTTTTTAAATACAATGTAGATATTTTATTTTTTTCAAAAATTTATTACTTACTTACTTTTCAAAAATAGTGTTTTTCTACCTTCAAATAATTCCTTTGAAATTCATTTCAAATTATCATTTACATATTTTCTTAAATTTTTATGTTAAATTCTTTCATATGGGGTCAGACTCAAAGTGGATTTTTATTTGTCCCTTCTTTTGGACCTTTCTTCTTTTCTACTCACTTATTGACTTATCTTCTCCTAAAATGCTAGAAATCCGGCTATCGTCTTGGAGTGATTCACACATACCATCTTTAAAAAACTTATTTAATTCTTCTTCAAAATATCTGCAATGTATATATTCTCACTTTCCCTTGATTTGGATCTAATGTACATCATCAATCGGCAATCCTACGGGGATCTACAACCATAGGGCAATCCGTGCTCTGCAAGGGAGTTAAGTACCATCTTATCTTTAGAGACTCTACCATATGTTGCATTCATTCTCTTTTAAAGTCAACGTCTTGCAATACGACCTACTTCCCGTGGAATAACTAGGATAAGTGTATATTTTTAACTTCATTTATTGTTCCAACTGACAGTCGCATTATCCATCTTTTCAAAATATGATTGCAACTATTTCTATGGTCAGAATTTGCAGAGTTTGGCATATAACACACACACACACACACTTATAGGTAAAAATACAAATACGTTCACTCAACGTATCCTAATTCCTAAGACCAACTAACCTAATCTTTGATATCAAATATAACAACCCACCCCTCAGTGGGCCTGAATTTTCGTTAAAATTGAAAACATAAGTCCACCAAAGTACGAATTGTTAGTGTTGGTATAACAAAATCATATCAGAGCACTATCGATATAAACCCACAGCAGAATAGTAAAGTAGAATAAAACATATGATTACAAACCAAGGCTAACACCTTTAAACTCTAGTACCCTTGTCTGTGTCGAGCATGCATAAGGAAATTTGTCCTTCCACCGTTCCTACTTTGTACCAGTACTTGTCCCTCTAAATCTATCCTATGGGTTGTAATAAAGAGGGGTCAAAACAACATTCTGGTGACTGGTAAATTACACACTTTATGCATAACACTAGTTTGTGTCGATTGCTTCCATTACATGTCATGTCTTTTATTCTACTTAGTCCACTTGACCCCACATATGCATAATATACACCCCATCTACTCGAAGTGGACAATAACTACATGTGTGTATATAAGTACCATGGTTCCCCTTTGGACCAGGATACTTTCCCTACTAGTATTCGCAACTCAGCACCTCATCAGGATCAATCATCAACACAATATCACATTCTTCCCATTGTGCATACCAAGGAAATCCTATAGTGTCTAATAACAAAATCATAATTTTTTAGCCATATTCTATTCATTTTTGAGAGACCTGCACAAAAGAATTATCTAGCCTTACTGTAACGATCCATCTTTTCGACAGTCAAAAGTTGACACTAATACATCAATGGTATTCACATGCCGAGCATTTACCGAAAAAACAAATTGTTGGGGTGAAGGAAAGAAAAGACAAAAAAGAATCCTACATCGTGATGAGTAATATATAACACATAATAGATTTTTATAAAAAAAGAAACTGCAATATACATATGTCAATTAGAGTACACTAACCTATCATTGACCAGGACAATTATAACAACATATCCTTACAAATGCTCATAAATACAAAACAGCAAATGCAGTGGAAATAAAATATACATGAATACATCTTGAAGGCATCTAGCTCGTCTCCTAAAGCTCCAAAGCATCCATAACAAAATCTGAAAACATGCTCAGGCCAACCTAAGCATTATAAGAAAATAGTGCTAAGATTAGTCTAGTAAACTAGTGGGAGAAACACAAATCAAATGGATTTTAATGTTATAGAACCTTTTGAAAATTGCGGTATATCATAAGACCACGTCGCACATAAACATGGACAAGTTTTTTCCTTACGATAACCAAAACCATTTATAGGAAATCTTCTGATACTATAATAATGTCTAAGGTTCAAAATAAATATTTAATCATAGTCGAAATGGTTACATTAATTACATTTCATCATAATATGTATACAGCTAAGTTCATAAAGGCATGTATTGGAGAATTGATTCCATAAATTGACATGGTTACTGGGGTACCGCCTGCCACAGTATACCTCTAGAAAAATATATCGACGGCCTCACATGGATCCCCTACAAATCAGGATCGACCTATCCCTTAATGGATAGTGTCGAATATGCCATCATCCCGATTGCCTTACAACCCTTTCTCACTAGCATACATAAATGGCTGAATATCGATCTAGATCAGGTGATGACCAATACCTTAGTGGTAGCGAACCACATAGCTGCGACGCATATCTCTATAACCGACAGTGATGCTAGAGGCTACGTTTTGCCTCTTATATTGCAAATCCCACATGGAATGCTAACACTGCCCTGCTAGCAACAACGCAATGCCAGCATTCATTTGTTTAGGATATGAACAAACATAAGATACTACTTCTACTATATCATCAGGATTAGTAGCAAGTAGCCCTTGCACTTCAAAGAACTCCATCTTCGATTCCATCCTCTTCAAGATGGCTCACATTCGAATGCTTATGCTGTCACAAATTGGTTTTCAGATAATATATCCAATCCTGATCTTTACGTACCGAGAATGATAGTTTAAAAGCTGGCCAAGACTTGATATTTGGTTATTTAACTATCAAACAAACAAATTATCCAAATCAAAGGTTTAATCAAGCATGGTTAAGAACACAAGCAACCATTAAGCCTCTTTAATTAATCCTTTTCATTAACTAAAACCATTTTGTAAATCCTTGTTTTAAAATACTTTTACAAAGATATATTCTCAATGCCTCTTTACTCTTTTCACTACTTGAAAATATTAATATAAATATCTTAACTATATACTCACCAAACATTTCACTTTCAATACTTATAAATTTTTTCCATATACTTATATCAACAGTATAAGTATCATCACAAAACACTACATTTCCAATACTTCAAAAACGTACCCATATAATTATCTGAATGGTATAAGTATATTCACAAATCTTAAGAAAGATTTCATTTCCAAAACTATACTTAGTTCAGTTAAAACAAATTTCATATTCAAACATTAGTAACAATAAACCTAAAACACTTTTGATGTAAGTAAATAGTTCGTAAAGAAATTACACCAAATATACTTATAACTGCTTTTCGATTTCAAACAGCAATATCCATTGGTTAGCAATGAAATCAGACAAGTTATAAAACTATACTTGCCTCGACATTCATGTTTATTCTCAAGATAGAGATGAGTTTCCATACCTTGGAATTTATTGTTAAGTATGAAAAGAATATTTTCCATACCACCATAAATTAAAATCATCATTTAGAAATCAAATCTCATTCCATTTATAAAACTTCCTTTTTATAGATCTCTTTTAAAAAATATACAACACACCTTTTATAAATCCCTTTTTTATTTGTAAAACTTTTTTTATATATCTCCAAATATAATTATAAAACTATTCTGTCTCTATTGAAACTATATTAACAATGGATATTGTTTCGATATTCACTAATACTGCTTTCATGTATTTCTGGAGCCTTTCGACACCTTTGAAAGGTATGCTTATTTTAGTGGAAAACGAGTCAAGGTTCCTCATTACGCTGTTTGAATATAAGCGGAAGCACTTCCGACTTCTTCATCACCTTCCAAGCCTCTCCGTTATTGTTAAGGTCTGGTGCTAACATGATTGGCAACTATTAGAATGAGTAAGGAAGGGCATTTGGTTGGTTCAGAAAGGATTTAATGGTGATCGAAGAATCATTTCAAAAATTCACTTGAGGAGGCTTAGTTGCAGAATGTGGCTTTCGAAAGTATTCATGTTGATCAATGTAGAAGCCACATCCTCTAGTGCTTGGGGAAGCAATACTGGTCACATGTGAAGTTTCCTTTATACTTGCATATGGGTTCAACCGATTCAAAAGGCTCGTCTACACTTACGAAAGGGATGCTTTGGTAAAATGTCCCTCTGTGTAAAGTAAACAGTGGTGAAAACAACTGTTTCGAACGGTTTGATACATGTGCAGCAACCTGTTATTTGATACCATCAAAAGGTGCTTTTAACACATATGAAACTCCTTAATGCATGTGGAACAAACTGTTTCAGAAGGGTCAACTGAAGTAAAAGGATAGCCTTGTTCCCTTTTGAATCCTTTGAAAGCCCATACCCCATTTAATATATGCAGAAGCATCAAATGCTTGTAATACTAATCCAATATTTTCGAAAGCCACTTCGACGTTGTAAAAAACCCGCATTAGGACTATAGCAGAATCCCTCCCTTTTATTCTTGCGAAGCTTTTACAATGCTTTTGCAGGAATTTTTTTATTCCTACCTTCATGAATGAGCTTTAATTTTAACATTTGCCCTCCCTTTTTATGAAATAAGCTTTTGTTCTTTAGGACAAAAATCCAAGAATTCCCTTTTCGCATTATTTCTGTAACGACCCGCTATTTTGGACTATTCGCATCCGCACATGTCAAACTTGAATAATTCAAAATACCGAATTGTTAATTTAAATTTGGAAAAACTGAACATATACAATAAATAAATAATCACAGATCACAGACACAGAGTAATAGTTGCAGCGGAAACAAAAGATAGTAGTTCATGAAGCTACTATATACATAACAGAGTTAAATAAGGTACAACAGATGTCTCGAATACAATAGTCAAATACAAGAATCAGAATACAATCACTGGAATCAACTGGATATCTTAAAGCTGGATAGATGGCTGGATCTCCAAGCGAAGCTCCAACTCCAAAGGTGAGTCTCGAATACTGTATCACTCAGTCTAACCCGAGCGTAAAGCAAAACACAAAACACTCGAGTCAGGATTAATATTCTTATATCAATAAATCCAACTCAACTGTAATAGCAACTGAAATACAAGTAACTCAAAGGATGTTTGGAATAACCATCCTTTAAGGATCCGTTAAACTATCTACTATGTAGTAGTGTACGATAAGTAGATAATGCCTATCAGTAATATAAAGTATCAAAATAGTGTTAAGGCGTTACCATTATCCCCCTTAACACATTTTATATAAGCGTCATAGTCTATACAGCATTGTAAACTCCACTGTAAACTAGTGGGATATAAGGGAGTACTCCATAGGTATAACACAAAACAAATCGTAGTGGTCGCGTATAAAGGGATACAAGTATGACAAGGCACATGAGGCAATACCCAAGGTAGTGAAACTACCGTTTGCCTAATCCGGACTGGTGAGAACGCATCGCCGCAGCGATCGCAACACCGCGAAACAACACTCCCAAAATCAAGGGTGCACCAATCGACAACAAATAATGAGTAGTTTTCGAAGAAGTGTGTTCGCTCGAGGTAGCTAACCCCCATTTGGCCCGGCACGGCTCCTGTTTTAGTCATTTCCAATTTGACAGAAGTGTCAAGGCTATCCATTATCGTTCTCTTTCTTCAGTCATCACGTACATCATTCCAACCACTTCATTCTGGATCACACTCCACGTATAGTTATTAAAGTGGTTTTCGGTTTAGACAGAGAGTATGTCCCTAAACGATTCCGGTCTCTTTAATAACTTTCGTGATTATTACACCGATTGGTCGTTTATTCATTTCAAAACCAAATCAATTTCAATCTCAATTAAAATTTTGTAAATCAACATTTCATTTGTCTTTCAAAACCAATTTCCAAAAATTTACGTTTCAAAACATCCAAATTACCATTTTGAAATCTTCTAATTCAATTCCAATTTCTATTTAAAACAATTCAAATATTGATTCAAGTTCGTAATTAAGTTTCATTCCAAATCATTTAAATTAATTTAATTTAACCTTCAAATCAATTTAACTTCATTGATCGATTTTATTCAGTATTCATTAAGTAAATTTGTCGTTCAAAGCAATTTCTATTTAATTTCCAATTCATTAAATCAATAACTTAAGTTCAACTTCATTAAATCAAACTTCAAATTGAATTAAATTAGATTCGTCAAATCAACTCTTTAAATTACAAGTCTTACATTAATTTCAATAAATCACATCTTTATTTCTTGTTAAAGAAATCCAATTTCATTTATTTATTTACTTAATTACAAATTTCAGAACTTAATTATTTCATAACTCAGCTTTACTTATTAAAGAAGTTCAATTTCACTTATTACGAAGTTCAATTTCACATATCAAGAATTCAATTTCATTTAATTATTAAATGATTCAATCTTATTTAATTATTAAATAATTTCAAAAACTTGATTATTAAATAATTTCAAACTTAATTATTAAATTTTAAACAACATTCTTTCATCAACTACTATGTTAATATTTTGTTTCGGATTATCTCAATAACAATTTCCTTTCAAAAATTCAAATTCCAACTTCATTTTAAAACCTTATTATTTATTCAAATAAAATCTTTATTTTATTTTTAAATCAAATTATTGACCAATCGGGTTTTATTTAATTCTCTATCATAGGTCAAAGTTTTTTATTTGGGTATTTATCATTTCAACCCGATTCCAATTCAATTCAAAATCAAAGCATAGCAAAGGGAACTTGCAGTGTGATAACTGGGATGGTGTCAAAGTAAATAAATAAGCAATAACAACAACCAATATCAATCCAATAATCAATTCAAATAATCCTTAAATAATCGTATTAATTCACATTGTTGTTTGTGTAAATTAATATAATTATTTCTATAATCTACACTATCATTTCATGTAGATTAAAGATTATTACACTTATTATTCTATACAATTCTACACTTGACATCAATTATTCAATTTCATAATTCATAAAATAATACAACATAAATTCAAACGGTTCAAGGGTAATTAACTATTTTTCTATGTGTCAAATAACTAAACATTTAAGGGGTCATATTATACAAATTTAACTAATCAAATTCAACACATATGTCAATTCAAAATTTTAACTATCCTACGTCAAATTCAATTGCATATTATTTATCACTTTATACATTACAATTTTATCGTCCAATTGTAAACATCAAACAAACAATTATTTAACAACCAAACTGGATTATCATTGCATATATAATAGATAATGGTGTCAGATGTCACAGGTGAACTGGTACAAGTAATAACAGTGTAAATATCTAACATCAGCATATTTCAATTGTCGTTTCAATTTAAATCAAATTTAATAAATAAAAGAACATTAATCGTGAGTGATTGCTCACCTTTTGAGGCTAGAGAGATGAATAGACAACGAAGTCGAGTCACGGATCGCATGCACGACTTCCGGAATAAACTAGATTGGCACGAATCGTCGAGCAAAGCTGTTAAATAGGAATTGCTGAAATCAAATCAAAACATTCAACAGAGCAACAAATAAAAAAACACGTCCTGCGTCAAAGTTTAACAATATAATTCTATGTGCTACCGAGATAAAAATGGTCTGAAATTTGGTATGAATAAAGATCAAAACTTGTATTTCAAACTGCAAAAGAATCACTTTATTTGGACAAGAGACGAGAAAAGTTACGATGTCACGAACATAGACTCAGGCCATGTTGCGACTGTCAAATGTTCTAGTATGAAAACCCCTCTGGGTTTGACTTTCAGGTAAGAAACAGAGGACTGAACCACCTCGTATGAAGCTAAAATTTCATATACAGAAAGTAGAAAACTTTATCTTTTAAACAAAAAGGGAATCACTGTATTCCGACGTAAGACGGAAGGGATACGATGCGTCAAACATGAACTCAGGTCGTGTTTGCAGCAGTGAAATAATTTCAAGTACAAAAGAACAGCTGCCTGGGTCTAACTTCCAAATCCTCGACCACTAATCAAACGATGTCGGATTTTGCTTGAATTTGACATGCATAAACTAGGTAACTTCGACTCTTTTTTAAAAATAGAATCATCCCATTCCGATAAAACATGAATGAGATATGATATCGTGAACATGAAGTCTAACTGCTGTTCAGAAAAAAATAAAAATAAAAAAACATGCAAACAAGTGCAAAATCAGTTTGGTTGCAACTTTCAGGTATAAAACAGATGACCAAACGGCCTTGAATTGGACTGAAATTTTACATACATAAACTAGAGAATCTCATCTTTCAATCAAAAAAAGAATCGTTGAATTTCGATAGGAAATGAAAGAGATATACTGCGTCAAACATGGACAATGGTCGTGTTTGTAACAGCGCAAATAATTCTAAGTACAGCTGAAAACATTCAACAGTCCAACTTACGGACACAAAACAGTGTAACAAATTACATTCGAATGAAATGAAATTTTTCAGGCATATAAAAGAGAATCTCAACTTTCAAAAAAAAATTATGAAGTATAACCTATATATACATAGCCTTCGGCCTATCAACAGGAAACAAAAGTCTTCATATTATAAACTAGGAAGGAAGCACTTGAAATAAGTAATTTATTCTTACATAGTCATAGGAATTGCAACTAAAATATATATATTAACATACACTTTACACAAAACTGTCATGAGTAAGATATATATTATATACATTCCCTATAGTACATATAACTAATATATATATAACGACTTGTCATCTATAACATATATAACTATGTAAAAATTACTGTAGTCTAAATATAGTAGAAACAACTTAAGACCAACCTATATATTTTAACTTACTAAGCTCTGCAGATTATATGCTAACAAATATATATACTTATGTATATATAAATACTAATTCGAAAGGTAAATATATATGTAAAACAAAGAAATCATTAAACAAAACATATTTTTTATATTAAAGCTGATATATACAACTTGTATGCAAGACAAAATGTACTGACTTTGATTATATATACATACTTAACTTGTAAAATCAAAACTACTATATATAACTATAGTCAATATAATAACTAGCATAACCAACACTAACATATAAATATAAAATATATATTCATAATACCTAAGCAAGAAAAGATGAAGGGCAGAGAAAGGGTGATGGGCCGAGTACACGCGAGGAGGAGGTGGGTGGGGCTGGAGAGAAGAGGAGCTCGACCTGCGTCAGGTTCTTGGAGGGTGGTGGATCGGCAAGAGGCACGGTTGGATGGATGAAGTTGGTGGGTGAGTTCGTTGGCGTGGAAAGTAATGGAGGAGTCGGAGGCTGTGAGGTTGGAGGTTTGGGCTTCGGCCATAGGTGTGGAGGCAGTGGAAGACAGGTCGGCCCATGCAAGGAGGTAGGCTGCGAGATGCTTGATGTAGACGACGGGTTTTATGTTGCTGGCCGCCGTTTGACAAGCAAGGGAAAGGAAGATAGAAGATGCTTAGGTGGGTAGGTGCAGATCTTGGTGATGGATGCTTAGCATAGCAAGGAGAGAGGAGAAGCTTGTAAATAAATGAAACGAATAAAAGAAATGAAATTATAAAAGCAAATGAAAATGAACCAGAATGAATTTTTGAAAAAGCAAACAAACGTTTATTGTAAAGTGGGAATAGAAATAGTCAAGTGCGGTAATTCATGGAATCATTAAAGAGAGTGACCATTCAATTTCTCACGTTGGACAATGAATAGACAAAGAACAACAACAGCTCCAAACGGAATACCGATACGATTAATTTCTTCGCAGTTCTCGCTGCGAATCTGACACCGAAACTCGCATACGAATATACCATGGAGATCAGCATGACGAAACGATCAAAACGGTATACAGATGCCAGTGGTATGATTGAATTATAAAAATTTGAATTTTCTACTGACGGAAAATGCAAGAAAAAGGCAGAACAATAAGATCGACGGAGCAAAAGAAGTCCGAATTTGGAAAAACGAAAAATGACGTCTTGCTCAGAAGATGGTTTAGAATTTTTCTATGTAAAAATATTTAGGTTTCGAAAACGTTTTATTTTCATCGTTTTTTAACTGATTTAATTGAAGTAAATTTACGCGCGAAATAAACTTCCATACTTTCGGACGAAAATTTACCAGTTGCTATGTTCAACTAGACGCATTTTAAATATTAAATTTTTATTTCAAAATTTTATTTTTAAAATTCAACAAAATTTAAATTAATAACGTTATTAAAACCAGTTAAATTTACGGGTCGTTACAATTTCATCATCAACCATCCTACTTCATTCTAGAATCTCCACCACGTACACAGTTGTTAAAGTGGTTTTCGGTATTGGCAAAGAGTATGACAATATTGGATCCCGGTCTCTTTAACAACCAAACGCTTATTTCACACCATGGTCATTTCTTTTCAAATAGTTCATACTTCATATCAAAATATCATATTCATTTCAAAAACCATATCAATTCGATATCATTGTTCGGTTTAAATAATATTCATTTCCAAAATCGTAACACTTTCAAAATCGTAACACTTTCGAAATTATAACGCTTTCGAAATCATAACGCTTTCGAAATCATAATGCTTTTGAAATCTTAACGCTTTCGAAATCATAACACTTTGGAAATCATAACACTTCCGACTTAAAACAGTTTAGATATTGAAAATAGTATATATAATGAATAGATATAAATTAAAATAGTTTATATATTAAATAATTTATATATTAAAAATACTTTATATAATAAAAAATAGTTTCCTCCAATTTCGCAAATCGATTCAAATCATCTTAAATTCCAAAATTCAATTTGAATCAATTCTAGTTTAACCATTTCAATTTAAAGTTCAAAGATTAAAGTTTAAATATTCCAACATTTACAATATATAAGTTTCATTTATATTTCAACATTTAACTTTAAATTTTTATTCAAATTGGAAAATATTCACTTAACCATTTTAATAGCAATTTATTTAAATCCCAATTAATATATTTAAATCAATATTAGATATTCAATCTCAATTTTATTGAGCATATTCGTTTAATCACTTTTTATCAAGTCACGTTATAAATCATATTTTTCCAAAATCTCAAAATCAATAAGTTCGAATAAATTCTTATTTAAATTCAAATTTTGTTTTATTTTTTTTTCCAATTTTAAATTCCGAGTTAACATTAATTTATCTTTCCATCTTTATTATTAAAGTTATAAAAATCTATTTTTAAAATGTTAATATAAATTTAAGTAAATACTTAAACATATTATATACTAATTAAATTAATTTTTTATTAAATTAAATCTTATTATTAAATGTAAATTTTATATTAAATATTATTTTGTATATTTTTTTAAAATAGTAAAATCTTAAATTTTTTTTTTCAAAACTAACTTATAAATTAAAATTTCCAAAACATATCATTTTAAAAATCTAATTTTACAAAATAAAACATCATTTTATTATATTTAAAAAAACAAACATTTAATAAAATCTATATATTTCCTTCCAAAACTAAAAAAATCATTTTTCAAAATAGACCAACGGTGTCCGTATATAATTTTCTATCCTATGGTCAAGTAATACGGATATTTATCATTTCAATTCACAATTTAATATTTTACGGGTATATCATTTCAACCCACAATCCCAAAATTTCAAAATCAATGAAAATCGCTTGGGTTTATCATTTCAACCCAGAATAATTTTCCCTTAATCTATAATATCGTTCAGGTATCTATCATTACGACCCATAGGGATTTCTAGACTAACAGGGAACTGGCAGAGTGAGAACAATACGATAATAAATCAAAAACTGGCATATATCATCAATAACAAATTTAAATATAATATATACAACAGGGTGATGGTGTCATATGTCATAGGTGAACAATTGCAGATAATAGCATATCAATTTAAATAACTAACAATTCAATATTTAACAACATATTTCAATCGTCATTTCATGTTAATTAAATTTACTAAATATAAGAATGTTAATCGTGAGTGATCGCTCACCTTTCGAGGCTATAGAACACCGATGGAAAAGATAGAGACACGGACACACACAAGGGTACGGACACGAGTTAGTGGGACGGCGACAAGTTAGGAATTTATGCGACAAATTCGATATTGAGGATGTAAGTCAAGATGGACTAGAGATCGATGAAACCAATATATACATAGCTATATATTTCAAAGTCAAAATTTAAACACGTATTAAAAATAAAATCTTTATAATATATATATATATATTGAAAATCAATATTAAATTTAAACATATATACCTATGTCAAAAATCAAAATCTATATATATTTCAACATCGTTATTAGTTTTTAACACATAAGATAAAAAATGTAATCTTTATATATTTCCAAACCATATTTAATTTTAAACACATATAAAATAAGATCTCCATTTACATATCTGAAAGCCAAACCCACATATCCTTATATATAAACTAATATATAAATATATACTTACATACATATTTTATTAAAAATCAATACTATAAAACCAATACAAACTTACATCATTATATATATCTATACTATAATAAAAAACCTTGAGTCAAACGGTCAAAGTGAAGCCTTTTTTCCATTCCCCAAAATGTCTTCTAACACCCACGACAGCTGGCACAAACTGAGGCTATTACCATCTTCCTTCCTTCCACCATGTTCTCAAAACAGTTGCCATATTCCATTTCAACCCCGCTTCAACTTTTCCCGCCCCCTAACCCTAAACAATCGGAAGACAGAAAACCGTTCATTACCTCATCTACCAACTCTCCACGACTTACGACTCAACCAGTTGCGTGCTATCGTCACGGCTTCCTCATCTATTTCGCCCTTCCCGGATTCCACAAGAATGGTAGACTAATGGTACAAGACAATTTGCGTACGTCTTCTCCGATTTTACCACTTCATTCACCCAATTTGAAGCCGACATCAACAAACTCTTGGAAACCAGGCAACGATTGCCGATGCAGCTCACCGACATCCGAAATTATAACATTCGACGATCTGAAGCATCGTAGTTTGCATGCAGATTCAAAGCGAATTGTTGCTTAACCCAGATCTTTGAGGGTCGTGCTTTGCTGTTGATTTCAACTGTGTATTATTCGAAGACTAGAGGCAGATAGCTTTTAATGATGAAGTTAAGCTTTGCTTCGCCCGAAAGGGTCACCTTTCTATAGAGAAATGAGAACTGGAAATGAGAACTATGTTTGTTTGGTTTCTTTTGCAGTTGCTCAAATTACATCTGTATTGTTTAGGAAATGAGAACTATGTTTGTTTGGTTTCTTTTGCAGTTGCAGATCAGTTTATGTGTTGCTTTTATGAAGGACGGAGTTGAAGTTGTGATATGCTTACAAATACGAACTGGAGAGTCGATGAATCATCAACTTGCTTATTCAGCAGAACACTCAAACATAGTAATCATATTTTACTGCTGATTAATTTATATATGCTTAAGCTATTGTTCTAACATCTTTGTTCAGCTGACAATAATATTTTGTAAATGTCCCAATTATATCAATCTTATTTTACAGTTTTAATTATTTGTTTGGTTTCACAAGACAATGACGAAGAATGTATCTTCAATCGACTGAATCTACAACAAAATACATATTTACAAGATAAATTGATTTATATATGTACATCTATATGTAAAGAAAACCAAACACTGTAGAAAATATTATACAGTGCATGATGTCGACATTGTGCTAAACAACTTCAAGAAATTGCATCCATTCATGAAATACAACTGAAAGTGGACATAATTATCTTTTTTAACAACTACCGTAGTTTAATACAAAAAATAATCTACCTGTTATAGTTCAATAAACAACATATTATCATAAACAAAGGACAATGTTTAATGATGTATGTTTAGATTTTCATAAATGATGCATTTCCTATGTGTTATGTGTTGTTGAATTCACCTGCAACAAATACACAAAAGATAATGAACATTCAACTGATATTTAAGTCCCTATGTGTTGTGTGCTGTTGAATGATGTATGTTTAGGTTTTGTCACTGTTAATCTGTCCATTTTTTGTTCACTTTATCACCCGGCTGACTCTGTTTGTATTTCTACACCTCTTTCCGTCAGAAACATTGATGCCATCCGTCTAACCACTCTTTTTCCCTGCATGCAGTACTTGGAGCCAGAAAACCGACCCAACTTCTTCCCCATCTGCTTTATATCCTCGAAAATAAAAGAGCTTCAACAACCCGTCATAGATCCATGCTTGAATTTCTTCTCCTTTGCATCTCAACTGGATATTTGGTAAGTAAATGGTATTTTGTTCTAAAAAATATCATCTACTAAATATGTGTGAATCATTTTTTTACTTACATTTTTTGATTTCACTGTCAAAATCAGATCCATTCAGTTGATCATAATCTTCACCTTAAAATTTTAATTCAAAATCGATATTATTTACACTTTTAGATTGCTTTTCAGTAATACCAAATTCAAAGAGGATTCGAGCGAGATTCGTTGGCAATCTTCTCTTCAGCGCCTCCTTCATGCTATCATCCACTGAGCGCCTACACAAATGGTGTCCACCATAAGTTTTACATTGGTCCCCTCGCACGAGCAAGCAATGACATTGTAAGTTTTCTGAACAATTTATCTGTTAGATTTGTAGACTATGACTTATTTCAATATTTATACGGATTTATGTACTTTTACTACGTTTTGTATTTGCAAAATTCCTTCTTTAGGTAGTTTGGTTTACTATTCTATGTCCACCAAGTCATGTAAACTAAGTTCTTGATATGTGTTTGCATAAATATGAATTGCATATGTAAAAAGGCTTATGTATGCAGCTGTATATGAAAATGAAACTAGGTATAATGCTTCATTCAAAGTGAATAATTACGCCATATTACTTACTTTATGCATGTATATTACTTTAGAAAGGTTCACAGTATTCTTAGCTATTATATAGGTGGCTAGATGGAGTTTTCCAACAGGGTAAGATACTAAAATACTTTTAGTTCCATTTTTTAAGGTACCATGAAATAACTTTCTAATCATTTAAAAGAAGTTTTGAATACTAATTATTTTTATACAGGGCAATACTTTCATTTGAGTTTACTATATTTCATATAATTATACGGTTATTATTTTCATTTCAGCTGTAGTAACAGTGTTCCATTAATTGGCTGAATAATCATTTTGTTCTGATATTTTTGAAAAATCTAATTTGAAATAAAATTCTAACTGTACGTTGTTATCTGTACGGTTGCTTTTTTAACTGCTCATGGATTTGGGCTTTTTTACTCCAACATTTCATACAATAGTTGATATTCATGGTTTTCTTTCCTTTGCTTTTCTCCTTCTTGAATCTCTTACTTAGGAGATGCTCTTTTCAATGGTATAGATAAATTGAAATGATAGTCAATACAAGTGACGACAACAACAGTTTTAAGTGTACTGAAATTTTATTTATTTGTTTAGGATTGTTTTTAAAAATTAAACGATGTAAGGAATGCAAATCAGCAAAGATAATTTTAACTGTACCATCAAAGCTATATTTAACCCAAATATATGGCCCTAAGAAATATTTTCTTTATCATTCTTCCGGACATTTATGCATTTGATCTAATCAATTTGATGTAAATGAATTTAGTAACCACTTTTACTCATAAGTCATAATAATTCCTAACCTTTACAATCGACCTTCATCGTTTTCGGGAAATCCAATAACAAATACATGTTCTCAAATTAATAAGTAAAGGTTTTTTTTAAACATACCACGTTGATACTTGCTGTTCAGTTATAAATATAGCATTTATTTTTCTACATTACTTATTTTGGATTATCAATACAAGTTATCCTAATTCTGTGTTTGGTAGAAAATTAACCATTTGGTCTATTTTAAGTTATTATGTTACTGAGTTGAAAACAAAATTATTTTGCATTTGATTTTTCTTCAAAATTACTGTTAATTAATTTAGCCATTGATTCACCAATTTGGTAAGATATATTTTCTCCTGGCCTTCCATAAATTGATAGACAATGGCATCGGTAATCATATTTTACTGCTGATTAATTTATATACGCTTAAGCTATTGTTCTAATGTCTTTGTTCAGTTGACAATAATATTTTGTAAATGTCCCAATTATATCAATCTTATTTTACAGTTTTAATTATTTGTTTGGTTTCACAAGACAATGATGAAGAATGTATCTTCAATCGACTGAATCTACAACAAAATACATATTTACAAGATAAATTGATTTATATATGTACATCTATATGTAAAGAAAACCAAACACTGTAGAAAATATTATACAGTGCATAATGTCGACATTGTGCTAAACAACTTCAAGAAATTGCATCCATTCATGAAATACAACTGAAAGTGGACATAATTATCTTTTTTAACAACTACCGTAGTTTAATACAAAAAAATAATCTACGGACTTATCTGTTAGATTTGTAGACTATGACTTATTTCAATATTTATACGGATTTATTTACTTTTACTACGTTTTGTATTTGCAAAATTCCTTCTGTAGGTAGTTTGGTTTACTATTCTATGTCCACCAATTCATGTAGGTTGTTGAAGCCTTTTTCCCGATTCCCATCTTGCCCATATTGCAAACTCCAACTACAAAATGCTGTTAGGGCACTTCTGTATTTCCATCACCGACTCATCCCACGTTCCACCACCTACATCTTCCCATGTTACAGTAACTTCCTCTCCCCTTTTCTTTCCTTTTTCCTCTCTGCATTCCTTTTTCCTCCTCTTCACTTTTCTTCCCCATGGAAAACATTTGCCCTTCCCCTTCTTCCATTTTTCAACACAACGGAGCTAAATTTACCAAATTCAGCTCTTCCACCGGTATAATAACGCCGCCTCATGAGAGGAGCAGTGATGCGAGGAGAATGATCCATCATAACAGTACTAAATCAACATGTCTATCTTTTTCATGAATCTGAAGTTTCACTTTTGCTTTTCGACCTGTCTATCTTTTTCATGAATCTAAAATTTCACTTTTTCTTTTTAGTTTACAACATCATTTCCTCTGCAGGCCTAATTCTGTTGTGTTCTTCCCTCACTTTCATTACGCCGCCACCGGCGAACAGCACTGTTGCGAATATGATGGTCCATCATAACCCTACTAAAACAGAGTATTTATCTTCTTCTTCCATCTGAAAATTCAATTTTGGTTTTTGGGTAATAACACTATTTACTCTACAGCCCTAAATCTATATATGTTAATTTCGCAGGTACATGAATGTTTCAGATTGCTTTCTTCCCTTCCGATGCCTGTGGACAGGTGCACTGCTGCTCGAAAATCAATGGCAGAAAATTTTAGATCCTCATACACAAAATTGGTTAACTCTTCGCTTCAATATCAGTACCGGCATCCATTTCCTAGAAGCAGTACTAGGAGCCATAAAGTGCTTGAAGTATTAGTCAACTATTCAAGGTAATGTTTACTATTATTTATTTTCTCCTTTTTCATACTATAAACCGTTGTTTGCTGCATTTATTTCTCAGCTTTGTGATGCTTTCTTCCACGCACATACTGAAAACAACCTTACATTGTTTCACCCCTCCTGGATAGAATACATCATAAATATTCAAGAAAATTGAATGAATAGGACAATCTTGAGTTTATTTTTAGGGTATTGTCATTTTCGTGAATTTGAGATATAGTTTATCTTCTTCCACTGACAACTGAATAGGTGGAATTTTTCTAAAATAGTTTTTTACCTGAAAGTTCATGTTGTTATTACTTTATATTTTTTTATGATACTTTGATGTACAGAGCGCTCGGATTTATGACTGCTTACAACTGCAAAATTTGGCAGTACAGGGTTTTGTAACTGTTATTCTATCCATTCTGTGTTTAATTAATTACCCAACTGACTTTTTTTCCTATTTTTTTTCCATCATCCCTTCACACTATAAGTTATCTTAATTTATTTTGCTGCTACTTATACTCATACTCCACTACTCAACACATACGCACACATAAGTTTATGATGTTATACATTCATAATTTGCTGTATAATGCTTAGATTTATGTTTGTTTACAATGCTGGGTTGAAGTATGCTGTAGATGTACCTGTAGATGTTGCTCTACCCTTTTATTTGTTCTCTTAGAAATTTCTATCTATTTCACTCAACTGCTTCTTTTTTTGTTCGACTACATGATTTCATGCCATATACACTCTCATATGTTTCTACGAGTTTTAACTTCACTTTTCTTATGAACAATTGTTACTCAATTTCGTCAACTTTAAATGGAAGTTGTTCATGTCTGCCACGATTTGTTTAATTTGCATTCATAACCATTTGAAAGTTGAAGAAAATTAACCAGATTGTCATATCCCTTAGGTTTAAATCCAGTAATTAAAGTAACTTCACAAATGAAAGATACAACAACGTCTGCAACATAAATAATTTCAATAACTACTGCTCAATAAAAATTAATTATGTATTTTATTGGTACACTTCATGTCAAATAATTTTTTATATTTTGTTTTACTACTAAAGAACATTTTTCTTAGAAAATAGGCCATTTAATACTTTCCTAAAAAATGGAACCTTGGTTTTAGGAAACTTAGGTTAGGTTGCATAGTATAAGTATAAAAATCTAAATAATCACTCTATTGGAAACAAATTTAAACCGATTTTTTGTTTTCAAACATGATATTCATTATGTTTGGGAATTGGTATGACATATAGATGTATCTATAAGCAAAAAATTTCTCAGTACATACAGTTTTCTTTGACTATCTTATCAAAGTTCAGTTTTAAATAAACGTTAGTTGTTATGGAAATTTACTTATGCAATCAATCAACTTTTTATGCAAATTTTTCTGTTATAGAAATTTACACTCCCTTAGTTGGAAACTGAATCATTCCAGCTTTCATTATTCATCTTGCTTAATTTATATACATTTGTAGATCATTTTCTACAATTTAGCCACTACTTCCCTCATTTATTTTGCATACTTAAGGATTTTGGTAATAGGTCATCAAACTGACTTCCTTTTTATTATGGAGATCCTTCAGACAGCAAAGATCTAATCACTCAATTCAGAATGCTGCTTCAGCAATTGTTTCAGATGAGAAAATAGCTTTATTGGGTGCCATACAATCATTATTTGAAGGCTCCATGTACACTTTTGTTTTCCTGTGGACTCCTACATTAAGTCCAAATGAAGAAGACATACCACATGGTTTTATCTTTGCAAATTTTATGTTATCTTCTATGCTGGGAAGTTCTATTGCATCTACGCTCATGGCCAGGCCCGTACTCAAAGTTGAAAGTTACATGCAAATTGTTTTTCTTATATCCTCTTTCACTCTCCTCCTCCCTATCATTACCACGTTCTTGGGGACAACCCCGTCTCTTAAAGGAGGGAGTATATCTTTTGCTGGATGTATACAACTCTTTGGTTTCTGCACATTTGAATCATGCTATGGATTATTTTGGCCATCTATTATGAAAATGAGGTCATGGTACATCCCTGAGGAGGCGAGGAGCACCATCATGAATTTCTTTCGCATTCCTCTAAACATTTTTGTTTGTGTTGTGCTTTACAATGTGAATGCATTCCCAATTACCATCATGTTTGGCATGTGCTCTATTTTCCTTTTCATAGCTTCTATTTTGCAAAGGCGCCTTATGGTGGTTTCTGAAGCCCACAGATCAAAGTCACAGAGAGATACAGACGTAGAACCACTAAATCTGTAAGCAGCTACATGAAAATATGAATTGGTATTATTATTAATAAACGAAATGCCTTGCACCAAAGCACTGCAGTCAAATCACAACCAGTTCATGATTAAGTATATTTGTTTGTAAACTATGGAAACAGTCAACCTCAAAGGGATGAAGAGATCTTACTTTTTGTGTTAAAAGATTTTGAGATTTATTATATTCAGTTTATAAAGCTTTTGGTATTCGGCAGTCAAAAAATATTAGCCTATGAAGTGATTTATATGATGTAATATATGTATTTTAGTTTCATGAGGATGAATAGAATTTGATCTATATTATTTGATAGTATCGGGCATTAATACAAATGATTGCTTTTTATAAAAAAAAGAAAAAAAAAGAAAAAAACTGACTTCCTTTTTATTATGGATTTTTATATTTGAACAAGCAATGAAATGCAAAATTGTGATCATAGTATCAAATGGTTATTTAGAGGACATTCTCTTTCAAAAAAAAATATTGATCGACCTATCACTGTAACTTTTGCAATGAAATATAAGGTGTTGTTCTGTTATATATCTAATAATACTACATTTTGACATAATATGCAGGTCTACTCTTTTTATGGCCTCCTTGACCAAATGCAAATATATGTAAGAGAGAGTGGAAAAGTATCAAGCTGAAGCAGTGGATAAGAAGTGTGCTGCTTCATGTCCTCATGTTGTGTTCGTCTCCGATTGTACTTTCGTCGATAATACTTTATGTATACAGACAATCAGCGCTTCCAACTGTCAGCTAATAAACACTATCAGCTTCTCTAGCCAATGTATTTGGCCGATAAACTTCACAGCTTTTGACCTTATATATAAACCCACACATTTACTTCTGTTATTATATGCATCTGTAGACGATTTCATGCGCACTAATGAGACTTCATGAGGCAATCCACATAAATTATAATATTTATAGTACAATATTTTCCAGCGACAATGTTGTTTACACCCTGTAAATGAATAACAAATTACAACTGCACATACAAAATCTATTAGTATAATAAAGCCATAAAATTATCATGATTATATTCCAAAAAACATTTCCAGTTAACAAAAGAAATATTAGAAATAATCATGAAATTTGATTCACGAAATCAAGACAGTGGAATTAAACTATGCACAAAACGAAACATAAATATCAACATAGTCATCTTCGAAGCAAGAAAGCCATCTCAAGGTTCAAACGGTACTGCATTTCCAGTATCATATCCATAAGCAACCAATATTTGCTTCAAAAACAAGTCATTTAGTACACTCATAACAAAATCCAAACATCATTTTTTAATACCAATTCCTTCTGCCTCTCTGCATACTACCAAATTTCCTTCTCCCTTTCCTGCATAACAAACTCCTGTCGATTCATTTGCAACCTACGATTTGATTTCACGCCGTCAACTCGAGCGAGGTGCCTAACTAATGAAATCAATATATCAACGGGACTAAGTACGAATGGTTCACACAACTATCCTACTCCACCGACGCTGCTTTCCACAACACAACTTCAACAACTGTTCTCAACCTAACTGAATTACAGAAACTGTAAGTGCTCAAACCGTACTATTGCAAATTTTACACATGATATAGATTGTTCTTCTAACACAATATTCTGTGATTTATTTCCTCAGCACGCATGATTTACCTACTGTTCTACAAGGGAGCAGCACAAAGATATATACATTGCCTTTCAATCCACTGAAAATATCATGGTATGCATCCACTTAATAATCATATCTTCAACCACTATATTGATAGTTTACTTATACTATTTCAGTAACACTTTCTCCAACAAGCTAACACATTAAAAGCAAGATTTATTCCACTTCCGAGGTTAGCGACTTATTTATTTCAGCAGAACAAAAAATGTTGTTCTTCCTCCATTTCATATACTTATTTTTCTTTCACATTTTTACCTCCCAAACAATCAGACACGTGTTTGCGAATGAACAGTTCAAATATATTGCTTTTTTTTTCAAACTACTACCGCCCGCCATTTTACTTCTACCCTACTTCATGCATATTAGTTTCGACCTGACACTGAATACTGCACACTGACCCTAACATAAATAAAAACGACGCTCAGTTAACAATAGCCTCATTGAACTGTTATTGCTTTAATGCATTTATCACTGTTCTATGACTGACATCAACTCCACTATATGATTCGTCATATACAGGTACATAAGACGAAGACTGTTTGCATTGAGAAGGAAATGGAAAACCTGGGCATGTCTGCGCACGGAATTTGATGTCATACTACAAGTTATGGAGCATTGTTGGGTTTTTGACATGTATAAACGGAAACAAGTTTTACCAGCTGTTCACAACTCCCGAAATTTCAACATGTACTACCGCTGCCTACAGTGTTTTTGCACAATTTATTGCATTTGTTTTGTTGCTGATGTGCAGTACAGTTGGTGGTACATGCTAATAGTATAAAACTGTAGTACACAATGCCTATTCTTTCCCATATTTCCGTACGTACAAACTAATTCAATACAACTGCAACACACAATGCCCATCTCTCCACTTCACCCTGTCCCATGCTACAACTGCTATGCCCTGTTGTGAATACAACTACCCTCTGTATTTTACAGTACTTACTGCCCATGTTACCAATTAAGTATCATTCCTTAATAATAATAAAAAATTCATCTTAAAACTGAGGTCCCAACCTTCAATTGCACATATACGTTATACGTTTTATGTCACCGTACTTCTACATACTAAAAAAGGACAGTGCATTAAAATTATGTCATCAACCTTTACACGCATGGATAGGTGGACCATGTAATTTAAACACTTGCAAAGCAGCTAGATCAGTTACTACGATTAGCACATACTACTTTATCAACTTACTCCACACTTAACTGTCCTGCTGCCAACAAACCATTTTACGCTTTCCTATCCCCTCCAAAACAGTACAACCTCCTGTCCCATATTTCTCCCTCATTTACTCCTCTACCTTCCCTACTCTATTACGTGTCCACTATTCCTCTACATTCACTTACACCCTAACCCACATATAACCTCTTCCCCATCCAAATATTTGCACACTCTCAATCCTTCACGCAACAAGCCCAATGAAAAAGGTAAATTTTCAAACTAATATTTCCTTACCACCTTTCACATTCTGTCTTTTTTTTAAGGACTTCACAACATATTGCTTATTCCTTTGAACAACTTTTAACTCTGTCTTTCACTTACTGTCCGTCCATCCCACACGTCCCTAACTCTAACTCAACTTCCCCATCCACCATTATTAATACCAAATTTTAATACCGAATACGTGTACTTCTGCCCGATAGAATGTTTTCACCTTTTTTTATTCACTGCAACTAACTCCTTCACCCCCCTCCCCCGTAGACCAAATGTACAACAACCATTGAAAAGCCTCCGACTGCCATTTCCAAGGACAAAGCTAGGCGAAAATGCACCCGTGCATCAAAGCTTCTACAACACCCTTCTCCTGAAATAGTTGCTGCTTCTAACCTTACAACACCTCCCCCAGCTTCAGAGGACAATTCAGACAAAAGTACCACTGCAAACCGCCTGCGCCAACTTCCTTCCTCTACAGCATCACCGGATATTGCGCACCACCATTTCAACAACTGCACAACAACACCTGCTACTACCCAGCAGAATTTCAAGGTAGAACAACCGTCTACATTTGCAAAACAACCCCAAATTGATAAAAACCACGAACAGTATCGACCCTGTCAGGCAGACGAAAATTGGGATGCTTTCTTCACACCTCAAGTGGTATGCAACACATAACTCCAAACACTTATCACATAATTGTACTACTTAACAATTATACGCTTATTCTAACTTGCAACCCATTTTCCCATCTCTCACAGATCAAAGAATGCGATAAAGCTATCGAGCATTTTCTTGCACAACGTTCTCAGCGCTAATTGCGCTGCTTGCTACAACAACATTTGCTGCTCCTACTGCTCCACCGGATATTTTCTCCACCTGCAACTGCCAATAAACTACCTACCACGACTCCTCTGCTCTATAACATTTAGTACACTGTATAATGTACTGTCCGTCTACCCAAATATTTACTGTACTGCTCGCTTACTTTCTTCACCACTAATAACAACCCGTACTCTGCTGTACCAACTTACGTTGACTATCAACTACATGCTTCCTCTGCAATTATTACATTCTATCTAAACTTAGTTTTCAATGCTCCTTTTGCTAGATTTCACAAACGTACCAGTTAGTTCATCCAATTAACATACATTTATATAAATGTAACAACAATTTTTTATCGCTCACCAGTCATCATATTTCATAGTTTGCAAAGAAAACCAACTGCCCAATTAACATCAATTACAAGTATTATTCCCTACGGTAAATTAACAAAAACAAAAAAATAATCAAACTAGGTTGTAGTTGGAACAATTACTCCACCTACCTACACACCCTCTAATACTCTACTGCACAATGATACGTCATTTTATTCACATATATTTCAGTACGACTAAAATTTAATACTTTAATTCTGCTTGGTTGCCATATCAGTTCCTCCTTTTCCTCCATAGTACCAAACACTTTACCATACTCTATAACAACCGGACAACTATAACAAACATAAAAATTGCTCTCTCCCCATTACGCACACGTCCAACGGACGTGCCACCATACTTGTATATATAGATCAAACCAGTCATATATAAACTCATATTTACTTATGTCTACAAACAACAAGTTTTATATTACTTACATAAACTAGCACATATATATATATGACTTACATAAACAACATATATAAACTTATTTAAACATATTATATACAAACAAGATAACTTGTATATATATATATAACTTAAATTATTATTCAACATATTCTATAAATACTTTAAACGTAAATTGGAATTGAACTAATATGTAACTACATTAAACGTTCACAGTAAAATAATTTAAACCCATAATATAATTACCCTAAACATATTATAAATAAAAAAATAAATTCTTCAAACATTGCACATATATAACATGATATGTATAACGTGAGAATCGAATGTATATATAAACCGACCTTTTTATATGCAAAATAACAAAAGAGAATACAGGGTGGTCACGCTGTGACCGAGATGTGAAGATGGCCGGCTTCAGATGGCTACTTCGGTTGAAGGATGGCTAGCATGCGGGTCTGGTGTAGGATCTGAGGTAGAGCATGGGTTGCGTTTTATAGGAGGAAACTGCTTGAGGGGAGGAGGGTGTTCGTGGTGATGGGCTCGGAGAGGAAGACTCGGGTTTGCTTTCGGTGGTGGGTTTTTGGGCACTGCTCAAGTGGGGTGATGGTTTGAGGGTAGTAGCCGCACGGAGGATCTTTAGCGTGGCTGAGAGCAAGGGGAGCCGACTGTTCAGGGTAGGGAAGAGAGATGGAAGCGGTGGAGTTTGGCCAGAATAGGGTGGAGGCAGAGTGGGGATGAGATCATGCATGGCTGTTCGATTGGTTCAGGGGAGAGGAGGATGATCGCGGTTGTTACAGGTGGCGGGTGGGAGGAGGAGCTATGGGTCAGTGGGTTTTGGGTTCAAGGCCATGTGTGGTGAGGTGGCAGATCTGTTAGATAGGCTCGGTATGGAAGGGTAGGCGTTTAGGCTGATGGGGTTAGGCAGCTCTATGAGAGGGGAAGGCGAGTCAGAGGCGGAGGGAGGTTGCTTATGGCACTGCCGTAGGCGAAGGCTTCGGTGGGAGGACACGAATTGATGAAAGCCATTCTCAGAAATAAATAAAGAAGGTGAATAGTTCATGTATATATAATATAAGCTGGCTTGAGGAAGAAATAGAAAAAGGTAAGGGACGAACATATTTATATTTTTTTCTAAACAAAATAACAAGATGAACAAAGGAAAGAGGAGATTCAGAAATGGAAATGAACCACACATTTATCTTGAATATAGGGAATGGCAAGAGTCAAACATTAATTTCTGTATATAATAAAACGAATGAACATTGGGTTTCACGGTGGTTAAACAAATGGACGGGAACAAAAGATTAAAACGGGTACCGATATGGTTACCCTTTTTCGTAGATTTCATCACGTACCGGACTTCGAAACACACAAATAAATATACTGCGGAGATCAACACGACGAGACGAACAGAATGGTACACAGATATCAGTGATATGACAATCCTATCAAAAGTCGATATTCGCTGTAAAACTGTTGCAAATTTGTCGAAAAATAAGATAAACGGGGCTAGAGAAGTCCAAATTTGACGAAATGAAATACGACGTCTCACTCAAAAAATGGTAAACATTTTTATTATATAAAAATATTCAGATTTCAACAATATTTTATTTTCATCAAGTTCAACTATTGAAATTGAAAATTACACTACAGAACTGATTCCCCTATTTTTTGATGAAAATTTACCATTTGCTATGTTTAAATAGACGTATTCCAAATATCAAATTTTTATTTCCAAATTAAATAATTTAAAATTTCACAAAAATTCTGTTAATTACGTTATTAAACCGTTAAAATTTACAGGTCGTTACAGTTGAAGATGAAGATCTCGCGATGCTCTACAACTTTGTAGTTGAACGTTTTTACTGATTATTGGTGGATTGAGAGTTATTGGAGGAGGAAGTTTCGAGCTCTCTAGGCCATTGAAATTAAAAACGGCGGCTAGGGCTTTTTAACCTAGGTCTTGTGAAAAATGGAGAAAATGAGGTGCTTTTATATAAAATTTCGTGACACTATTCATCCGAAATTTTTTCGAACTCCAATCGAAGCGTGCCGCCCGACGTTTATAATATTTTACCCCTATTTCGAATACAATGGAATATATATCAGAAGTCAATTCCATCGTATTTGGAAGACATATTTTCGAATCAAATTATTTAATTAAAATTTTACTTAAATAAATTTATACGTGTTTCAGCTTCGCACGACCAAACCTATAAGTCCAATTGACACGAAACTTGAAATCCTACAATAATATAACATTACAGATCCAATGAAACTGGTTTTGTCGAAATCCGAGATAGAGTGAAAAATGACTATTTTTACACGTTAATTAAATATTAAAATCTCCAATTTTTGTAAATTAACATTTAATTCAATTTTAAAAGTTTACTAACTTTGTTCTAAATCAAATAGGATATAAAACAATATTATAATTCATTTTTAAAATATTAAATCAAACAATTTAATTATCCAAATAAATCACTACATTAAAAATATAAGTTATTTAACTTGTAAAATTTACTTTTCAATATTTAAAATCAATTAAATATTCTAAATTTAAACGACCAAAAATCTGGGTCGTTACACACGAACTAGTTACTATACACGGAATAATAGAATTAACTTAATTCAGCATTCATCACGAACACAAGAGTATAAATTTATTTCATGAACACAAGACACAAGAATACAACGGACACAAGAATATATATTTATTTCATGAACACAAGACCCAAGAATATTTATTTCACGAACACAGAATAGTCACAGAATCCAAATATCCATAATCCAAGAGATATTTATCCAAACCGTTGATAATGATCATCCAAAACAATCGCAATGGTTGTACTCAAAACCCATGGCAAACAAATATACAAATTGGTAACACTCGAACTGATCTGATACCAAGGATCGTACTCAGACCGGGAACACGGCATCACAGAATGATCTCAAGGATAGTCCATACCGATCAAGGTGATCGTAGAAACCATGACTCGATAAATTTACATTTATTTAATATTATTATATTATTACGTTCGAAAAGAAATCCAAGAATAAACTTCTTAAGGATCTAGCGGGCACTTGCCGCACACTAAAAGAGAGTAAACTCTAAAGTGCCAAATACTATCATCTTCAGTAATCACTAGAATTTAACCAATATGTCCCATACTGTGTGGTGAAATCCAAGTATTTACTAAAAGCAAGTAAATATCACTTATTATGGATATCACAGGAAAACCTGAACTACATTCTCTTAAGGATCTAGCAACCACTTGTCGCACACCAAAAGAGAATACAACTTTAAAGTGTTAAGTACTTTCCCAAATATGATCACAAGAATTTAACCAATGCATCACATACTACTCAGTGGAATTCAAATATTCGCTAATGGGTTAGTAAATTGCACTTAACCATTCTATTCAATGGTTGTACCATATTCGACGAAGTGTAATTCTAAAGCATTTAAACCAATTGGTAACACTAAGTCGATTATTAGTACTCCCCAAATTATAGAATTAAGGTTCTCAAAACATTTATTTAATTTGTCACTTATCGGAATATTCCATTATTCGAAATTGTTCCAAGAGTATTTATTTTATAAAACAAGATTTTCCATATTCCAAAATCACATTGATTCTTTAAATTCCATAAGGTTATAATGTTTACAAACCACATTTCAAAAGCCACTTATAAAAGTATTCATTTATTTGTGAATTCATAAATCCATTTTCAAAACCAATTTAGTATTCTAATAATTAGTTAAAACCTCGTACACTTATATTTCCAAAATTTGAAATTCCAAATCCATAAAATCATTTATAAAAGTAATTAGACAACTTTAGAAAACAAGTTTGATATTTAGAACTTAAATAAACTCTCTTTACGGAATTATTTGTATATGAAACAACGCGCTTATATAAATTAGCAAAATACGTAGATTTAAATTTATAAATTTCCAAAGCTTTTGAATCGAATGATTCAAAGTTCATAAAGCACAAGAAATTCATTATTACATATCACAAGATTGTAACTGTTTGTACCAAAAATGGGCACAACACTCTTCGGGAGTTGTTTGAAGAGATAAAATGAAGATTATAAATGTAAAACAGAGGCTATCTAACAAAAACTCCAACAAACAGAAATGTAAAATGCACAGACAAGCAATTTAGAGTGGTTCGGCGCATAGCCTACGTCCACTATGAAGTTTTGATGATTTTATTGATTCTCTTTCAATGATTACAAGCGGTTACAGCAATGAACAGCGGATTACAGGTTAGAATTCGAAATTGATAGCAAAAGTATGATGCAAATCTCAATCCGGCAGAGTCTGGACGCTTCAGAGAAAAAAGATCCTTTTTCCGTTGATTCTGGGGCTCTATTTATAGGCGTAGGAGGCTTAGATTTCGCTCAAACTCCGGGAGACTTGGCCTGACACGTGAGGGGACCCATTCGACCACTTCCAGAGAGTTTCAAGTCAATCTGTGATCATTTCAAATCGATCAAGATTACTTCCAATTGAGCTCAAAATTGGTGGAGATGTTCCTTGGTATGTGTGCAACCTTCAGTTAAAATTTCATGGTATTTGGATCAGCGGATTGAGAGATATCATCGATACGAGGCGATGTTCTTCGCTAGGCTGTCTGGTTCGAATCCATTTCTCTGAGCTGAAGGCTTCGAATCGATGGTATCACGCGCTTCTGTGAAGACGTGGAACGCACACTTCGCCTCGATCCGGTCTTCACTCCGAATCGACTGCGTCGACTGCATACATCTCGGCGCATTCGCATCAAGGGATGACGTGGTGCGCGCGCTTCGCCTCGATCCGATATTTGCTCCGTGTTGACTGCTTCGACTCCATGTATTTCGCCTCGTTTCCTTCGAGAGATGACACGTTATCCAAGCTGGTTGACCTGATGGATTCGAGTAAGACTCCATCCATGAATACGAAGCAAACATTGACTGATGGATACGAAGTAGGCACTGAATGACGGATACGAAGCAAGCACTGGTCGATGGATACGAAGTAGACATTAAGCGATCGTTACGAACCAGGTGGCTTATTGATGGATACGAGCAAGTCTTTCCGGCTGAAGGTTCTATCGATACGGAGCTTATAACTGTGTGGACTTAATCATCCTGATTGACATGCGATCGATGGATGCGAAATCATCTATAGCGATGGATACGAAATCTGGGCCGGGCTGACTGATACGAAATCCATCGAGTCGAATTCAATGGATTCGAAGCATGCTTAACTTCGATCGATACGAACTGCTGCTTCCTGATGGATACGAAAAGATGCTCTCCCCTTTGCCTTGCATCCATCATAACTCGAGCATATGAAATCGGATCGATCTGAAACTTGGAGCGTCGGTTTGCTTTATTTTCTCGATCATGTCTCATCGATTGGGACTTGATCCGGACTCGGTCAAAATTCAACGATATCCATGACAAACGACATTTGGAATCCAACTCCTTGGTGTCCTGGCCTTGCCAAAAGGCGGGATAACATTTGCCCCCTAAAGTACGTCTTGTGAAAACATGACGTGCTTTGAAAAGCTGTAGGTCTTCTTTGAATAATTTTGAAAGTCGTACCCCTTAGCCATTCTCTTGTATCGGTCCTCTCATGAATCGATGCTAAAAGTCGAAAAGCCTTTCTTCGTATCGATGTGGGTTAACTTGATGGATACGAAAATGATCATTCGTATCGATGGTCACAAATCGCGGTGAATTCTGATTCGAATTGGTGATATCTGGTGGATACGAAATGGATGTTCATATCGATAGATTCTGATGGATACGAAAGTGACGCTCGTATTAACAGGTCTGCTCTGTTTCGAATCGATGGCTCATAATTTGGATGTTTCGAAACGATGGTGTCTGGTGAACATTTCGCCTCGATGAATGCACAGCTTGATGGATTCGAAGAGAGCGTTTGCATCGACCCATCATATTCATGTGGCCTCCCTGTGCGCTTCGAACCGATAAAGTCTGGTGGGTTCGAAACAAGCCTTCGTTTCGATGCACCGTCTGACTGGTTGCGACCGGTCAGATTGACTGGGAGTCGAATCGACTCGGTTCCGTCCTAGGCTTTATATAAATATCTGGGACTTCGTCATTTCTCACTTTTTTACCTTTTACTTTTACTGTTGTCTTCTGCATTCTCGTATCGATTCACGGACTTGGGAGAGAAGAATTGTTCCAATCTTCGAATCGATCAAACATCATTTTATTATTTCCCCAAACTCCAATTCAATTCAGGTAAATAAGCAATCACGGCTAAATTCGAGCGACGAAGTTCAGATCTCAGATCCATCGTGCCCTTGCTGATTATTGGTTTTGGTGGCGCTAAGGCCAGATCTGGACCAGAGCTTGGTCGAGGATGGCCATGGCGATGCTCGCTTCAATCGGAGAAGAAAGAGTTCTGGAGGAATTGCTTCACCTCTAGTTCGTGTCGATCCGGGACAGGAGGGTTCGACTCGACCCAGATTTCATGATTTCGCATCGATTGATGGGTTGAAGGGGATGTAGAGGTTCGCATCGATCTAAGGTGGTTGGGGCTTGTGTCGAACTGAGATGATTGATGTAAGCGTTTGGCCCGCGTGATCGATGCGAAAATCTGCCTCCCACGATCGATACGAAGACCAAGAGGTCTCATTGGTTCAATATCGATAGCCCCAGATCGATGCGAAGTCATTGCACTTGGTTGTCACACAGCCGTTAACCCTTGGCCGATGCGAAGTAAGCCTCTCTGATCGATACGAAATCCACTCCTCCGGTCGATACGAACTACCATCGATACGAAAGGTATCGAGTCGACCTTGACCGATACGAAAGTATCGATTCGAACTGGATCGACACAAAAGATATCACGCCTCCGACTGAATTTGAATCTGAACTACGATCGATTCCATGCTGAAATTCGACAAACTTAGCGAACTTTTGCATGCTCTTATACTCGACTCCGACGAGCTTCTGCCTTGCATAATTGGACTTGATTACAGGATTGCATATTTGACTGACTTTCGAAGCTCGTCGATGGAACTGTAACCTAACGAACATATAACGGACTTACACTTGAATCAGCCATCTGACATCTGGGTTGCGCGATCGTGACGGTCAGCGATGACGGTCATTGTCGGTCTGACTTCCAGAGTTTCGTCGCTAGCGTGTTTTCTTTAATTCTGCAGAATTTGCTCAAGTCACGCACAACATTTGCACTACACAACACATTCATGCACTTTACACTGGGGAATGCACGGGCTTTTTATCATCTAATGATGGTTTCTCCTGAGTTAGCTAGTGATGGAACCGTCAAGTTCGCAGCAGCAAGAGACTCAGAACCCTATCCCTCCCAGACTTGAGATTCCGTACATCGAGGCCGAAGCTATCGGTCCAGCTCCGGATGAGTTGCCCGATGCGTCCTTCATTAATTGTCCACCTGATTCTGTCCCGTCCAATATCTCTGAAGACATGCTAGGGAGAATATGCTTAAGGCATGGCTTATCTTTGGATGAAGTACTGTTGCCTGGACCGGATGACAGGCCACATAATCCCCCGGAGGGGTATACTGCTTTTAATCGACATGCGTGCGCAGCCGGCACACTTCCTCCGTTCAATGATTACATAAGAGAAGTGTTGGCTTATCTTGACATCGCTCCGTCTCAATTGCATCCAAACGGATATGCCTCACTCAACAGCTTGTTCATTGTATTCATGGAGTACCTCCATCGTCCTCCCCGTATGACCGACATAAGATACTTGTTCAATTTCAATAGTCGGACTGACAGCCCATCTTACACGTTCTTGGAGTCTGTAAGGAACTGCCAAGTTGTCGCGGGGTCGTGGACTAGGCTAAGCTACTTTAAGTCGGAGTGGTTCTATGTCCGATGTCCTCCGGGGTTTGCCAGAAGATGGCTGTTCAGACGTGAGTATTGTCTTTTTTCCCAAGTAATTGACAGGGCAATTTTCGGAGTGAAATTAAACTTACGTCTTCTTCTCTTTTTCTTTCAGCTATCATCCAGCGGCCTGAGGGTGGCTACTATAAAGAGATAGTTCGGGTCCTCCAAGAGATTCCTAGCGAAGAAAGGAATATTGAACTGTTATTGACAGATCGGAATCTCAGAGTTCTTGGGTTGATCGGCCGGAGGCAGAGCATAAGACTCGATGGTGCACTAAAGACCGTCTCCAGGAAAAAGGTCAAGCGGATGAAGCCCATGGTTGTGATAATTGAGGAACCCGATTCCGAGAAAACTCATACTGACGAGGAACCGTTGGTCGGACCTGCTAATGCAACCCCGGAGTCCAATGCAAAGAGGAAAGGCAAAGCAGTGGCCTCAAAACAGCCTAAGTCCGGGAGGCGGAAGTCTGTGGTATTGCACCGTCCTTTGCCAGGAGTTAAGATTACAGAAGCATCCTCCCTGCAAGCTGAAGATCAATTCGAAGGGCCTGCTGACCCTCCAATCCCGGACATCGAGCCGGAGCAACACGACGTTGGATCGGGTGGACCGCGACATATCGTCGATGTTAGCGAGTCTGATCCTGCCAGTGCGATTGACACTTCTGGTTGGTCCGGGGGGTTACACATTCACACACTCTTCTCGGCACAACACACTTTTCTAACCGTAAACAACACATCGCAAACGGTTACTGACTCTTCGTGGTTTTCTTTTCAGGTACGATGTCTGGGCAAGGTTCTGTGCTTGGTAGTTTGCGTAATAAGCGCCGTTATCATGAGCCACGCAGGAGAGAGGGCGAGAGGGATTACGACTCAGGACACTCTGGTCAGGAAAAGTCTGACAGAGATAGGGGATACGTTCGCCGATCCCGATCTCGCTCTCCTCCCCCCAGGACCTCTGCACCTCCTACGGCCGCAGTTACTCGTCCTCCCGAAACTTCACGGCCTAGGCCGCCTTCTCAAGCTTTGAGGTCCGATCCTCCGCGCAGGACTGAAATAGCCACCTCTTCGGCTACTGTACCGGTCCCGACCGAGGCGTCTAGTGAAGGAGCACTTAAACTGGCACAGATGAGGAAGGAATTTCCCGACATCTGTTTTGATGGTTATGTTTTCCCTCCGCACTTGAAGAGAATTCCGCCAACCGCGGAAACCACTATCCATGATTATGTTGCGGACATCTTTTTCCAGTACAGGGAATGGGGATGGGCCGCGAGGAAGGCGTCTAAAGTGGCATTCGATCGGGGCGTCACCATTGAGAAGCTCGAGAAGGAATTGGGTCACAACGACCAAATCATAAAAGCGCTCAACTCGGAGGCTGAGTCTTCCCGTAAGTCTGAAATGGAGGCTCTAAAGAAAGTTGATGAAGTGAACGCTGTCATGGCCAGGATGAAGCAAGAGCACTATACTGCCATCGAGGACATGGGTCACAGGAACACTTCCATTACCGCCGAGAGGGATGCCGCTCTGAAGGAGCTTAATGAGCTGAAATCAAAGTTTTTAGAGATGGCGAAGGAAAAAGACGCAGCTAATGTCTCTGCGCAGGAGGCCTGTGACCAGGCAGTGACGCTCCGAAAGGAGAAGGAAGCGGCTATACAACAAGCCCATGAAGCTGAGGCTGGGGTTGACGAGAAGGTACGGCAGGCGGAGGCCAGGATTGAGGCCGAGGTGGAAGAGCTACTCGTCACTTATAACGCCAATGTGCTAAGGCACCGAGACTTGACATGGCTTGACGATTACCCCACACATCTCTATAACGCCTGGAACCTACTGGTTGATGAGGAGAAATTCGGGCACCCTGATGAAGCCCTCGATGAATTCGAGCTGGAGAACCGCATACTCAATGATGACGAAAAGAGGGTTCTCCATGACTCCATGATTTCCCACGACAAGGTGAGGCTTGGTGCCCAGATCCAGGAGGTCGGAGAGAGCTCTGGTGCAGAACACCATGTTATGAGTTCTGAGATAGTCGTGTCATCTCAGTCTGAGTCAACTCCGATGATCTACCCCCAGCCTATTCCGGCATATGATCCAGATCAACCGCATTTATCTCCTATTAAGGAACATCCTTCCGAAGTAGTTCAAACGACCTCGAGCCAAACCGAGGAAGGTACTCTGAACTAACTTCTTGTAAACATCGATTGAAGAATCTGTGTTGAAACGTTGCTAATGACATGTCTTTTTCCTTTGATCAGTGACAGGAGTTGCACCAGCCGCGCTTCTTATCACCCAAGAATCAGGTCAAGCGCCAGGAGCCATCATCTCTGAGGCGACCTCCGTCGCGGCAATGGCACCAGTTGGAGTGACGCAGAGGAGCTCACTTTCTTTCGACGAGCAGATGATAAACGAGCTCCTTGGCCGTCAAAGTGATCCTTTTGCGGACTTGCCATTCGGCTTGGGTGGATTCACGGCTACTTCTGATACCTCGTCTCAGACTACTACGGCCCCTAGCGAGGCCAGGGCATGGCGGGAAGCGGCGATGTTGGCCGAGATTAATGCCGAGATGGCGGCCGCGGCGCACGGCGGTGAAGTAGATGGCGGAGCAGCAGCACAGTGCCCTACTCCTCTTATGACTGTGTCTCCTGGGGCACACTTACTGATACTAATGTGCCAGCCCCTCCTCCGGCTGCGGAGTCTGTTCCTCCCACTCCTCCCGCGGGAAGCATCTCTATAGAGTCCAGCTCAGACGAGGACGTTGACATTATGCCTTCACCCGAAGGGAGCTTGCCTAAGGAGAAAGGCTCCAAGCGAAAGGGTACTGGTGGCTCCAGTAGCTCCTCGAGGAAGAAGAAGCTGAGGAAGCAGAAGGATTAGACATTCTTTTCATAGGCAGTTAGGGACTTTTGTTATTTTCTCTGCTTTTCCCTTTTGTAGGCCGTGTTTAGATGCAGGTTCGGCCCCTGTTAGTAGGAATATTTTGGAAAAAACTCATGTATGAACCATTGTTCTCGAGTTAGTTGGAATAAAATTTTGTTTTCTAGCTTCAGCTTATGTTCCTTTCTATGCTTGAATATTGCAGTGTTCGGACTTTGGTCCAGTGTACTTGCATTATCTGATTGCTTCAAGAATAGCTCATTTTACTTGTTAAGTATGGAAATCTCGGACTTGAGTTGTGATAGGGGATCGCATCGGAGCTGAGCATCGCATAGTTTCGGGTAATGACTAACATTTGCCTCTGCCCCCAGTTCCGGGGTCAAGTTGTGATGATCAGCTTGTGATGGCACCAAGCGAGGACCGAGTGGTCGAACTACGCTTGTTCTCTTTTGAATCGTTTCATCCACACTCCGGGGATATATGTCATCTCGTAAGCGGTTGTTTGCACTCTGGGAACATGGAGTTGACTGATGTTTGTACTCTGCATCGCACTCTGGGAATGCGGAGTTGAATGTTTATACTCCACTTCGCACTTTGGGAATATGGAGTTAAATGTTTATACTCCATCTCGCGCTCTGGGAGGACGGAGTCGAATGTTTATACTCCACTTCGCACTCTGGGAATATGGAGTTAAATGTTTATACTCCGCTTCGCACTCTGGGAATGCGGAGTTGAATGTTTATACTCCACTTCGCACTCTGGGAATATGGAGTTAAATGTTTATACTCCGCTTCGCACTCTGGGAATGCGGAGTTGAATGTTTATACTCCACTTCGCACTCTGGGAATATGGAGTTAAATGTTTATACTCCGTCTCGCGCTCTGGGAGGACGGAGTCGAAGGTTTATACTCCACTTCGCACTCTGGGAATATGGAGTTAATTGTAGGATTGTCGTGTGTCAACCCTATTAATATCAGTGTCATGGCTTGTCCCCGAGCTCGGGTTTCACCTAGTGAGTGGCCGGTCGTATCACAGCCACTCTCCATTTGAATAAGTCCCATTGCATGATGGGATTTAGCTCTTCGAGCATCGTGATGTTGTATATCGTACATAATGAATCACAGCTCTGGCTCGAAGAAGTGGCATTTTATTGCTGAAATAAGAAAATGCGGCAAAGTCAGTTGCCTTATTACAAAATTCAAATTTCGAAATGCAGAAACAAATTGCTAAATAGAATGAAATAAATAAAGCCTGTCATATGTAGTAGCGGCGGAGACTTTCGCTGTTCCAAGCCCTTGGTAAATCGAGACCGTCAACAGTCGACAGCTTGAATGTACCATCTCCGAGCTTTCGTGTAATTACATACGGTCCTCCCCAGTTCGGTTTCATGTGTGAAGGAACTGGGTAGATTCTCTTGAGCACGAGGTCGCCGAGTTCAAAGGTTCGAGGTCGAACTCTGGTGTTGTACAATCGGGCGACCAGGCTTCGATATGCGGCTGCTCTTAAATCAGCCTCTTCCCGTTTTTCATCCAATAGATCCAAAGACTCGGCTAGGAGTATAGCGTTTGTTTTTGGATCATAATAAGTCACGCGATGAGAGAGCACTTCTGTCTCGACCGGAATAACGGCCTCTGAGCCATAAGATAGGGAAAACGGAGTGTGTCCGGTCGCGGTTTTGTGGGTCGTTCGATAGGCCCATAACGCCATAGGAAGTTCATCGACCCACTTGCCCCCATCCTTCTCCAATCGTTTCTTCAGGATCGGTTTTATAACTTTGTTGACAGCTTCAACCTGTCCATTCGCTTGGGGGTGTGCGACAGCCGAGAACTTTTTGCGGATATGAAACCGTTGACAGAAATTCTTGAATTCCGCACTCTCGAATTGGGCTCCGTTATCAGTGATGATAGTATGCGGGAGTCCAAATCGACAGATGATGTTGCGAACCACGAAATTTATCACTTTCTTTGTCATAATGGTTGCAAGGGCTTCGACCTCAGCCCACTTTGTGAAGTAATCAACGGCGACGATGGCGTATTTCGCACCGCCTTTTGCTAAAGGTAAAGCGCCGATGATGTCAATGCCCCACATTGCGAATGGCCAGGGACTGACCATTTGGGTTATTTCAGTTGGCGGAGCTCTCGGAATTCGGGCATGTATCTGGCATTTATCGCACTTCCGGGCATAGTTTGCCGCATCTCGGTTCACTGTCGGCCAGTAGTACCCATATCGGAGTATCTTCTTAGCGAGAGCTTGCCCTCCGGTATGATCGCCGCACTCTCCTTCGTGCACGTCATGTAACACTCGTTTGATTTCCTCGTGGGTGATACACCTGAGGAGAGGAACGAAATAACCTCTCCTGTACATGACTCCGTTTTGGATGACGAACCGCGAAGCTTTTCGCTGAATTTGTCTCTTCTCATTTTTAGGTTCAGGCAGCACCCCATTCTCAATGTAATTCCGATACGGAGTCATCCAAGATTCTCTACTGGGAGCGGTTTCAAATACAGAGTTCATTTCTATCCGATCGATGCTCGGAGTGGCCAAAGTTTCAACGGGGACAAGTCCCATTTGTTGCGCTTCACCTGTGCTGGCTAACTTTGCCAGTGAATCGGCTTTCTGATTGCGCTCCTGAGGCACATAATAGATGGCATAATAATCAAACTGGTTTAGTATTTCCTGAACTCATGCCAAGTAAGCGGCCAGTCTTCGGTCTCTTGCCTGGTATTCTCCTCGCACTTGGCATACCACTAACTGTGAATCGCAATAAATTTCTACAGCGATAATTCTCAAATCTCTGGCAAGCCTTAGGCCGGTTAGGAGGGCTTCATATTCGGCTTCATTATTAGTTGCATGAAAGTCGAATTTAAGAGCATAACATATGGATCGGCCCTCGGGAGTCTCAAGTACAACCCCAGCGCCCGAACACCGGTCATTTGACGCACCATCAGTATACAGCTTCCAGATGTATTCGGGGGATTCGCTGGTCTCGGGTAAGTCTTCTGGAATGGTGAATTCAGCTATGAAATCAGCCAGGATTTGTCCTTGAATGGCTCTCCGCGAAGCGTATGCGATATCAAATTGGCTTAGCTCAATGTTCCACTTGAGTAACCTACCGGACGTCTCAGGCCGCGTGAGGACCTGTCGTAACGGCTGGTCGGTGTACACAGTAAGTGGATGAGCTTGGAAGTAAGGACGGAGCTTCCTTGAGGCAATGACCAAACAATAGGCCAGTTTCTCCAGCCTCGGATAATTTCTTTCAGCTCCTGTTAGTCGCTTACTAACATAGTAGACCGGGTTTTGCACTTTGTCTTCTTCCCGGACTAGAGCAGCACTGATCGCATGTTCTGATACTGCCAGGTAGAGATATAGTTGCTCGTGGTCAACCAGTTTTGATAAGATCGGAGGTGTGGAGAGATGTTGAACTAATGATCGGAACGCGCCTTCACACTCCGTGGTCCATTCAAAGTTTCGTTTGCCCTTCCGGATCAGGTCGAAGAAAGGAATGCATTTATCGGTGGACTTTGAAATGAACCTGCTCAATGCTGCGACCTTCCCGTTAAGACTCTGGACTTGTTTTATAGTTCTAGGGGTTTGCAAATTTCTAATAGCCCAGATCTTCTCAGGATTCGCCTCTATTCCTCGAGCGTTGACAATGAACCCAAGGAATTTTCCGGATGCAACGCCAAAGTGACATTTGAGTGGGTTGAGCTTCATTCCGTACTCCCGGAGGATGCTGAACATTGAATTCAAATCTCTGACGTGATCGGTGGAGAATCGGGACTTCACCAGCATGTCATCCACGTAAACCTCCATGGTCTTCCTAATCTGATCAGCGAACATTCGGTTGACTAAGCGTTGGTATGTTGCTCCAGCGTTCTTTAGACCAAACGGCATGACTTTGTTACAATAGAGTCCCAGGTCGGTCACGAAGCTGGTATGTTCCTGATCAGGTAAATGCATGGGTATCTGATTGTAGCCGAAATAAGCGTCCATAAAGGATAGTAGTTCATGTCCGGCCGTCGAATCTACAAGCTGATCGATTCGTGGAAGTGGGAAGCTATCTTTTGGACAGGCCTTGTTTAGGTCAGAGTAATCAACACAGGTTCTCCACTTCCCGTTTGGTTTACAAACTAGTACAGGGTTGGACACCCATTCTGGATACAAGGCATCTCGAATAAACCCATTCGATTGTAGTTTATCAACTTCCTCCTTAAGGGCGGCAGATCTCTCTGGATCCATATCGCGCCTTTTCTGCTTTACTGGGACATGTCGCGGATTTATATTCAGGGAGTGACTTGCAATGCTTGGCGAGATCCCGCACATGTCAGAGTGTGTCCAGGCGAAGACGTCGAGATTCGCCCGAAGAAATTCGACCAACTCCTGCTGTGTCTGCTTGTTTAGTTGGGACCCAACTTTCAGCATCTTTGAATCATCATCCTTACTGATTGGGACGTCCACAGTCAGTTCGGCTGGAGAAGCTTGACTCTCTGTTGATTCGTCTTTATCCTCGTTGTCCCTGGGGTCCAGGTCTTTCAGGAATTGGTCGTGGTGCCCGGGCCGAGGCCCAGGCATCAATTGTCAATTATCAATAGAACGGACGCAGAGAGATTCCTCTACGCCCTTTCCCTTCTCTTTACGTTGCGCCCCGCGCAGCTCAGCAACATAACAGGCCCTTCCTGAGGCCTGATCTCCTTGGACAACTCCAATCCCATGATCAGTGGGAAATTTCAAAGTCAGACACCATGGGGCGATCGCCGCCCTGAACTCAGCTAAGGCTGGTCGACCCAGAAACGCATTATATGGCGAATCGATTTCTAGCACAACAAATTGTAACATTCGGACCCTTCGGCGTTCTCCAACGCCTAACTCGACTGGGAGTTCCGTTATTCCGATGGGTATCGTGGCACTCCCGTTGAAACCATGGATTCTGGATAAACAGGGTTTCAAATCCTTTGTCTCCATCTTCATTAGATCGTAAGCCCGTTTAAGCAAGATGTTCACAGAGCTCCCACTGTCAACCAGGATCCTCTTCATCCAAGCAGGACCTACCTGGGCAGATATGACTAGTGGGTCGATCGTAGAGGCTTCGACTTTATCGGCGTCTCGGCTCCTGAACACGATATCATCGGACATTACCTTTTGTTGCTTTGCCGGGGTTCCATCCTCGCAATTACTATAACACTCGAAGTCCGCATGCCTGATAGAACTGGCATACGACTCCATTTCCCCCCAGCTTCTGTCTGCCGGATGGGGACCACCACTTATTGTGTTGATTACTAATATCCCGCCCGCATGGGCGGGTTCCTCCTCTCTTTCCTGATTTTGTGAACGATTTTGATTCGAGGGGCCCGCTCCGCCAGACTGCGGCGCCCGTACAAACTGATCTAGCTTCCTCTCTCTAATCAGCTTCTCGATGAGGTCCTGTAAGTGCCGACATTCATTGGTATTGTGTCCATAGCTCTCATGGAACCTACAGAATTTCCCTGTCTGAATCTGTCTCTCCGACGAGGGCTTCGGAGCAGGCTTCTTATACTGTACAGTGTTACAAGTCTGTAAGTATACGTTTTCCAATGACGTGTTTAGCGGTGTATAACTGTCAAACATCTGAGATCTACGTCGTGGACCTCGGTTCTCGTCTCTCTTCTTATTCTGGCCATTGTTTCCTCTCTGCTGGGTTTGCTTGTTCTGTATATTCAGTTGAACTTTCCCGGAACTCTCGCCGGACTGTTTAACTGCCACATTGCTCTGTATTCCCTCGATGCTGGGCCTCGCATCGTCCTGCTTCCTAGACTGTTTTGCATCCTCCTGCCGCAGGAATATAGCGGCTTTGGAGTAAAAACGGTCCAACGATGCGGGCGGTTTTCCAGCTAGCCAGTTTCCGAATTCAGAATCAGGATCAATCCCCTTGGTCAGAGCCATCAAGATTGAATTATCGTTGGGATTGGTGATCTCGACGCATGCTGCGTGGAACCTCTCCAGGTAACGCCTGAGTGTTTCTCCAGGAGCTTGAGTGACGCTGGACAAGGTGTTGACGTCTTTTGGCCTAGCAACATGCATCTGGAATTGTTCCACAAACTTCTTGGCCAATTGATCGAACGAAGAAATTGATCTAGGTGGTAGGCGGGTAAACCACATTGTCGCGATTCCCCCCAGAGAGATGGGGAAACTCCGACACTTCACTGCATCATCGGCCCTTGCAGCGCTCATCGACCATTCATACTTCAGAATATGCTGGTTGGGGTCACTATTCCCTTCATACATCGGGAGAGTCGGCATTCTGAATCGCCTAGGGAGTTCGGCATGTAACACTTCGTCTGTGAAAGGGGTATGACTACGGGAAATCCCCCAGTCATCATTAGTGAGCCCCTGACTCTCGCGGATCATTTGACGTATCATGGTTGATATATCCGAAACGGGCAGATTCGGAGCGTGATGAGCTAAGGCGTGGTCGGGTTCCATGGTGCGGGTTGGGATCGGGCGCTGTCGACGATCCGTGTCTCGCCTCCTCGGCTCAACGTCTTCTGGGACATAAGGTTCAGGAGTATGTCCTCGCTGTTGATTGATCGGCTCTGATTGATTTCGGGTATCGACCCTTGTCTCTGCTGCGATGGTTGTGGCGCGGTTATCCGTGGTGTACTGTGGGGCAGTACCTCCTCGTGTTGAGGGACCCGTTTGGAAGCTGGTCGACGGTCCTACCCTCAGTTGCCCAACAGTTAAGGCGGGCTGATATTCAGCAGCTTGAGCGCGACTCCCCTCTAGTCGAGGACGGGTAGTTCGGTGGTGATAATCAGATGAAGCTGAGCTTTCGGTAGACGCTCTGGAGGCATCATCTCTCCTGGACCTTCTGTGTCCCCGGCGGTTTAGCTGGTTGGTCAGCTCGATATTGGCGCGTAACTGTTCTGCCAACTGCTGACGGCTTTGGGTCAGCTCCTGGAGCAATACCTGAAACTCCTGTCGGGTGACTAGCCCCGTTGAGTCTGAGTGAGTGGTATTGTCTTGATTGGAGGAAGGCGGCTGTGTGGGGTTCTGCCTATCTCTGCCTTCTTGCTCTGCAGCGGTAGCGCCAGTTCTTGTGCTGACCATTCTCGGTGGTGGAGTCCTTTCCTAGATTTTGGGCAAATCTGAATAGAATGGAAGGATTCCGGACTGGATATCTGGATCTTCCTCTTGGATTTGTGCAATCCGGTATCGACGGCAGATCCAGTGAGTAGGAGAAAAAGCTGGTTTTCTCAGTGAAAGCACCAAAGTGTTTGTACCAAAAATGGGCACAACACTCTTCGGGAGTTGTTTGAAGAGATAAAATGAAGATTATAAATGTAAAACAGAGGTTATCTAACAAAAACTCCAACAAACAGAAATGTAAAATGCACAGACAAGCAATTTAGAGTGGTTCGGCGTATAGCTTACGTCCACTATGAAGTTTTGATGATTTTATTGATTCTCTTTCAATGATTACAAGCGGTTACAGCAATGAACAGCGGATTACAGGTTAGAATTCGAAATTGACAACAAAAGTATGATGCAAATCTCAATCCGGCAGAGTCTGGACGCTTCAGAGAAAAAAGATCCTTTTTCCGTTGATTCTGGGGCTCTATTTATAGGCGTAGGAGGCTTAGATTTCGCTCAAACTCCAGGAGACTTGGCCTGACACGTGAGGGGACCCATTCGACCACTTCCAGAGAGTTTCAAGTCAATCTGTGATCGATACGAAATCATTTCGTATCGATCAAGATTACTTCCAATTGAGCTCAAAATTGGTGGAGATGTTCCTTGGTATGTGTGCAACCTTCAGTTAAAATTTCATGGTATTTGGATCAGTGGATTGAGAGATATCATCGATACGAGGCGATGTTCTTCGCTAGGCTGTCTGGTTCGAATCCATTTCTCTGAGCTGAAGGCTTCGAATCGATGGTATCACGCGCTTCTGTGAAGACGTGGAACGCACACTTCGCCTCGATCCGGTCTTCACTCCGAATCGACCGCGTCGACTCCATACATCTCGGCGCATTCGCATCAAGGGATGACGTGGTGCACGCGCTTCGCCTCGATCCGATATTTGCTCCGTGTTGACTGCTTCGACTCCATGTATTTCGCCTCGTTTCCTTCGAGAGATGACACGTTATCCAAGCTGGTTGACCTGATGGATTCGAGTAAGACTTCATCCATGAATACGAAGCAAACATTGACTGATGGATACGAAGTAGGCACTGAATGACGGATACGAAGCAAGCACTGGTCGATGGATACGAAGTAGACATTAAGCGATCGTTACGAACCAGGTGGCTTATTGATGGATACGAGCAAGTCTTTCCGGCTGAAGGTTCTATCGATACGGGGCTTATAACTGTGTGGACTTAATCATCCTGATTGACATGCGATCGATGGATGCGAAATCATCCATAGCGATGGATACAAAATCTGGGCCGGGCTGACTGATACGAAATCCATCGAGTCGAATTCGATGGATTCGAAGCATGCTTAACTTCGATCGATACGAACTGCTGCTTCCTGATGGATACGAAAAGATGCTCTCCCCTTTGCCTTGCATCCATCATAACTCGAGCATATGAAATCGGATCGATCTAAAACTTGGAGCGTCGGTTTGCTTTATTTTCCCGATCATGTCTCATCGATTGGGACTTGATCCGGACTCGGTCAAAATTCAACGATATCCATGACAAACGACATTTGGAATCCAACTCCTTAGTGTCCTGGCCTTGCCAAAAGGCGGGATAACAGTAACGACCAATAGTTCCATAAGGTTTGATTTTCATATCATCTCTAAACACAATTTATAACTTAACAAACTAATGGAAATATATATATCAAAATGATAATGACCAAACATTTAAAGCACATTTAAACAACATCACAAACATAGCAACAAATCACAGGTCACACAGATTTTCAGTTTTGAAACACCTTTTCGGCCCATTTATTCTTAGAATTTTCAGAAACTTAAAACATGAAAGTTCTTCCTTAAAGTCTCAATTTTACACCAAAAAATGATTTGCATAATTTGGATTTACGATTAAAAAGTTATGGCCAAAACAATTTTCAGGTTTAAATTCATTGTCGCCGTCGTTTATTCTCATAGCAACGACAAAGAAATATGATTTCGACTATATAAACCTCAAAATTTTGCAAAATTCAACATGAAAGTTTTAAATAAAAGTCTAAGCTTTCAAATAAGAAAACGATCATCAAATTTGGCTTACGGTTGAAAATTTATGGCCAAAACAATTCTTAGATTTTAAATTCATTGCCGCTGTCGTTTATTCTCAGGGAAGGGAAAATGAAATATAATTTCGACTATATAAACCTCCAAATTTTGCAAAACTCAAAACTAGAAAATTTTATACAAAATAATAATCTTTCAAATAAGAAAACGATCATCAAATTTGGGCTTACGGTTTAAAAGTTATGGCCAAAACAATTCCCAGGTTTTAAATTCATTGTCGTTGTTGTTTATTCTCAGAGCAGCGACAGAAATATGATTTCGACTATATAAACCTCAAAATTTTGCGAAACTCAAAACATGAAAGTTTTAGATAAAAGTCTAAGCTTTCAAAAACAAAAAAGATAATCAAATTTGGATCGGCAGTTTAGAAGTTATTAGCAAAATAATTCTAAGAATTTAAGTTCACTATCGCTGTCGTTTATTCTCGGGATAGCCATACTAAACCTCATTTTCGACCATATAAATCATGGAATATTGCAAAGGACAAAACTTGAAATTTGTAGGAAAAAGTCTAAGCTTTTAAAAAGATCAAAATTTATCAAATTCCGACAAGATACGAAAAAGATATGCCTAAATTACTAACTGTGGTTAACATCTAAGATATTCACAATCAACAACATCAAACAACCAAAGATCATTCAATAACTTATCATCCATTCTACCAAAAACTACAAATATTAGATTATGCTAACTACATAAGGATGCAAGTTATCTAAAGATAGATTGTGTGAGTATTTACTCACCTTTTTTCCCCTTGTAATAGCATTCTAGAATCCATAACTCAATACTTTCAGCAATTCCTAGGTTTAATTTCAGCAAATTGAAAAAAAAACATTACAACCCTAAACCAAATTTGAGATTAATCAACACGATAGATACACTAGATAATGGAGGAGATTACCTGAATTTGATTTATACAATTATTGATTAAAAGCCTTTTGTTTTGAAACTAGAATTAGATGATTGCTTGAGCTAGGATTAATGAGAACAAGAGCGTATTTGTTTCCGTTTCCTAAAACGAAACGAATTAAGGAACAAAGTATATGTACCTCTATTTTTCTTTTGTAATTATTCTAAATAGGCCATGAGGATGAGATGTGGATCCAACAAGCCAAGTGCTACTAATTTCCTTTTTAGAAGAAGTGTTGCTAATATTAACTTTTACTTAATCACTTATTAAAACACAAACTTAAACTAACTTTCACAACTTTCACTTAATAATGTTTTTTTTACAAAATTCACAAATCGATTTCTCAAACTATCAAAACCAAATTAACAAGTTAAAATTCTTATTTTTAATAATATTGAGATATTACACAAACTTAAATATATAACTTTAAAAATGAAAAGTTATTCTCATTATTTTCAATAACATAAATATAAATTGCAAATTTCCATTTTAAACAATAAATCTCAGTATTAATCATTATTTAAATTTATCACATTTCACAAAATTATATTAAGATCAATTAAGATAAAACAAAGTAACTATTCTCAAATATTACAATTAATTTACTAACTAAATTTCACAATTTAAATCTCGCAAATCACAATTTAATATTAATTAGGTAATTAATAACAGGGTTGTTACAGCGTTAGTCCTCTTCCTCTTGCTACTAGGCAAGATATACCTCTCAAAAACATGTTTATTCATTTTATGAGATCTTATTTTTGCTTCGAATGTTGGATGTAAAAATCTATCATCCAAAGTTTGAAAAATCCATCATCCCTACCTTTTCTTGATGTTTGCTAAAACAGTGCAGTCAACTGTTGGATCTTTGCATGTGCAGAATTGAGTGAAGAATTTGTAGGAGAATTATTTCCATGAGTAAATTTTTTTCTCCCTATATTGGCGGTACCATTTTGTGGCAGCCCCTTGAAGTGTTACTGGGAATAGCCTGCATCGCACTGCCCCAGGACCATTATATAGATCCATTGGTCTATCAAAAGCTATCAGGTGATCATGGGGATCAGTAGTGCCATGATATTTCATTGTTGGAATCTTAACATGAGATGGAATTACTATTGACATGATTTCATCAATAAACGGAGCCACTCGTTCATTTTCATTCACCCTCTCATCTATATATGCTTTCCTTTTGCATTTAGCATGTCTTTAACATCCTTCTCCGCCACATCCTTTAAATAAGCTTCATCATTATGATTGCCTTTTTGATTTGGATTATATTCCTTTGAAGTCGAGATTCCAGACTGCTCCAAAGATTCATCCTGCATTCTACCTTGATATTGGGTTTGGTTGCATGATGTTCTTTCTTCTTTGTTGAAGTTAAGTCGATCTTGTTCTTGTCTTCAAACATATAAGTTTTTCAAGTTCCTCCTTGCGATGACTACTCCATCTCCTATTGTTGGTTTAGCAGTTTTAGAAGATTTCTGAGCAAGGGTTGCTTTTAGGAGCTCTTGCATTCCTAGTAGTCGTTGCTCTAAATGCCTTAGCTTAGCTATATTATCATATGGTTATGCTAGAGTTGATGGTTGTCCTGGCACAACTCCTTCTAAGTTGAAGGTTGGAGTAATACTTTCCTCCAGAACTGTTGTGTGTACTACTTCCTCATCCAATCGACTAATTCTTTTTGACTTCATTTTCCTACAACAAGTCAATTGTTCCATAATAAGTTTATAAAGAAATAACAAGGCCAGATTTTCAGGCCCTCCTTCTAGCGCCAAAAATGTTAACAAGAAATCTTGTCAACACCTCAAAGCAAAGTTAAGGAAGTAAACGATCCCTTCGAAACTCCTTTTGAATTATGTGGAGTATCCCGAGGTTATAACCCAGTAGACACAGTTGAGATCTAATTGAGTCAAAAGGGTCTTTATGACTTCGAAAGGAACCCTTCGAAGATGTTGATATTGCAGTCGTGGGGAGAATTCCTTTAAAAGTAAGGATATGTTTTGAAGTATTTAACAACTTTCGATGGAGTCCTCCCGAAGGGTTTAACTTCGATGACCATGTGATGAATCTCTTCGAGAGACTAGTTCCCTTCGAAAGAATTCAGAACATAACATGTATATATTAAGAAAAAGTGGATTCAATATGCCATGCAATCTTATTTTGGATAAACAACGCAAGTCCAATTGACTCAATAATACTGAAGTATCATCACCACGTCACTTTAGTACCACATGGGCTTTGGACATGATAACAGTATTCTTTAAAGCCAAGGTATCCAAATAAACTTCATGGCAATAGCGTATCCCAAATAAAGGTTAAGAAGATAAGTGTGTATTATGTGCAATTGGTCATTAGACAAGCTAATGGCCGAAATGATCATCCTCATATTCAAAATCAATATTAGATCCATGCATTCTCTCATTTTCATTTCTCATGAATGGATTACAAGTAGTAGAATATTTCCCCAATATGATCTAGGGTTACAAGAATTTGATTTGACTAAGAAGTGAAAAGGAAATTTAAGAATTCAAAAATCAATACTCAACTTGGACCCCTAGGGTCATTTTTATAGACGCAGATTGGACCCCTTCGCACCCATCCTTTCGAAGCTGTCGAAAGGTCTCTCTTCCAACCTTTCACACCCATCCTTTCACCTTTGTCCTTTCGCTTCCATAGTCTCAAAGTTGTGAGTAGGTATTCGGGTCTTTTGTTATGCTTGGATTAACCCTTCCATCTTTATCGAAAGTATACTAATAATGGATGTTGTCCTGATATTCACTAATACTACTTTCGAGTATTTTTGGAGCCTTTCGCCACCTTCGAAAGGTATGCTTATTTTAGTGGCGAATGAGTCAAGGTTTGTCATTGCGTTGTTTGAATATAAGCAGAAGCACTTCCCACTTCTTCATCGCCTTCGAAGCCCCTCCTTTGTTGTTAAGGTATGGTGTTAACATGATAGGTGACTATTAGAATGTGTAAGAAAGTGCATTTGGATAGTTTAGAAAGGATTTAATGGTGATGGAACGATTATTGTGAAAACTCACTTGAGGACGCTTTGCTGTGGAAGGTTGCTTTCAAAAGTATTCATGTTGATCAATGCGGAAGCACCATCTTATGGTGCTTAGGGAAGCAATACAAGTCAAATGTGAAGTTTCCCTTATACTTGCAGAAGGGTTCAACTGATATGAAAGGCTCATCTATGCTTTCAAAAGGGATGCTTTGGTAAAATGTTCCTCTGTATAAGATAAATAATGATGAAACCAACTGTTTCGAAGGGTTTGATACATGTGCGGAAGCCAGTTATTTGATATCTTTGAAAGGTGCTTTTAACACATACGAAACTCCTTTATTCATATGTAACCAACTATTTCGAAAGGGTCAACTGAAGCGGAAGGATAGCTTTATCCCCTTTCGACTCCTTTTGAAGTCCATACTCCATTTAATATTGCAGAAGCATCAAATGCTTGTAATACCGATCCAATCTTTTCGAAAGCCACTACGACGCTATTGAAACCCCACTTTTGGACTATAGCTAAACTCCTCTCTTTAATTCTTGCAAAGTTTTTACAATGCTTTTGCTGGAATTCTTTTATTCCAACATTCTTGAGCGAGCTTTATGGTTAACAGACTATCACCTTGTCGACCATCACAAATCATTACCGCACCAACAATATGCACATGGATCTGAAGATCTAGTATACACGAGTCTAACGAACCTTATATTATATTTTTTTCGATCGGTTGATTATTTGATGGTGGCCATTATTGCTTTTACTATAAAAGAGGAGGGAAATGAAATGAGAAAGAGGGAAAAGTCCTAGGGTTAAATATTCTAAGTGTTTAAGTTAGTTTATTTTGCAATTTCTGGCATCTTGCTACACAGAATTTCATTGGTGTGCGAACCGCATACGATACAACAAAAATATGATTATGTACAAAAATGCAACAGGTTCTCAAAGCAACCATAAAATACATTGTTATTTTATTTTGAAATTTTCAAAAATACCAACAATTGCATTAAAATACGTCAAATAATAATTTAAATATTTTCCAAACTATAAATTATGGAAAAATTCTATAAATTGAAAAAAAAATATGTTAATGAAAGTCGAGTTGTTTTGATAAAAATTGATTTTCTTATTATTTATTAAATTCGAATCAAATTTGAATATTTAAATAAGTTAAATATTCCCATTTGAAATGTTAAAACTTGCAGGCCATTACATTCTTTCATACTTAAAAGAATTTCATCCCCGAAATTCCCTAAGGAAGAAAAATGGCTTCGCACTCTTAAACTTATAGAATCTCTTAGTTAAAATGAGTTATTAATCTTTTAAAATCACATATGTTATGGAAAATTTTGGTAACATCTCCTTTGCATGGCTTCATCATAAAACTACAACTCGTCGCAACTGGTCCAAATCATTAAAGAAAATAAAAGCCAAAAGGTAGCCTTCCTATCTTGGGCATAAAATCAGCAACAACAATATATACTTATGATATATCTTATAAAGCGTGTATGACACATAACAAACACTCCCATTAAGTAATAAACACATACCAATTGGTCGAGCAATCAAACTCTACTCATGAAACTAAAAGCAGCAATCTAGTCTTTGCTTCTATATACCTGATTCTCACGTATAAATGCCTTCAAACCATATAACTTGCCTTTGTAGTGTCAAAAGCATACAATTAAATTAGAGCCCGTATGATGTACATATGTCAACCGAACGCAATATCGAATCTGATCACTCACTCGATCACACAAATTTCACTTCCGAACTAGTATCGCTCACTCGACTTCCTTAGTGTGCACTTCAATCAGGTTCCTTGATTAGAAACCTCTGTTCTCCTTACATAGTCATATACTATGACAGAAAACTTTAAAATCATATCAAGAATTCATATCAAATGCGTGCTGTCAAGAATCGAGTGAAAAATCCTTATGCGAATTGGTGTAAATCACCTCGAAATCTTGTACTCGAATTTGGATCAAGGACAGTTATGCGAGTAAAATGATCTACGTATAATTTACGTATTTGTTCCATTGGTTTCTTAACTACACCAATTATTTTTCATTTAATACTAATTAATAACGATGGCATTTCATTTAATACTAAAATCATTTATGCACCATTTCATAAAATCATTACTTAAGTTTTTATAAACATTTCATAAAGATATATCTTTAAAACCATTCAATACGTAAGTTCATATTCATATAACACTCTTTTACATCCTAAAAGTATATATATATATATAGTTTTAGAATTGTTTTAATTAATTGGGATGTTCAAAAAAATTTAAAACTTGTTTTAACTTTCTATCTCCTCAAATTTATAGGTTTAAAAAACTTATCAACTTATATTTCACAAAACACTTAGCTTCAATTTCTCAATTAACCCAGAAATTTTCGACTGTCCCAAAATCGCTGAAAATTCCATTTAATTTTAACAAATGAAAACTACCAATCAACATATCATAATGAGATGCACAAGCCAAGCTACCCTATTGCATAGGATACACAGTTCATATAATAACTTAACTAAAAGCCTCAGAATTAAACATCCAAGTTTTATTTCAAATCATTTGAAATAATAATAATATACTATCTCCTTTTGTATATCAAATCATACTTTTGGGATTGAATCAAAATATGTTTTACCAAAACAACTCTACAGTATATTTCTATGGTAGCATTTCTTCACTTAAAACATCGAAAATGAATGTCAATGATGATGTAGTCGTCACTATAATTATTTTTCAACAACTGAAGTGAGTTCAGCGCTTTCTATTTCCTTTAAAATCCATTTAAAAATATTTCTATTCATAAATACTGTGAAATAATAATATTATTATTTTCACAAAGCTTTGAAAAACAATTTCCAAAACACCAGGATTTATGTTCTCAAGCTCTCAATTTTTAAATCCTTTTTATTTATAAACCATATTTATAAATCTTACTTATATAATTTCGCCTTCTTACATAAATTAATTTGAAAAATGTATATCTTTGTTTTGAATTATAATTAATAACTTTTACTAAAATTAAATTTTAACCTAACATTATCATTGAAGGCCTGACAATCAAATGGTGAAACTTAATTCACGAGGTGTTCGTATTTAATTTAATCAAATAATAAATGCTTATAAACTGGTTGAGCACAACTAATTAAACAATAAATGATAATAATTTACTATTATCATTTCCTAATATACAAACACATCGTAAATTACTATATAGATTTTTGAAAATCATTCCTTTATATATAAAATGTAAAATCTAGGCAGAATTATTTTATTTACCAAGATTCAAAACAATACTGTGTCGGTTTGTCTTGTTTAAGTGTTTAGCAATTCCTAACAATACGTTAGCTACTCGGATTAACCAAAACATAAGCCACTCAATAGACCAATCAACACAGTATAAAACATTTTATAGCACTAACAAATATGCTCTCGTATATATATAGACATAAACTCATTCTAGGGCATTGCTAACCCTATCTCTAATAACTCTACCCCACCAAAGCCTAGATATTCGCTCAACCTAAGCTTTGATACCACGTGTAACGACCTGCCTTTTCAATCCTAAAAAGTTGACACTAATACATCCACGGTATTCACATGCCGAGCATCCACGTGTCGGAAAGACAGATTGTTGGTGTGAAAGAAAGAAAAGACAGAACAGAATCTCACATCGTGATGAGTAATATATAATATACAACAGATCCTTACGAAAAAGTAACTGATATGCATACATCAATCGAAGTAAACTAAACCTATCATCAGCCTGGGCAGTTACAACAACCTATCCTTACAATGCTGATAAATAAAAAACAACAAATGTAGCAAAATAAAAAAATATATAAGTAAATATGTAACGCCCCGTTTTTTTGGACCATTCAAATCGACAATAAATCCACACATGTCAGACTTGAATAATTCAAAACAATAGATTGTTAATTTAAATTTGGTAAAACTCAGCATATACAGTAAATAAATCAATCACAGAATCACAGACACAGAGTAATACAATAATACGCAGCGGAATAGATAAAATAGTCTAAAATCACAGAATCACAATAATTCTATGTGCTACCGAGATCAAAATGGTCTGAAATTTGGTATGAATAAAGATCAAAACTTGTATTTCAAACTGCAAAAGAATCACTTTATTTGGACAAGAGACGAGAAAAGTTACGATGTCACGAACATAGACTCAGGCCATGTTGCGACTGTCAAATGTTCTGGTCTGAAAACCCCTCTGGGTTTGACTTTCAGGTAAGAAACAGAGGACTGAACCACCTCGTATGAAGCTAAAATTTCATATACAAAAAGTAGAAAACTTTATCTTTTAAACAAAAAGGGAATCACTGTATTCTGACGTAAGACGGAAGAGATACGATGCGTCAAACATGAACTCAGGTCGTGTTTACAGCAGTGAAATAATTTCAGGTACAAAAGAACAACTGCCTGGGTCTAACTTCCAAATCCTCGACCACTAATCAAACGATGTCGGATTTTGCTTGAATTTGACATGCATAAACTAGGTAACTTCGACTCTTTTTTGAAAATAGAATCATCCCATTCCGATAAAACATGAATGAGATATGATATCGTGAACATGAAGTCTAACTTCTGTTCAGAAAAAAATAAAAATAAAAAAACATGCAAACAAGTGCAAAATCAGTTTGGTTGCAACTTTCAGGTATAAAACATATGACCAAACGGCCTTGAATTGGACTAAAATTTTACATACATAAACTAGAGAATCTCATCTTTCAATCAAAAAAAGAATCGTTGAATTTCGATAGGAAATGAAAGAGATACTGCGTCAAACATGGACACTGGTCGTGTTTGTAACAGCGCGAATAATTCTAAGTACAGCTGAAAACATTCAACATTCCAACTTACGGACACAAAACGGTGTAACAAATTACATTCGAATGAAATGAAATTTTTCAGGCATATAAAAGAGAATCTCAACTTTCAAAAAAATATATTATAAAGTATAACCTATATATACATAGCCTTCGCCTATCAACAGGAAACAAAAGTCTTCATATTATAAACTAGGAAGGAAGCACTTGAAATAAGTAATTTATTCTTACATAGTCATAGGAATTGCAACTAAAATATATATATTAACATACACTTTACACAAAACTGTCATGAGTAAGATATATATTATATACATTCCCTATAGTACATATAACTAATATATATATAACGACTTGTCATCTATAACATATATAACTATGTAAAAAATTACTGTAGTCTAAATATAGTAGAAACAACTTAAGACCAACCTATATATTTTAACTTACTAAGCTCTGCAGATTATATGCTAACAAATATATATACTTATGTATATATAAATACTCATTCGAAAGATAAATATATATGTAAAACAAAGAAATCATTAAACAAAACATATTTTTTATATTAAAGCTGATATATACAACTTGTATGCAAGACAAAATGTACTGACTTTGATTATATATACATACTTAACTTGTAAAATCAAAACTACTATATATAACTATAGTCAGTATAATAACTAGCATAACCAACACTAACATATAAATATAAAATATATATTCATAATACCTAAGCAAGAAAAGATGAAGGGCAGAGAAAGGGTGATGGGTCGAGTACACGCGAGGAGGAGGTGGGCGGGGCTGGAGAGAAGAGGAGCTCGGTCTGCGTCAGGTTCTTGGAGGGTGGTGGATCGGCAAGAGGCACGGTTGGATGGATGAAGTCGGTGGGTGAGTTCGTTGGCGTGGAAAGTAATGGAGGAGTCGGAGGCTGTGAGGTTGGAGGTTTGGGCTTCGGCCATAGGTGTGAAGGCAGTGGAAGACAGGTCGGCCCATGCAAGGAGGTAGGCTGCGAGATGCTTGATGTAGAGGACGGGTTTTATGTTGCTGGCCGCCGTTTGACAAGCAAGGGAAAGGAAGATAGAAGATGCTCAGGTGGGTAGGTGCAGATCTTGGTGATGGATGCTTAGCATAGCAAGGAGAGAGGAGAAGCTTGTAAATAAATGAAACGAATGAAAGAAATGAAATTATAAAAGGAAATGAAAATGAACCGGAATGAATTTTTGAAAAAGCAAACCCACGTTTATTGTAAAGTGGGAATAGAAATAGTCAAGTGCGGTAATTCATGGAATCATTAAAGAGAGTGACCATTCAATTTCTCACGTTGGAGAATGAATAGACAAAGAACAACAACAGCTCCAAACTGAATACCGATACGATTAATTTCTTCGCAGTTCTCTCCGCGAATCTGACACCGAAACTCGCATACGAATATACCATGGAGATCAGCATGACGAAACGATCAAAACGGTATACAGATGCCAGTGGTATGATTGAATTATAAAAATTTGAATTTTCTACTGACGGAAAATGCAAGAAAAACGCAGAAAAATAAGATCGACGGAGCAAAAGAAGTCCGAATTTGGAAAAACAAAAAATGACGTCTTGCTCAGAAGATGATTTAGAATTTTTCTATGCAAAAACATTTAGGTTTCAAAAACATTTTATTTTCATCGTTTTTTAACTGATTTAATTGAAGTAAATTTACGCGCGAAATAAACTTCCATATTTTCGGACGAAAATTTACCAGTTGCTATGTTCAACTAGACACATTTCAAATATTAAATTTTTATTTCAAAATTTTATTTTTAAAATTCCATAAAATTTCAATTAATACCGTTATTAAAACCAGTTAAATTTACGGGTCGTTACAATTTCATCATCAACCATCCTACTTCATTCTAGAATCTCCACAACGTACACAGTTGTTAAAGTGGTTTTCGATATTGGCAGAGAGTATGACAATATTCAATCCCGGTCTCTTTAACAACCAAACGCTTATTTCACACCATGGTCATTTCTTTTCATATAGTTCATACTTCATATCAAAATATCATATTCATTTCAAAAACCATATCAATTTGATATCATTGTTCGGTTTAAATAATGTTCATTTCCAGAATCGTAACACTTTCAAAATCGTAACACTTTCGAAATTATAACGCTTTCGAAATCATAATGCTTTCGAAATCATAATGCTTTCGAAATCTTAATGCTTTCGAAATCATAACACTTTGGAAATCATAACACTTCCGACTTAAAACAGTTTAGATATTAAAAATAGTATATATAATGAATAGATATAAATTAAAATAGTTTATATATTAAATAATTTATATATTAAAAATACTTTATATAATAAAAAATAGTTTCCTCCAATTTCGCAAATCGATTCAAATCATCTTAAATTCCAAAATACAATTTGAATCAATTCTAGTTTAACCATTTCAATTTAAAGTTCAAAGATTAAAGTTTAAATATTCCAACATTTACAATATATAAGTTTCATTTATATTTCAACATTTAACTTTAAATTTTTATTCAAATTGGAAAATATTCACTTAACCATTTTAATATCAATTTATTTAAATCCCAATTTATATATTTAAATCAATATTAGATATTCAATCTCAATTTTATTGAGAATATTCGTTTAATCACTTTTTATCAAGTCACGTTATAAATCATATTTTTCCAAAATCTCAAAATCAATAAGTTCAAATAAATTCTTATTTAAATTCAAATTTTGTTTTATTTTTTTTCCAATTTTAAATTCCAAGTTAACATTAATTTATCTTCCCACCTTTATTATTAAAGTTATAAAAATCTATTTTTAAAATGTTAATATAAATTTAAGTAAATACTTAAACATATTATATACTAATTAAATTAATTTTTTATTAAATTCAATCTTATTATTAAATGTAAATTTTATATTAAATATTATTTTGTATATTTTTTAAAATAGTAAAATCTTAAAATTTATTTTTTTCAAAACTAACTTATAAATTAAAATTTCCAAAACATATCATTTTAAAAATCTAATTTTACAAATTAAAACATCTTTTTATTATATTTAAAAAAATAAACTTTTAATAAAATCTATATATTTCCTTCCAAAACTAAAAAAATCATTTTTCAAAATAGACCAACGGTGTCCGTATATAATTTTCTATCCTATGGTCAAGTAATACGGATATTTATCATTTCAATTCGCAATTTAATATTTTACGGGTATATCATTTCAACCCACAATCCCAAAATTTCAAAATCAATGAAAATCGCTTGGGTTTATCATTTCAACCCAGAATAATTTTCCCTTAATCTATAATATCGTTCAGGTATCTATCATTACAACCCAAAGGGATTTCTAGACTAACAGGGAACTGGCAGAGTGAGAACAATACGATAATAAATCAAAAACTGGCATATATCATCAATAACAAATTTAAATATAATATATACAACAGGGTGATGGTGTCATATGTCATAGGTGAACAATTGCAGATAATAGCATATCAATTTAAATAACTAACAATTCAATATTTAACAACATATTTCAATCGTCATTTCATGTGAATTAAATTTACTAAATATAAGAATGTTAATTGTGAGTGATCGCTCACCTTTCGAGGCTATAGAACACCGATGGCAAAGATAGAGACACGGACATGCACAAGGGTACGGACACGAGTTAGTGGGACGGCGACAAGTTAGGAATTTATGCGACAAATTCGATATTGAGGATGTAAGTCAAGATGGACTAGAGATCGATGAAACCAATATATACATAGCTATATATTTCAAAGTCAAAATTTAAACACGTATTAAAAATAAAATCTTTATAATATATATATATATTGAAAATCAATATTAAATTTAAACATATATACCTATGTCAAAAATCAAAATCTATATATATTTCAACATCGTTATTAGTTTTTAACACATAAGATAAAAAATCACTACACCATTATAAGATATTAACAACGGGTGTAAACCGTTGTTAAGTCTAAAAGCAACGGGTAAAAACCATCTTCATTACAGGAGTGGTTGAATTTAGCGACGGGAAAAAACCGTTGTTTTATGTCCAAAAGGCAACGGGTATAAACCGTTGCAAATTGTGTCAAAGGCAACGGGTATAAACCGTTGCAAATTGGATCAAAGGCAACGGGTATTAACCGTTGCAAATTGGGAAATATGCAACGGGTATAAAACGTTGCTTTATGGACAATAAGCAACGGGTATAAACCGTTGCTTTATGTCCAGTAAAAAACGGTTTAAAACCGTTGCTTTATGCCCAAGTCACACATAAAGCAACGGTTAACAACCGTTGCACATAGTGTTTGCTCCTGCCCCTACAAAATCACATCTGTAACTCACTACTGCGTATATCTCAGTATATATACCAGAATATCAATATATATCAAAATATTGGTACACAAGCACTATAAACATATCGCACATATTCCATACATATAATATTATTATCAAACTTATAATTACACTCATTGTTTTGCAAACAGAATACTACCGTGCCGGAATATCATACTTATTACACTGCATTGTTTATTACACTACAGTACAAAGATTTCATTAATTACACTACATTGTTTTGCAAGCAGTGAAGTCTACATGGTTCATTACAGGGCAAAGCATTCCAGTTTTCAGACTTCAATGTTTGCAGTGCAGACTTGAAGCTCAACACAATATAGACCATCAGTGGAGCTACAGAAATGATTTGCAGTGCAGCTACAAACTCGAGGCAAAATGATTTGCAGTGCAGACTTGAAGCTCAACACAATATAGACCATCAGTGGAGCTACAGAAATGTACCAAGCAACCAGGGGATGAAAACAAAAGTCAGTATATCTGAAGTGAATGCAGAGACAAAGCACAAGAATGCAACTATACTGAAATGCATAAATAACTGATGCAAACTAACCATCACATGATATACAAGAACAAACTGGTTGGACCAAATGCGTATGGATACTATGCCAGACTGTAAACAAGATCAAAGGCAGACCAGTAAAAGAAACTACAAGTATACATCTACGACAGACCAGGCAGTAATAAAGCAAACTGCACATCTAACTAGAGCCAAGACTACAAGTACAAGGCATATATATATACATCTAACTAAAGCCAAGACTACTAGTACAAAGCAATTCAAAGCAAACAACGGTTAGGATAAAGAAAATTTGATCAAGCCTCAATTTCCAGATTTTGAAATCTTTTTCAGGTTCTCTTTCCTCTCTGTCAAACTATCCAGGTGAGCAAACCACCCTTATAAATTCTTAAAACTTGATATATCTATTTTGCATGTGATAAGTCTTGAATGTAAATTGTGAAAGGTGCTTGCATGCTTGTATTTATGTATGCATGACTGTGTGTACTATTGTGTACAGGAAAACAAAAGAAAATCAGCAATATATGCAAAGAACAAGTCAGAAATATCAATACCTCCGACTAAAGATATCGTATCAAACCCTTTTGATGGCTCACATAACCTCCGACTCCAACATCCCCAAAGGTCTCGGTAAATTGTCGACATATTTTGGCGGTTAGCTCATTCGGCAATAAAATTTTATCCAACAACACTTTTTCATATGTGGGTGGTACTGCTTTTCCATGAATTACTATTGCTGTGGAATCTCGACATATAGTACCTGTTATATAAGCATTTTTGGAGTGAATATATGGATTCACATTTACAGAACTAACAAAAAACAAAACTCATGCTACCCAAAACCATTTCACAAACATGCAGCGATGGCCCAAGTTTCATAGCATATGAACTAGACCCAAATTTGCCTAATAATGACTTGGGTTTAATGCCAGAAGTGAATTACAGAGAATTTTTTTGGCAACCAAGCAACATATATATTAAATGCGTGCAAATCGAAGCATAAGTCATTCTAATGGAAACTGTTACAGGGGGTATTATCACTACTGGAAACTTGTATTAAGCAAAGTAACTGTTCGTGGCATAAAAATTGCTGTCGTAGAATATAAATGGTAGAAACTATAGTCACTGCTTATCATCACAAAGGCTCAACGCTAATCGCTGATTACAAGGAATCAAATACATAACTAGATTCAGGCAACCAAGATAACCTGATGAAGAGTTATTGTACTGACTGTCAGTTAGAAGTAGATGAATCATGGGCAAAAATTAGTAATAAATTATGAAACCAACAGATGACAATTTTTGTTGGTAATTGAGAATCAACAATGGAAAAATGGGTGCATTGGTTCTTACGTTCACTGTGAACTTTTTACAAAAGAAAAGATGTGTGTTTTTTTTTCTCGATCGCTAAACCCTGACGTGAAATTGACCTGTATGTTTCCTGATACACTCTCCCGTTCACGAAGTTAAGCATTCACTGACTTTGCAACATATTATTTTCTTCAAATTTTAATAAAATAGTACCTGTTGCAATTACTTCGTCCTCGAAGTTCAGGATTTCACATCTTTGGTCGATTAACTGATTGTTCGGAGTGGCAAACTGAGAAGATGCGATTTCACTGCCTACTTGACGATTATCTTGGGCTATGCTGAGAAGACGCTCCAGTTTATCATCCATATTGTCCAGCTTCATCAATTTTTGCTCCACATTTTGCAGTCGTTGCTCATATATTCCTTGGGCCTGTTTGAGCCGTTTGCATGGAATGGCAGCACTCTTAACTTGGCTAGGAGCTATATTGGTCCCAATACTTCGACTCCTGCCCTTTACATCTTTACCAAACACTGATATAAAGACGGCTTCATCACCACCACTCGTCGTTTCCTTTTCTTTTTCAATTTTGTCCTAAAAAGTAAATACATATATATTAATAATGAAAATTTAATTTAGAGGCGTTGTTATTTGTTTAACTTACAAAGTAGGAAGATGTCGCATCTGACGTGCTGCCATCTTTTTTCTTATGCGTTTTCTCCCATACTTTAAGACGTGATACTTCTGTTCCCGGACTACTTGAATCGACCTGCATATAATGACCTAAAATTATATTTGGAACTAACGGTATATGCAATGTGATGCACCAATTCAATGACACATACCATTTCTTGAGTAATCATAGCGTGACTCTTACGTCCCGAATGATGACCATATTCGAGCATTGATCTATTTTGTTTGCCTCGCTTCCTTTTTTCTTTTGCCTCGGGTTTTGATTCGTTTCTTATGAACTCATCCCAATCATCTTGAGCAATTTTCGGTGGACAATTTCTCATTCTTTCTTCGTCAGTGATGAAAAGGTCATAATGATTCTTGCGCAAATCATTCTTGTGTCTCCTAAAAGCCTCGGACATTTTTTTCATAATAAGGTCCTTTGATAAAGGATCGAGCTCATAATATTTCTGCATAACAAAAAATGCATGTAAACCATTTTTAATTTCTGTATTGAAAGCATTATAAATGAACGGAGCTCATTATTACCTCCAATTGATTCCACACGTCTTCCTTGTAATTTGGCGGAACTTTTTTCCAACTTGGATATGAGATTGGCACATGATTTCTTACTAGTTTACCAATCTTCGTAGCGACCTTTGAACCATTTTTTCCGACTGGAGAACCATAGTTGTCTATATCAATTTTCTCCCGTTTTAAAGTGGATGATTGGGAAGTTGTATCAGTTGACGGTGGTGTGGCATCTTGTGACATTATGTCCTGCAAAGTCTCAAATCCTAAAATAATCCGAACAACATTATGACGTACAGTTCTTCCTCTTCCAGCCCATCCCTGTGATGCCCGATTTATGTTGGCCACCTTATTGCATGGAGTCCCCTCCATAACAAGATCAAACGCCTTATATGTCTTAATAAAATTTGCTCCAAGCGATCACAGTTAAGCTGCTGTACATCTGATATATGAACCAACGTCCCCTTATTGATTTGTCTGATCCCACCAACTTCTCACCACATTACGATTTTTATCAGTCCGACTGACAATAATCGTAATGTGATGAGAAACTGATGGGATCAAACAAATCAGAAGGGCACGTTGTTTACTATATCAGCTGTACATAACTAAAATTAGTACATAACTAAAATTAGTAATTTACCGTTCAAATGGGTACATCCACCTATATCTAACAGGACCAGAAATCAATGCTTCATCGGCTAAATGAACCATAAGGTGAATGCTGATATCAAAAAATGCAGGCGGAAAATGTTTTTCAATAACACACATTGCTTCTACCAAACTAGCCTTTGCTTTTAGAAGATGTTCCCTGTTGATCACCTTTGAGCACAAAACAGATCTTATGGCTTTCCACCAAGTTCAACTCTGATATTAACTAAACAGATGAATATTCTTTTGATTTCACTTGAAATTTAACATTAGCATCAAACTGTTTCCAAAAAATTTGCCATTACAACAGCGCCATTTTGTAGCACCAGAGTAATGTCTATGCATTACCCCTCTCCTGATACTTGGTTTGCGCCATTAACAACAATTTTATCCACTTACTAAATATGGTCTCATATTTAGTAAAACAAAATTCATTGCATCAACTTATACCCTAGCAGTCACTATAAGCAACTATGTCTAACTAGCATGTAAGTATCAGTTCCTAAATAATTATTAGTTTTTTAGCTTCAGCTTTCAAATTTCAATTCCTAAACGATTATTTACAGAAAACTACTTGTTTATAACTAAATACTAATATGTTATTAGCTTCAGGCGTTTTCAAGGTTAATGAAATCTAAAGCAGTAAAAGGGCGACTCAATTTTAGAAAATTAGACAACTCAAAACAAGAAATTCGCATACTTAATTAGCAGTGGCAGTATAGAGACTGTAGCAGGACTTCAAATCAGCAGTAGAAAATATCGCGTAGGAGGCAAGCTTGAGCCGACGATGGCTGATGGAATAGCCGAGTATGCAGCGATGATTATTTAGAAAGCGTTGATTTTTGAAACCCTAGTTTCTTTGGGTTCGAGTAGATCGCCAGATTGATATTGAGCTGTAACTGTGAAGTAAAACAGATAAGGGCGACTCAATTTTAGAAAATTAGACAACTCAAAACAAGAAATTCGCATACTTAATTAGCAGTGGCAGTATAGAGACTGTAGCAGGACTTCAAATCAGCAGTAGAAAATATCCCGTAGGAGGCAAGCTTGAGCCGACGATGGCTGATGGAATAGCCGAGTATGCAGCGATGATTATTTAGAAAGCGTTGATTTTTGAAACCCTAGTATTTTTGGGTTCGAGCAGATCGCCAACATGGAGATTGCTATTGAGCTGTAACTGTGAAGTAAAACAGATTTTGGGTGTTGCCCGGCTTAGTTGGTTGCCCCATCCCAGGGGCTTGGTGGGCTTGCCACTGGGCCGGCTAAAAGATTGGGACGGTTAATAACCGTTGCTAATTAGCCACGGTTTAAAACCGTTGCTAATTGGAACGAAGCGCGCCAAAAACTATGGCGCGAAAGGATGAAATTCACCGCCATCATTTGTCTCCAAAGAAGCTACGGTTAATAACTGTTCCCAATTAGCAACAAGAAAAACCCGTTGCGAACTGAACCAAGACGGTTATTAACCGTTGCTAAATGGCAACGGTTATTAACCGTTGCCAAATGTGCGGATGGTTAGTTGCAAATCTCAGTATTTGGTGTAGTGAATGTAATCTTTATATATTTCCAAACCATATTTAATTTTAAACACATATAAAATAAGATCTCCATTTACATATCTGAAAGCCAAACCCACATATCCTTATATATAAACTAATATATAAATATATACTTACATACATATTTTATTAAAAATCAATACTATAAAACCAATACAAACTTACATCATTATATATATATATACTATAATAAAAAACCTTGAGTCAAACGGTCAAAGTGAAGCCTTTTTTCCATTCCCCAAAATGTCCTCTAACACCCACGACAACTGGCACAAACTGAGGCTATTACCGTCTTCCTTCCTTCCACCATGTTCTCAAAACAGTTGCCATATTCCATTTCAACCCCGCTTCAACTTTTCCCGCCCCCTAACCCTAAACAATCGGAAGACAGAAAACCGTTCATTACCTCATCTACCAACTCTCCACGACTTACGACTCAACCAGTTGCGTGCTATCGTCACGGCTTCCTCATCTATTTCGCCCTTCCCGAATTCCACAAGAATGGTAGACTAATGGTACAGGACGATTTGCGTACGTCTTCTCCGATTTTACCACTTCATTCACCCAATTTGAAGCCGACATCAACAAACTCTTGGAAACCAGGCAACGATTGCCGATGCAGCTCACCGACATCCGAAATTATAACATTCGACGATCTGAAGCGTCGTAGTTTGCATGCAGATTCAAAGCGAATTGTTGCTTAACCCAGATCTTTGAGGATCGTGCTTTGCTGTTGATTTCAACTGTGTATTATTCGAAGACTAGAGGCGGATAGCTTTTAATGATGAAGTTAAGCTTTGCTTCGCCCGAAAGGGTCACCTTTCTATAGAGAAGGCCACGACGAGTTGATATATGCGATGTATGATTATTTTGTCTGCTGCTCAAATTACATCTGTATTGTTTAGGAAATGAGAACTATGTTTGTTTGGTTTCTTTTGCAGTTGCAGATCAGTTTATGTGTTCCTTTTATGAAGGACGGAGTTGAAGTTGTGATATTCTTACAGATACGAACTGGAGAGTCGATGAATCATCACCTTGCTTATTCAGCAGAACACTCAAACACAGTAATCATATTTTACTGCTGATTAATTTATATACGCTTAAGCTATTGTTCTAACGTCTTTGTTCAGCTGACAATAATATTTTGTAGATGTCCCAATTATATCAATCTTATTTTACAGTTTTAATTATTTGTTTGGTTTCACAAGACAATGACGAAGAATGTATCTTCAATCGACTGAATCTACAACAAAATACATATTTACAAGATAAATTGATTTATATATGTACATCTATATGTAAAGAAAACCAAACACTGTAGAAAATATTATACAGTGCATGATGTTGACATTGTGCTAAACAACTTCAAGAAATTGCATCCATTCATGAAATACAACTGAAAGTGGACATAATTATCTTTTTTAACAACTACCATAGTTTAATACAAAAAAATAATCTACCTGTTATAGTTCAATAAACAACATATTATCATAAACAAAGGACAATGTTTAATGATGTATGTTTAGATTTTCATAAATGATGCATTTCCTATGTGTTATGTGTTGTTGAATTCACCTGCAACAAATACACAAAAGATAATGAACATTCAACTGATATTTAAGTCCCTATGTGTTGTGTGCTGTTGAATGATGTATGTTTAGGTTTTGTCACTGTTAATCTATCCATTTTTTGTTCACTTTATCACCCGGCTGACTCTGTTTGTATTTTTACACCACTTTCCGTCAGAAACATTGATGCCATCCGTCTAACCACTCTTTTTCCCTGCATGCAGTACTTGGAGCCAGAAAACCGACCCAACCTCTTCCCTATCTGCTTTATATCCACGAAAATAAAAGAGCTTCAACAACCCGTCATAGATCCATGCTCGAATTTCTTCTCCTTTGCATCTCAACTGGATATTTGGTAAGTAAATGGTATTTTGTTCTAAAAAATATCATCTACTAAATATGTGTGAATCATTTTTTTACTTACATTTTTTGATTTCACTGTCAAAATTAGATCCATTCAGTTGATCATAATCTTCACCTTAAAATTTTAATTCAAAATTGATATTATTTACACTTTTAGATTGCTTTTCAGTAATACCAAATTCAAAGAGGATTCGAGCGAGATTCGTTGGCAATCTTCTCTTCAGTGCCTCCTTCATGCTATCATCCACTGAGCGCCTACACAAATGGTGTCCACCATAAGTTTTACATTGGTCCCCTCGCACGAGCAAGCAATGACATTGTAAGTTTTCTGAACAATTTATCTGTTAGATTTGTAGACTATGACTTATTTCAATATTTATACGGATTTATGTACTTTTACTACGTTTTGTATTTGCAAAATTCCTTCTGTAGGTAGTTTGGTTTACTATTCTATGTCCACCAAGTCATGTAAACTAAGTTCTTGATATGTGTTTGCATAAATATGAATTGCATATGTAAAAAGACTTATGTATGCAGCTGTATATGAAAATGAAACTAGTTATAATGCTTCATTCAAAGTGAATAATTACGCCATATTACTTACTTTATGCATGTATATTACTTTAGAAAGGTTCACAGTATTCTTAGCTATTATATAGGTGGCTAGATGGAGTTTTCCAACAGGGTAAGATACTAAAATACTTTTAGTTCCATTTTTTAAGGTACCATGAAATAACTTTCTAATCATTTAAAAGAAGTTTTGAATACTAATTATTTTTATACAGGGCAATACTTTCATTTGAGTTTACTATATTTCATATAATTATACGGTTATTATTTTCATTTCAACTGCAGTAACAGTGTTTGATTGGCTGAATAATCATTTTGTTCTGATATTTTTGAAAAATCTAATTTGAAATAAAATTCTAACTGTACGTTGTTATCTGTACGGTTGCTTTTTTAACTGCTCATGGATTTGGGCTTTTTTACTCCAACATTTCATACAATAGTTGATATTCATGGTTTTCTTTCCTTTGCTTTTCTCCTTCTTGAATCTCTTACTTAGGAGATACTCTTTTCAATGGTATAGATAAATTGAAATGATAGTCAATACAAGTGACGACAACAACAGTTTTAAGTGTACTGAAATTTTATTTATTTGTTTAGGATTGTTTTTAAAAATTAAACGATGTAAGGAATGCAAATCAGCAAAGATAATTTTAACTGTACCATCAAAGCTATATTTAACCCAAATATATGGCCCTAAGAAATATTTTCTTTATCATTCTTCCGGACATTTATGCATTTGATCTAATCAATTTGATGTAAATGAATTTAGTAACCACTTTTACTCATAAGTCATAATAATTCCTAACCTTTACAATCGACCTTCATCGTTTTCGGGAAATCCAATAACAAATACATGTTCTCAAATTAATAAGTAAAGGTTTTTTTTAAACATACCACGTTGATACTTGCTGTTCAGTTATAAATATAGCATTTATTTTTCTACATTACTTATTTTGGATTATCAATACAAGTTATCCTAATTCTGTGTTTGGTAGAAAATTAACCATTTGGTCTATTTTAAGTTATTATGTTACTGAGTTGAAAACAAAATTATTTTGCATTTGATTTTTCTTCAAAATTACTGTTAATTAATTTATCCATTGATTCACCAATTTGGTAAGATATATTTTCTCCTGGCCTTCCATAAATTGATAGACAATGGCATCGGTAATCATATTTTACTGCTGATTAATTTATATACGCTTAAGCTATTGTTCTAATGTCTTTGTTCAGTTGACAATAATATTTTGTAAATGTCCCAATTATATCAATCTTATTTTACAGTTTTAATTATTTGTTTGGTTTCACAAGACAATGATGAAGAATGTATCTTTAATCAACTGAATCTACAACAAAATACATATTTACAAGATAAATTGATTTATATATGTACATCTATATGTAAAGAAAACCAAACACTGTAGAAAATATTATACAGTGCACGATGTCGACATTGTGCTAAACAACTTCAAGAAATTGCATCCATTCATGAAATACAACTGAAAGTGGACATAATTATCTTTTTTAACAACTACCGTAGTTTAATACAAAAAAATAATCTACGGATTTATCTGTTAGATTTGTAGACTATGACTTATTTCAATATTTATACGGATTTATGTACTTTTACTACGTTTTGTATTTGCAAAATTCCTTCTGTAGGTAGTTTGGTTTACTATTCTATGTCCACCAAGTCATGTAGGTTGTTGAAGCCTTTTTCCCGATTCCCATCTTGCCCATATTGCAAACTCCAACTACAAAATGATGTTAGGGCACTTTTGTATTTCCATCACCGACTCATCCCACGTTCCCCCACCTACATCTTCCCACGTTACAGTAACTTCCTCTCCCCTTTTCTTTCCTTTTTCCTCTCTGCATTCCTTTTTCCTCCTCTTCACTTTTCTTCCCCATGGAAAACATTTGCCCTTCCCTTTCTTCCATTTTTCAACACGACGGAGCTAAATTTACCAAATTCAGCTCTTCCACCGGTATAATAACGCCGCCTCATGAGAGGAGCAGTGATGCGAGGAGAATGATCGATCATAACGGTACTAAATCAACATGTCTATCTTTTTCATGAATCTGAAGTTTCACTTTTGCTTTTCAACCTGTCTATCTTTTTCATGAATCTAAAATTTCACTTTTTCTTTTTAGTTTACAACATCATTTCCTCTGCAGGCCTAATTCTGTTGTGTTCTTCCCTCACTTTCATTACGCCGCCACCGGCGAACAGCACTGTTGCGAATATGATGGTCCATCATAACCCTACTAAAACAGAGTATTTATCTTCTTCTTCCATCTGAAAATTCAATTTTGGTTTTTGGGTAATAACACTGTTTACTCTACAGCCCTAAATCTATATATGTTAATTTCGCAGGTACATGAATGTTTCAGATTGCTTTCTTCCCTTCCGATGCCTGTGGACAGGTGCACTGCTGCTCGAAAATCAATGGCAGAAAATTTTAGTTCCTCATACACAAAATTGGTTAACTCTTCGCTTCAATATCAGTACCGGCATCCATTTCCTAGAAGCAGTACTAGGAGCCATAAAGTGCTTGAAGCATTAGTCAACTATTCAAGGTAATGTTTACTATTATTTATTTTCTCCTTTTTCATACTATAAACCGTTGTTTGCTGCATTTATTTCTCAGCTTTGTGATGCTTTCTTCCACGCACATACTGAAAACGACCTTACATTGTTTTGCCCCTCCTGGATAGAATACATCATAAATATTCAAGAAAATTGAATGAATAGGACAATCTTGAGTTTATTATTAGGATATTGTCATTTTCGTGAATTTGAGATATAGTTTATCTTCTTCCACTAACAACTGAATAGGTGGAATTTTTCTAAAATAGTTTTTTACCTGAAAGTTCATGTTGTTATTACTTTATTTTTTTTTATGATACTTTGATGTACAGAGCGCTCGGATTTATGACTGCTTACAACTGCAAAATTTGGCAGTACAGGGTTTTGTAACTGTTATTCTATCCATTCTGTGTTTAATTAATTACCCAACTGACTTTTTTTCCTATTTTTTTTCCATCATCCCTTCACACTATAAGTTATCTTAATTTATTTTGCTGCTACTTATACTCATACTCCACTACTCAACACATACGCACACATAAGTTTATGATGTTATACATTCATAATTTGCTGTATAATGCTTAGATTTATGTTTGTTTACAACGCTGGGTTGAAGTATGCTGTAGATGTACCTGTAGGTGTTGCTCTACCCTTTTATTTGTTCTCTTAGAAATTTCTATCTATTTCACTCAACTGCTTCTTTTTTGTTCGACTACATGATTTCATGCCATATACACTCTCATATGTTTCTACAAGTTTTAACTTCACTTTTCTTATGAACAATTGTTACTCAATTTCGTCAACTTTAAACGGAAGTTGTTCATGTCTGCCATGATTTGTTTAATTTGCATTCATAACCATTTGAAAGTTGAAGAAAATTAACCAGATTGTCATATCCCTTAGGTTTAAATCCAGTAATTAAAGTAACTTCACAAATGAAAGATACAACAACGTCTGCAACATAAATAATTTCAATAACTACTGCTCAATAAAAATTAATTATGTATTTTATTGGTACACTTCATGTCAAATAATTTTTTATATTTTGTTTTACTACTAAAGAACATTTTTCTTAGAAAATAGGCCATTTAATACTTTCCTAAAAATGGAACCTTGGTTTTAGGAAACTTAGGTTAGGTTGCATAGTATAAGTATAAAAATCTAAATAATCACTCTATTGGAAACAAATTTAAACCGATTTTTTGTTTTCAAACATGATATTCATTATGTTTGGGAATTGGTATGACATATAGATGTATCTATAAGCAAAAAATTTCTCAGAACATACAGTTTGCTTTGACTATCTTATCAAAGTTCAGTTTTAAATAAACGTCAGTTGTTATGGAAATTTACTTATGCAATCAATCAACTTTTTATGCAAATTTTTATGTTATAGAAATTTACACTCCCTTAGTTGGAAACTGAATCATTCCGGCTTTCATTATTCATCTTGCTTAATTTATATACATTTGTAGATCATTTTCTACAATTTAGCCACTACTTCCCTCATTTATTTCGCATACTTAAGGATTTTGGTAATAGGTCATCAAACTGACTTCCTTTTTATTAGGGAGATCCTTTAGACAGCAAAGATCTAATCACTCAATTCAGAAATGCTGCTTCAGCAATTGTTTCAGATGAGAAAATAGCTTTATTGGGTGCCATACAATCATTATTTGAAGGCTCCATGTACACTTTTGTTTTCCTGTGGACTCCTGCATTAAGTCCAAATGAAGAAGACATACCACATGGTTTTATCTTTGCAACTTTTATGTTATCTTCTATGCTGGGAAGTTCTATTGCATCTACGCTCATGGCCAGGCCCGTACTCAAAGTTGAAAGTTACATGCAAATTGTTTTTCTTATATCCTCTTTCACTCTCCTCCTCCCTATCATTACCACGTTCTTGGGGACAACCTCGTCTCTTAAAGGAGGGAGTATATCTTTTGCTGGATGTATACAACTCTTTGGTTTCTGCACATTTGAAGCATGCTATGGATTATTTTGGCCATCTATTATGAAAATGAGGTCACGGTACATCCCTGAGGAGGCGAGGAGCACCATCATGAATTTCTTTCGCATTCCTCTAAACATTTTTGTTTGTGTTGTGCTTTACAATGTGAATGCATTCCCAATTACCATCATGTTTGGCATGTGCTCTATTTTCCTTTTCATAGCTTCTATTTTGCAAAGGCGCCTTATGGTGGTTTCTGAAGCCCACAGATCAAAGTCACAGAGAGATACAGACGTAGAACCACTAAATCTGTAAGCAGCTACAGGAAAATATGAATTGGTATTATTATTAATAAACGAAATGCCTTGCACCAAAGCACTGCAGTCAAATCACAACCAGTTCATGATTAAGTATATTTGTTTGTAAACTATGGAAACAGTCAACCTCAAAGGGATGAAGAGATCTTACTTTTTGTGTTAAAAGATTTTGAGATTTATTATATTCAGTTTATAAAGCTTTTGGTATTCGGCAGTCAAAAAATATTAGCCTATGAAGTGATTTATATGATGTAATATCTGTATTTTAGTTTCATGAGGATGAATAGAATTTGATCTGTATTATTTGATAGTATCGGGCATTAATACAAATGATTGCTTTTTATAAAAAAAATAAAAAAAAAGAAAAAAATTGACTTCCTTTTTATTATGGATTTTTATATTTGAACAAGCAATGAAATGCAAAATTGTGATCATAGTATCAAATGGTTATTTAGAGGACATTCTCTTTCAAAAAAAAAATATTGATCGACCTATCACTGTAACTTTTGCAATGAAATATAAGGTGTTGTTCTGTTATATATCTAATAATACTACATTCTGACATAATATGCAGGTCTACTCTTTTTATGGCCTCCTTGACCAAATGCAAATATATGTAAGAGAGAGTGGAAAAGTATCAAGCTGAAGCAATGGATAAGAAGTGTGCTGCTTCATGTCCTCATGTTGTGTTCGTCTCCGATTGTACTTTCACCGATAATACTTTATGTATACAGACAATCAGCGCTTCCAACTGTCAGCTAATAAACACTATCAGCTTCTCTAGCCAATGTATTTGGCCGATAAACTTCACAGCTTTTGACCTTATATATAAACCCACACATTTACTTCTGTTATTATATGCATCTGCAGACGATTTCATGCGCACTAATGAGACTTCATGAGGCAATCCACATAAATTATAATATTTATAGTACAATATTTTCCAGCGACAATGTTGTTTACACCCTGCAAATGAAAAACAAATTACAACTGCACATACAAAATCTATTAGTATAATAAAGCCATAAAATTATCATGATTATATTCCAAAAAACATTTCCAGTTAACAAAAGAAATATCAGAAATAATCATGAAATTTGATTCACGAAATCAAGACAGTGGAATTAAACTATGCACAAAACGAAACATAAATATCAACATAGTCATCTTCGAAGCAAGAAAGCCATCTCAAGGTTCAAACGGTACTGCATTTCCAGTATCATATCCATAAGCAACCAATATTTGCTTCAAAAACAAGTCATTTAGTACACTCATAACAAAATCCAAACATCATTTTTTAATACCAATTCCTTCTGCCTCTCTGCATACTACCAAATTTCCTTCTCCCTTTCCTGCATAACAAACTCCTGTCGATTCACTTGCAACCTACGATTTGATTTCACGCCGTCAACTCGAGCGAGGTGCCTTACTAATGAAATCAATATATCAACGGGACTAAGTACGAATGGTTCACACAACTATCCTACTCCACCGACGCTGCTTTCCACAACACAACTTCAACAACTGTTCTCAACCTAACTGAATTACAGAAACTGTAAGTTCTCAAACCGTACTATTGCAAATTTTACACATGATATAGATTGTTCTTCTAACACAATATTCTGTGATTTATTTCCTCAGCACGCATGATTTACCTACTGTTCTACAAGGGAGCAGCACAAAGATATATACATTGCCTTTCAATCCACTGAAAATTACATGGTATGCATCCACTTAATAATCATATCTTCAACCACTATATTGATAGTTTACTTATACTATTTCAGTAACACTTTCTCCAACAAGCTAACACATTAAAAGCAAGCCTTATTCCACTTCCGAGGTTAGCGACTTATTTATTTCAACAGAACAAAAAATGTTGTTCTTCCTCCATTTCATATACTTATTTTTCTTTCACATTTTTACCTCCCAAACAATCAGACACGTGTTTGCGAATGAACAGTTCAAATATATTGCTTTTTTTTCAAACTACTACCGCCTGCCATTTTACTTCTCCCCTACTTCATGCATATTAGTTTCGACCAGACACTGAATACTGCACACTGACCCTAACATAAATAAAAAAGACGCTCAGTTAACAACAGCCTCATTGAACTGTTATTGCTTTATGCATTTATCACTGTTCTATGACTAACATCAACTCCACTATATGATTCGTCATATACAGGTACATAAGACGAAGACTGTTTGCATTGAGAAGGAAATGGAAAACCTGGGCATGTCTGCGCACGGAATTTGATGTCATACTGCAAGTTATGGAGCATTGTTGGGTTTTTGACATGTATAAACGGAAACAAGTTTTACCAGCTGTTCACAACTCCCGAAATTTCAACATGTACTACCGCTGCCTATAGTTTTTTTGCACAATTTATTGCATTTGTTTTGTTGCTGATGTGCAGTACAGTTGGTGGTACATGCTAATAGTATAAAAATGTAGTACACAATGCCTATTCTTTCCCATATTTCCGTACGTACAAACTAATTCAATACAACTGCAACACGCAATGCCCATCTCTCCACTTCACCCTGTCCCATGCTACAACTGCTATGCCCTGTTGTGAATACAGCTACCCTCTGTATTTTACAGTACTTACTGTTATCCCGCCTTTTGGCAAGGCCAGGACACCAAGGAGTTGGATTCCAAATGTCGTTTGTCATGGATATCGTTGAATTTTGACCAAGTCCGGATCAAGCCCCAATCGATGAGACATGATCGGGAAAATATAGCAAACCAACGTTCCAAGTTTCAAGTCAATCCGAGCTCATACGCACAGGTTATGATGGATGCAAGTCAAAGGGGAGAGCACTTTTTCGTATCCATCGGGAAGCAGCAGTTCGTATCGATCGAAGTTAACCATGCTTCGAATCCATCGAATTCGTCTCGATGGACTTCGTATCAATCAGCCCAGCCCAGATTTCGTATCCATCGCTATGGGTGATTTCGCATCCATCAGATCAGCGGTGATTTCGTGTCCATCAGTGGATCTTGCTTCGCATCCAAACAGTCTGTGTCCATTGCTCGTTTCGCATCCATCGATCTCATGTCAATCAGAATGATTAAGTCCACATAGTTGTAAGCTTCGTATCGATAGAACCTTCAGCCGGAAAGACTTGTTCGTATCCATCAATAAGTCACCTGGTTCGTAACGATCACTTAATGTCTACTTCGTATCCATCAGCCAGTGCTTGCTTCGTATCCATCATTCAGTGTCTACTTCGTATCCATCTGAGAACCTTGCTTCGAATACGTGCCCAACAACTTGTTCATATCTAGCGAGTCAACCAACTAGAATGACGTGTTGCCCATCGAAGTAAACGAGGCGAGATATGTGGAGTCGAAGCAGTCAATACGGCGCAGAGTCCGGATCGAGGCGAAGTGCGCACACCACGTCATCCCTCGATGCGAATGCGCCGAGATATATGGAGTTGACGCGGTCGACTCGGAGTAAAGACCGGATCGAGGCGAAGTGCGCGTTCCACGTCTTCACAGTGGCGCGTGACACCATCGATTCGAAGCTCTCAGTTCGGAGGGATGGATTCGAACCAGACAGCCTAGCGAAGAACGTCGCCTCGTATCGATGATATCTCTCAATCCACTGATCCAAATACCATGAAATTTTTACTGAAGGTTGCACACATACCGAGGAACATCTCCACCAAATTTGAGCTCAATTGGAGGTAATCTCGATCGATACGAAATGACTTCGTATCGATCGCAGATCGACTCCAAACTTTCTGGAAACGGTCGCGTGGGCCCCCTCACGTGCCAGACCAAGTCTCCCGGAGTTTGAGCGAATTCTGAGCCTCCTACGCCTATAAATAGAGCCCCAGAATCAACAGAAAAAGGATCTTTTTTCTCTGAGGCGTCCAGACTCTACCGGATTGAGATTTGCATCCTATATTTGCTGTCAATTTCGAATTCTAATCTGTAATCCGCTGTTCATTGCTGTAACCACTTGTAATCATTGAAAGAGAATCAATAAAATCATCAAAACTTCATAGTGGACGTAGGCTATACGCCGAACCACTCTAAATTGCTTGTCTGTGCATTTTACATTTCTGTTTGTTGGAGTTTTTGTTAGATAACCTCTGTTTTACATTTATAATCTTCATTTTATCTCTTCAAATAACTCCCGAAGAGTGTTGTGCCCATTTTTGGTACAAACACTTTGGTGCTTTCACTGAGAAAACCAGCTTTTTCTCCTGCTCATTGGATCTGCCGTCGATACCGGATTGCACAAATCCAAGAGGAAGATCCAGATATCCAGTCCAGAATCCTTCCATTCTATTCAGATTTGCTCAAAATCTAGGAGAGGACTCCACCACCGAGAATGGTCAGCACAAAAACTAGCGCTACCGCTATAGAGCAAGAAGGCCGAGATAGGCAGAATCCCACACAGCCGCCTTCTTCCAATCAAGACAATACCACTCACTCGGACTCAACGGGGCTAGTCACCCGATAGGAGTTTCAAGTATTGCTCCAGGAGCTGACCCAAAGCCGTCAGCAGCTGGCGGAACAGTTGCGCGCCAATATCGAGCTGACCAACCAGCTAAACCGCCGGGGGCACAGAAGGTCCAGGAGGGATGATGCCTCCAGAGCGTCTACTGAAAGCTCAGCTTCATCTGACTATCACCACCGAACTACTCGTCCTCGGCTAGAGGGGAGTCGGGCTCAAGCTGCTGAATATCAGCCCACCTTAACTGTTGGGCAACTGAGGGTAGGACCATCGACCAGCTTCCAAACGGGTCCCTCAACACGAGGAGGTACTGCCCCACAGTACACCACGGATAACCGCGCCACAACCGCCGCAGCAGAGACAAGGGTTGATACCCGAAATCAATCAGAGCCGATCAATCAACAGCGTGGACATACTCCTGAACCTTATGTCCCAGAAGACGTTGAGCCAAGGAGGTGAGATACAGATCGTCGACGGCGCCCGATCCAAACTCGCACCGTGGAACCCGACCACGCCTTAGCTCATCAAGCTCAGAACCTGCCCGTGTCGGATATATCAACCATGATACGTCAGATGATCCGCGAGAGTCAGGGGCTCACTAATGATGATTGGGGGATTTCCCATAGTCATACCCCTTTCACAGACGAAGTGTTGCATGCTGAACCCCCTAGGCGATTCAGGATGCCGACTCTCCCGATGTACGAAGGGAATAGTGATCCCAACCAGCATATTCTGAAATATGAATGGTCGATGAGCGCTGCAAGGGCCGATGATGCAGTGAAGTGTCGGAGTTTCCCCATCTCTCTAGGGGGAATCGCGACAATGTGGTTTACCCGCCTACCACCTAGATCAATTTCTTCATTCGATCAATTGGCCAAGAGGTTTGTGGAGCAATTCCGTATGCATGTTGCTAGGCCAAAAGACGTCAACACTCTGTCCAGCGTCACTCAAGCTCCTGGAGAAACGCTTAGGCGTTACTTGGAGAGGTTCCACGCAGCATGCGTCGAGATCACCAATCCTAACGATAATTCAATCTTGATGGCTCTGACCAAGGGGATTGATCCTGATTCTGAATTCGGAAACTGGCCAGCTGGAAAACCGCCCGCATCGTTGGACCGTTTTTACTCCAAGGCCGCTCAATTCCTGCGGCAGGAGGACGCAAAACAGTCTAGGAAGCAGGACGACGCGAGGCCCAGCATTGAGGGAATACAGAGCAATGTGGCAGTTAAACAGTCCGGCGAGAGTTCCGGGAAAGTTCAACTGAATATACAAAACAAGCAAACCCAGTAGAGGGGAAACAATGGCCAGAATAAGAAGAGAGACGAGAACCGAGGTCCACGACGTAGAGCTCAGATGTTTGACAGTTATACGCCGCTAAACACGTCTTTGGAAAACGTATACTTACAGACTTGTAACACTGTACAGTATAAGAAGCCTGCTCCGAAGCCCTCGTCGAAGAGACAGGTTCAGACAGGGAAATTCTGTAGGTTCCATGAAAGCTATGGACACAATACCAATGAGTGTCGGCACTTACAGGACCTCATCGAGAAGCTGATTAGAGAGAGGAAGCTAGATCAGTTTGTACGGGCGCCGCAGTCTGGCGGAGCGGGCCCCTCGAATCAAAATCGTTCACAAAATCAGGAAAGAGAGGAGGAACCCGCCCGGGCGGGCGGGAGATTAGTTATCAACACAATAAGTGGTGGTCCCCATCCGGCAGACAGAAGCTGGGGGGAAATGGAGTCGTATGCTAGTTCTATCAGGCATGCGGACTTCGAGTGTTATAGTAATTGCGAGGATGGAACCCCGGCGAAGCAACAAAAGATAATGTCCGATGATATCGTGTTCAGGAGCCGAGACGCCGATAAAGTCGAAGCCCCTACAATCGACCCACTAGTCATATCTGCCAAGGTAGGTCCTGCTTGGATGAAGAGGATCCTGGTTGACAGTGGGAGCTCTGTGAACATCTTGCTTAAACGGGCTTACGATCTAATGAAGATGGAGACAAAGGATTTGAAACCCTGTTTATCTAGAATCCATGGTTTCAACGGAAGTGCCACGATACCCATCGGAATAACTGAACTCCCAGTCGAGTTAGGCGTTGGAGAACGCCGGAGGGTCCGAATGTTACAGTTTGTTGTGCTAGAAATTGATTCGCCATATAATGCGTTTCTGGGTCGACCAGCCCTAGTTGAGTTCAGGGCGGCGATCGCCCCATGGTGTCTGACTTTGAAATTTCCCACTGATCATGGGATTGGAGTTGTTCAAGGAGATCAGGCCACGGGAAGGGCCTGTTATGTTGCTGAGCTGCGCGGGGCACAGCGTAAAGAGAAGGGAAAGGGCGTAGAGGAATCTCTCTGCGTCCGCTCTATTGATAATTGACAATTGATGCCTGGGTCTCGGCCCGGGCACCACGACCAATTCTTGAAAGATCTGGACCCCAGGGACAACGAGGATAAAGACGAATCAACGGAGAGTCAAGCTTCTCCAGCCGAACTGACTGTGGACGTCCCAATCAGTGAGGATGATGATTCTAAGATGTTGAAAGTTGGGTCTCAACTAAACAAGCAGACACAACAGGAATTGGTCGAATTTCTTTGGGCGAATCTCGACGTCTTCGCCTGGACACACTCTGACATGTGCGGGATCTCGCCGAGCATTGCAAGTCACTCCCTGAATATAGATCCGCGACATGTCCCAGTAAAGCAGAAAAGGCGCGGTATGGATCCAGAGAGATCTGCCGCCCTTAAGGAGGAAGTTGATAAACTACAATCGAACGGGTTCATTCGAGATGCTTTGTATCCAGAGTGGGTGTCCAACCCTATACTAGTTCGGAAACCAAACGGGAAGTGGAGAACCTGCGTTGATTACTCCGACCTAAACAAGGCCTATCCAAAAGATAGCTTCCCACTTCCGCGAATCGATCAGCTCGTTGATTCGACGGTCGGACATGAACTACTATCCTTTATGGACGCTTATTCCGGCTACAACCAGATACCCATGCATTTACCTGATCAGGAACATACCAGCTTTGTGACCGATCTGGGACTCTATTATTACAAAGTCATGCCGTTTGGTCTAAAGAACGCTGGAGCAACATACCAACGCTTAGTCAACCGAATGTTCGCTGAGCAGATCGGGAAGACCATGGAGGTTTACGTGGATGACATGCTGGTGAAGTCCCGATTCTCCACAGATCACGTCGGAGATTTGAATTCAATGTTCAGTATCCTCCGGGAGTACGGAATGAAGCTCAACCCACTCAAATGTCACTTCGGCGTTGCATCCGGAAAATTCCTTGGGTTCATCGTCAACGCTCGGGGGATAGAAGCGAATCCTGAGAAGATATGCGCTATTAGAAATTTGCAAACCCCTAGAACTATAAAGCAAGTCCAGAGTCTTAACGGGAAAGTCGCAGCATTGAGCAGATTCATTTCAAAGTCCACCGATAAATGCATTCCTTTCTTCGACCTGATCCGGAAGGGCAAACGGAACTTTGAATGGACCACGGAGTGTGAAGGCGCGTTCCGATCATTAGTTCAACATCTCTCCACACCTCCGATCTTATCAAAACCGGTTGACCACGAACAGATATCTCTCTACCTGGCAGTATCAGAACATGCGATCAGTGCTGCTCTGGTCCGGGAAGAAGACAAAGTGCAAAACCCGGTCTACTATGTTAGTAAGCGGCTAACAGGAGCTGAAAGAAATTATCCGAGACTGGAGAAACTGGCCTATTGCTTGGTCATTGCCTCAAGAAAGCTCCATCCTTACTTCCAAGCTCATCCGCTTACTGTGTACACCGACCAGTCGTTACGACAGGTCCTCACGCGGCCTGAGACGTCCGGTAGGTTACTCAAGTGGAACATTGAGCTAAGCCAATTTGATATCGCATACGCTCCGCGGAGAGCCATTCAAGGACAAGTCCTGGCAGATTTCATAGCTGAATTCACCGTTCCAGAAGACTTGCCCGAAACCAGTAAATCTCCCGAATACATCTGGAAACTCTATACTGATGGTGCATCAAATGACCGGTGTTCGGGCGCTGGGGTCATACTTGAGACTCCCGAGGGCCGATCCATATGTTATGCACTTAAATTCGACTTTCGTGCAACTAATAATGAAGCCGAATATAAAGCCCTCCTAACTGGCTTAAAACTTGCCAGAGACTTGAGAATTATCGCCGTGGAAATTTATTGCGATTCACAATTAGTAGTATGTCAAGTACGAGGAGAATATCAGGCAAGAGACCGAAGACTGGCTGCTTACTTGGCTCGAGTTTAGGAAATACTAAACCAGTTTGATTATTATGCCATCTATTATGTGCCTCGGGAGCGCAATCAGAAAGCCGATTCACTGGCAAAGTTAGCTAGCACAGGTGAAGCGCAACAAATGGGACTTGTCCCCGTAGAAACTATGGCCTCCCCGAGCATCGATTGGATAGAAATGAACTCTGTATTTGAAACCGCTCCCAGTAGAGAATCTTGGATGACTCCGTATCGGAACTACATTGAGAATGGGGCGCTGCCTGAACCTAGAAATGAGAAGAGACAAATTCAGCGAAAAGCTTCGCGATTCGTCATCCAAAACGGAGTCATGTACAGGAGAGGTTATTCCGTTCCTCTCCTCAGGTGTATCGCCCATGAGAAAATCAAACGAGTGTTACATGACGTGCACGAAGGAGAGTGTGGCGATCATACTGGAGGACAAGCTCTCGCTAAGAAGATACTCCGATATGGGTACTATTGGCCGACAGTGAACCGAGATGCGACAAACTATGCCCGGAAGTGCGATAAATGCCAGATACATGCCCGAATTCCGAGAGCTCCACCAACTGAAATAACCCAAATGGTCAGTCCCTGGCCATTCGCAATGTGGGGCATAGACATCATCGGCGCTTTACCTTTAGCAAAAGGCGGTGCGAAATACGCCATCGTCGCCGTTGACTACTTCACAAAGTGGGCTGAGGCCGAAGCCCTTGCAACCATTACGACAAAGAAAGTGATAAATTTCGTGGTTCGCAACATCATCTGTCGATTTGGACTCCCGCATACTATCATCACTGATAACGGAGCCCAATTCGAGAGTGCGGAATTCAAGAATTTCTGTCAACAGTTTCATATCCGCAAAAAGTTCTCGGCTGTCGCACACCCCCAAGCGAATGGACAGGTTGAAGCTGTCAATAAAGTTATAAAATCAATCCTGAAGAAACGATTGGAGAAGGCTGGGGGCAAGTGGGTCGATGAACTTCCTATGGCGTTATGGGCCTATCGAACGACCCACAAAACCGCGACCGGACACACTCCGTTTTCCCTATCTTACGGCTCAGAGGCCGTTATCCCGGTCGAGACATAAGTGCTCTCTCATCGCGTGACTTATTATGATCCAAAAACAAACGCTATACTCCTGGCCGAATCTTTGGATCTATTGGATGAAAAACGGGAAGAGGCTGATTTGAGAGCGGCCGCACATCGAAGTCGGGTCGCCCGGCTGTACAACACCAAAGTTCGACCTCGAACCGTTGAACTCGGCGACCTCATGCTCAAGAGAATCTACCCAGTTCCTTCACACATGAAACCAAACTGGGGAGGTCCGTATGTAATTACACGAAAGCTCGGAGATGGTACATTCAAGCTGTCGACTGTTGACGGTCTCGATTTACCAAGGGCTTGGAACAGCGAAAGTCTCCGCCGCTATTACATATGACAGGCTTTATTTATTTCATTCTATTTAGCAATTTGTTTCTGCATTTCGAAATTTGAATTTTGTAATAAGGCAACTGACTTTGTCGCATTTTCTTATTTCAGCAATAAAATGCCACTTCTTCGAGCCAGAGCTGTGATTCATTAAGTACGATATACAACATCACGACGCACGAAGAGCTAAATCCCATCATGCAATGGGACTTATTCAAATGGAGAGTGGCTGTGATACGACCGGCCACTCACTAGGTGAAACCTGAGCTCGGGGACAAGCCATGACACTGATATTGATAGGGTTGACACACGACAATCCTGCAATTAACTCCATATTCCCAGAGTGCGAAGTGGAGTATAAACACTCAACTCCATATTCCCAGAGTGTGAAGTGGAGTATAAACATTCAACTCCGCATTCCCAGAGTGTGAGGCGGAGTATAAACATTTAACTCCGTATTCCCAGAGTGTGAGACGGAGTATAAACACTCAACTCCATATTCCCAGAGTGCGAAGTGGAGTATAAACACTCAACTCCGCATTCCCAGAGTGCGAGGCGGAGTATAAACATTCAACTCCGTATTCCCAGAGTGCGAGACGGAGTATAAACATTCGACTCCATATTCCCAGAGTGCGAAGTGGAGTATAAACATTCGACTCCATATTCCCAGAGTGCGAAGTGGAGTATAAACATTCAACTTCGCATTCCCAGAGTGTGAGGCGGAGTATAAACATTCAACTCCGTATTCCCAGAGTGCGAGACGGAGTATAAACATTCGACTCCATATTCCCAGAGTGCGAAGTGGAGTATAAACATTCGACTCCATATTCCCAGAGTGCGAAGTGGAGTATAAACATTCGACTCCATATTCCCAGAGTGCGAAGTGGAGTATAAACATTCAACTCCGCATTCCCAGAGTGCGAAGCAGAGTATAAACATTTAACTCCATATTCCCAGAGTGCGAAGTGGAGTGTAAACAACTAACTCCGTGTTCCCAGAGTGCGAAGCGGAGTATAAACGACCAACTTCATGCTCCCAGAGTGCGAGACGAAGTACAAACATCAGTCAACTCCGTGTTCCCAGAGTGCGAACGGCCGCTTACGAGATTACATATATCCCCGGAGTGTGGATGAAATGGTGCATAAGAAAACAAGTGTAGTTCGGCCACTCGATCCTCGCTTGATGCAATCACAAGCTGATCGTCACAACTTGACCCTGGAACTGGGGGCAGAGGCAAATGTTAGTCATTACCCGAGACTATGCGACGCTCAGCTCCGATGCGATCCCCTATCACAACTCAAGTCCGAGATTTCCATACTTAACAAGTAAAATGAGCTATTCTTGAAACAATCAGATAATGCAAGTACACTGGACCAAAGTCCGAACACTGCAATATTCAAGCATAGAAAGGAACATGAGCTGAAACTAGAAAACAAAATTTTATTTCAACTAACTCAAGAACAATGGTTCATACATGAGTTTTTTCCAAAATATTCCTACTAGCAGGGGCCGAACCCGCATCTAAACACGGCCTACAAAAGGGAAAGACAGAGAAAATAACAAAAGTCCCTAACTGCCTATGAAAAGAATGTCTAATCCTTCTGCTTCCTCAACTTCTTCTTCTTTGAGGAGCTACTGGAACCACCAGTACCCTTTCGCTTGGAGCCTTTCTCCTTAGGCAGGCTCCCTTCGGATGAAGGCATAATGTCAACATCCTCGTCTGAGCTGGACTCTATAGGGATGCTTCCCACGGGAGGAGTTGGAGGAACAGACTCCGCAGCAGGAGGAGGGACTGGCACATTAGTATCAGTAAGTGTGCCCCCCAGGAGACACAATCATAAGAGGAGTAGGGCACTGTGCTGCAGCTCCGCCATCTACATCGCCGCCGTGCGCCGCGGCCGCCATCTCGGCATTAATCTCGGCCAACATCGCCGCTTCCCGCTGTGCTCTGGCTTCGCTAGGAGCCATAGTAGTCTGAGATGAGGCGTCAGAAGTAGCCGTGAATCCACCCAAGCCGAATGGCAAGTCCGCAAAAGGATCACTCTGACGGCCAAGGAGCTCGTTTATCATCTGTTCATTGAAAGAAAGTGAGCTCCCCTGCGTTACTCCAACTGGTACCATTGCCGCGACGGAGGTCGCCTCAGAGATGATGGCTCCTGGCGCTTGGCCTGACTCTTGGGTGGTAGGAGGCGCGGCTGGTGCAACTTCTGTCACTGATCAAAGGAAAAGGACATGTCATTAGCAACATTTCAACACAGACCCTTCAATTCAAATATACAAGAAGTTAGTTCAGAGTACCTTCCTCGGTTTGGCTCGAGGTCGTCTGAACAACTTCAGAAGGATGTTCCTTAATAGGAGATAAATGCGGTTGATCTGGATCATATGCCGGAATAGGCTGGGGGTAGATCATCGGAGTTGGCTCAGACTGAGATGACACGATTATCTCAGAACTCATAACATGGTGTTCTGCACCAGAGCTCTCTCCGACCTCCTGGATCTTGGCACCAAGCCTCACCTTGTCGTGGGAAATCATGGAGTCATGGAGAACCTTCTTTTCGTCATCATTGAGGATACGGTTCTCCAGCTCGAATTCATCAAGGGCTTCATCAGGGTGCCCGGATTTCTCCTCATCAACCAGTAGGTTCCAGGCGTTATAGAGATGCGTGGGGTAATCGTCAAGCCATGTCAAATCTCGGTGCCTTAGCACATTGGCATTATAAGTGACGAGTAGCTCTTCCACCTCGGCCTCAATCCTGGCCTCCGCCTGCCGTACCTTCTCGTCAACCCCAGCCTCAGCTTCGTGAGCTTGTTGTATAGCCGCTTCCTTCTCCTTTCGGAGCGTCACTGCCTGATCACAGGCCTCCTGCGCAGAGACATTAGCTGCGTCTTTTTCCTTCGCCATCTCAGAAAACTTTGATTTCAGCTCATTAAGCTCCTTGAGAGCTTCATCCCTCTCGGCGGTAATGGTAGTGTTCCTATGACCCATGTCCTCAATGGCGGTATAATGCTCTTGCTTCATCCTGGTCATGGCAGCGTTCACTTCATCAACCTTCTTTAGAGCCTCCATTTCAGATTTACGGGAAGACTCAGCCTCCGAGTTGAGCGCTTTTATGATTTGGTCGTTGTGACCCAACTCCTTCTCGAGCTTCTCAATGGTGACGCCCCGATCGAATGCCACTTTAGACGCCTTCCTCGCGGCCCGTCCCCATTCCCTGTACTGGAAAAAGATGTCCGCAACATAATCATGGATAGTGGTTTCAGCGGTTGGCGGAATTCTCTTCAAGTGCGGAGGGAAGACATAACCATCAAAACAGATGTCGGGAAATTCCTTCCTCATCTGTGCCAATTTAAGCGCTCCTTCACTAGACGCCTCGGTCGGGACCGGTATAGTAGCCGAGGAGGTGGCTATTTCAGTCCTGCGCGGAGGATCGGACCTCGAAGCTTGAGAAGGCGGCCTAGGCCGTGAAGTTTCAGGAGGACAAGTAACTACGGCCGTAGGAGGTGCAGAGGTCCTGGGGGGAGGAGAGCGAGATCGGGATCGGCGAACGTATCCCCTATCTCTGTCAGACTTCTCCTGACCAGAATGTCCTGAGTCGTAATCCCTCTCGCCCTGCGTGGCTCATGATAACGGCGCTTGTTGCGCAAACTACCAAGCACAGAACCTTGCCCAGACATCGTACCTGAAAAGAAAACCACGAAGAATCAGTAACCGTTTGCGATGTGTTGTTTACGGTTAGGAAAATGTGTTGTGCCGTGAAGAGTGTGTGAGTGTGTAACCCCCCGGACCAACCAGAAGTGTCAATCGCACTGGCAGGATTAGACTCGCTAACATCGACGATATGTCGCGGTCCACCCGATTCAACGTCGTGTTGCTCCGGCTCGATGTCCGGGATTGGAGGGTCAGCAGGCCCTTCGAATTGATCTTCAGCTTGCAGGGAGGATGCTTCCGTAATCTTAACTCCCGGCAAAGGACGGTGCAAAACCACAGACTTCCGCCTCCCGGACTTAGGCTGTTTTGAGGCCACTGCTTTGCCTTTCCTCTTTGCGTCGGACTCCGGGGTTGCATTAGCAGGTCCGACCAACGGTTCCTCGTCGGTATGAGTTTTCTCGGAATCGGGTTCCTCAATTATCACAACCCTGGGTTTCATCCGCTTGACCTTTTTTCTGGAGACGGTCTTTAATGCACCATCGAGCCTTATGCTCTGCCTCCGGCCGATCAACCCAAGAACTCTGAGATTCCGATCTGTCAGTAACAGTTCAATATTCCTTTCTTCGCTAGGAATCTCTTGGAGGACCCGAACTATCTCTTTATAGTAGCCACCCTCAGGCCGCTGGATGATTGCTGAAAGAAAAAGAGAAGAAGACATGAGTTCAGTTTCATTCAAAAAATTGCCCCGTCGGTTACTTGGGAAAAAAGACAATGCTTACGTCTAAACAGCCATCTTCTGGCAAACCCCGGTGGACATCGGACATAAAACCACTCTGACTTGAAGTAGCTTAGCCTAGTCCACGACCCCGTGATGACTTGGCAGTTTCTCACAGACTCCAAAAATGTAAAAGATGGGCTGTCAGTTCGACTCTTGAAGTTGAAGAGGTATCTTATCTCGGTCGGGCGGGGAGGCCGGTAGAGGTATTCCATAAATGCGATGAACAAGCCGTTGAGTGAAGCATATCCGTTTGGATGCAGTTGAGATGGAGCGATATCCAAGTAAGCCAACACTTCTCTTATGTAATCATTGAACGGAGGGAGTGTGCCGGCCGCACATGCATGTCGATTAAAGGCAGTATACCCCTCCGGAGGATTGTGTGGTCTGTCGTCCGGTCCAGGCAACATCACGTCGTCCAACGATAAGCCATGCCTCAAACATATTCTCCCTAGCATATCTTCAGAGATGTTGGACGGGACAGAGTCAGGTGGACTATTAATGAAGGACGCATCGGGCAACTCATCCGGAGCTGGACCAATAGCTTCGGCCTCGATGTCCGGAATCTCAAGTCTGGGGGGGATAGGGTTCTGAGTTTCTTGCTGCTGCGAACTTGACGGTTCCATCACTAGCTAACTCACGAGAAACCATCATTAGATGATAAAAAGCCCGTGCATTCCCTAGTGTAAAGTGCATGAATGTGTTGTGTAGTGCAAATGTTGTGCGTGAATTGAGCAAATTCTACAGAATTAAAGAAAACACGTTAGCGATGAAACTCTGGAAGTCAGACCGACAATGACCGTCATCGCTGACCGTCACGATCACGCAATCCAGATGCCAGATGGCTAATTCAAGTGTAAGTCCGTTATATGTTCGTTAGGTTACAGTTCCATCGACGAGCTTCGAAAGTCAGTCAAATATGCAATCCTGTGATCAAGTCCAATTATGCAAGGCAGAAGCTCGTCGGAGTCGAGTGTAAGAGCATGCAAGAGTTCGCTAAGTTCGTCGAATTTCAGCATGGAGTCGATCGTAGTTCAGATTCAAATTCAGTCGGAGGCGTGATATTTTTCGTGTCGATCCAGTTCGAATCGATACTTTCGTATCGATCAAGGTCGACTCGATACCTTTCGTATCAATAGGTTTCGAATCGATGGCAGTTCGTATCGACCGGAGGAGTGGATTTTGTATCGATTAGAGAGGCTTACTTCGCATCGGCCAAGGGCTAACGACTATGTGACAACCAAATGCAGTGACTTCGCATCGATCTGGGGCTATCGATATTGTACCAATAAACCTCTTGGTCTTCGTATCGATCGTGGGAGGCAGACTTACGCATCGATCACGCGGGCCAAACACTAGCATCAATCATTTCAGTTCGACACAAGCCCCAACCACCTTAGATCGATGCGAACCTCTGCATCCCCTTCAACCCATCAATCGATGCGAGGTCATAAAATCTGGGTCGAGTCGAACCCTCCCGTCCCGGATCGACACGAACTAGAGGTGAAGCAATTCCTCCAGAACTCTTTCTTCTCCGATTGATGCGAGCATCGCCATGGCCATCCTCGACCAAGCTCTGGTCCAGATCTGGCCTTAGCGTCGCCAAAATCAATAGTCAGCAAGGACACGATGGATCTGAGATCTGAACTTCGTCGCTCGAATTTAGCCGTGATTTCTTATTTACCTGAATTGAAGTTGGAGTTTGGGGAAATAATAAAATGATGTTTGATCGATTCGAAGATTGGAACAATTCTTTCCTCCCAAGTTCGTGAATCGATACGAAAATGCAGAAGGCAACAGTAAAAGTAAAAGGTAAAAAAGTGAAAAGTGACCAAGTCCCCAGTATTTATATGAAGCCTGGAGGCGAACTGGGTCGATTCATCTCCCAGTCAACATGACCGGTCGCAGCCAGTCAAGTGGTGCATCGATGCGAACATTCGTTTCGAGCCCACTAGCCTCCATCGTTTCGAAGCACACAGGGAAGCCACCTGAAGGTAACAGACTCCATCGGTTCGAAATGTCCACTTTATGATCCATCGACTCACAACAGAGCAAACCTATCGATACGAGTAGTCACTACGTATCCATCAGATATCGCCAATTCAAATCAAAATCCACCATGATTTGTGACTATCGATACGAATGACCATTTTCGTATCCATCAAATCAACCCACATCGACACGAAGAAAGGCTTTCCAACTTTTAGCATCGATTCATGAGAGGACCGATACAAGAGGATGGTTAAAGGGTACGACCTTCAAATTATTCAAAGAAGACTTGCAGCTTTTCAAAGCACGCCATGTTTTCACAAGACGTACTTTGGGGGGCAAATGTTATCCCGCCTTTTGGCAAGGCCAGGACACCAAGGAGTTGGATTCCAAATGTCGTTTGTCATGGATATCGTTAAATTTTGACCAAGTCCGGATCAAGCCCCAATCGATGAGACATGATCGGGAAAATATAGCAAACCAACGTTCCAAGTTTCAAGTCAATCCGAGCTCATACGCACAGGTTATGATGGATGCAAGTCAAAGGGGAGAGCACTTTTTCGTATCCATCGGGAAGCAGCAGTTCGTATCGATCGAAGTTAACCATGCTTCGAATCCATCGAATTCGTCTCGATGGACTTCGTATCAATCAGCCCAGCCCAGATTTCATATCCATCGCTATGGGTGATTTCGCATCCATCAGATCAGCGGTGATTTCGTGTCCATCAGTGGATCTTGCTTCGCATCCAACTAGTCTGTGTCCATTGCTCGTTTCGCATCCATCGATCTCATGTCAATCAGAATGATTAAGTCCACACAGTTGTAAGCTTCGTATCGATAGAACCTTCAGCCGGAAAGACTTGTTCGTATCCATCAATAAGTCACCTGGTTCGTAACGATCACTTAATGTCTACTTCGTATCCATCAGCCAGTGCTTGCTTCGTATCCATCATTCAGTGTCTACTTCGTATCCATCTGAGAACCTTGCTTCGAATACGTGCCCAACAACTTGTTCGTATCTAGCGAGTCAACCAACTAGAATGACGTGTTGCCCATCGAAGTAAACGAGGCGAGATATGTGGAGTCGAAGCAGTCAATACGGCGCAGAGTCCGGATCGAGGTGAAGCGCGCACACCACGTCATCCCTCGATGCGAATGCGCCGAGATATATGGAGTCGACGCGGTCGACTCGGAGTAAAGACCGGATCGAGGTGAAGCGCGCGTTCCACGTCTTCACAGTGGCGCGTGACACCATCGATTCGAAGCTCTCAGTTCGGAGGGATGGATTCGAACCAGACAGCCTAGCGAAGAACGTCGCCTCGTATCGATGATATCTCTCAATTCACTGATCCAAATACCATGAAATTTTTACTGAAGGTTGCACACATACCGAGGAACATCTCCACCAAATTTGAGCTCAATTGGAGGTAATCTCGATCGATACGAAATGACTTCGTATCGATCGCAGATCGACTCCAAACTTTCTGGAAACGGTCGCGTGGGCCCCCTCACGTGCCAGACCAAGTCACCCGGAGTTTGAGCGAATTCTGAGCCTCCTACGCCTATAAATAGAGCCCCAGAATCAATAGAAAAAGGATCTTTTTTCTCTGAGGCGTCCAGACTCTGCCGGATTGAGATTTGCATCCTATTTTTGCTGTTAATTTCGAATTCTAATCTGTAATCCGCTGTTCATTGCTGTAACCACTTGTAATCATTGAAAGAGAATCAATAAAATCATCAAAACTTCATAGTGGACGTAGGCTATACGCCGAACCACTCTAAATTGCTTGTCTGTGCATTTTACATTTCTGTTTGTTGGAGTTTTTGTTAGATAACCTCTGTTTTACATTTATAATCATCATTTTATCTCTTCAAATAACTCCCGAAGAGTGTTGTGCCCATTTTTGGTACAAACACTTACTGCCCACTTTACCAATTAAGTATCGTTCCTTAATAGTAATAAAAAATTCATCTTAAAACTGAGGTCCCAACCTTCAATTGCACATATACGTTATACGTTTTATGTCACCGTACTTCTACATACTAAAAAAGGACAGTGCATTAAAATTATGTCATCAACCTTTACACGCATGGATAGGTGGACCGTGTAATTTAAACACTTGCAAAGCAGCTAGATTAGTTACTACGATTAGCACATACTACTTTTTCAACTTACTCCACACTTAACTGTCCTGCTGCCAACAAACCATTTTACGCTTTCCTGTCCCCTCCAAAATAGTACAACCTCCTGCCCCATATTTCTCCCTCATTTACTCCTCTACCTTCCCTACTCTATTACGTGTCCACTATTCCTCTACATTCACTTACACCCTAACCCACATATAACCTCTTCCCCATCCAAATATTTGCACACTCTCAATCCTTCACGCAACAAGCCCAATGAGAAAGGTAAATTTTCAAACTAATATTTCTTTACCACCTTTCACATTCTGTCTTTTTTTTAAGGACTTCACAACATATTGCTTATTCCTTTGAACAACTTTTAACTCTGTCTTTCACTTATTGTCCGTCCATCCCACACGTCCCCAACTCTAACTCAACTTCCCCATCCACCATTATTAATACCAAATTTTAATACCGAATACGTGTACTTCTGCCTGATAGAATGTTTTCACCTTTTTTTATTCACTGCAACTAACTCCTTCACCCCCTCCCCCGTAGACCAAATGTACAACAACCATTGAAAAGCCTCCGACTGCCATTTCCAAGGACAAAGCTAGGCGAAAATGCACCCGTGCGTCAAAGCTTCTACAACACCCTTCTCCTGAAATAGTTGCTGCTTCTAACCTTACAACACCTCCCCCAGCTTCAGAGGACAATTCGGACAAAAGTACCACTGCAAACCGCCTGCGCCAACTTCCTTCCTCTACAGCATCACCGGATATTGCGCACCACCATTTCAACAACTGCACAGCAACACCTGCTACTACCCAGCAGAATTTCAAGGTAGAACAACCGTCTACATTTGCAAAACAACCCCAAATTGATAAAAACCACGAACAGTATCGACCCTGTCAGGCAGACAAAAATTGGGATGCTTTCTTCACACCTCAAGTGGTATGCAACACATAACTCCATACACTTATCACATAATTGTACTACTTAACAATTATACGCTTATTCTAACTTGCAACCCATTTTCCCATCTCTCACAGATCGAAGAATGCGATAAAGCTATCGAGCATTTTCTTGCACAACGTTCTCAGTGCTAATTGCGCTGCTTGCTACAACAACATTTGCTGCTCCACCAGATATTTTCTCCACCTGCAACTTCCAATAAACTACCTACCACGACTCCTCTGCTCTATAACATTTAGTACACTGTATAATGTACTGTCCGTCTACCCAAATATTTACTGTACTGCTCGCTTACTTTCTTCACCACTAATAACAACCCGTACTCTGCTGTACCAACTTACGTTGACTATCAACTACATGCTTCCTCTGCAATTATTACATTCTATCTAAACTTAGTTTTCAATGCTCCTTTTGCTAGATTTCACAAACCTACCAGTTAGTTCATCCAATTAACATACATTTATATAAATGTATGTAACAACAATTTTTTATCGCTCACCAGTCATCATATTTCATAGTTTGCAAACAAAACCAACTGCCCAATTAACATCAATTACAAGTATTATTCCCTACGGTAAATTAACAAAAACAAAAAAATAATCTAACTAGGTTGCAGTTGGAACAATTACTCCACCTACCTACACACCCTCTAATACTCTACTGCACAATGATACGTCATTTTATTCACACATATATTTCAGTATGACTAAAATTTAATACTTTAATTCTGCTTGGTTGCCATATCAGTTCCTCCTTTTCCTCCATAGTACCAAACACTTTACCATACTCTATCACAACCGGACAACTATAACAAACCTAAAAATTGCTCTCTCTCCCCATTACGCACACGTCCAACGGACGTGCCACCATACTTGTATATATAGATCAAACCGGTCATATATAAACTCATATTTACTTATGTCTACAAACAACAAGTTTTATATTACTTACATAAATTAGCACACACACACACATATATATATATATATATATATGACTTACATGAACAACATATATAAACTTGTTTAAACATATAATATACAAACAAGATAACTTGTATATATATATATATAACTTAAATTATTATTCAACATATTCTATAAATACTTTAAACGTAAATTGGAATTGAACTAATATGTAACTACATTAAACGTTCACAGTAAAATAATTCAAACCCATAATATAATTACCCTAAACATATTATAAATAAAAAAATAAATTCTTCAAACATTACACATATATAACATGATATGTATAACGTGAGAATCGAATGTATATATAAACCGACCTTTTTATATGCAAAATAACAAAAGAGAATACAGGGTGGTCACGCTGTGACCGAGATGTGAAGATGGCCAGATTCAGATGGCTACTTCGGTTGAAGGATGGCTAGCATGCGGGTCTGGTGTAGGATCTGAGGTAGAGCACGGGTTGCGTTTTATAGGAGGAAACTGCTTGAGGGGAGGAGGGTGTTGCGTGGTGATGGGCTCGGAGAGGAAGACTCGGGTTTGCTTTCGGTGGTGGGTTTTGGGGCACTGCTCAAGTGGGGTGATGGTTTGAGGGTAGTAGCCGCACGGAGGAGCTTTGGCGTGGCTGAGAGCAAGGGGAGCCGACTGTTCAGGGTAGGGAAGAGAGATGGAAGCGGTGGAGTTTGGCCAGAAGAGGGTGGAGGCAGAGTGGGGCTGAGATCATGCATGGCTGTTCGATTGGTTCAGGGGAGAGGAGGATGGTCGCGGTTGTTACAGGTGGCGGGTGGGAGGAGGAGCTATGGGTCAGTGGGTTTTGGGTTCAAGGCCATGTGTGGTGAGGTGGCAGATCTGTTAGATAGGCTTGATATGGAAGGGTAGGCGTTTAGGCTGATGGGGTTAGGCAGCTCCATGAGAGGGGAAGGCGAGTCAGAGGCGGAGGGAGGTTGCTTTTGGCACTGCCGTAGGCGAAGGCTTCGGTGGGAGGACACGAATTGATGAAAGCCATTCTCAGAAATAAATAGAGAAGGTGAATAGTTCATGTATATATAATATAAGCTGGCTTGAGGAAGAAATAGAAAAAGGTAAGGGACGAACATATTTATATTTTTTTCTAAACAAAATAACAAGATGAATAGAGGAAAGAGGAGATTCAGAAATGGAAATGAACCACACATTTATCTTGAATATAGGGAATGGCAAGAGTCAAACATTAATTTCTGTATATAATAAAACGAATGAACATTGGGTTTCACGGTGGTTAAACAAATGGACGGGAACAAAAGAGTAAAACGGGTACCGATATGGTTACCGTTTTTCGTAGATTTCATCACGTACCGGACTTCGAAACACACAAATAAATATACTGCGGAGATCAACACGACGAGACGAACATAATGGTACACAGATATCAGTGATATGACAATCCTATCAAAAGTCGATATTCGCTGTAAAACTGTTGCAAATTTGTCGAAAAATAAGATAAACGGGGCTAGAGAAGTCCAAATTTGACGAAACAAAATACGACGTCTCACTCAAAAAATGGTAAACATTTTTATTATATAAAAATATTCAGATTTCAACAATATTTTATTTTCATCAAGTTCAACTATTGAAATTGAAAATTACACTACAGAACTGATTCTCCTATTTTTTGATGAAAATTTACCATTTGCTATGTTTAAATAGACGTATTCCAAATATCAAATTTTTATTTCCAAATTCAATAATTTAAAATTTCATAAAAATTCTTGTTAATTACGTTATTAAACTGTTAAAATTTACAGGTCGTTACAGTTGAAGATGAAGATCTCGCGATGCTCTACAACTTTGTAGTTGAACGTTTTTACTGATTATTGGTGGATTGAGAGTTATTGGAGGAGGAAGTTTCGAGCTCTCTAGGCCATTGAAATTAAAAACGGCGGCTAGGGCTTTTTAACCTAGGTCTTGTGAAAAATGGAGAAAATGAGGTGCTTTTATATAAAATTTCGTGACACTATTCATCCGAAAATTTTTCGAACTCCAATCGAAGCGTGCCGCCCGACGTTTATAATATTTTACCCCTATTCCGAATACAATGGAATATATATCAGAAGTCAATTCCATCGTATTTGGAAGACATATTTTCGAATCGAATTATTTAATTAAAATTTTACTTAAATAAATTTATACGCGTTTCAGCTTCGCACGACCAAACCTATAAGTCCAATTGACACGAAATTTGAAATCCTACAATAATATAACATTACAGATCCAATGAAACTGGTTTCGTCGAAATCCGAGACAGAGTGAAAAATAACTATTTTTACACGTTAATTAAATATTAAAATCTCCAATTTTTGTAAATTAACATTTAATTCAATTTTAAAAGTTTACTAACTTTTTTCTAAATCAAATAGGATATAAAACAATATTATAATTCATTTTTAAAATATTAAATCAAACAATTTAATTATCCAAATAAATCACTACATTAAAAATATAAGTTATTTAACTTGTAAAATTTACTTTTCAATATTTAAAATCAATTAAATATTCTAAATTTAAACGACCAAAAATCTGGGTCGTTACACACGAACTAGTTACTAGACACGGAATAATAGAATTAACTTAATTCAGCATTCATCACGAACACAAGAATATAAATTTATTTCATGAGCACAAGACACAAGAATACAACAGACACAAGAATATATATTTATTTCATGAACACAAGACCCAAGAATATTTATTTCACGAACACAGAATAGTCATAGAATCCAAATATCCAGAATCCAAGAGATATTTATCCAAACCGATGATAATGATCATCCAAAACAATCGCAATGGTTGTACTCAAAACCCGTGGCAAACAAATAAACAAATTGGTAACACTCGAACTGATCTGATACCAAGGATCGTACTCAGACCGGGAACACGGCATTACAGAATGATCTCAAGGATAGTCCATACCGATCAAGGTGATCGTAGAAACCATGACTCGATAAATTTACATTTATTTAATATTATTATATTATTACGTTCGAAAAGAAATCCAAGAATAAACTTCTTAAGGATCTAGCGGGCACTTGCTGCACACTAAAAGAGAGTAAACTCTAAAGTGCCAAATACTATCATCTTCAGTAATCACTAGAATTTAACCAATATATCCCATACTGTGTGGTGAAATCCAAGTATTTACTAAAAGCAAGTAAATATCACTTATTATGGATATCACAGGAAAACCTGAACTACATTCTCTTAAGGATCTAGCAACCACTTGTCGCACACCAAAAGAGAATACAACTTTAAAGTGTTAAGTACTTTCCCAAATATGATCACAAGAATTTAACCAATGCATCACATACTACTCAGTGGAATTCAAATATTCGCTAATGGGTTAGTAAATTGCACTTAACCATTCTATTCAATGGTTGTACCTTTTTCGACGAAGTGTAATTCTAAAGCATTTAAACCAATTGGTAACACTAAGTCGATTATTAGTACTCCCCAAATTATAGAATTAAGGTTCTCAAAACATTTATTTAATTTGTCACTTATCGGAATATTCCGTTATTCGAAATTGTTCCAAGAGTATTTATTTTATAAAACAAGATTTTCCATATTCCAAAATCACATTGATTCTTTAAATTCCATAAGGTTATAATGTTTACAAACCACATTTCAAAAGCTACTTATAAAAGTATTCATTTATTTGTGAATTCATAAATCCATTTTCAAAACCAATTTAGTATTCTAATAATTAGTTAAAACCTCGTACACTTATATTTCCAAAATTTGAAATTCTAAATCCATAAAATCATTTATAAAAGTAATTAGACAACTTTAGAAAACAAGTTTGATATTTAGAACTTAAATAAACTCTCTTTATGGAATTATTTGTATATGAAACAACGCGCTTATATAAATTAGCAAAATATGTAGATTTAAATTTATAAATTTCCAAAGCTTTTGAATCGAATGATTCAAAGTTCATAAAGCACAAGAAATTCATTATTACATATCACAAGATTGTAACGACCAATAGTTCCATAAAGTTTGATTTTCATATCATCTCTAAACACAATTTATAACTTAACAAACTAATGGAAATATATATATCAATATGATAATGACCAAACATTTAAAGCACATTTAAACAACAACACAAACATAGCAACAAATCACAGGTCACACAGATTTTCAGTTTTGAAACACCTTTTCGGCCCATTTATTCTTAGAGTTTTCAGAAACTTAAAACATGAAAGTTCTTCCTTAAAGTCTCAGTTTTCCACCAAAAAATGATTTGCATAATTTGGATTTACGATTAAAAAGTTATGGCCAAAACAATTTTCAGGTTTAAATTCATTGTCGCCGTCGTTTATTCTCAGAGCAACGACAAAGAAATATGATTTCGACTATATAAACCTCAAAATTTTGCAAAATTCAACATGAAAGTTTTAAATAAAAGTCTAAGCTTTCAAAAAAGAAAACGATCATCAAATTTGGCTTACGGTTCAAAATTTATGGGCAAAACAATTCTTAGATTTTAAATTCATTACCGCTGTCGTTTATTCTCAGGGAAGGGAAAATGAAATATAATTTCGACTATATAAACCTCCAAATTTTGCAAAACTCAAAACTAGAAAATTTTAGAAAAAATAATAAGCTTTCAAATAAGAAAAAGATCATCAAATTTGGGCTTACGGTTTAAAAGTTATGGCCAAAACAATTCTCAGGTTTTAAATTCATTGTCGTTGTTGTTTATTCTCAGAGCAGCGACAGAAATATGATTTCGACTATATAAACCTCAAAATTTTGCGAAACTCAAAACATGAAAGTTTAGATAAAAGTCTAAGCTTTCAAAAACAAAAAAGATAATCAAATTTGGATCGGCAGTTTAGAAGTTATTAGCAAAATAATTCTAAGAATTTAAGTTCACTATCGTTGTCGTTTATTCTCGGGATAGCCATACTAAACCTCATTTTCGACCATATAAATCATGGAATATTGCAAAGGACAAAACTTGAAATTTGTAGGAAAAAGTCTAAGCTTTTAAAAAGATCAAAATTTATCAAATTCCAACAAGATACGAAAAAGATATGCCTAAATTACTAACTGTGGTTAATATCTAAGATATTCACAATCAACAACATCAAACAACCAAAGATCATTCAATAACTTATCATCCATTCTACCAAAAACTACAAATATTAGATTATGCTAACTACATAAGGATGCAAATTATCTAAAGATAGATTGTGTGAGTATTTACTCACCTTTTTTCCCCTTGTAATAGCATTCTAGAATCCATAACTCAACACTTTCAGCAATTCCTAGGTTTAATTTCAGCAAATTGAAAAAAAAACATTACAACCCTAAACCAAATCTGAGATTAATCAACACGATAGATACACTAGATAATGGAGGAGATTACCTGAATTTGATTTATACAATTATTGATTAAAAGCCTTTTGTTTTGAAACTAGAATTAGATGATTGCTTGAGCTAGGATTAATGAGAACAAGAGAGTATTTGTTTCCGTTTCCTAAAACGAAACGAATTAAGGAACAAAGTATATGTACCTCTATTTTTCTTTTGTAATTATTCTAAATAGGCCATGAGGATGAGATGTGGATCCAACAAGCCAAGTGCTACTAATTTCCTTTTTAGAAGAAGTGTTGCTAATATTAACTTTTACTTAATCACTTATTAAAACACAAACTTAAACTAACTTTCACAACTTTCACAACTTTCACTTAATAATGTTTTTTTTACAAAATTCACAAATCGATTTCTCAAACTATCAAAACCAAATTAACAAGTTAAAATTCTTATTTTTAATAATATTGAGATATTACACAAACTTAAATATATAACTTTAAAAATGAAAAGTTATTCTCATTATTTTCAATAACATAAATATAAATTGCAAATTTCCGTTTTAAACAATAAATCTCAGTATTAATCATTATTTAAATTTATCACATTTCACAAAATTATATTAAGATCAATTAAGATAAAACAAAGTAACTATTCTCAAATATTACAATTAATTTCCTAACTAAATTTCACAATTTAAATCTCGCAAATCACAATTTAATATTAATTAGGTAATTAATAACAGGGTTGTTACAGCGTTAGTCCTCTTCCTCTTGCTACTAGGCAAGATATACCTCTCAAAAACATGTTTATTCATTTTATGAGATCTTATTTTTGCTTCGAATGTTGGATGTAAAAATCTATCATCCAAAGTTTGAAAAATCCATCATCCCTACCTTTTCTTGATGTTTGCTAAAACAGTGCAGTCAACTGTTGGATCTTTGCATGTGCATAATTGAGTGAAGAATTTGTAGGAGAATTATTTCCATGAGTAAATTTTTTTCTCCCTATATTGGCGGTACCATTTTGTGGCAGCCCCTTGAAGTGTTACTGGGAATAGCCTGCATCGCACTGCCCCAGGAGCATTATATAGATCCATTGGTCTATCAAAAGCTATCAGGTGATCATGGGGATCAGTAGTGCCATGATATTTCATTGTTGGAATCTTAACATGAGATGGAATTACTATTGACATGATTTCATCAATAAACGGAGCCACTCGTTCATTGTCATTCACCCTCTCATCTATATATGCTTTCCTTTTGCATTTAGCATGTCTTTAACATCCTTCTCCGCCACATCCTTTAAATAAGCTTCATCATTATGATTGCCTTTTTGATTTGGATTATATTCCTTTGAAGTCGAGATTCCAGACTGCTCCAAAGATTCATCCTGCATTCTACCTTGATATTGGGTTTGGTTGCATGATGTTCTTTCTTCTTTGTTGAAGTTAAGTCGATCTTGTTCTTGTCTTCAAACATATAAGTTTTTCAAGTTCCTCCTTGCGATGACTACTCCATCTCCTATTGTTGGTTTAGCAGTTTTAGAAGATTTCTGAGCAAGGGTTGCTTTTAGGAGCTCTTGCATTTCTAGTAGTCGTTGCTCTAAATGCCTTAACTTAGCTATATGATCATATGGTTGTGCTAGAGTTGATGGTTGTCCTGGCACAACTCCTTCTAAGTTGAAGGTTGGAGTAATACTTTCCTCCAGAACTGTTGTGTGTACTACTTCCTCATCCAATCGACTAATTCTTTTTGACTTCATTTTCCTACAACAAGTCAATTGTTCCATAATAAGTTTATAAAGAAATAACAAGGCCAGATTTTCAGGCCCTCCTTCTAGCGCCAAAAATGTTAACAAGAAATCTTGTCAACACCTCAAAGCAAAGTTAAGGAAGTAAACGATCCTTTCGAAACTCCTTTTAATTATGTGGAGTATCCCGAGGTTATAACCCAGTAGACACAGTTGAGATCTAATTGAGTCAAAAGGGTCTTTATGACTTCGAAAGGAACCCTTCGAAGATGTTGATATTGCAGTCGTGGGGAGAATTCCTTTAAAAGTAAGGATATGTTTTGAAGTATTTAACAACTTTCGATGGAGTCCTCCCGAAGGGTTTAACTTCGATGACCATGTGATGAATCTCTTCGAGAGACTAGTTCCCTTCGAAAGAATTCAGAACATAACATGTATATATTAAGAAAAAGTGGATTCAATATGCCATGCAATCTTATTTTGGATAAACAACGCAAGTCCAATTGACTCAATAATACTGAAGTATCATCACCACGTCACTTTAGTACCACATGGGCTTTGGACATGATAACAGTATTCTTTAAAGCCAAGGTATCCAAATAAACTTCATGGCAATAGCGTATCCCAAATAAAGGTTAAGAAGATAAGTGTGTATTATGTGCAATTGGTCATTAGACAAGCTAATGGCCGAAATGATCATCCTCATATTCAAAATCAATATTAGATCCATGCATCCTCTCATTTTCATTTCTCATGAATGGATTACAAGTAGTAGAATATTTCCCCAATATGATCTAGGGTTAAAAGAATTTGATTTGACTAAGAAGTGAAAAGGAAATTCAAGAATTCAAAAATCAATACTCAACTTGGACCCCTAGGGTCATTTTTATAGACGCAGATTGGAACCCTTCACACCCATCCTTTCGAAGCTGTCGAAATGTCTCTCTTCCAACCTTTCGCACCCATCCTTTCACCTTTGTCCTTTCGCTTCCATAGTCTCAAAGTTGTGAGTAGGTATTCGGGTCTTTTGTTATGCTTGGATTAACCCTTCCATCTCTATCGAAAGTATACTAATAATGGATGTTGTCCTGATATTCACTAATACTACTTTCGAGTATTTTTGGAGCCTTTCGCCACCTTCGAAAGGTATGCTTATTTTAGTGGCGAATGAGTCAAGGTTTGTCATTGCGTTGTTTGAATATAAGCAGAAGCACTTCCCACTTCTTCATCGCCTTCGAAGCCCCTCCTTTGTTGTTAAGGTATGGTGTTAACATGATAGGTGACTATTAGAATGTGTAAGAAAGTGCATTTGGATAGTTTAGAAAGGATTTAATGGTGATGGAACGATTATTGTGAAAACTCACTTGAGGACGCTTTGCTGTGGAAGGTGGCTTTCAAAAGTATTCATGTTGATCAATGCGGAAGCACCATCTTATGGTGCTTAGGGAAGCAATACAAGTCAAATGTGAAGTTTCCCTTATACTTGCAGAAGGGTTCAACTGACATGAAAGGCTCATCTATGCTTTCAAAAGGGATGCTTTGGTAAAATGTTCCTCTGTATAAGATAAATAATGATGAAACCAACTGTTTCGAAGGGTTTGATACATGTGCGGAAGCCAGTTATTTGATATCTTTGAAAGGTGCTTTTAACACATACGAAACTCCTTTATTCATATGTAACCAACTATTTCGAAAGGGTCAACTGAAGCGGAAGGATAGCCTTATCCCCTTTCGACTCCTTTTGAAGTCCATACTCCATTTAATATTGCAGAAGCATCAAATGCTTGTAATACCGATCCAATCTTTTCGAAAGCCACTACGACGCTATTGAAACCCCACTTTTGGACTATAGCTAAACTCCTCTCTTTAATTCTTGCAAAGTTTTTACAATGCTTTTGCTGGAATTCTTTTATTCCAAAATTCTTGAGCGAGCTTTATGGTTAACAGACTACCACCTTGTCGACCATCACAAATCATTACCGCACCAACAATATGCACATGGATCTGAAGATCTAGTATACACGAGTCTAACGAACCTTATATTATATTTTTTTCGATCGGTTGATTATTTGATGGTGACCATTATTGCTTTTACTATAAAAGAGGAGGGAAATGAAATGAGAAAGGGGGAAAAGTCCTAGGGTTAAATATTCTAAGTGTTTAAGTTAGTTTATTTTGCAATTTCTGGCATCTTGCTACACAGAATTTCATTGGTGTGCAAACCGCATACGATAAAACAAAAATATGATTATATACAAAAATGCAACAGGTTCTCAAAGCAACCATAAAATACATTGTTATTTTATTTTGAAATTTTCAAAAATACCAACAATTGCATTAAAATACGTCAAATAATAATTTAAATATTTTCCAAACTATAAATTATGGAAAAATTCTATAAATTGAAATAAAAATATGTTAATGAAAGTCGAGTTGTTTTGATAAAAATTGATTTTCTTATTATTTATTAAATTCGAATCAAATTTGAATATTTAAATAAGTTAAATATTCCCATTTGAAATGTTAAAAATTGCAGGCCATTACATTCTTTCCTACTTAAAAGAATTTCATCCCCGAAATTCCCTAAGGAAGAAAAATGGCTTCGCACTCTTAAACTTATAGAATCTCTTAGTTAAAATGAGTTATTAATCTTTTAAAATCACATATGTTATGGAAAATTTTGGTAACATCTCCTTTGCATGGCTTCATCATAAAACTACAACTCGTCGCAACTGGTCCAAATCAACAAAGAAAATAAAAGCCAAAAGGTGGCCTTCCTATCTTGGGCATAAAATCAGCAACAACAATATATACTTATGATATATCTTATAAAGCGTTTATGACACATAAAAAACACTCCCATTAAGTAATAAACACATACCAATTGGTCGAGCAATCAAACTCTACTCATGAAACTAAAAGCAGCAATCTAGTCTTTGCTTCTATATACCTGATTCTTACGTACAAATGCCTTCAAACCATATAACTTGCCTTTGTAGTGTCAAAAGCATACAATTAAATTAGAGCCCGTATGATGTACATATGTCAACCGAATGCAATATCGAATCTGATCACTCACTCGATCACACAAATTTCACTTCCGAACTAGTATCGCTCACTCGACTTCCTTAGTGTGCACTTCAATCAGGTTCCTTGATTAGAAACCTCTGTTCTCCTTACATAGTCATATACTATGACAGAAAACTTCAAAATCATATCAAGAATTCATATCAAATGCGTGCTGTCAAGAATCGAGTGAAAAATCCTTATGCGAATTGGTGTAAATCACCTCGAAATCTTGTACTCGAATTTGGATCAAGGACAGTTATGCGAGTAAAATGATCTACGTATAATTTACGTATTTGTTCCATTGGTTTCTTAACTACACCAATTATTTTTCATTTAATACTAATTAATAACGATGGCATTTCATTTAATACTAAAATCATTTATGCACCATTTCATAAAATCATTACTTAAGTTTTTATAAACATTTCATAAAGATATATCTTTAAAACCATTCAATACGTAAGTTCATATTCATATAACACTCTTTTACATCCTAAAAGTATATATATATAGTTTTAGAATTGTTTTAATTAATTGGGATGTTCAAAAAAATTTAAAACTTGTTTTAACTTGTTATCTCCTCAAATTTATAGGTTTAAAAAACTTATCAACTTATATTTCACAAAACACTTAGCTTCAATTTCTCTATTAACCCAGAAATTTTCGACTGTCCCAAAATCGCTGAAAATTCCATTTAATTTTAACAAATGAAAACTACCAATCAACATATCATAATGAGATGCACAAGCCAAGCTACCCTATTGCATAGGATACACAGTTCATATAATAACTTAACTAAAGCCTCAGAATTAAACATCCAAGTTTTATTTCAAACCATTTGAAATAATAATAATATACTATCTCCTTTTGTATATCAAATCATACTTTTGGGATTGAATCAAAATATGTTTTACCAAAACAACTCTACAGTATATTTCTATGGTAGCATTTCTTCACTTAAAACATCGAAAATGAATGTCAATGATGCTGTAGTCGTCACTATAATTATTTTTCAGCAACTGAAGTGAGTTCAGCGCTTTCTATTTCCTTTAAAATCCATTTAAAAATATTTCTATTCATAAATACTGTGAAATAATATTATTATTATTTTCACAAAGCTTTGAAAAACAATTTCCAAAACACCAGGATTTATGTTCTCAAGCTCTCAATTTTTAAATCCTTTTTATTTATAAACCATATTTATAAATCTTACTTATATAATTTCGCCTTCTTACATAAATTCATTTGAAAAATGTATATCTTTATTTTGAATTATAATTAATAACTTTTACTAAAATTAAATTTTAACCTAACATTATCATTGAAGGCCTGACAATCAAATGGTGAAACTTAATTCACGAGGTGTTCGTATTTAATTTAATCAAATAATAAATGCTTATAAACTGGTTGAGCACAACTAATTAAACAATAAATGATAATAATTTACTATTATCATTTCCTAATATACAAACACATCGTAAATAACTATATAGATTTTTGAAAATCATTCCTTTATATATAAAATGTAAAATCTAGGCAGAATTATTTTATTTACCAAGATTCAAAACAATACTGTGTCGGTTTGTCCTGTTTAAGTGTTTAGCAATTCCTAACAATACGTTAGCTACTCGGATTAACCAAAACATAAGCCACTCAACAGACCAATCAACACAGTATAAAACATTTTATAGCACTAACAAATATGCTCTCGTATATATATAGACATAAACTCATTCTAGGGCATTGCTAACCCTATCTCTAATAACTCTACCCCACCAAAGCCTAGATATTCGCTCAACCTAAGCTTTGATACCACGTGTAACGACCTGCCTTTTCAATCCTAAAAAGTTGACACTAATACATCCACGGTATTCACATGCCGAGCATCCACGTGTCGGAAAGACAGATTGTTGGTGTGAAAGAAAGAAAAGACAGAACAGAATCTCACATCGTGATGAGTAATATATAATATACAACAGATCCTTACGAAAAAGTAACTGATATGCGTACATCAATCGAAGTAAACTAAACTTATCATCAGCCTGGGCAGTTACAACAACCTATCCTCACAATGCTGATAAATAAAAAACAACAAATGTAGCAAAATAAAAAATATATAAGTAAATATGTAACACCCCGTTATTTTGGACCATTCAAATCGACAATAAATCCACACATGTCAGACTTGAATAATTCAAAACAATAGATTGTTAATTTAAATTTGGCAAAAATCAGCATATACAGTAAATAAATCAATCACAGAATCACAGACACAGAGTAATACAATAATACGCAGCGGAATAGATAAAATAGTCTATAAATAAATCAACCCATAGTGAATTCTATACTAATAGGGAACTTGCAGAGTGATAGCAGATAATAAAATAATAACAGGCATATATCATCAATAATTTAAATAAAATATAAACAACAGGATATGGTGTCATATCCCACAGGTGAACAGTTACAGATAATAGCATATATAACAATTTAAATAACTACAACAGCATATTTCAATTGTCGTTTCAATTGAAATCAAATTTAACAAATATAAGAACGCTAAATCGTGAGTGATTACTCACCTTTCGAGGCTAGGGAATACAGAAGATGACATGGATACGCACCCTGATACAGACACTGAAATTTGAATTATAAATCCAAGCACGAATTTCAGAGCAAAGTAGGATTGGCACGAATTGGACGAACGAGGCTGATAATCAAGAATTTGAACTGAATCAGAATCAGTCTGATATATACAGAAATTTTTGCTATTTTAATAAAAATCAAAATTGCATCCCTAAGAAAAATTTAAAGTCGAATCACATATATATATATATATATATATATAATTTACCTTTTTTTTCATACATAAACCAATAGTTTTAACATTTGAAATAAAACATATATGTTAAATAAAAATCCTTATAATTTTTTCAAACCATTTTAATTTTTACACATAGATCAAAATTTCTATTTACAAATCTAAGACCCCAAACCACCCCATACGACCTATGTATATAATATCATTAAGATTTATATTTTAAACTAAGATTAATATATAAAACTTCAACAAATTACACTGTTCAAATCTCATTTATAAACTACTATATACATATGGTACAAAATCCACTTCACAATACAATTATAAATTTTAAACACTTTACCTATATATAAAAACTAATATATAACTACCCATACATAAACAGTAAAGCCTATTCACAGACTTATATAAAAAATTTAGACAATGGATGTACGAATTACTTATATAACTTATATTATAGCTTATTTTATAAATATATATAATACTGTAACCTAACAGACCGAAAGTATAAGTTAGAATGTAAACTTTATACAATATATATATAAATAGCAACTAATATAAACTTTAAAAATATATATACATTTTTTTTTTCTTGCGAAAGCAACTGGTCTACACTAAAACACATATACACCCTTAACTTTTATGCAAACATGCATGCCAACTGAAATGAAAACTTATATATTAGAAAACTAACTCCATACATAAGTGTATGCAAAGTATATAGATATATATAAGGCAATAAAGATATATCTATAATTATTATAAATTTATATAAATATATGTCATATACGAACTTAGGAAAATAAACAACTTCAAAAAAAAATATCCTATACAACTTCCATAATAATAAGATGTAAATTGACCTTCAAATAAAAGTTATAAACCTGTTTATTATAAAACTACATATATATAATAACGGATTTTCAAACTTATAAAATAAATCATACAATATGGTTTGTAAAATATACATATATGGACTCAAAGTTAAACAAAAATGAATATAAATCTACTTGCCAAATATGCAGACTCCATTTGCAGATCCAACACAACTCACACATATTAAATATGCATACACTTCTAGAAACAAAACAAACTTTTCAAAAAAATGGAAACCACGTTTGGTATATATATGTATTCAAATCCAACAACTTTATATAAACCACTATATGTATGCATCTTATATTTTTATACCATTATCAATATATCATAACTATACTCCATATAAACAAATATGCATACCAACTTTGAATGCTAGAATTTGTATCAACAGCACGTACTGGGGACGTGTATTGATAAAATCATCCATATCATAGCTAAATATAAAACTATATATAATATATATAAATAACACCTACAAATTTAAACTTAACTTACCTATGCCTGGTTATGCGAACAGTTGAGGAAATAGGGGAGGGTCGCTGCGTCTTCGATGGATATTGCGCAAGGGGAAGAGTGGGTTTGGAAAAGGTGAAGGAGAGGCCGAAATTTGTGGTGCCAGGCGAGTTTATATAGAAGAGGAAGAAACAATAGAGAGGGAAAGAAGAGAAATCTGGGCAGAAGCAAATAAAAAGGAAAGAAAATACGAACAGAAGTAAATGGAAACGACTAAATAAAAGTAACCAAAGAAATAGCACAATCACGTGCTATGATTCAGTTGAGGATTTAAGGCAAAATATTCACGTTGATTCAGGAAAATAATCCAAGCAAATAAATGGTAGCTCGTTCCAAATTTGAACGGAAGGAAAGAGAAAAGTCACAATTAAATGTAAGTTTTAAATTTTTAATAAATACAAAACGTATCTAAGTTTATACATTTATAACATCCCAACTGTAGTGTATATATATAATGAATGGTCATAATGAAAGAAGTGGAAACAGGGAGCGTAGGAAAGGAAAGGTTAGAAAAAAAAAGAAAAATTTCACCCTTAAATTCCGGAGATTAATAAGGTAACGTACCTCTTTAATGAAATGTACAGCAACGGCCACAAGCTAAAATTTAGCTGAAAGTTTAAAGAAATGAGGGAAAGATGGTTTTTTTTAAATTAATCACTTCCCAGAATTAATACGTCAATGAGAAAAAAAAGGAGATGAATCAGGGAAACGTATTATAACTTATATATAACTATTAAACGGATAGATGGAAGAAAAAGTGAGCAGGTGAGTAAAAGTGGAAACTGATTTATAAGCGAAATGGAATGTGAGCTGTTGCCTGGGAAGAATATGGAACAGTTTAAAAATTAAAGGCAATGGACTGCTGAAATTAAATGAGTATAAAACGCGTAAAAGTTATATACTGGAACGGTTATAAATTTCAATTATTATTATAAAACGGGAATAAGGAAAGGCAAGGACGATGCTTTCAAAGTTTATTAATGGCTAGGAATGGGGAAGTCTATCTGTGAATTGGAAAAATTATTTAAGCAATTGAAATTTTAACGGTAGAAAAAGTAACAACTACACATTGTTTCAGAAACAATCAAAGCAGTTAATAGCTTGATTGGACAGCAAGAATAAATATGGAAGGACACGTTATAAAGGCAAAATGAACCGTTTGAAAATAAATAAAAGAAATGATGGCAAATAAAACAGCTGTGCCTTGAATTTCCCAAAATAAATTATTTTATGAACATCAATTATTACTGACTTAAATTGAACAGAATCACACCCTAAAATATACTTCCTTAATTTTTTGATGAAAATTTATCATTTGCCACATTTAACTATACGTAATCCAAATGAAAATTTTTATTTCAAATATTATTATTTAAAATTTCTTAAAAATCAAATTTAATACGCTACATAAAACCATTAAAAATTAACAAAATTTTACGGGTCGTTACAAAATACATCTTAGAGGCATCTAGCCCATCTCCTGAAGCTCCAAAGCATACATAACTAAATTTGAAAATATGCTCGAGCTGACATGAGCACTATAAGAAAATAACGCTCGGATTAGTTTGGTAAACCAACGTGAGAAACACAAATAAAATGGAACTTGATGTTATAAAACTTTTCTAAAATAAAGGTATCATTTAAGACCATGCCGCATATAAACATAAACGAGTTTTTACCTTACAATAACCAACCATTTGTAGGAAAAATTCTGATATTATAATAATGTCTAGGGTTTAAAATAAATATTTAATCGTATTCGAAATGCTAACATTAATTACATTCCAGCAAAATAGGTATACAACTAAGTCCGTAAAGGCACGTATTGGAGAATGGATTTCATACAATGACAAGGCTACTGAAGTACTGCCTACCATAGTACCTCTAGAAAATGTACCAAGTGCCTCTTATAAACCCTTGCAAATTAGGCCGCCTACCCCTTACTGGATAGTATTGAATATATCATTACTCCGGTTACCTTGCAACCCTTTCTCACTAGCATACATAAATGGGTCAATATCGATCTAGATCGGGTGATGAACAATAGCCTAATGGTAGTGAGCCACATAGCCTTGAAACATATCCCTTGTTTTAGTCATTACCGGGTGTGAGGATAGAGGCTACATTTTAACTTTTATATAGCAAATCACACTTGGAATGCTAACACTGCCCTTCAAGCAATAATGCAATGCCAGCACTCTTCCATACAGGTTGTTCAGGATATGAACAAACTGAAGGCACTACTTCTATTACATTATCGGGATTACTAACAAGCAGCCCTTGCACTTCAAAGAACTCGGTCTTCATTTTTATTATCTTCGAGGTGTCTCACATTCAAACGCTTATGTCAGTTCGAAGTGGTTTTCAGATAATATATCCAATCCCGGTCTCTCTTAACCGACAACGATAGTTTATAAACTAGCTAAGAATTAATAGACGGTTATTTAACTATCAAATAAACAAACTATCCAATCAGAGATTTAATCAAGCATGGTTAAGTACATAAGCAAACACTAAGCCTCTTTAATTATTCCTTTTCATTAGTGAAAACCACTTTGTACATCCTTGTATTAAACTCCTTTTACAAAGATATATTCACAAGCCATCTCTACTCTTTTCAATACATGAAAAATATTAATATATTTATCTCAATGTATAAGTATACTCACCAAACATTTCACTTTCAATACTTAGAAAACTTTCCTATATACATATATCGACAGTATAAGTATATTCACAAAACAACACATTTCCAATTCTTAGACAATGTACCCATATATTTATCTCAATTGTATAAGTACATTCATAAATCTTAAGAAAGATTTCATTTCCAAAACCATACTTAATTGGGTTAAAATAAATGTCATTTTGAAATATTGGTAATAATAAACCCAAAACGCTTCTGCTATAAGTAAATAAATCATGTAGAAATTAGACCAAATATACTTACCACCACTTTCCGATTTCAAACAATGCTATCCCTCGGTTAATAATGAAATCGAACAAGTTCGAAAACTATCCTTGCCTCGACATTATTTCTTAATTCTCAAAATAGAGGTGAGTTTCCATACCTTGGAGTTTGGTGTTAAGTATGAAAAGAATATTTTCAATACCTCCATAAATTAAAATGATCATTTAGAAATCAAAGCTCATTCCTCTTATAAAACGTCCTTTTTATAAATCTCTTTTAAAATATTTATAAAATTCCTTTTATAAATCCCCTTTTTATTTGTAAATCTCCTATTTATAAGTCTCCAAATATAATTATAAAAATCGTTTTACAATCTCTTTTCTATTTGTAAAACTCCTTTTATAAATCTCTAAATATAATTATAAAACACTTTTTATAATCTCTTTTCTATTTATAAACAACTTTTATAAATCCCTTTTCATCTTTACAAAATTCATTTCTACAAATCTCTTTTATATCTACAAACTCACATATAATACTCCCTTTTGAAATCCTTTTATACTTAACATAAATCTTTATTTTCAAAATATCATTTAAAAATCTGTTATTTTATTTATAAATACATTTATAAATCTATTATTTTATACAACATTTTTATATAAAGCACTCCAAAAATATTTATTTTAAAATATTCTATCTTATTTCAAAAACAGAATCACTCTATTATAAACAGATAAATTCTCATTTATTTTCCTTTAAAATAAACAGTCGTTATTATATTAACTTTTCTGTAAAATAAATACTTCCCAAAATACTTTTAAAACATTTCCATATACATAATAAAAGAGTAACAAAATGGTTAAAGTAAAATAGAGAAGTTAAGAACCGATTTTAAATAATGTATCATAAAAATTTAAAAGTCAGATTTAAAATCATTCTCTAAATCAATACCATTTTTGTAACGACCTGGTATTTTCAACCATTCGCATCCATTATAAGTGTATAGGTAGACACTCATGCCGGAGTTGAATTGCTCAAAATACCGCGTTGTAAATAAAATTTGGCAAATCTCAGAATATACAGTAAATAAATATAATCACAGATCACAAACACAGAGTAAAATAATGCAGTGGAAGTAAAAGAAATAGTAGTTCATGAAGCTACTATGAAAATATATCAGAGTTAAATAAGATACAAAGAAGAAATAAAGTACAGCAGAAGTCTCAATACAATAACCAAGTACAAGCTGAGTAGAACAACGGAACAGAAATAGATAGGACCAGACAAGCAGACAATCTCCAGCGATTCAAATCTTCGAGAGAGTGGAAATCCAAATCTGTGAAAAACTCAGGCTGACCCGAGCGTAAAGCAAAACACAAAACACTCGAGTCAGGACAATATATACTTATATAATGTAAACCAACTCAAGTGAACTGTAATAAAGGTACAAGTAACTTAAAGTATGCTTGGGATCACCCATTCTTTAAGGATCCGTTAAACTATCTACTATGTAGTAATATTCGATATTATAATAGTGTCTAAATAAGTAAAGTATAATCATATAGAAAATAGCGTTAAGGGGATGGAGAACCTTAACGCGGTCGGATCTTAAAATCATAATCGTAGTAAAGCTCGATATGGTAGGTGACACGGCACAACTAGGCAATGCCTGGGTAGATATACCAATTACGCACACGGACTGATGGATACGCATAGCAGCCACTACCGTTCCACCTCGAACAACACTCCCAAATCGGAGGATGGCCATCTAATCAATCACAAGTAAGAGTATAATATCGAAGAAATGTGTCCGAGAAGAGGTGCTACCTCACTGGTCCGAGATCGATCCTGTTTTAGCCACCTTATGCCAACTCACGGGAGTTGGGTCCACGTAACATACCTTAAGAACGTCGCCACCATCCTACTTCATTCTGGAATCTCCACCGCGTACACAGTTGCCAAAGTGGTTTTCGGTAAGACAGAGAGTATGTTCATATCCGATCCCAATCTCTTTAACAACCCAACGTTATTATAACCCGTGGTTATAAGTTTAAAAACAGTTTATACTTCAAAATAGAATATCATTTCAAATCCAAATCTTTATCAAAATAAAGATTAAATCAATTCCAAACCATTTCCATATTTTTAAAATATCATATCATTTCAAAACTTCATTTCAAATCATTTTAATATTCCAAATATCATTTGAGTTCAAATCTAAATATTCAACTTTAAATACCTTTTAAATTTAAAGGTATACTTCATTTATTATCATTTCAAGTTAAATAGTTTATATTCCAATCAAATAATTCATTTAAACCTTTTAAAAGTGTAATTATTATATTTTCAAATCAAGTATTCAATTTCCAAAGTTTCAAACCATTCTGAGTTCGTTTACTAAGTCAAAAACCCTAATTATTAAAATTTCAGCATTTCACAGCATTTAAAAACAACTGCTATAGGTTATATTTGAAAACATTTTTAATTTAGCAAAGATAGCACTTAAAACTGCTGTTAAAACTTAGTTTTAGTTGAATTATAGTTCAAAACAGCATTTCAGAAGTGCTGCGGTAGTTCAGATTTCAAAACAAGGGTTAAATTTGATTTCAGCATAGACTGCAGACCATTATAGCATTTCCAGAGAATGCTATAATAGGCCTGAGTTCAATATTAACCTATAAGTTCAACTACAACAACTACAGCATTTCAGAAATGCTGTAATAGCTCTTTTTACACAATTTTAGTTCAAAACAGAATCTATAGCATTTCTGAATGCTATTAAAAGTAGATTTCAGGTGTTAGTGTATTTCCAGCAATTAAATAACTTCAATTTAAAACACATAAACATTTTAAAAATCATATTTTAATGTTTAAAATGTTCATTTACATATCATTTAACATATATCTTTTTCACAATAAATTTCTTATAATTAAATCCAATTTTCAACAATTTACTTAATAAGTTTAAGTGTAAAAGTTTCCAATTCTTCACATTTCAACAAATAACTTAACACTTCAAATTTAAATTACCATTTCACAAATTTAACTAAATTTCCAATTTTATTTAATTAACTTAACCCTTTAATTAAAACCAAATTTCACATTTCCTAGTCAAGTTATATTTTAAAAGATCACTTTTAAACATTCACTTATTTAACCACTTAAATTCATAGAAAAATCAATAATACTTTAATAAATCACTTAAATTCAAATTTAACCAAATTATCATATTTACCATTTCCAAATAAAATTTAATATCCATTTTATTTATATAACTTAAATATCATTTTTAACCAAAATTCCAAATTTCCAACTTAAGTTATATTTCAAAAATCCAGTTAAACCATTCATTAATTACATTTTTAACACATGGAAAAAAAATCATAATTTCTTTATTTTAAAACATTTCAAAATCTATTTAAATCAAATTTCATAAATTTATAATTTTTTTAAAATACTTAAAAATATCCAAAACACTTTATAAAATAACCACGGGCCTGTATATAATTTTCTAACCTAGGTCAAGTGATACGGATATGTATCATTTGAATCAGCAGTTAAAAAAAAGAAAAATCTGGGTTCTATCATTTCAAACCCGCAATCCCAAGTTAAAATAAATTAAATAAAAATCGTTCAGGCCTATCATTTCATCCCATAACAATTTTTTCCTATTCTAAAGTCTGTTCGGGTATGTATCATTTCAACCCATAGTGATTCTAGTCTACAGGGATCTTGCAATGGTGATAACTGATATAAATAACAGAATAACATTAAATAACAGTAACATATGATATAACAGGTGTATAAACATCATATGATCATAATATAGTCAAGTATAACATGATAATATATTTCTACAGATTCACAGGTGTCAATTTACTAGTTATATAGGTACATATTGTCTGGTGAGAATAACTCACCTGTTTGTGCTGGAGATATCAAAACCAATGACACAATGGAAACAAAAGCACGATGACAAGACTACGGACTTGAGTGGAGAGCAAGATCCAAAGCTACAACTCTTGTATTACAACCCAAAACATACATCAAAACAAACACAATTTCAACGCACTTGAAATGGAATAACTTTTAAATGAAAAGAGATTTGAATGTCAAATCTTTTGCCCTGTTTTCTACAATGCTTTGCATGGCCTAGGGGTTTATTTAGGTCAGGTTTGACATGACTTTGGCTCAGGTTTGATCATAGGAATGCATGGCATATAGGCTAGAACATGTGGAGGAAGTTACAACACAAGAATATCAAGAGACTAGGCAACATAGTGGAGTTTGGTTCAACTTTTGGCTCGGTCTATGGGTCAAATGGCTCGGCCATCATCTAGTACAGGTCTGGACAGAGGTTTGGGTGATGAGCAGCAGCAGCCAAAGGTCATGTAGCAAGTGGTGGTTGTCACGACCCGACTTTCTACCACCAGAAAGACGTATCATGAATTAAGAAAGAAAGGGATAGAAGAAGAAAAGAAAGAAAAGAAGAAAGAACAACAACATCAGATACTCACAACGGAACGAATGAAATATAATATATCACATAAAATATTACATAGTATCATATACATCAGAGTTATACAACTTATACATCTCATATTAGACAGTTATAAACACCTGTCTATCATACATCTCAAACATCACAGAGATACAGACTCAATACAAACACAGCGGAAACACCATAATATATCTACACGCTGAAGCCACCTGCTCCAAATCTCCTCCAGAATTCGTCAAAGCTAACCTGAATCCCTTGACTACTCAATACAATATTGAGTACCCAAGAGTTTAATAAAACAGAAAATAAACACTTGGGTCAGACATGGGTCTGGTGTGAGTAAACGGTTTAAAATTATTTAACTTTGGAAAACCTTTGAAAACAAAAGTATCACGTAAGACTCCCCACAAATAAACATGGGTAAGTTTTTACCTTACGCTAACTAAAACATTTGATAGGAAATCCAGTTATATTATAATAGGGTCTAGGGTTTTCAAGTAAAATATAGAAATAGCTGAAATGCTTACATCTCACATTCCAACATAGTTGGGCACAACTAATACGTACGGCACTTATTGGAGTTTGGATTCCATACAATGGCAGGGCTACTGGGGTACCGCCCGTCACAGTACGTGGCCTAGATCACCGTACCGAGGAGTACGCCCGCTCCCCTGCAACACAAAGCCGGAACCATCCCTTACTGGATAATCCCGAACAAGATAACCCCGTAGTTGGCGCGACCAACCACACACTAAGCCAAAAAGAAAAGGGACCTCTAGACAGGGATCTATCTTGCTCTCAGTGGGTGCTACCCACGAAGCCTTGCTGCACCTCCCCTGTTTTAGCCATTCTCGGTTGATGAGGCTTGAGGTTACGATTACCTTTAATCAGAACATATCACTTAGAATGCTCATCGTCCGCCTGACGATGTGCTGAAAGCATTCAATCCATACAAGTTCGTTCCGGGTTCGAACGAAACCGAAGGCATTATCTCGTTACACTCGTTTTGGAATCACCCTCAGAGTTAACGACAATAACCCTTGCACTCTGAATCTTCATCTTCACTTGAGATTCACGACCTATCGTTAATTTGGATCGATGTGGTATTCGGGTCTCCAGACCTGGAATACCGGTATACGGAAACCCGATCCCGGTCTCATCGAAATCCAAAACGTATCTTTTAAGGCCAAGTTGTTTAAAGGTTTAAACATTTAAACTTATTCAGGATGATATAAACAGATAGATAAATCATATTATCACAATTGGTAATTCATATCAACATTCATCTCACAAAACAGCATATATCATATATATATATATCAGAGATATTCAAATCATCCAATATCAACCAATCACCCAATATCAAACATCCAGTATTAATCAATTATCTAACAGAATTGATTAACTCTAATCAATTTAATTAACCTTTAATTAAATTAATTACTATTCTTTAATTACTTGGATTATCTTAATCCTGCTCACTATCATTAATTAATTAATATAATTAATTAAACATCTAAATGATCTTCCTTAATTAATCTCCTTTGATTAATTATCTTTAATTACATCAAGTAATTATCCTTAACCATATACAGTAATTAACCTTTAATTACTATCATTAATTACAATAACTAATGAACCTTCATTTATTTATTAACTATAATTAATTATATTAATCCTCAATTAATTACAATTAATTAATCATATTTAAATTAATTACTTTTATTAATCAACCTGGATTAATTCCATTAATAATTAATCCTCAAATATTTCATTAATTTATTACCTTCTAGTTAATTAAATAATTAATCTTTAATTAACTACATTCATTAATTAACCTTAATTAACCATAAACAGTCATTAACAATTTGTAATTACTTATCTTAATTAATTACTTTTTAATTAATTATATTAATTAATTATTCTTTAATCACTTATTATTGATTAATTAATCTTAATTAATTAACCCTTAATTAATTACTTCCTTAATTAATTACTCTCTTTTAATTAATTACCTTAACTAGTAATTAATCACATTATTAATTAACCTTAATCCTCTAATTTATTAATTACTCTTTAATTAATTAACTTCAAACCAATTAAATTAATTAATCTTCCTAAAATAATTATCCTTTACTTAATTACCTTCAGTAATTAATTACTTAATTACTTCACCAATTAATTACACTTAATTAACTCCAAAGTGGTTATCTTAATAAATCGCAAATTAATTACTTAATTAATTATTTAACTTAATCATTTAAATTTAATTAAATGATTTCTTAACTTCCTATTTAAAAATTTTTAATTAAGAAAACATTATCTAAATCAAATCCTTTATATTAACCAATAACTTTTCAATGGTTAATAATTTAATTATCTTAATTATCTTTACAAATTTAATTATCTTTAATTAAATCAAAATTCTAAATTACTAAAGAAAATCCTTATCTTAATTGATTTCTAAATCTTAATTATTTAATTTATTTAAAAATAAAACACTTTAGAAATCAATCATAATTTAAAATAGTTTAAACATGCTAATAAACATATTTAAAAACTATATTTACTTTTGATTTGAAATCATATTCATTTAAAATACACTTTTAAAAACTTAGTAACATTTCTTTAGAAACTAAGTTATTTTAAACTTTAAAACTTATTATATTTCATTTCCTTTAAATTCTGGAAACCTAAGTACTAAAACCCGAGCTTCCAGCAAATCAAAAACCCGAGCAAACTAAACTTCTTCCCGAACTAGCTTCGAGTCCACAAGCAAAACATCACGAGACTTTCCCGATCAACCTTCGATACACTCGCGACCTTCATCTGCTTCGAGTCGCACACGCGTAGGCTTCGACAACAACTCGAGACGCTCTCGAGTTCAACTCATCTTCCCCAACCACTATCGTACCCAGATATCCCAAACGTGCACACGGTGCACCTGCACCATCGCTGCCCACTCCTGATGATCGTCGCGGCCACCTCTGTTGACCACTCGAACCCCCTCGAACATGAATTCAAACCTAGATCGACGAGAATCTTCACGAAACAAAAACGAGCTGAAATGTCGATCATCAGGAAACGTAACATGCCGGAAAATTACCCATCCCCTTCGCCTCTGACCTCGAGATCGCCAGGCTTCTTTACTATAGCCTCGTCACACCTTCCAGCAACCATCCCCACCATCGCGAGCCACTCCGGTTCTTCGCCCACGTCAAAATCGCTTTGACAACCATGACGAGCAAAACACTTACCTAAACCCTAGTTTGATCGAATACGATCAATTTAGACATTGGAAAAATTCTATTGTATTTTTCCCTTTATCCACAACATTAAAGCAAGCTTTGATTACAAATTTAGCTTCAATCATTTAGTTTATCATCGGCAATTGATCAAATTGCCAAAACCTTCCATTCCCAAATTCCCAGTTGAATATCAACTTAAAAATTATGAAATGCATGTTAAAATTCATCATTTCTTATTACAAATCATATTCTATAATCACTAATTTAAATTGGCATAATTGATTCTACCCATATTTTTGATTAGCCCTGTAAATTATAAATTTTTGAGCTGAATACATGATATATATTTCTGAAACTATTTTTTTCTTATTACAATATACTGCTATAATAATTCTTTATTCAAAGATCAAGCCTAAATTTTTGATTGCATCAGGAGATATGAAAATTGGTTTGTGTGAGCTTGAGACTGCAGATCTCAGAGCAGATTTTGTTTATTCATACATATATGTTTACAGGCATTACAAACATCTCACATATACATACATGCACTCATATCCATATACTAAGAAACCCAATCTAAAATCATTCATCACATGCATCATAACAACAGATTTTTAAAACTGTTTTTAAAAGAAATTTACTCACCTTTTTATTTCCAGAGAACAAAACAGAGCAGTGTTTTCCAGGCTTCTACATTTGATTTGTGAAAATGTTGAATTTGAAATCCTACTGCATGCTTTCAATTTGATGTTGAAACTGAAACTGATGTTGATTCTTATTTGATATTAATTTCTCCTCAGGTTGATCTTTGAAACGGTTGTTTGATTTAGTTGCTTGATCCTCTTCTTAATTGTAGATTTGAATTTCAGGTTTCTGTTTTGCTTTGAGAATTTTATACGGTTTGATTTTAGTTTGAGGATTTGTTTTCAGGTTGGAATTCTTTGTTTAGAGTTTCTTGATTTTGAACTGAGAATAGAGAAGAATAGGAAAAGAAAAATGAAGAAGAAGGAATGTATGTTTCTTTTATAAATTTAGTTATGATTTATTAAAAAGAAAATAAAATTTTAAATGAATGACACTTGTTAACTTGAAATGTCCCTATGCTTACAATTGTAAATATATGTTGTAATAATCTTACACATGTCCTAAGTAATTTAAATAAATTTTTATTTAATTTAAATGTTAATATAAATATTTTCATACTTACTTTATTAATAAATAACACTTATCTTAATATATGTATATATAAACTATTTTAAAGAAACATATTATAAAACAAATAAAATCTTATATATTTTTAAATCCAATTTAATTATCTTTTAAGAGATATAAATTAAAATACCAAATACCCTTTGAAAAAATATTATATTAAATATACTTTCCAAATTATACTTTATATATATATATAAATTTGAAACACTTTTATTAAATTCAACCCAAAATCCCAATATATACAAATATACATATATATTTAAATAGAAATATTTTTAACACAAATTTGAGAATTATTATATTAAATTTCAATACAACTTCAAATCATAACATATACATACATATATATTACAATTTGAAAATACATCTTTTATTTAAACATAAGATTTCTATTCACAATATATATATAGCAAAATATATATTATAAATAGATTAAAACTTTATTAGCTTTGAAAATAAATCTTATTAATTTTAAATCAATATTTCCAGATTAAATATTTCCATATTATTAAATTTATATTGCGCAAAAACCCGGGATATCACAGTGGTGGTGGCTAAGGGGGTGGCCAAAGCAAGATATGGAGGGTAGGTGATGATATGTGTGTTCTAGGCAATGTTTTGTGGAGTTTTGTGGTGATGGCTTCAAGTGGAAGGTCATTGTCACATACCGGATTTTTCGACTTTCGAAAATTCGACATCGATACTCACTTTATCGACTGCCGAGCAATCGAGTGCTGGAAACTCCAATAGTGAGGGTTTTAAGAAAAAGAAAAAGTAGAAGAAGAAGAAGATAGAAGAAAAAGAGAAGAAAGAAAGAAGAAGAACAACAGAAAACACATCAGAACAGAAAACAATATCAGAATCTTACACATCGCAGCGGAACAATATACAATAGATAACTACTAGTCTTTTAAAACAAAGAACTATATCATTTTATACATACATCAATCATCAGAGTCAATATACAACAATGGACAGTTATATAAACTTGTCCTCATACAGAATACACAGCGGAATAAATACTATCAGATACAAATACTACGTCTCGTCATCCAGAATATCTCCAAAGCTCCAGAATATCCAGAATATCCTGATAATATAACTCTAGGCTGCCCGTGTGGAAATTGGTGGGCACCCAGAGTTTAGAAGGGAACAATAAACTCCGAGTCAGTCATGGTGACTGGTGTGAGATCGTAAAACAGTTATTTATCTAAAATAAACAACAGGAAAACTTTTTTTTTAAAGTCAATTCGCAATGCTTTTGGAAAATGAAACTACCATAAGACCTCCCACCACACACACAATGCAAACGCAGACTTGGAGGAGATTTCTTCTTATGATAGTCAAAGATGCTTACTACGCAAAAATCAAATTCTTTTTGATATTATTATTAGTGCATAGTGGAAAACATTTCGAAAGTAGAATATAAATCTTAGCCAGCATAGGTACCATTATATTATGCTTGCTATAGCTACCATATTAAATGGCAGGTTCTACAACTAAAACCGTACAAGGCTCGTATTGTTTCTTTGGATTTCCAACAAATGGTCAGGCTAAGGAACTTCCTATCCACGATGGGTACGTCCCTGGAATAGACGACCCGAGAACCTAACCGGATCTCTGCCAACACAAGGCCGGGTTACCTCTGCAAAAATAGGTAACTACTGACACGCGTATGCCATCCCCCGATCGTCACCGATCTTCCCGAGGATCCCCGATTCGCAACAAACCACATAGAAAAAAATAATGCAGTAACCACAGAGGTTAAGTATCTGGGCTCCATACCATGATACCACCTTTATCCAGAAGGAATGACATACACTAAGGGGCGCTACTCCCTAGAACCTTGCCGCATTCGTCCTGTTTCGACCATTTCCGGGGTGTGAGGCTCGACGAAGTCTCGTCCACAAAGCTACGCTTTCTCAAAAAGCCCTGCTTCGGGTCAAACAAAATGATCAACCTATGATCACAAAGATATAAGATCAAACAAATGATCATATCACAAATGATCAAACACTGATCATTTCACAGCAACACTTAGTATGCCACGTTACCAAATTGGGATATATCGCTGATAAATTTCAACTACATAACCTCTGAGCTCGTACGTCTCAGAGAAGGGTGTTAAGCTAAGAGAATAAATTCTCCGCCACCAACAGAAATGTATTTGAAAGAAATCAGCTTTATATCTCAAATTGTAACGTCAGACACACAATCCATATAAGTCTGTTCCGGGATCGAACAGAACCGAAGGCACTTCTCACGAAGCCCTTGCAATTCCGGATAATTTTCAATCACGTCAGGACTTCCCGTCACTAAGGGTGATAAAACCTCTAAATCGGAGATCAGCCGATGTAGAGTAACCCGACGGTAATCCTTCCGTTTTCAAAAATATCCGGTCTTCAACACCGGTCTTCGAATGCAATTCATAACGACGTATCACATATTCGGAATGGGTTATACGACCCCATGGTCCTTTCCCGGCTAACCCGAATAGTGAGCGATTATTCAAAAATAAGTGTGGCATTCAAATTCATCCAATTCACAACAAATACCTATCTAAAGGTAATTATTGATAGTCGGTTATTTAACTATCAATAAAGATGCGCAACATCATCAGATTCCAAATAATTTTCCAAAATTATTTATTTTCCAAAAATATCTTTACTAGATATAAAATTTCCACACTTCAAAAATAAATCAACGTTTATTTTTCTAAACAGTTTCCCTTTCCTTTATAAATTCCATTATTGAATTTATATTTTCGAATATCTACTGATATTCGATTTTCAATCGTTTTCAAATATTCAATTTCGATTTATCTTTAAGAAGATAAAAACTCAAAACGTTTCATTTCATTTTGGAAAACATTCCATACTTATTTAATAATAAGTGTTTCACAAATCTTTTATTTTCAACATTTGAAAATATTCGATATACTTAAATCAAATTAAGTATATATTTCATTCTTTAAGGAAATCTATTTTCTATAACAACATCAATTTGAATCAAAACGAATGTTACGTAAAACATCGTTACGACGACTCAAAATCACTAGTATAGGGATTCGAAATTAAGATAGATATGTAAATCCCAATACTAGATAAAAACATTTCCTTTCGGAAATCATTTACTATAACAACAGTGCTATAGTCCATCATTTCCTTATTTCTCGAAAACGTCTATTTCAACAATAAATGTTGAAAACTATGATTTCGATATTTCACACGTTTTAAAACATCTTTTAAAACAATTACTTCATTTCATATATCACTTTTCCAAAACCATATCCATTTTACTTAATAATATATTCACTGTCCAAAATCGTGAATATACTTCACTAATTACATTTCACTATTTTCTATACGTTTTATTTCAATAATAATTCGCTATCCAAAATCGCGAATATATCTCCTTTAATAATCTTCTATATTTAATTTATCAAATCCCATTGATTTCGAATTTATAAACTATGTCTATAAATTCTTTCCCTATTTATAAACTTCGATTTATAAAAATTCCCTGAATTAACAAATTTATTCATAACTCAAATCTTATACCAACAATCCATATTATAAGTCAAATACTTATAATTCCTTTATTTTACAAAATCATCTCCATTTATAAGTTCACAATTTACAAATTCCATTTATTTATAAATTCTTAAAAATTCATTTTAACGCTTATAAAAACTCGTTTTATAATACCAACATTTTAATTTATAAAGTGTCAACTTTATAAACCTTTTAAGTAAACCGTTTATAATATTTTAAAAATCTCAACTTAAACCATTTTATAAATCAATCAACTTTTTATTCCAAAAATCACTTTTCGGTTATATTTCACAAAGGTCTTAACTTTTATAACTTTAAAATTTTACATTTATAATCGATTCAAAAATTCCATAAAACGTATATTTTCAAAAATCACTTTAAAAACCTTTTTAAAGTAAAAATCGTTATTTCTAAAACTTGAATCCGATGATGCAACAGCATCAATTAGTCCATCACAACAGTCAATATCATATATCAATATGATAACAGAATATACATCAATATCTGTAAATAAATAACTACTGGTGAGGAATCCAGTTGGATCCCTCCAACCTGTTTCCCTGCATCCAAAGACGTTAGCACAATACCAATTCCGCTCCAGTACGGAATCATCGCGGTATATGGGTTTTATAAAAATCCGCTTACTAACGGCGCAATAGGGTCTCATCCGCTATACGAGGCGGGAAATCAATCAATCCAATATATACATATGCCAATATGTATATACTGCTATATATAGATATATATCCTACTATATCTAATAGCACATCCAAACAAATCAATCAATACTGCAATTCAATTATAAATCTGAGTGAGAAGATCTCACCTTCGCTTTTTTTATTTGCCATCCATTTTCACCTCAGTTTGTTTTCTTCCATTTTTAACCTTGTATAAATATTATACAATTTGTTAATATTTGAGATAATCGAATAACCAATTTTCATTTTGATAATTTTCATTAACCAATGATTTTATTTAACCTAAAAATTTAAATTTTTAAACTAATCAATTAATTTATTCTGTAAAACAAATTTCCTCTTATTAATCCATTAATTTAAACCGAATACCCTTTTAAAATCTTAAGGTAATAAATATAAATTCTTAAACCAATACTTTTAATTTCTAAATAAATTTCTTTCTTTTTATAGATTGATTTAACACGAAGATTTATATTCACTTAAATCCTTGCATCTTCCAAAGATAAAATAATTTCTATATATATATATATATATTAAAAATCAAACCTTTATAAATTCTTCAAAATATCTGTTTTACTGTAACATACAAAATATGTGTATATAAAATTTGTTCCCTTTCAACATAAATTGCTTTACTGTTAAATTTCTGATAATTCAATTATTAACCAGCAAGTTTTTCTTATAACAAAATTGTTAATACCTTACAGTCTTTTACACATATTATCACATTTAAATTGAAATGAGTATACCTTGCAGTTATTATTATTTCGAATATCTATACATATATTAGATAGACATAGAATTAAAATCAAGGTGGGTTATATCTTACTGCTATAAGAATCTGAACTCGAAGATGTCGTCGACCACCATCAGTTCGCGAAACTGCTCGCGAAGCCCTTGCTTCCCCTTACTGACAACGGCAACTCACCACCGCTCAGTCGCTGCTCGAATTGCCCAAAATCAACCGCGACCTAACCCATGCGTATTGACCCACAGCCACGCCGTCGACGAACATCATCTCCAGAGCCCAACGTCGCCACTGCCAATCTTGCGAATGCCTCCACCCTCACGCGAATTGAACTTGCGACTTCCACCATCGATCGCCATCGCGACCCAGTCGCGACCACCATCACGCGACATCGTACTCGAGCTCGACGAACTGCCTCTCACCATGATTTGCTGTCGCGTGAGACCACCCTGTTGCGAGCTTCACCGTGCCTGTTCCGCCTTGCCATCGCGAGCCTCCACGTCGCCATTAATTTGAACGAGAGGGGTGGTTCGGTTATAAATTGAGGAACAAATGGACGAGAGTTGTTTTCGAATTGATTTCGAATGGGAACGATAAAATTCTCGTATAGAAGGGAGCAGCTGTTTTGATTTTCGATTGAAGGAGGGGACGAAATATTTTGAAATGAACGAGGTATGGGCTTCACGATTTGGCATCGTGATCGATGGCGTGATTTTAGGGAAGAAAACGTGGTTGTAAAGATGTCGGCAAAGTTTAAATTTAAATTTTAAAATTGAATTTCTTTTTGTTTTATCGCGTTTTCATGTCGTACGGTTACACGGCAACTCCGTTAAATACGAAATTGGAAGTCCGACAATAATTCAATATTACGGACCCAATGGAACTGGTTTCGTCAAATTCCGAAACTGTTTGAAAAATGACTATTTTTAAATATCGGTTGGAACAATAAAATTTCAAACTGAACAATTCACTCCCAAATTCGATTCTGAAGCTTCTATTATCCTCAGTATTACCAATACGAATTTTAAAAGATTTTGAAATATTTTTCTTCAGCTAAAAATAGAAGATTCAAATTTTTATTCGACTATCAATAGATTAAATTTTATAATTTAATCGTCAGCTTCAAATTTAAATCGGGGATTCAAATTAAATCATCGTTCAAATATTTAAAATTAATTAAATATTCTCAATTTAATTTGTTCAAAATTCTGGGTCGTTACAAACTTCCCTCCTTAAAAGAATTTCGTCCTCGAAATTACAAGTTAGGAAAAGTGATTCTGAACTCGTCTACTATCTTTCCACATTCAAATAGTTTTATCAATTTTCCAAAACAAATCTTTCTACTAAAGATTCGTTATCATTCCAACTATCTTTCTAACTTCAATTATATGTTTCAAACAACATTGCTTGACTTCAATTCAAATTTAAATTCAAATTTCAAATATAAACTTTCAAAATTTCTCAAAAATTTTCTAACGCCCAAAATTTCCGAAAAATTTCGCCAGCGTCTCCTTTGCGCGGCTAATACGGTACGACTACAAAACGTCCCTACGGACTCTCAGATTTCAAAAAGAAAAAGAAAATGCCAAGCGGCTAGAGAAATAAGTCATCAAATCTCATATTCAAATTTAAATACATACCTTTTTCGAGCAATTCACATTTATCTTTGAAATCAAAATTTCCTTCATAACACCTGTATATCCTACTAGCCATAATATCTAGTTACAGCATTCAAATCATTTTGCAAATTCGATTACAAATTTTCAATATATACTTCTTATATCCTCTTTAAATTCGCTATTGAAGTTACATATTCAATTTCGTTCAATTTTTCATTTCACATTCATTTGAACTTATAATTCACATTTTCAATTCTATTTGAATTCAATTCAGTCTTATTTACTTACAAATTAAAAATGAACTTTAACATTCAATTTCATTTCCTGGCACTTGCAATCGCAATTTATTCATTCATTCACTAATTCATTCGTTTTCCCTTTGAATTTCATTCTAATCAAAATTCAAATATTCTATAAGTTATTAACTTATTAATATTTCGTAAGTATTTTAAATAGGATTCCAGAGTCGTTTCCACTTTTTTTCAAAACCATTTGAAAACAATTCAAATTCCATTTGAATTTCCAAAACAAAAACCCAAATTTTCAAACAACTCCTATTTAAAACAATTTGACAGCAATTTCTCTTTTGGAAACCCGAAAATGAATTCTAATGATGTGGCCATCATCATCAGGATTATTTTCCAGCGACCGAAAAGAGTTTAGAGCTTTTCATCTCTTCAAAATACTTTTCAAAACCTTTGAAATTCATTTTCAAATCAAAAAGGATTTAAACTTTCAAATCTCCAAAATTTTCAAATCCTTTTCAAAACATTTCCAAAAACTTCTCTGAAATTCCATTTCAATTTACAATTCACATTTATAATTTTCATTCTTAAATTTCATTAGTATGTGAATTTATTTTAACTTTGGAGTTATAATTCCAATTTCTCATTTAATTTCAATGATAATAGTTTAATGTTATCATTTCTAGCAACCATGCAACCATATACTATAGTAATTCATAGAAAATCGTTTCTTTTCTATACAAAAATAGTTTTGGGAAAAATTATTTCATTCACCCTATTCAAAACAATATTGTGCCGAATTGTTCTATTCAAGTGTTTAGAAACCCCTTCGATACAGTTTTGCAAGACTGTGCCGACGAAGGTTCATATACCACTCAATAAACCAATCATCACAATATAAAACAATTTTATATTCAATAACAAATACGCGCTCATATCTATTATTACACCCAACTCATTCTAGAGTACTACTGACTCTATCTCTAATGAGTAACACCCAACAGAGCAGGGTTGTCGCTTAACCATATGCTCTGATACCACTTTGTCACATACCGGATTTTTCGACTTTCGAAAATTCGACATCGATACTCACTTTATCGACTGCCGAGCAATCGAGTGCCGGAAACTCCAATAGTGAGGGTTTTAAGAAAAAGAAAAAGTAGAAGAAGAAGAAGATAGAAGAAAAAGAGAAGAAAGAAAGAAGAAGAACAACAGAAAACACATTAGAACAGAAAACAATATCAGAATCTTACACATCGCAGCGGAACAATATACAATAGATAACTACTAGTCTTTTAAAACAAAGAACTATATCATTTTATACATACATCAATCATCAGAGTCAATATACAACAATGGACAGTTATATAAACTTGTCCTCATACAGAATACACAGCGGAATAAATACTATCAGATACAAATACTACGTCTCGTCATCCAGAATATCTCCAAAGCTCCAGAATATCCAGAATATCCTGATAATATAACTCTAGGCTGCCCATGTGGAAATTGGTGGGCACCCAGAGTTTAGAAGGGAACAATAAACTCTGAGTCAGTCATGGTGACTGGTGTGAGATCGTAAAACAGTTATTTATCTAAAATAAACAACAGGAAAACTTTTTTTTTAAAGTCAATTCGCAATGCTTTTGGAAAATGAAACTACCATAAGACCTCCCACCACACACACAATGCAAACGCAGACTTGGAGGAGATTTCTTCTTATGATAGTCAAAGATGCTTACTACGCAAAAATCAAATTCTTTTTGATATTATTATTAGTGCATAGTGGAAAACATTTCGAAAGTAGAATATAAATCTTAGCCAGCATAGGTACCATTATATTATGCTTGCTATAGCTACCATATTAAATGGCAGGTTCTACAACTAAAACCGTACAAGGCTCGTATTGTTTCTTTGGATTTCCAACAAATGGTCAGGCTAAGGAACTTTCTATCCACGATGGGTACGTCCCTGGAATAGACGACCCGAGAACCTAACCGGATCTCTGCCAACACAAGGCCGGGTTACCTCTGCAAAAATAGGTAACTACTGACACGCGTATGCCATCCCCCGATCGTCACCGATCTTCCCGAGGATCCCCGATTCGCAACAAACCACATAGAAAAAAATAATGCAGTAACCACAGAGGTTAAGTATCTGGGCTCCATACCATGATACCACCTTTATCCAGAAGGAATGACATACACTAAGGGGCGCTACTCCCTAGAACCTTGCCGCATTCGTCCTGTTTCGACCATTTCCGGGGTGTGAGGCTCGACGAAGTCTCGTCCACAAAGCTACGCTTTCTCAAAAAGCCCTGCTTCGGGTCAAACAAAATGATCAACCTATGATCACAAAGATATAAGATCAAACAAATGATCATATCACAAATGATCAAACACTGATCATTTCACAGCAACACTTAGTATGCCACGTTACCAAATTGGGATATATCGCTGATAAATTTCAACTACATAACCTCTGAGCTCGTACGTCTCAGAGAAGGGTGTTAAGCTAAGAGAATAAATTCTCCGCCACCAACAGAAATGTATTTGAAAGAAATCAGCTTTATATCTCAAATTGTAACGTCAGACACACAATCCATATAAGTCTGTTCCGGGATCGAACAGAACCGAAGGCACTTCTCACGAAGCCCTTGCAATTCCGGATAATTTTCAATCACGTCAGGACTTCCCGTCACTAAGGGTGATAAAACCTCTAAATCGGAGATCAGCCGATGTAGAGTAACCCGACGGTAATCCTTCCGTTTTCAAAAATATCCGGTCTTCAACACCGGTCTTCGAATGCAATTCATAACGACGTATCACATATTCGGAATGGGTTATACGACCCCATGGTCCTTTCCCGGCTAACCCGAATAGTGAGCGATTATTCAAAAATAAGTGTGGCATTCAAATTCATCCAATTCACAACAAATACCTATCTAAAGGTAATTATTGATAGTCGGTTATTTAACTATCAATAAAGATGCGCAACATCATCAGATTCCAAATAATTTTCCAAAATTATTTATTTTCCAAAAATATCTTTACTAGATATAAAATTTCCACACTTCAAAAATAAATCAACGTTTATTTTTCTAAACAGTTTCCCTTTCCTTTATAAATTCCATTATTGAATTTATATTTTCGAATATCTACTGATATTCGATTTTCAATCGTTTTCAAATATTCAATTTCGATTTATCTTTAAGAAGATAAAAACTCAAAACGTTTCATTTCATTTTGGAAAACATTCCATACTTATTTAATAATAAGTGTTTCACAAATCTTTTATTTTCAACATTTGAAAATATTCGATATACTTAAATCAAATTAAGTATATATTTCATTCTTTAAGGAAATCTATTTTCTATAACAACATCAATTTGAATCAAAACGAATGTTACGTAAAACATCGTTACGACGACTCAAAATCACTAGTATAGGGATTCGAAATTAAGATAGATATGTAAATCCCAATACTAGATAAAAACATTTCCTTTCGAAAATCATTTACTATAACAACAGTGCTATAGTCCATCATTTCCTTATTTCTCGAAAACGTCTATTTCAACAATAAATGTTGAAAACTATGATTTCGATATTTCACACGTTTTAAAACATCTTTTAAAACAATTACTTCATTTCATATATCACTTTTCCAAAACCATATCCATTTTACTTAATAATATATTCACTGTCCAAAATCGTGAATATACTTCACTAATTACATTTCACTATTTTCTATACGTTTTATTTCAATAATAATTCGCTATCCAAAATCGCGAATATATCTCCTTTAATAATCTTCTATATTTAATTTATCAAATCCCATTGATTTCGAATTTATAAACTATGTCTATAAATTCTTTCCCTATTTATAAACTTCGATTTATAAAAATTCCCTGAATTAACAAATTTAATTCATAACTCAAATCTTATACCAACAATCCATATTATAAGTCAAATACTTATAATTCCTTTATTTTACAAAATCATCTCCATTTATAAGTTCACAATTTACAAATTCCATTTATTTATAAATTCTTAAAAATTCATTTTAACGCTTATAAAAACTCGTTTTATAATACCAACATTTTAATTTATAAAGTGTCAACTTTATAAACCTTTTAAGTAAACCGTTTATAATATTTTAAAAATCTCAACTTAAACCATTTTATAAATCAATCAACTTTTTATTCCAAAAATCACTTTTCGGTTATATTTCACAAAGGTCTTAACTTTTATAACTTTAAAATTTTACGTTTATAATCGATTCAAAAATTCCATAAAACGTATATTTTCAAAAATCGCTTTAAAAACCTTTTTAAAGTAAAAATCGTTATTTCTAAAACTTGAATCCGATGATGCAACAGCATCAATTAGTCCATCACAACAGTCAATATCATATATCAATATGATAACAGAATATACATCAATATCTGCAAATAAATAACTACTGGTGAGGAATCCAGTTGGATCCCTCCAACCTGTTTCCCTGCATCCAAAGACGTTAGCACAATACCAATTCCGCTCCAGTACGGAATCATCGCGGTATATGGGTTTTATAAAAATCCGCTTACTAACGGCGCAATAGGGTCTCATCCGCTATACGAGGCGGGAAATCAATCAATCCAATATATACATATGCCAATATGTATATACTGCTATATATAGATATATATCCTACTATATCTAATAGCACATCCAAACAAATCAATCAATACTGCAATTCAATTATAAATCTGAGTGAGAAGATCTCACCTTCGCTTTTTTTATTTGCCATCCATTTTCACCTCAGTTTGTTTTCTTCCATTTTTAACCTTGTATAAATATTATACAATTTGTTAATATTTGAGATAATCGAATAACCAATTTTCATTTTGATAATTTTCATTAACCAATGATTTTATTTAACCTAAAAATTTAAATTTTTAAACTAATCAATTAATTTATTCTGTAAAACAAATTTCCTCTTATTAATCCATTAATTTAAACCGAATACCCTTTTAAAATCTTAAGGTAATAAATATAAATTCTTAAACCAATACTTTTAATTTCTAAACAAATTTCTTTCTTTTTATAGATTGATTTAACACGAAGATTTATATTCACTTAAATCCTTACATCTTCCAAAGATAAAATAATTTCTATATATATATATATATTAAAAATCAAACCTTTATAAATTCTTCAAAATATCTGTTTTACTGTAACATACAAAATATGTGTATATAAAATTTGTTCCCTTTCAACATAAATTGCTTTACTGTTAAATTTCTGATAATTCAATTATTAACCAGCAAGTTTTTCTTATAACAAAATTGTTAATACCTTACAGTCTTTTACACATATTATCACATTTAAATTGAAATGAGTATACCTTGCAGTTATTATTATTTCGAATATCTATACATATATTAGATAGACATAGAATTAAAATCGAGGTGGGTTATATCTTACTGCTATAAGAATCTGAACTCGAAGATGCCGTCGACCACCATCAGTTCGCGAAACTGCTCGCGAAGCCCTTGCTTCCCCTTACTGACAACGGCAACTCACCACCGCTCAGTCGCTGCTCGAATTGCCCAAAATCAACCGCGACCTAACCCATGCGTATTGACCCACAGCCACGCCGTCGACGAACATCATCTCCAGAGCCCAACGTCGCCACTGCCAATCTTGCGAATGCCTCCACCCTCACGCGAATTGAACTTGCGACTTCCACCATCGATCGCCATCGCGACCCAGTCGCGACCACCATCACGCGACATCGTACTCGAGCTCGACAAACTGCCTCTCACCACGATTTGCTGTCGCGCGAGACCACCCTGTTGCGAGCTTCACCGTGCCTGTGCCGCCTTGCCATCGCGAGCCTCCACGTCGCCATTAATTTGAACGAGAGGGGTGGTTCGGTTACAAATTGAGGAACAAATGGACGAGAGTTGTTTTCGAATTGATTTCGAATGGGAACGATAAAATTTTCGTATAGAAGGGAGCAGCTGTTTTGATTTTCGATTGAAGGAGGGGACGAAATATTTTGAAATGAACGAGGTATGGGCTTCACGATTTGGCATCGTGATCGATGGCGTGATTTTAGGGAAGAAAACGTGGTTGTAAAGATGTCGGCAAAGTTTAAATTTAAATTTTAAAATTGAATTTCTTTTTGTTTTAACGCGTTTTCATGTCGTACGGTTACACGGCAACTCCGTTAAATATGAAATTGGAAGTCCGACAATAATTCAATATTACGGACCCAATGGAACTGGTTTCGTCAAATTCCGAAACTGTTTGAAAAATGACTATTTTTAAATATCGGTTGGAACAATAAAATTTCAAACTGAACAATTCAATCCCAAATTCGATTCTGAAGCTTCTATTATCCTCAGTATTACCAATACGAATTTTAAAAGCTTTTGAAATATTTTTCTTCAGCTAAAAATAGAAGATTCAAATTTTTATTCGACTATCAATAGATTAAATTTTATAATTTAATCGTCAGCTTCAAATTTAAATCGGGGATTCAAATTAAATCATCGTTCAAATATTTAAAATTAATTAAATATTCTCAATTTAATTTGTTCAAAATTCTGGGTCGTTACAGTCATGGCCTGTCTTGGTCAGAGGGAAGGGAGTGTTTGCTATAGTAGATGGAGGAGGTGATGATGGGGATGAAGGTGGTAGAGGCTAGGCCAAGCAAACATGTGAAGAGATCAAGGCAAAATTGCATAGAAAAGTAAGAAAAAAGTAGAAAGAAAAGAGGGAGTTTACCAAATTTTTTCAAGATGGAGGCCATGACTTTTTTTTAGGGTTTTGGAGCTTTAAAATTCGAGAATAGAAGGAGGATGATGGATGGAAAAAAAGAAATGAGGAATAGTTAGGGTTAATTGGTGAAAGGTTAGGTGAAAAGTAAAAAGGTTAGAAGATAAAAGGGCCTTAGGAAGATAGAAAGTTTAAGGCCTTTCAAATTTCTTTATTTTAATTATATAACTTTATATTTCTGGAAATAATAATAATCCCAGATAAAATTTCGAAATTTTATCAAAATATAATAATTTATATAAATATTTCTCAATTATATAAAGTTAAATTAAGAAAATAGCTAAAATAGTAAACTAGTCTAGAAATTTGAAATTGAATAGAATAAATTTTAGAAAAATTCATATGAACTTGTAATATATTTTTAAACATAAATAATAACATAAAATAAAAATATATTCACAAAATAAATATTTAAAATTAAATTTACATATAACTTTTAACGAAGAAATAGCAGAAAATAGGAAAACAGCCTTTAAAAATGGAAAATAAATACAGTAAATTTTGGAAAAATTCTATTATCATTTTAAAATATTAAAAGAAAAAAAAAGATACATAAAGTAACATATTAACACATATTAAAACAAAATATAAGAAAGAAAATATGATTTATAAAATTTAAAATAGGCAAAATTGCACAAATAAACAAATTATACTAAAAATTGAAATGTACATAACTTTTACATTTTAACTCCGTTTTCAACGAAACGAAAAGTAGTGTTCAAGTTATTACATATATTTTTATAATAAAAGATAAAATTTATAATTTCAAACTTTTAAATTTTTAAGTTTAAAAGTCAAAGTTTGACTATTTTAACCAAAATTCACATTTTCTGGAAATATTAAATTTAGTCATATTTGGAATTCTAATCCACATACAAAATCAAAGTTTTTATATTTACAATAACAAAATTTATTCTTTTCATAAATAAAGCTTTTAAATCTGGAAATCAATTTAAAAATAATTGTAAAATACAGGGTTGTTACACTCTCCCCCACTCAAAACTTTTCGTCCCCGAAAAGGAACGAGGTACGGGAAAGCACAGAAAAAAGATAGAATGAAATAGAATTAAGACAAGATGATAAGAAGATTGGAATTACACATGATAACTATTGTTACAATTTTCAAATCAAAACAGCAAACCATAGTCTTTCAAAATACTAAAATAAGGCCTAAAGCTACCATCGCACTTAACCAATTCTACTATTTCCTTTATCACTAAAAGGTTCAAATTTAAATTTATATCGATGTCACATCCAATAGGGCCAACTAAAAAGTTTTGACATTTAACACTTTATACAACAGGTATATAACTAAAATTTAAAATCATAATGATGAGAAATCCAAATTCCTCTACAATATTACCTGTATTTCATTTTAAATGTCATTTGCTTTTCAAAGCGAAAATTCAACCAAACCAAACAAATAAATCATTTAAGTATAGAACAATAATTTATATCTACCATACATCATATACTATTCAATCAGAGGTGAGTTAACTCACCAAAATTCCAGTTGATGCTTAAACATTCTGATTTGATCTAAAATCTATGAATCCAATTCCACTGCATGGATATCGCTCCTATGAGCACAACGTAAAATATCGTGTCCCGATTGGACCTCGTATGAAGAAGTTATTCATTTATAAGATTTTGATTTTAAAATATACATTAATTCACTAATTATTTTAATTCACCTTAATTTCCAAAACTAATCTAAAAGAGGACTTGTGTTAAGTTTGAAATTACAAGGAATTATCTTTTCTGTTATTGTCGAAATAGACGGTACAAAATACAGTAAACATCCTTATTTTGCACATATCTTACTTTTAGGCATATTCCTTGTTATTTTAAATGTTACACATTTGTTTATTTATAAAACTTGATAATTTACAAAAATTTACATTGCTACGCACTTTATTCCAGTGAATTAAAATACAACTTAAATCCCAACCTAATTTATAACAACTTCCAATTCACATTTTCTCACATATATTGTTTAACCAATGTAACGACCCGCTATTTTGGACTATTCGCATCCGCACCCGTCGGACTTGAGTAATTCAAAATACCGAATTGTTAATTATATTTGGCAAAACTGAGCATATACAGTAAATAAATAATCACAGATCACAGACACAGAGTAATAAATGCAGCGGAAACAAAAGATAGTAGTTCATGAAGCTACTATATACATATCAGAGTTAAATATGGTACAACAAATGTCTTGGATATAATAATCAAATACAATATCAGAATACATCACTAGAATAAACTGGATATCTGAAACAGGATAGATAACTGGATCTCCAAGCGAATCTCCAACTCCAAAGGTGAGTCTCGAATACTGGTACACTCAGTCTGACCCGAGCGTAAAGAAACACAAAACACTCGAGTCAGGATTAACATTCTTATATCAATAAATCCAACTCAAGTGAAATAGCAACTGAAATACAAGTAACTCAAAGGATGTTTGGAATAACCATCCTTTAAGGATCCGTTAAACTATCTACTATGTAGTAGTGTACGGTAAATAGATAATGTGTAATGACCCCAGATTTTAATTTAATTTAAATTAATAATTTGTTGAATTTTTGAATTAAAATTGTATAATTTATTTATAAATAGAAGCGAGTTTCCCCGAAGCTTGAATAAATTCTATATTAAATCATTTAAATTATTTATGTATATATATGTATATATATTGGATTTGAAATAAAATCTTAAATAAATTGTTTTAAAAATAAATATAGGGTTAAATAATAATAGAATATCTTTACAAATGAATTCTTATTTTTGAATAGAAATTGTCATTTCAAATTACTTATAAATATATATATATACAAATATGTGTGTTTTGAAAGAAGCTATGGTTTGAAATAGTAATAAGTAAATTAAATATTTGATGGTTAAGTTTAAAATAAAAGTGGAAATAAAATTTTATATATATAAGATAACTATAAAGTAAATAAATTTAATAAGATTTAACAACAAAAATAAAATCTTGCTTGGTCAAGAATGCAAGCTAGGCAAGTAAAAATATGTATGTAGCCTGTAATAGATGTGCAGGCAAGCTAAAGAAAATCTATCAACATAAAAGATATGAACTATAAAAAAAATAAAAAGTAACACTTAAATAAAATCTAACGACAAATTTAAATAGGAATTTGATTATAAAATAATATGTACAAATTAATTTTTTAATAAATGAGGTTGTATGTAAACAACAAGATAACAAAAACAAAATCAAAGAAAAATATGAATAAGAATGCAGACTGGAAAACATAAACATTTTTGAGTTGTGCAAGATAGAAAATATAAGTACAAAGAATTCAAACAAGTAACACATTTGTAAATACCTTGCAAAAGAAGAAATAGAACTAAGTACCTATGTACCAACTAACATCATACCAGCCGAAAGCAAAGATAATAGAATATCTTTGTACAAATAAACAAGTATAAGAAAAAGCTTGCAAAAGAAACACAAAGTACTTGGCAATTAATGCCATCATCCTCTCAGCCACCAAAGTGAACGAATCAGCCTAGTCAAAGAAATGAAGATTGTATATCTATGAATAAACAAATAAGATAAGTATATGTAGATTGTACAAAACATATCTATCAGCCACCAAGCAAAAGAAAGAAGAAAAAAATCTCTGAAATGAATTGTACAAACAGGAAAAAAATAATATAACATTACCTATACAACTCAGTTCATATATCATGTAACAACTCACCTAAAAATAATTATAGGTATTTCAAATGAATCATTTGTTCAATAATGTTAAAATTTACAGTGAAAGTAAAATTGGGTCAAAAATTTATGAATTTAAATTTAAGTTCTGATTTCATAATTGAATTCAATATAGGAAATCATGATTTTTGAAATATGTCTCATGATTTTAGTTTAGAATTTGATGTGCATTTCTGTGTTGAGTGTTCGAGCTTTTTTGGCCAAATCACGACGATCGACGGCGAACTTGATAACGTGGTTGAGCTTGAAGGTAGAGGGGGTGATGTAGATCATGGGAAAAATACCAAGTAAATTTGTAAATCGACATGGTGATCCACCGATGATGTTTTAGGGTTTAAGCTCGGTTTTCTGTCGAGTTTGTTCTAGGGAAACTGTATCATCATCGTCGAATCGAACTTCACCGCAAGTGGGGGGATCGAAGCTCGTGTTGTTGACGTTGCTTTGGGTAGGCTCACATGGTCGCTGTTGGTCGGTGGTGTCAGCGGTGGGGTGGTTTTTGATCGGGATATTTGCTGGTAGCTTCGAAATTTTGGTCGAATTTGATTTATGGTCGATTTTGTAAAACTGGGTGCTTGAGTTGATTGGGGTGGTCATCGATGATGCTCTGGTAGTCGCAACGTTGATCGGAGATGGCCAATTCGCCTGTGCACGTGAATACGTATCAGTGTATATGCGTTTTGGTAATGGTGTGGGGAAGAAGAATAGTTCTCGGGGCGGACTCGAAGTATTGATCGAAGTTGACTCGAAGTGAAAGGGTGATGGGGGAAGACTCGAAGTCACGCTCGAGAAATATTAGCCTGGGCTTGGGAAATTTTTGTCCAAGGTTAAAGAATAGAAATCTGTTCTGTTTTGGTTTTGGAACTTTAAAGTTGAAATTTTAAAGTTTAAATGTTTTAAAGATATGATCTTTAAGTTAAAGTATGTTTAAATATTGTTTGAGATTGGAAAAGAAAAATTGTATTGAAATAGTTATTTTTAAAAGTTTAAAATAATAATTAAAGTAAGATAAATGGTTTATCTTAAGTTTATTAAGACCGTGAGTAATTAAAGATTAATTTATTATGTGATAAATTAAAGGTTAATTAAAGATCGATTTAGGTTAAGTTAATTACATGATTAAGATTAATATATAGATTAAGGTAATTTATTCAAGGAAAATTAATTAAGAATAAATTAATTTATGTGATTTATTAAAGGTTGATTTATTAATTAAGATTCATTAATATAAGTAATTAAAGGTAATTAATTACGTAAAGATAATTACTTAATTAAGAGTAATTAAATAATTAAAATTGATAAATTAAATGATTAAAGGATAATTATTTAATAATTAAAAGTTGATGAATTATAATTAAAGGTTAATTAATTTATTTTAAATGGTTAATTAATAAATGATTAAAGAATAATAAAACAAAATGATTTGTAATTTATTAATGTTAATTAACCAGGATTAGTAATTCATAAGAAATATATCTAATTTGAATTAATTAGACAATTAACTTACATTACCTATGGATATTTGGATTCGGTTGAATGATATGAATTGTATGATATACCTGATATATGATGCTTTGTGATACATCCTGATTTATGTTGTGATCTGTAATTTACTTATTTATGATATATATATCTGCGATCTGTGAATAAAAGATAAGCGATATAGTTTATATCGTTTATCAACTATATCCTGTATTTTGATCTGTGATGATTCATTGTGTTGCACTATTGTGTTAAACCCCTGGACTACACCATACACACACAAATATGGATTTCACGTGGAAATCGGTTAAGTCACAGATAATTTAAATTTGATGTTTTTGAAATTGAAATTTTAATTTCAATTGATTTTGAAATTGGAAATTTGGGTTTAAAGTGAAAAGCACTTGAAATAGAATTTCAAAGATAAAAGTTATTTTGAATAACTTAATTGAGTTTTGAAAATTTAAATAATTTGATTTAAATTTGAATTCAAGTTTGAAATTGAATCCTATGATTAGAAACTAGGGATTAAAGATGATATAAATGTGTTTAAATGAATTTAAACCATTTTAAAAGTATAATTTTGAGAATTTGGATTTAACCCAAGAACTTTAACTCGTATAAATGAATCAGATTTCCAACATGAAACTGTTTGTTTTAAAAGAATAAAAGCTTTCAGATAAGGAATGAAATTCCAGTTTAATTAAATGAATTCCAAGTTTGAATTGAAAAAAAAGGTTTTCCAAGTCATGAATGAATTCTTTTTGAAAGCTATGAATTAAATCTGTTTATTTTTAACAGATTTAAAATGATGATTTATTTAAACCATTCGAAATGAAATTGTTTTGAAAGCTATAAGTTAAATCTTTGATTTAAAGATTTAACGAGTTAAATTGAAATGGAAATTGATTTGGAAAATCTGTGAATGAATCTTTGTGAAAATTGAGTGAACTTTGTGAATTAAATCTTTTATTTAAAAGATTTGAAATGGTAATTGGTTTAAACCATTTGAAGAAAGATTTTGGGTATTAAGTTGTGACTTAATTGAAATCACATATCCATACGTTTTTAAATATTGCGCTCATTATTCGGGTTAGCCGAGAAAAGACATTTGTGTCATATAACCCATTCCGAATTAATGATACGTCGTATATGGATGGCATTTGAAGACCGGTGGTGAAGACCGAATATTTTCGAAAATGAAAGGACAACCTGTCGAATGTCTCTACACCGAGTTGCTCCGGTATAGAGATTTATATCACTCTTTTTGTGATGGGAAGTCCGGACGTGATTAGAAAATTATCCGGATTTGCAAGGGCTTCTTCGGAAGTGCCTTCGGTTCTGTTAGATCCCGAAACAGACTTGTATGGATTGTATGTTTGACATTACGTTTTGAGATATAAAGCCGATTTCTTTCAAATACATTTCTGTTGGTGGCGGAGAATTTATTCTCTTAGCTTAACACCCTTCTCTGAGACGTACGAGCTCAGAGGTTATGTAGTTGAAATTTATCAGCAATATATCCTAATTTGGTAATGTGACATGCTGAGTGTTGCTGTGTGATGATCATTGGTTGATCATTTATTTGATCGTTTATCTTTGTGATCATTGCTTTGATCATCTGTTTACCCAAAGCGTGGCTTTTTGAAAAAGCGTAGCTTTGTGGACGAGACTTCGTCGAGCCTCACAACCCGGTAATAGTCGAACCAGGAATTGTGCGGCAAGGTTTCAGGGGTAGCTTCCCTAGGGTATGACCATTCCTTCTGGAAAAGGGTAGTATCATGGTATGGAGCCCAGATACTTACTCATGTGGATACACTTATTTATTATGTGTGATGTTGGATACCGAGCGCTCGGATAAAGGTCCCAAAGGACCGGGGGTGGCATATCTCAGGTTTTGTAATATCCCTTGGGAAAAGGGGTAACCGGCCTTGTTTTGCAGATAACGGTTTGGTTCTCAGAGCGTCCCGCCAAAGGCGTTTCTTTCGTGGAATAGGAAGTTCCTTAGCCTGACCATTTGTTGCAAATCCAAACAAAACAATACGAGCCCTTTACAATTTCAATTGTATAACCTGTCTCCTCAGGAGGCAGCTATAGCATGCATAATATAATGGTACCTATGCTGGATAAGATTTATATTCTACTTTCGAAATGTTTTCCACTATGCACTAATAATAATATCAAAAACGATTTGATTTGATTTTGCGTAGTAAGCATCTTTGACTAACATAAGAAGAAATCTCCTCCAAGTCTGAGTTTGCATTGTGTGTGTGGTGGGAGGTCTTATGGTAGTTTCATTTTCTAAAAGCATTGCGAATTGACTTTAAAATTCTCTGCTATTTGTTTTTAAAGATAAACTATTTTTGTTGCTCACACCAGTCCCATGACTGATCCGGAGTTTATTGTTCTTTCCTAAACTCTGGATGGTTAAAATTTTTCTACACGAGTAGTCTAGAGTTGGGTTTTTCAGATAATCAGATTAGTAGATTTTCTGGAGCTAGTTCAGTCTTTGGATATGGACTGCACTTGCTTATCTTTGTGCATCGTTATTGGGAGTTCGAGCTATTTCTGGATAGGTGTTTTGAACATGGGGATTATCCGCTGCTGGTGTTATCTATTTTCTTTTCCGCTGCTATTTGTTGTATCATATCTCTGATGTATATTGATATTCATTGTATCACTCTGTTGTATCAGATATTGTATATCAATGTATTATTCTTTTTCTTCCGCTGTGTTGTTTACTTAACTGTGTTATAAGCTTCAGCGACTCGGATTTGAACGGTCGAATATACGACATTCGAGTACGATGTAAAGTATGGATGTCGATTTTCGACCGCTGAAAAACCGGATCGTTACATTTGGTATCAGAGCTAAGGTTGAACTTTAGCTCTGGAGTATAACACATTAAGTAGCTCATTAGAGATAGAGTGAAGTAAACTCTAGAATGAGTATATCCCTAAGATATCCGCCTAAATGTCTTAGTAAATTCTCTCACTATCCACTGATAGTGAGTATGAGTGCAAGAAGAAGACGAGATAGGGGACGAGGGAATACGACTATAAATGGTCAATACCCTGCAACAGTGGAAACAAACTTTCTTATCAATCTCTTTTGATTCGTTTCCAAAATTCTTTTCATTTCTTCATGACAGCTCTAGAAAGAAGTTTCGAAGTAATGGTGGCCCTACGAACCGTTGTAGGAAATTTTTACTTAGTATCTTCATCGGTTTATTATCGGTTTTTGATTTAAACCTTAATGAAAATGAATTGGAAATTCTAAATAAATTGGAAATTTTAAATTGAGTTAAATTGATTAATAGAATATGAAGCTAAATTTTAATTGTATCAATAAAACGATATCGTTTAAAAATGAATTTGAAATTCTATTATAATTTCTCGGGTTAATCGAAGTCTGAAGAGGGACAAATTGATATATACTTTGGAATATTCCGACTTGAGTTTGGAATCCATATCTTGTGTTTGAGGAATTATAGAAGATCGAATCTATTTATCTATGTGTTGTTTTCGTGCCTGCGAATCTCGAGGACGAAATTCTTTTAAGGGGGGAAGTTTGTAACGACCCCAGATTTTAATTTAATTTAAATTAATAATTTGTTGAATTTTTGAATTAAAATTGTATAATTTATTTATAAATATAAGCGAGTTTCCCCGAAGCTTGAATAAATTCTATATTAAATCATTTAAATTTATTTATGTATATATGTATATATATTGGATTTGAAATAAAATCTTAAATAAATGGTTTTAAAAATAAATATAGGGTTAAATAATAATAGAATGTCTTTACAAATGAATTCTTATTTTTGAATAGAAATTGTCATTTCAAATTACTTGTAAATATATATATATACAAATATGTGTGTTTTGAAAGAAGCTATGGTTTGAAATAGTAATAAGTAAATTAAATATTTGATGGTTAAGTTTAAAATAAAAGTGGAAATAAAATTTTATATATATAAGATAATTATAAAGTAAATAAATTTGATAAGATTTAACAACAAAAATAAAATCTTGCTTGGTCAAGAATGCAAGCTAGGCAAGTAAAAATATGTATGTAGCCTGTAATAGATGTGCAGGCAAGCAAAAGAAAATCTATCAACATAAAAGAGATGAACTATAAAAAAAAATAAAAAGTAACACTTAAATAAAATCTAACGACAAATTGAAATAGGAATTTGATTATAAAATAATATGTACAAATTAAATTTTTAATAAATGAGGTTGTATGTAAACAATAAGATAACAAAAACAAAATCAAAGAAAAATATGAATAAGAATGCAGACTGGAAAACATAAACATTTTTGAGTTGTGCAAGATAGAAAATATAAGTACAAAGAATTCTAACAAGTAACACATTTGTAAATATCTTGCAAAAGAAGAAATACAACTAAGTACCTATGTACCAACTAACATCATACCAGCCGAAAGCAAAGATAATAGAATATCTTTGTACAAATAAACAAGTATAAGGAAAAGCTTGCAAAAGAAACACAAAGTACTTGGCAACTAATGCCATCATCCTCTCAGCCACCAAAGTGAACGAATCGGCCTTGTCAAAGAAATGAAGATTGTATATCTATGAATAACCAAATAAGATAAGTATATGTAGATTGTACAAAACATATCTATCAGCCACCAAGCAAAAGAAAGAAGAAGAAAATCTCTGAAATGAATTGTACAAACAGGAAAAAAATATATAACATTACCTGTACAACTCAGTTCATATATCAACTCTTACCTCAGTTCGTTCCTTCAAAATTGAGTACATCTGGAGTAACAACTTCTTAAACTTGAAAAAAAAATATACAACTTAAACAACATCTGGAATCAAGCTAGGCAGGGATTCAATTCAAGGATCAAATTCAAAAGCAATCAATCATCACAGTTTTAAAGCTTCCAGAATACATTTCCAGGCTATCTTTTGCTCTCTATTGTTTCTCTGTTCTTTCTTTCGAAGCAAGGTGAGCAAACCTCCCATTTTAAAAGCTTAAATCTCTTTTGCATGTGATGATTTAAGAAATTATGGATTAGTATGATGATGGGTTATGCCTGTGTGTATATATCTTCTTTATGCATAGATCTGGAAAAACAGAATTTTTGCAGGCTTAAACTTTTAAAGCTCAAAATCCAATATCTCCTTTATGAATTTAAATTAGCTAGTGATTTGTAAATGAAAGTTGTTTGAAATCATGTAACAACTCACCTAAAAATAATTATAGGTATTTCAAATGAATCATTTGTTCAATAATGTTAAAATTTACAGTGAAAGTAAAATTGGGTCAAAAATTTATGAATTTAAATTTAGGTTCTGATTTCATAATTGAATTCAATATAGGAAATCATGATTTTTGAAATATGTCTCATGATTATTAGTTTAGAATTTGATGTGCATTTCTGTGTTGAGTGTTCGAGCTTTTTTGGCCAAATCACGGCGATCGACGGCGAACTTGATAACGTGGTTGAGCTTGAAGGTAGAGGGGTGATGTAGATCATGGGAAAAATACCAAGTAAATTTGTAAATCGACATGGTGATCCACTGATGATGTTTTAGGGTTTAAGCTCGGTTTTCTGTCGAGTTTGTTCTAGGGAAACTGTATCATCATCGTCGAATCGAACTTCGCCGCAAGTGGGGGGATCGAAGCTCGAGTTGTTGACGTTGCTTTGGGTAGGCTCACGTGGTTGTTGTTGGTCGGTGGTGTCAGCGGTGGGGTGGTTTTTGATCGGGATATTTGCTGGTAGCTTCGAAATTTTGTTCGAATTTGATTTATGGTCGATTTTGCAAAACTGGGTGCTTGAGTTGATTGGGGTGGTCATCGATGATGCTCTGGTAGTCGCAACGTTGATCGAAGATCGCCAATTCGCATGTGCACGTGAATACGTATCAGTGTATATGCGTTTTAATAATGGTGTGGGGAAGAAGAATAGTTCTCGGGGCAGACTCGAAGTATTGATCGAAGTTGACTTGAAGTGAAAGGGTGATGGGGGAAGACTCGAAGTCACGCTCGAGAAATATTAGCCTGGGCTTGGGAAATTTTTGTCCAAGGTTAAAGAACAGAAATCTGTTCTGTTTTGGTTTTGGAACTTTAAAGTTTAAATTTTAAAAGTTTAAATGTTTTAAAGATTTGATCTTTAAGTTAAAGTATGTTTAAATATGGTTTGAGATTGGAAAAGAAAAATTGTATTGAAATAGTTATTTTTAAAAGTTTAAAATAATAATTAAAGTAAGATAAATGGTTTATCTTAAGTTTATTAAGACCGTGAGTAATTAAAGATTAATTTATTATGTGATAAATTAAAGGTTAATTAAAGATCGATTTAGGTTAAGTTAATTACATGATTAAGATTAATTTATAGATTAAGGTAATTTATTCAAGGAAAATTAATTAAGAATAAATTAATTTATGTGATTTATTAAAGGTTGATTTATTAATTAAGATTAATTAATATAAGTAATTAAAGGTAATTAATTACGTAAAGGCAATTACTTAATTAAGAGTGATTAAATAATTAAAATTGATAAATTAAATGATTAAAGGATAATTATTTAATAATTAAAAGTTGATGAATTATAATTAAAGGTTAATTAATTTATTTTAAATGGTTAATTAATAAATGATTAAAGAATAATAAAACAAAATGATTTGTAATTTATTAATGTTAATTAACCAAGATTAGTAATTCATAAGAAATAAATCTAATTTGAATTAATCAGACAATTAACTGACATTACCTATGGATATTTGGATTCGGTTGAATGATATGAATTGTTTGATATACCTGATATATGATGCTTTGTGATACATCCTGATTTATGTTGTGATCTGTAATTTACTTATCTGTGATATATATATATCTGCGATCTGTGAATAAAAGATAAGCGATATAGTTTATATCGTTTATCAACTATATCCTGTATTTTGATCTGTGATGATTCATTGTGTTGCACTATTGTGTTAAACCCCTGTACTACACCATACACACACAAATATGGATTTCACGTGGAAATTGGTTAAGTCACAGATAATTTAAATTTGATGTTTTTGAAATTGAAATTTTAATTTCAATTGATTTTGAAATTGGAAATTTGGGTTTAAAGTGAAAAGCTCTTGAAATAGAATTTCAAAGATAAAAGTTATTTTGAATACCTTAATCGAGTTTTGAAAATTTAAATAATTTGATTTAAATTTGAATTCAAGTTTGAAATTGAATCCTATGATTAGAAACTAGGGATTAAAGATGATATAAATGTGTTTATATGAATTTAAACCATTTTAAAAGTATAATTTTGAGAATTTGGATTTAACCCAAGAACTTTAACTCGTATAAATGAATCAGATTTCCAACATGAAACTGTTTGTTTTAAAAGAATAAAAGCTTTCAGATAAGGAATGAAATTCTAGTTTAATTAAATGAATTCCAAGTTTGAATTGAAAAAAAGGTTTTCCAAGTTATGAATGAATTCTTTTTGAAAGCTATGAATTAAATCTGTTTATTTTTAACAGATTTAAAATGATGATTTATTTAAACCATTCGAAATGAAATTGTTTTGAAAGCTATAAGTTAAATCTTTGATTTAAAGATTTAACGAGTTAAATTGAAATGGAAATTGATTTGGAAAATCTGTGAATGAATCTTTGTGAAAACTGAGTGAACTTTGTGAATTAAATCTTTTATTTAAAAGATTTGAAATGGTAATTGGTTTAAACCATTTGAAGAAAGATTTTGGGTATTATGTTGTGACTTAATTGAAATCACATATTTATATGTTTTTAAATATTGTGCTCATTATTCGGGTTAGCCGAGAAAAGACATTTGTGTCATATAACCCATTCCGAATTAATGATACATCGTATATGGATGGCATTTGAAGACCGGTGGTGAAGACCGAATATTTTCGAAAATAAAAGGACAACCTGTCGAATGTCTCTGCACTGAGTTGCTCCGGTATAGAGATTTATATCACTCTTTTTGTGATGGGAAGTCCGGACGTGATTAGAAAATTATCCGGATTTGCAAGGGCTTCTTCGAAAGTGCCTTCGGTTCTGTTCGATCCTGGAACAGACTTGTATGGATTGTATGTCTGACATTACGTTTTGAGATATAAAGCCAATTTCTTTCAAATACATTTCTGTTGGTGGTGGAGAATTTATTCTCTTAGCCTAACACCCTTCTCTGAGACGTACGAGCTCAGAGGTTATGTAGTTGAAATTTATTAGCGATATATCCCAATTTGGTAATGTGACATGCTAAGTGTTGCTGTGTGATGATCATTGGTTGACCATTTGTTTGATCATTTATCTTTGTGATCATTGCTTTGATCATCTGTTGACCCAAAGCGTGGCTTTTTGAAAAAGCGTAGCTTTGTGGACGAGACTTCGTCGAGCCTCACAACCCGGTAATGGTCGAAACATGAATTGTGCGGCAAGGTTTCAGTGGTAGCTTCCCGAGGGTATGACCATTCCTTCTGGAAAAGGGTAGTATCATGGTATGGAGCCCAAATACTTACTCATGTGGATACACTTATTTATTATGTGTGATGTTGGATACCGAGCGCTTGGATAAAGGTCCCAAAGGACCGGTGGTGGCATATCTCAGGTTTTGTAATATCCCTTGGGAAAAGGGGTAATCGGCCTTGTTTGGTAGAGAACGGTTTGGTTCTCGGAGCATCCCGCCAGAGGCGTTTCTTTCGTGGAATAGGAAGTTCCTTAGCCTGACCATTTGTTGCAAATCCAAACAAAACAATACGAGCCCTTTACAATTTCAATTGTATAACCTGTCTCCTCAGGAGGCAGCTATAGCAGGCATAATATAATGGTACCTATGCTGGCTAAGATTTATATTCTACTTTCAAAATGTTTTCCACTATGCACTAATAATAATATCAAAAACGATTTGATTTGATTTTGCGTAGTAAGCATCTTTGACTAACATAAGAAGAAATCTCCTCCAAGTCTGCGTTTGCATTGTGTGCGTGGTGGGAGGTCTTATGGTAGTTTCATTTTCTAAAAGCATTGCGAATTGACTTTAAAATTCTCTGCTATTTGTTTTTAAAGATAAACTGTTTTTGTTGCTCACACCAGTCCCATGACTGATCCGGAGTTTATTGTTCTTTCCTAAACTCTGGATGCTCAAATTTTTTCTACACGAGCAGTCTAGAGTTGGGTTTTTCAGATAATCAGATTAGTAGATTTTCTCGAGCTATTTCAGTCTTTGGATATGGACTGCACTTGCTTATCTTTGTGCATCGTTATTGGGAGTTCGAGCTATTTCTGGATAGGTGTTTTGAAGATGGAGATTATCCGCAGCTGGTGTTATCTATTTTCTTTTCCGCTGCTATTTGTTGTATCATATCTCTGATGTATATTGATATTCATTGTATCACTCTGTTGTATCAGATATTGTATATCAATGTATTATTCTTTTTCTTCCGCTGTGTTGTTTACTTAACTGTGTTATAAGCTCCGACGACTCGGATTTGAACGGTCGAATATACAGCATTCGAGTACGATGTAAAGTATGGATGTCGATTTCCGACCGCTGAAAATCCGGATCGTTACATAATGCTTATCAGTAATATAAAGTATCAAAATAGTGTTAAGGCGTTACCATTATCCCCCTTAACACATTTTATATAAGCGTTATAGTCTATACAGCACTGTAAACTCCACCGTAAACTAGTGGGATATCAGGGATTACTCCATAGGTATAACACAAAACAAATCGTAGTGGTCGCGTATATAGGGATACAAGTATGACAAGGCACATGAGGCAATACCCAAGGTAGTGAAACTACCGTTTGCCTGATCCGGACTGGTGGGAACGCATCGCCGCAGCGATCGCAACATCACGAAACAACACTCCCAAAATCAAGGGTGCACTAATCGATAACAAGTAATGTGTAGTTTTCGAAGAAGTGTGTTCGCTCGAGGTAGCTGACCCCATTTGGCCCGGCACGGCTCCTGTTTTAGTCATTTCCAATTTGACACGAGTGTCAAGTCTATCCATTATCGTTCTCTTTCTTCAGTCATCACGTACATCAATCCAACCACTTCATTCTAGATCACACTCCGCGTATAGTTATTAAAGTGGTTTTCGGATTAGACAATGAGTATGTCCCTAACCGATTCCGGTCACTTTAATAACTTTCGTAATTATTATACTGATTGGTCGTTTAATAAATTTCAAAAACCAAATCAAATTCAATTTCAAATAGAATTTGTAAACCAACATTTCATTTGTCTTTCTAAATCAATTCCCATAATTTACGTTTCAAAACTTCAAATTACCATTTCAAAATCTTATAATTCGATTTTTATTTTTATGTAAAACAATTCAAATATTGATTCAAGTTCGTATATAAGTTTCATTCCGAAATCATTTAAATTTATTTAATTTAACATTCAAATCAATTTAAATTCATTAATCGATTTCATTCAATATTTATTAAATAAATTTACCATTTAAAACAATTTCCATTTAATTTCCAATTCATTAAATGAATTACTTACGTTCAACTTCATTATATCAAAGCTTACAAATATAACTAAGTTTAATTCGTCAAGTCAAATTCTTTAAATTAAAAGTCTTACATTTATTTCAATAAAACGCATTTTATTTCTTGTTAAAGAAATTCAATTTCATTTATTTATTTATTTAGTTACAAATTCCAAAACTTAATTTACAAAGAAACTTAGTCTCACTTTCAAGAAGTTCAATTTCACTTAATAAAGAATTCAATTTAATTTAATTATTAAATAATTAAATCTTATTCAGTTATCAAATAATTTCAAAACTTAATTATTAACTAATTTCAAAACTTAATTATTAATAATTCCAAATTTAATTATTAAATTAATAAATTTTAAAACAACATTCTTTCAACAACTACTATGTTAATATTTTGTTTCGGATTATTAAATATCAACATTTCCTTTCTTTAAAATTCAAATTCCAACTTCATTTCAAAACCTTATTGTTCATTCGAATAAAATCTTTATTTTATTTTAAATCAAATTATTTGACCAATCGGTTTTTATTTAATTTTCTAATCCTAGATCAAAGTTTAATTTGGGTATTTATCATTTCAACCCAATTCCAATTCAATTCCAAATCAGAGCATAGCAAAGGGAACTTGCAGTGTGATAACGGGGATGGTGTCAAAGTAAATAAACAAGCAATATCAACAACCAATATCAATCCAATAATCAATTCAAATAATCCCAAAATAATCGTATTAATTCACATTGTTATTTGTGTAAATTAATATAATTATTTCTAGAATCTACACTATCATTTCATGTAGATTAAAGATTATTACGATAATATTAATACGGTTCTTCATTTGATATCAATTATTCAATTTATACTAAATCAATTTATACAACATACATTCAATGGTTCAAGGTGTGGTTAATACTATTTGTACGTGTCAATTTATTTAACATTTAAAAGAGGTCATATTATACAAATGTCATCAATCAAATTAAAACATATATCAAATCTAACTATCATACATCAATTTCAATTTCAAATTATTTATCACTTTCAACATTAACAATTTAACGTCCAATGTCAACATCAAACAATCAATCATTTATCAATCAAACTGGATTATCATTGTACAAATAACAGATAATGGTATCAGATGTCGCAGGTGAACTGATATAGGTAAAACATATATATAAAAGTGTAGATAACTAACAGCAGCATATTTCAATTGTCGTTTCAATTGAAATCAAATTTAATAAATAAAAGAGCATTAATCGTGAGTGATTGCTCACCTTTCGAGGCTAGAGAGGATAGACATTGAAATTGAGTTACGAATCCAAGCACGACTTTCGAAATAAACTAGATTGGCACGAATCGACGAGCAAAGCTGTTAATATGAATTTGCCGAAATCAAATCAGGATAGGATCAATGAAAGTAAATGGTTTCAATGAGCATATATACATAACTATATTCTAAATTTAAACACATAAAATATATATAAATATTTCAAAAATCAATTTTAAGCATATATTTTCAAATCGGTATTTAATTTAAACACAGATAAAATCTCATATATATGCATTTCAAACGCCATCTTTAAATTAAATCACATATATTAAATTCAAACATATTATTATATATATATATATATTTATTTTTAAAGAATCCTCATTAAATTTATAACATGTACAACTTAAAATCTCAATACTTATTTATCTTATGCTTTACATACTAACAATAGCTAAAATATTTTTGACACAACAGTTGCTAAAAAAACAGACACAATATCATATACATATCATACTTTATACATGTGAAGACAATTGCAGACTAAAAATACGAACAATCCTTTATGCAAAACCCAAATACGTGCGTGCCCTCCCAACATGGCCCAATATGCAGACAAACCTTTCTACCAGCAGGTTTACATAACTTATTATACTAACAAACTGACTTTTAAACAACATTTTGAAATTGCATTTATTTTTTTACCAAAATATATATAACATAAAACAACCCATTTTAAACTTTTATATAAACAGGCATATATACCTTTCACATAAATACTAACGTATATATAAACCATATATATAAAGTGTAAAACTTATTTTATAACATATATAACTGTGCAACTTTATAATATGCAACAACAAAATACTATGCATGCTCCATATATAATACTATGCATGACACGACCATATAACAAAACATAAATAGTGAATATAATTTCAATACAATACCTTATTTTAATATATTTACAAATCTCATAAAGTTTATATCAAAGCATAGATCATAACCATATACTTAAGTGTATATATAAACAGCCGATAGTTGTATAACATATATAGTAAGATTACATACAAAGTTGCATGCAGACACAACCCAAACCGATGAATGAATTAACATTTTCCAAGTTGACAATATATATATACTTAGAAATCAATAGGTAAGGATTGTATAGCATATATTAAGATAAAACTGTTAAATATTCATCATTTATTACATAGATTAACATGGAACCATATTAAATTAACATGTCAACACAATTTCATATAATATGAAATATACTACACAGTGAGCAACAAGAAACTGTAAAACATGCATAATACCTAGATAATAGAGAAGAGAAGGCACAACGGCTCTGAAGAAAAACTGACGACGGAGGATCTCGGCTGCGTTCTTTGGTGAGGATCGGAAGCGAACGAAACCGAGATGGAAGGGGAAAGCAAATGGAAAGGAGAAGGCCGGACCGTGAGTCGGCTACAGCCGTGAGTGCTGTGCTCAGGTTGAGCTTGAGAGGTGTTGCACCGTGGGTTGTTGGAGTAGGGTAGTTGCGTGCTATCGGTGGGCGTTCTCGGCATTGGATGTGGTCGGCGGAACCTTGGTGGGTGAGGGAAGGTGGTACGAGGCTGGGAAGGTTGACGAAGTGGTTGTGCATGGTGCTTGCGTTTCAGTTAGTGGCTTTGTGGATGGGAAGGCTACATGCTGTAGCTTATTTGGAGAGGAGAGAACGCTCAAGAAAAAAAATGAAAGCAAGTTACGCATGTTAACATTCTTTTGTATGGAAATAAAAGAGAAGATGGAAGATGAGTTCTCATGCCAGAAAAAAAAAGTAGAAGCTATTAGCAGATCAAAAATCAAAAAAATTGAAAAGGTGAGATAGTAATAAAGGCTAGTGGGAATAATAAAAGTCACGACATTGGGAAAATAAGAAGCCTGAAGTTGAAGTTGAACGGCTGTTTGCATTGTACATGGAATACATAAAAAAATCACACATTCAACGGGCACAAAACCGGTCTCGATACGGAAGGTTTTCTCAAAGTGCAACGTACACCCGACTCCGAATTTGACAATCGAATATACCGTAGAGATCAACATGACGAGACGATCAAAATGGTATACAAATATTAGCGGTACGATTGAATTATAAAAATTTGAAATTTTATACTAGAGGAAAAATGCAGGAAAAACGTAGAAAATAAGATCGACGGAGCTAAAGAAGTTCAAATTTGGAAAAAAGAAAAATGACGTCTTGCTCAGAAGATGATTTAGAATTTTTCTATGTAAAAATATTCAGGATTCAAAAATATTTTATTTTTATCAATTTCTGACTGATTAAATTGAAATAAAATTACACACGAAATAACTTTCATATTTTTGGATGAAAATTTACCAGTTGCTATGATTAATTAGACGCATTCCAAATATCAAATTTTATTTCAAAATTTTGTCGTTTAAAATTTCACAAAATTTCAACTAATTACGTTATTAAAACGGTTAAAATTTACGGGTCATTACACTCTCCCCGACTCAAAACTTTTCGTCCCCGAAAAGGAAGGAGGTAGGAGAATAGAAACAACCAGAAAGAAAATAGATTGGAATACAAGTAAAACAATTAATTTAAACCATATAAAATTCAATTTAAATTCATTAACATTTAACAATTTGGTTAAATCCCTTTGAGTTCACATAAGTTAAATCAATCTATCTATTTCTAAATTCATTATCTTATTATCTAGTCATCCTCAATTAACAATTTCTAAATCATCAATTTGTATAATCATTTATTGTACTCATATTTTTATTCAACAAATTTAATTTTTTTTATTCCAAATTATTATTAAGTTTATTCCACTTAATATATCTTATTACATATATTTAAACCATATAAATTAATTTAAACCATATAAATTTCAATTTAAATTAATTTATTTTTAATAATTGATTTTAAACTCAAGGTATTTCCATAAGTTAATCTAATTTCAATTTATTAACTCCTTCAAAACAAATTTATTTGTCTCATCTATTATTAAATTTACTTATTATCCTATTTATCTCCATAAACATTTTATAATTAAATTTTTTTTAAGTGTATAACATTTATTATACGCACTCAAGTTAATTTATAAACTCCTTGAACATCATTTTATACTGTATAATATTCAATTACATAGTTAACTTTTGAAAATTTAGGTAAGTTATATTAGAATGAAATTGAGTATTATACAAATAAAATTTTCTAATTCAATTATCTCAAGCTTACATATTTATTCCAAATTATGGTTCATTTTATATTGTATATTGTCCAATTACCTTAAATTAACAATTACAAAGGTAATAAATTTGAATAGTCGTTTATTATAATCATATTTTATTCGACGAATTTAATTTTCTTTATTCCAAATTTTTATTAATTTATGTATCTTATCACATATATTAAGTGTATTTACACTTATTATAACTATCCAAATTTATTTAAAAATTCCTTTGATATTATTTTATATTGTATAGTATCCAATTACATAGTAACTTTTAAAAATTAGGTAAGTTATATATAATGAAATTGAGTATTATACAGGTAAATTTCTAATTCAATTTCTCTCAAGTTTAAATATTAATTCAAAATTTTGGTTTCATTTATAATTGAAACCATCCTTTAAGAAGATTTAAGAATTAAATTTCCGATTATCTCCAAACAATTTAGAAATAAATATGTTTATATATTTTACATATATCAAAATAATCATATGCCAATATATATATTATAAATCAAGACATACTTTAGAAATTTAAATCAATTTAATTTCCAAAACAAAAGTGTAGCAAAGCTACAGAATGGTCTCTCCACTTCGAAACTCGAAAATGACCGTCATCACTGAAATTATTTTCCAGCGACAAAGAGAAGAGCACTTGATTAAACATCTAAAATTTCTATGAAATGATTTTTATTCGAAAATACTTTAGATAATACATTTTAAAACCTTTAAACCAAGGTTTGAAATTTTCGGATATTAAATTCTTAAATTCTTGATTTAAATACATTTCAAATTTCAAATCAAATTATATCCAAGTTTATAAATTCATTTATTGATATTGAAATAGTCAATTGTTTACAAAACAATAAATGATAATCAAATATTATCATTCCAACAATCAATTTATTAGTAGTGTGGTTAAAGAAAATTCATACTTATATATATAGTAAAATCGTACAAACTTTATTTTATTTTCCAAATTTGAAAACAATATTGTGTTAGCTTGCTCTGCTCAAGTGTTTTGGAAATCCCATCGATAGCGTTGATTAGACGAATCGATCGGAAATCCAAATCAACATCAACAACTCAAACAACACAGCATATATTAAAACATTTATATATTAGTTTACAAATACATTTCTTTGCTCGACGATACAGGAATGAATATTCAAAATAAGGATAGGGTTTCAAATTTGATGGACTCAAATCAAAGAGACATTTGATTCGAAGATAAGTTTGAAACAAAGATATGATGATTAAATAACAAGGTAGGAAGATTGATAAGTTTATATAAATTGCGGGCAACCTTAACCAGGTCGACCGTGACTTCAAGAATAAGATCGATGTAGAATTTCGAGGCAAATCTACATTCGATCTCAAGAAATAGAATTCAGGTATAGCAGGTGATAGATAGCATTGTAAACCGAGGATACAGAAATCTCCGGTAAATCAATGCCTATTGTAAAGGAGTTTCACCCATTTACAAAATAAATTTGAGATTGGCGGGACCGCCAACGCATTATAAAGACATTCGAAGTGGAGTTATGTGATACTCCAGAATTCAGAAGAATTTGAATAGTGGGGGACAAGAATGAATTTTGGAACCGCAGGGAATGTTCCAAAATTCAAAGGAATCGATTCAAAAGGAAGAGATTCAACTCGAATGAAAGTGAATCTGAAAGTGAATCTGTAAATACATTTACCCTATATGCTAAGTTTTGCCTAGAGCTACCAAAGCTCTGATACCAACTGTAACGACCCGCTATTTTAGACTATTCGCATCTGCACCTGTCGGACTTGAGTAATTCAAAATACCGAATTGTTAATTATATTTGGCAAAACTGAGCATATACAGTAAATAAATAATCACAGATCATAGACACAGAGTAATAAATGCAGCGAAAACAAAAGATAGTAGTTCATGAAGCTACTATATACATATCAAAGTTAAATAAGGAACAACAGATGTCTCGGATACAATAATCAAATACAATATCAGAATACATCACTAGAATGAACTGGATATCTGAAACAGGATAGATAACTGGATCTCCAAGCGAATCTCCAACTCCAAAGGTGAGTCTCGAATACTGGTACACTCAGTCTGACCCGAGCGTAAAGAAACACAAAACACTCGAGTCAGGATTAACATTCTTATATCAATAAATCCAATTTAAGTAAAATAGCAACTGAAATACAAGTAACTCAAAGGATGTTTGGAATAACCATCCTTTAAGGATCTGTTAAACTATCTACTATGTAGTAGTGTACGGTAAATAGATAATGCCTATCAGTAATATAAAGTATCAAAATAGTGTTAAGGCGTTACCATTATCCCCCTTAACACATTTTATATAAGCGTTATAGTCTATACAGCACTGCAAACTCCACCGTAAACTAGTGGGATATCAGGGAGTACTCCATAGGTATAACAAAAAACAAATCGTAGTGGTCGTGTATATAGGGATACAAGTATGACAAGGCACATGAGGCAATACCCAAGGTAGTGAAACTACCGTTTGCCTGATCCGGACTGGTGAGAATGCATCGCCGCAGCGATCGCAACACCGCGAAACAACACTCCCAAAATCAAGGGTGCACCAATCGATAACAAGTAATGAGTAGTTTTCGAAGAAGTGTGTTCGCTCGAGGTAGCTGACCCCATTTGGCCCGGCACGGCTCCTGTTTTAGTCATTTCCAATTTGACACGATTATCAAGGCTATCCATTATAGTTCTCTTTCTTCAGTCATCACGTACATCAATCCAACCACTTCATTCTGGATCACACTCCACGTATAGTTATTAAAGTGGTTTTCGGATTAGACAGTGAGTATGTCCCT